>JBBBVM010000007.1:7508987-8746150 GCA_037355625.1 Petunia x hybrida | reverse complement strand
GCGAAGGGCGTGCCGAAAAGCGAAAGGAGATTGTATTTCCAGACTTGTTCCTTCCTTACCAATAAGGGAATGTGATTCTATATGCAAACTTTAAGGAAAGGTTTCTTTTTTATCAGTTCTTGGAAAAGATAGAAGAGAAGATACAGGCAAAGGAAGAGGAAAAGAATAATTTGCAAACAAAATCTAAGGTTGGTCCGAGATATGTTTTGTTTTCCCGGTTAAAAATTTAAGATATAGTCTCTCCTAACCTTTTTCTGGATTTGGAATTTCGAAACAGGAAAACCAAGAAGCGGAGATAAAGCAATTGAGAAAGAGCTTGAAATTTAAAGCTACACCAATGCCAAGCTTTTATAAAGAACTCCCTCTGAAAGTTGAACTCAAGAAGGTATAGTATGGATCTTAGATAACATGCCTTGGTTCAAAAGTTTGCTTAATTTGAAAAGATAACAGGGATGTTCTTTGTTGGCACATTGGTCCCTTACTTTCGGGAAACACATTAAAGTGTTAAGCTTTGATGTCGTCTAACCTGAAAAATTTCACCTTCAGCATTACTTGACATGCCAAAATTGTTTTGAAGCTTCAGAAATTAACAAGATTTAATTGTTAGTAGAGACTTTTCAACTCTAAAAATTCTTCTCGAGGTAATAGTTCATAGCGATGGAATAGATATTTGCCGACTTGGGGACCCAGCTGCCCCCGACAGGATGTGGGAATTGGAATCTCTAGATGCAGGAATGGGGTATGGATAGGATTTTCAGCCTAACTGCTGATTTATTTCTACTTCTCTCTATTTTTGGCTCTGACTGGCAACCATATTTTTGTGGAATTGCATCATCTTAGTAGATTCTTGAGGGAAGAAGTTCTCACGTTCATGAATATGAAACCTGCTGAGAGAGCAGAGATTTGAAATAGGTGTTAAAGAAACTGTGCTTCCAACTAATGTGATAGGTATCATCAGTAGGCTTTTAAGCTGATGTGTTCATATAGTGGAAGAACTTGGGGAAACTATTGAAGCAACAACTTGCTTGGTAGGGCCTGCTGAAGATAAGGTATCAGAAGTAAAACCATTTATCCCAGCTTGAAAAGCATTAACACTATAATTTTGAGGACGTGTAGGGCACTCCTCGATAATGTGTCCGTGTTGTTCGCAGTAATTACAGAACTTTTTACCACAATTGGTAGCAATATGGCCACATTCCTTACAACTATAGCATTGCATTTTAGTCATATCCCTGCATTTTCCTTTCCCTTGAGCAGCAAATGCAACAGTGACCTGATTCTCTTGCTTGAATGTGCTTTGGGTTATAAGACGCTGCTCTTCACGAAGTAATTCCCTAAAATAAACATCCAACGAGGGAGAAGTGATGTTCGGCATTTTATGCCTACCTTTCCTTAATATTACCGCATGTTTGAGCTTGTTTTGCACTCGTTTGGTAGCTTGTGAATGTGGTTTTACACTGATTTTATGTCGTGCGTGTGTAGGTTGTTACGCAGTACATTTGGAGCTTTTCGGAGCTTGATTGAGCATGAATTGGTTGAAGGATGGTTGAAGATTGGATTGAGCACACAAAGGCACGACGCGAGGCGAGTTTTGGAGCAAGGAAGAGCAGTTTTGCATGGCGCCCTAGCCCATGCGCCGCGCCCTCTACCGCGCGCAGTGGCTAGGCGCGGTTTCCCATGCGCCGCATGGCCAAGGCGTGCAGTTTGTGACGAAGTCTGCTTGTTTGGGCGCTTTCCGAGGCGCGGGGCGCCCGTTATAGCGCCCCTTGTGCGCATTTTTACTCCCTATTCCTTCTAGCATTGGGTCTAACTTACTATTAAGGGTTTGGAAACATTATAAATAGTTCTTTACTTAGTTTTTGTAAGGAGTTCTTGACTTTGGAGAAAATATTGAGAGCTACATACTTCATTGAATAAGGGTTATTCCTAATCTTTCATCTATTACATCAATTATTTCATTATTACATCAAATCTTTGCCTTGTGATTATGAATATGTGTGGCTAAACTTTACGTTCTAGGGTTAGAGTATTACATGAAGGTTGATTGTTGAAGATCGATTCCCATTGATTGAATCCCATAACGGGTTACTTATTCTTTCTTGATTTCACTTGTATAATTGTTAGAGCTCGGTAATTATGCATTATCTATAGTTTTTGGGTTGAACTCGGAAGAGAGAATCTAATTACGTAATATGAAAGAATAGAACTAGTTTGTGAACCCGGGCATCGGGGAATCAATTCGCGGGTAGGATAGACATATACTTGCTTGCCTAGTTTAACTCATTACATGAATCTTAATGCGTGCATGTGATTTAACCCATAGACATATAGGGATTGAAGTAGCTTGCATAGACTGTGAAGAACTGAAAGGTTTTCACAGTTACATTTACTCTGTCAGTTAGTAACCCGGGATTTAAGAAGTGGAATCAATTGGATACATCAACTGGATTGTTCGTAACTCTGACCCTGGACCGCTCTCTTGATATTGTTAACAACCAAAGTATTTCTCATTGCTTGACTACATCTTTGGCACTTTACTTACTGTACTTTAGTTATAAAAACTCTTACAACCAAGAAAAAGACCCCTGAGTAGTTTGGAGAAATTGTTTGTTAAGTATTAGTCTGCTTAGTCCTCGTGGGAACGATATTCGATTTATCACTTTATTACTTGTCGACCGCGTATACTTGCGTGTGCGTTGGGAGCAACTTGTTTTTGGCGCCGTTGCCGGGGACTAATTACGGACTATTTTCTTTTGAACAATTACTTAATTGCTATTCAGGTTTAATTTTTTGTTGAGTTTCTTGTGCTGTTTCAGGCAATAGGTTTTGAATGAAAAGGAACAAAAAGGACGAATCACTCGCACCTTTTGATCCCGAGCCTGAAAGAACCTTGAGAAAGGCAAAAAGGGAAGCGAGAGATCGAGAAGCATTAGCAATCGTACTTGCCTCTCTACCTGTTGAAATGGCTGAAGAGCAAGCAGTAGCAGTGCGAGATGTGGCTCTTCCTAGTCTGAAAGGAGTAGAGTCAAGTATTGTGAAGCCTGCTATTACTGGAAATTTTGAGATCAAGCCCGGCATGATTCAGTTGCTGCATGTGACGGGGCAATATGGTGGATTCCTGCATGAAGATCCGCAGCAACACCTGCAGAACTTTCTGGAGATCAGTGATACTTATACACCGGCAGGTGTGCCTACTGATTATGTGCGAATGACTTTGTTCCCATTTTCATTGATTGGGACAGCAAGGAAGTGGTTAAAGGCTGAAAAGCCTGGGTCTATCACTACTTGGGAGGATTTGGCTAAGAAATTCTTGGCTAAGTTTTATCCGTCTGCCAAGACGGCCGGGTTGAGGAGCGCAATTTTATCCTTCAGGCAGTTAGAAGGCGAATCATTATATGCAGCCTGGGAGAGATTTAAAGCTTTATTGAGAGATTGTCCACACCACAACCAATCTAATGAGGTTATTGCACACACTTTTGTTGAGGGGTTGAACCAACATACTAAGATTGTGGTTGATGCTGCTGCTGGAGGCCATGTGCTGGCCTTAAATTTTGAACAGATCTATGACTTACTTGATAAGTTTTCACAGAGCAATCCTGATTGGCAGGGTGATGGCAGAGCTAATACGCAGATTGAGGGGGCTAGCAGAGCTAATACGCAGAAAGCTGCTGGGATACTTCAACTAGATGGAATTTCAGAGCTGCGAGCGAAGATGAATGTTATTTCTAATCAAATCAGCAAGCTGACTCTCCAAGCGAAGCCACAACTAGCTCCAGTGCAACAAGTTCAGACCTTTTGTGAAGTATGTGGTGAGGATCATAGCACTGAGGTTTGTCCCTCTAACCCAGAGTCAGTATATTATGTGGGTAATCAGAACAGATCACAGGGTCAAAATCGAAATCAGTATGGTAACAGTTATAACACGGGTTGGCGTAATCACCCAAATTTTTCCTGGAGGGATACCCGTGAGCAGTTTCAGGGTAATGAGAGATCCCAATTTACTCAAAGCAATGCACCACAGCAGGGATCGCAGTCACAGACTCAGCCACAGCAGTCTAATGCAATGTGAGTTGTGAGGCATGTTCTTGTTTACTCCATGTTTGCATATTAATGTTTAGAACTTGCCCCGTGTGTGTGCAAAGCGAAATCCTAGGTTCGCTCTAGTCGGGAAATGATACAAGGCCTTCTTTTGTTAGCCTACCCTTACATATATACCTTGAAAAAAATTGTGGTTGTAATTTCTTTGATCCTTTTTATTGGTACCCACACCCCGAGCCTACCCATTTGTTCTTAATTGACTCTTTTGGCCCTTTACTCCTTAAGCACTTTATTGATGTTTTGTTGTTGATTGGAGTTGTGGTTGGATGTTGGGAGGTTTTTGAGTGAAACTAATGAAGGGAAATAATTAAAAAAATTGTGAAGTAGTGAAAAGCATTGGCAAGGTTGGATGGAATTGAAAATTGAAGAAAAAAATAGCAAAGTTGGGGAAAAAAATTGTGGAAAAGAAAAAAAAAAAAAAGAGAAAGATGTCCATTCCTTGCTAGTGTGTGCTTAAAAAGAAAAATGCTACTTGTTGGGAAGGTGTATGTGTGATATTTGTGATTGGGTGGTTTGTTGAGAATTGGGGAGAAATATTTGTGATGTATTAAAGTGCTTAGGGAGGTAGTCACTACTACCATATGTATCCTACCCGCCCCTTAGCCTACATTACGACCTTTCTAAAGTCCTAGTTAATCCCGATTGGAGTGAGCCTACATTAGTGGAGTCCTACACTACGGGCAAGCCTATGGTACGTTGTGTGTGACATGTGAGCCTTTCATGAGAGTGAGTGAATTCATTTGTTATTGCCCCCGTCCTATTCATGATAATTTTTGTTGTGTGTGATCTTTGGGGGGGGGGGGGGCACTCTCTTTCATATTGGTGAGGGCACGTGGTTTGCATGAAGTAGGTAAAGTTGATGGCTCTTGGTTGAGTAGATAAGTGTGATTTTGTGGGAGCATGGTTGCATTAAGTTGAGTTTGTGCACTTGAGCTATTTTGGGGTGGTTGTTCTCATATTTTTTGTTTTGGTTAATTGTTGGCATGTTGTGGACCATGGTAGTCATGTGTGCATTGGTTCAATGGTCGGTATCAACCATAGTCATAGGCAGACCTGTTTTACCTAGGTTGGGGAAGTGAAATATGACTTACTCGAGGGCGAGCAAGGGTTCAAGTGTGGGGTGGTGATGTTCGGCATTTTATGCCTACCTTTCCTTAATATTACCGCATGTTTGAGCTTGTTTTGCACTCGTTTGGTAGCTTGTGAATGTGGTTTTACACTGATTTTATGTCGTGTGTGTGTAGGTTGTTACGCAGTACATTTGGAGCTTTTCGGAGCTTGATTGAGCATGAATTGGTTGAAGGATGGTTGAAGATTGGATTGAGCACACAAAGGCACGACGCGAGGCGAGTTTTGGAGCAAGGAAGAGCATTTTTGCCTGGCGCCCTAGCCCATGCGCCGCGCCCTCTACCGCGCGCAGTGGCTAGGTGCGGTTTCCCATGCGCCGCATGGCCAAGGCGTGCAGTTTGTGACGAAGTCTGCTTGTTTGGGCGCTTTCCGAGGCGCGGGGCGCCCGTTATAGCGCCCCTTGTGCGCATTTTTACTCCCTATTCCTTCTAGCATTGGGTCTAACTTACTATTAAGGGTTTGGAAACATTATAAATAGTTCTTTACTTAGTTTTTGTAAGGAGTTCTTGACTTTGGAGAAAATATTGAGAGCTACATACTTCATTGAATAAGGGTTATTCCTAATCTTTCATCTATTACATCAATTATTTCATTATTACATCAAATCTTTGCCTTGTGATTATGAATATGTGTGGCTAAACTTTACGTTCTAGGGTTAGAGTATTACATGAAGGTTGATTGTTGAAGATCGATTCCCATTGATTGAATCCCATAACGGGTTACTTATTCTTTCTTGATTTCACTTGTATAATTGTTAGAGCTCGGTAATTATGCATTATCTATAGTTTTTGGGTTGAACTCGGAAGAGAGAATCTAATTACGTAATATGAAAGAATAGAACTAGTTTGTGAACCCGGGCATCGGGGAATCAATTCGCGGGTAGGATAGACATATACTTGCTTGCCTAGTTTAACTCATTACATGAATCTTAATGCGTGCATGTGATTTAACCCATAGACATATAGGGATTGAAGTAGCTTGCATAGACTGTGAAGAACTGAAAGGTTTTCACAGTTACATTTACTCTGTCAGTTAGTAACCCGGGATTTAAGAAGTGGAATCAATTGGATACATCAACTGGATTGTTCGTAACTCTGACCCTGGACCGCTCTCTTGATATTGTTAACAACCAAAGTATTTCTCATTGCTTGACTACATCTTTGGCACTTTACTTACTGTACTTTAGTTATAAAAACTCTTACAACCAAGAAAAAGACCCCTGAGTAGTTTGGAGAAATTGTTTGTTAAGTATTAGTCTGCTTAGTCCTCGTGGGAACGATATTCGATTTATCACTTTATTACTTGTCGACCGCGTATACTTGCGTGTGCGTTGGGAGCAACTTGTTTTTGGCGCCGTTGCCGGGGACTAATTACGGACTATTTTCTTTTGAACAATTACTTAATTGCTATTCAGGTTTAATTTTTTGTTGAGTTTCTTGTGCTGTTTCAGGCAATAGGTTTTGAATGAAAAGGAACAAAAAGGACGAATCACTCGCACCTTTTGATCCCGAGCCTGAAAGAACCTTGAGAAAGGCAAAAAGGGAAGCGAGAGATCGAGAAGCATTAGCAATCGTACTTGCCTCTCTACCTGTTGAAATGGCTGAAGAGCAAGCAGTAGCAGTGCGAGATGTGGCTCTTCCTAGTCTGAAAGGAGTAGAGTCAAGTATTGTGAAGCCTGCTATTACTGGAAATTTTGAGATCAAGCCCGGCATGATTCAGTTGCTGCATGTGACGGGGCAATATGGTGGATTCCTGCATGAAGATCCGCAGCAACACCTGCAGAACTTTCTGGAGATCAGTGATACTTATACACCGGCAGGTGTGCCTACTGATTATGTGCGAATGACTTTGTTCCCATTTTCATTGATTGGGACAGCAAGGAAGTGGTTAAAGGCTGAAAAGCCTGGGTCTATCACTACTTGGGAGGATTTGGCTAAGAAATTCTTGGCTAAGTTTTATCCGTCTGCCAAGACGGCCGGGTTGAGGAGCGCAATTTTATCCTTCAGGCAGTTAGAAGGCGAATCATTATATGCAGCCTGGGAGAGATTTAAAGCTTTATTGAGAGATTGTCCACACCACAACCAATCTAATGAGGTTATTGCACACACTTTTGTTGAGGGGTTGAACCAACATACTAAGATTGTGGTTGATGCTGCTGCTGGAGGCCATGTGCTGGCCTTAAATTTTGAACAGATCTATGACTTACTTGATAAGTTTTCACAGAGCAATCCTGATTGGCAGGGTGATGGCAGAGCTAATACGCAGATTGAGGGGGCTAGCAGAGCTAATACGCAGAAAGCTGCTGGGATACTTCAACTAGATGGAATTTCAGAGCTGCGAGCGAAGATGAATGTTATTTCTAATCAAATCAGCAAGCTGACTCTCCAAGCGAAGCCACAACTAGCTCCAGTGCAACAAGTTCAGACCTTTTGTGAAGTATGTGGTGAGGATCATAGCACTGAGGTTTGTCCCTCTAACCCAGAGTCAGTATATTATGTGGGTAATCAGAACAGATCACAGGGTCAAAATCGAAATCAGTATGGTAACAGTTATAACACGGGTTGGCGTAATCACCCAAATTTTTCCTGGAGGGATACCCGTGAGCAGTTTCAGGGTAATGAGAGATCCCAATTTACTCAAAGCAATGCACCACAGCAGGGATCGCAGTCACAGACTCAGCCACAGCAGTCTAATGCAATGTGAGTTGTGAGGCATGTTCTTGTTTACTCCATGTTTGCATATTAATGTTTAGAACTTGCCCCGTGTGTGTGCAAAGCGAAATCCTAGGTTCGCTCTAGTCGGGAAATGATACAAGGCCTTCTTTTGTTAGCCTACCCTTACATATATACCTTGAAAAAAATTGTGGTTGTAATTTCTTTGATCCTTTTTATTGGTACCCACACCCCGAGCCTACCCATTTGTTCTTAATTGACTCTTTTGGCCCTTTACTCCTTAAGCACTTTATTGATGTTTTGTTGTTTATTGGAGTTGTGGTTGGATGTTGGGAGGTTTTTGAGTGAAACTAATGAAGGGAAATAATTAAAAAAATTGTGAAGTAGTGAAAAGCATTGGCAAGGTTGGATGGAATTGAAAATTGAAGAAAAAAATAGCAAAGTTGGGGAAAAAAATTGTGGAAAAGAAAAAAAAAAAAAAGAGAAAGATGTCCATTCCTTGCTAGTGTGTGCTTAAAAAGAAAAATGCTACTTGTTGGGAAGGTGTATGTGTGATATTTGTGATTGGGTGGTTTGTTGAGAATTGGGGAGAAATATTTGTGATGTATTAAAGTGCTTAGGGAGGTAGTCACTACTACCATATGTATCCTACCCGCCCCTTAGCCTACATTACGACCTTTCTAAAGTCCTAGTTAATCCCGATTGGAGTGAGCCTACATTAGTGGAGTCCTACACTACGGGCAAGCCTATGGTACGTTGTGTGTGACATGTGAGCCTTTCATGAGAGTGAGTGAATTCATTTGTTATTGCCCCCGTCCTATTCATGATAATTTTTGTTGTGTGTGATCTTTGGGGGAGGGGGGGCACTCTCTTTCATATTGGTGAGGGCACGTGGTTTGCATGAAGTAGGTAAAGTTGATGGCTCTTGGTTGAGTAGATAGGTGTGATTTTGTGGGAGCATGGTTGCATTAAGTTGAGTTTGTGCACTTGAGCTATTTTGGGGTGGTTGTTCTCATATTTTTTGTTTTGGTTAATTGTTGGCATGTTGTGGACCATGGTAGTCATGTGTGCATTGGTTCAATGGTCGGTATCAACCATAGTCATAGGCAGACCTGTTTTACCTAGGTTGGGGAAGTGAAATATGACTTACTCGAGGGCGAGCAAGGGTTCAAGTGTGGGGTGGTGATGTTCGGCATTTTATGCCTACCTTTCCTTAATATTACCGCATGTTTGAGCTTGTTTTGCACTCGTTTGGTAGCTTGTGAATGTGGTTTTACACTGATTTTATGTCGTGTGTGTGTAGGTTGTTACGCAGTACATTTGGAGCTTTTCGGAGCTTGATTGAGCATGAATTGGTTGAAGGATGGTTGAAGATTGGATTGAGCACACAAAGGCACGACGCGAGGCGAGTTTTGGAGCAAGGAAGAGCATTTTTGCCTGGCGCCCTAGCCCATGCGCCGCGCCCTCTACCGCGCGCAGTGGCTAGGTGCGGTTTCCCATGCGCCGCATGGCCAAGGCGTGCAGTTTGTGACGAAGTCTGCTTGTTTGGGCGCTTTCCGAGGCGCGGGGCGCCCGTTATAGCGCCCCTTGTGCGCATTTTTACTCCCTATTCCTTCTAGCATTGGGTCTAACTTACTATTAAGGGTTTGGAAACATTATAAATAGTTCTTTACTTAGTTTTTGTAAGGAGTTCTTGACTTTGGAGAAAATATTGAGAGCTACATACTTCATTGAATAAGGGTTATTCCTAATCTTTCATCTATTACATCAATTATTTCATTATTACATCAAATCTTTGCCTTGTGATTATGAATATGTGTGGCTAAACTTTACGTTCTAGGGTTAGAGTATTACATGAAGGTTGATTGTTGAAGATCGATTCCCATTGATTGAATCCCATAACGGGTTACTTATTCTTTCTTGATTTCACTTGTATAATTGTTAGAGCTCGGTAATTATGCATTATCTATAGTTTTTGGGTTGAACTCGGAAGAGAGAATCTAATTACGTAATATGAAAGAATAGAACTAGTTTGTGAACCCGGGCATCGGGGAATCAATTCGCGGGTAGGATAGACATATACTTGCTTGCCTAGTTTAACTCATTACATGAATCTTAATGCGTGCATGTGATTTAACCCATAGACATATAGGGATTGAAGTAGCTTGCATAGACTGTGAAGAACTGAAAGGTTTTCACAGTTACATTTACTCTGTCAGTTAGTAACCCGGGATTTAAGAAGTGGAATCAATTGGATACATCAACTGGATTGTTCGTAACTCTGACCCTGGACCGCTCTCTTGATATTGTTAACAACCAAAGTATTTCTCATTGCTTGACTACATCTTTGGCACTTTACTTACTGTACTTTAGTTATAAAAACTCTTACAACCAAGAAAAAAACCCCTGAGTAGTTTGGAGAAATTTTTTGTTAAGTATTAGTCTGCTTAGTCCTCGTGGGAACGATATTCGATTTATCACTTTATTGCTTGTCGATCGCGTATACTTGCGTGTGCGTTGGGAGCAACAAGAAGGGTCACGGTGCATTAAGTTAGAGCGAACACCCTCAATATCAGATCGTAATTTCATTAAGAATTGGTCTCGCTTACTTTGCTCATGAACTGCTTGAATTATAGATAGAGATTAAGCAGGTATTTTTGCATAAACAATATCAGTAACTATTTCCCATAAATTCTGAAATCTAGAAAAATAGTCCTGAACGGAAAGATTTTCTTGAGAGTAGTTAGCAATTTCATGTTCCAACTGAAAATGTCTTGCACTATTGTCTTGATTGTAAATCTTTTGTAGATAATCCCACATGTCTTTTGCAGTCTTACATGGCCTCACATTAAGAACAATAAGAGGGTCGATTGACCCTAAAATCCATTTCATCACCCGAGCATCTTTGACCTTCCATTGGCGTAACTTTGCAGTATCAGTAGGAGCAGGTTCGCTTCCATCTATATGACCCCATAATTCTTTTCGAGTAACAAATAATTGAAACTGAAACTCCAAGCAGAATAATTTTTTCCGGTGAAACGGATGTTAAAGGATTCAAGTTGATATGAAGACATGTTCTTGAATAACTAAGAAATCAAGAAAGCAAGAAAAAACCAGAATATCCAAGACCGAAGAGCCCTAGGTGCTTAGGACTAATTCTGAAGTTCAGCCAAGAGAACTAGAAAAAAAAATATAAATACGACAGAGACGCTGAACTGTAAGAATCGAAGCTGACAAGAAAAGGTTGTGGCTCCGATACCATGTCAGGATTTTTGATGAATGCTTCTCCAATGGAGAGCTCTTCCTTTAAATAGAATAAATCCAGATTTACATCCCTAAAGATCAGCTATCTATCCTTAAAGGTATTTTATTTAATCCCTAACAATCAACTAAGACCGGGGGAAGTTTAGAAGAGATGGGGAAACCTAGCAGCTGCCGGTCGGGACGGGGATAAGCTTGCTTCTTCGCAAGCCTATCCCAATTAACATCCCTAAATATATAATTACAAATATATGTGCATCTATTCTAACATTCCTAAGATTACATAGAAATAGAAGGAAAGTATTTTATGACTACATGTTCATCATGGTAACATCTTCACCTCAATGAACAGAGCTAATAGGAAGAAAATTTCATTACAGTGCACTTTCTTGGTGTGCGATGAAATTAAAAGAATTGGGTAACGGCTCACTAGCATGGCAATGCCTCTTTTCTCATAAGAGAGAAGTTTTTGCCACAAGGATAAAAAAGGTGAAAAATTCCTATAAGTTCGAAGATTGTAGACATGGTTGCTCCGTTGCACAACAGACATGTAATTTTAGATCATGCTGATATTGCTTCTTGATTAAAAGCAAACAGGGCATTCATTGAAGGATCAACGAGAACTCTAGATTATGCTGCTAGTTCTCCTATAAAGCACTCTAGTTCTCCACATTTTCACATTCTTGTTTCCGAGTAGACTGCTTTATTTACCGCATATGCTAAACTAACAGAGTCTGAGATTACTATTATTAGCTTCCAGGTTACATTATAGTATTTCATGCTTGCATGACTCATTATGTTATTCTCTTCCAGTTAACTTGAATGTATATAAGTAACACCCCTTGATATTGTTAGATGTTTATGAAATTTTCTCAATCATACAGATACCAACAACACGTGTTGTATCTCCTAAACTTGGAAGAAATAAGAACTCCACATCTACAGCCAACAACTCTGAAAGTGGAGGATCGTGTTTCAGTCCAAGAGCTGTCAAAGAACAAGGAAAGTCACCCCAGGCTTTGCTGTCAAGTGGTGATAAAGTTACTGATGCTTCAAAAGGAAAGCCTATTGAAACCAAGAAGCTAGTGAGGAATTCAATAACTACAAGAACTAAAGGAAAAACTATTGGAAGAAAATCCAAACCTACTGAAGCAAAGGGCTTGGATGAGAATATTTGTCAAGATAAATCACAAGAAATGCAAGTCAAATCTGATGGTGCCCCTTAATTTCCAGAACAACCTGATGAAAACTCGGGAAACCACCACAAAGACGACAATGTAATAGAGCCATCAAACACTGTTGTTATGCCAGCTCAAGTCACTGTTGAAGGTTAACAAACTTGAGGAAGTTCTAATATATATATATATATATATATATATATATATATATATATATATATATATATATATATATATATATATATATATATATATATTTTTTTTTTTTTTTTTTTTGGTCTTCAAAAATTTTATGCTTCATTTTGTTGTGGATACATTAGTTGTATGTTGTGTTTATAAGTTGTATATGTTTGCTCTAAACTATTTAATGTAATTATATGTTCTATCATTAAGCACTTTCCAGTTCAAGATGTATCACTGATCAAATGGATGTGCCATGCCAAGTTAAAAACATCCTTTTCTCCTTTCAAATATAATTCTTAAACTTTATATTTGGTTTGACAAGTAACCCAAATCTATCTCATATCGTATTTGCATGAAGATGTGTTGATCATTGTTATACTCATTAACATCTTCCTTTAATAGTACATTCTTTTATGAAAACCTGGATCTGCATAGAAATAGACTTCAAAGAATGACAGACAGGAGGTAACGCAGAAAATCTGCTTGAGAGTGCCATAGCACAATAGAGCAGGGCTAAGTGCAACCATTACAGTCCAGAGATGTGCAGGCGACTAGGCTTGACGTTTTGGAAGAAAATGTGTGCAGCAAAAGTTTTAGCCCCCGTTTGTTTATAGTTTTTGGGGTCATTTTTTGGGAAAAACTTGTTTGTTTATAAAAATTTGTCAAATTCTTAATACCAAGATTTCAAATTCTCAGAAACTGATTTTTGGAAAAAATACTTTTTTACCACTCACAAATTTCAACTCTTTTTCAAGTAAAATGTACGTCCAAACATAATTTCAAGTTCCAAAATTTATTTTCAACTCAACTTCCTCAAATTCTCAAGTTTTAATCAAATCTATGTCCAAACGCTTACTTAGTCTCAGGTCACTCCCCTTTGTGAGACACATTTGTAAGTAGTATACCGGTTATGATTTGAAGGTTTTGGTGCAGTACAAATAGCTTACCCTCAGGTGGCATGATGCACGACTGGCTTCTACAGTTGCTAATACTTGCTCTAAATATTTTTCTAACTTGAAATGTTGTCTAAGCACATACTTTTTGATTGAAATATGTGATTGGCATAACATGATTATTATATAGAGTTTGGAGACTGCATGATTTGAACAGGGCACATGAGGCAATAAGCTAATAATATGGGGTTCAAATTTCAATAAATATGGAGAAATCAGGGTCCCACATGGGCCGTTATGGTATTTTTGAATGAGACAGTTACAAAAATACCCACAAAACCTAAAATAATCACAGCCACTACCCATTATTTTCAAATATTACCCAACCTACCCACTAAACTATTTATCCACTCTACCCATCCAGACTTGTATATCATAGTTTATACAGTATACCATAAAGGTATACACATATAAGGTATAACAAAGATATACAGTAATAAATGGCCATCCAAACTTTTATACCATAATTTATGCAGTATACCTTAGGGGTATACAACTATAAGGCATAACAAAGGTATACAATAATAAATGGGTAGGTTGGGTAAATACTTTTTAGTTTTATGGGTAGTATAATTTTTAATGGGTATGACGTGTAAATACTTTACATTTCATGGGTATAGAGTGTAAAAAATCCTTGCACTTATAAAAACACCCACAAAACCTAAAATAATTACAGCCACTACCCACTACTTTCAAATATTACCTGACTTACCCATTAAATTATTTACCCATTCTACCCATCCAGACTTGTATACCATAGTTTATGCAGTATACCATAAAGGTATACACATACAAGGTATAACAAAGGTAAACAGTAATAAATAATCCTCCAGACTTGTATACCATAATTTATGTAGTATACCTTAAAGGTATAATAAATGATCCTCCAGACTTGTATACCATAATTTATGTAGTATACCTTAAAGGTATACACCAATAAGAAAAATTTAAAATATTTACAAGTCATACCTATTAAAAATTACACTACCCATAAAACTAAAACTATTTACCCAACCTACCCATTTATTATTGTATACTTTTGTCATGCCTTATAGATACACCTTTAAAGTATACTGCATAAATTATGGCATAAAAGTTTGGAGGACCATTTATTACTGTATACCTTTGGTATACCTTATATGTGTATACCTTTATGGTATACTGCATAAACTATGGTATACAAGTCTGGATGGATAGAGTGGCTAAATAGTTCAGTGGATAGGTCGGGTAATATTTGAAAATAGTCGGTAGTAGTTGTAATTATTTTAAATTTTGTGGATATTTTTGTAAGTGTTCCAATGATGCTCTGCTAAACGCCTGTTGACTTGACCTTCATCCTCCACCCACCTCCCTTCTTCACAAAAATTAAGTGTGCGCATGGATTGGTACGGGAATTGTATCCCGTATTGCCAAATTTTGATTTGATATTTGTTTGTTAAAATATTATACCAATTTCAAATTAAATTAAAATTGGTGTTTTTTGATTTTTCTCTTTTTGATTTCGATTTCAATTTTGTTTATATAGTAAGTTCAGTAATTTAGTTTGGACCTTGAATAGAAGTTTGTTAATTGTTGGACTGAAGGAAGAACCTCCTCCTTAAGGCCCAGTTCGTCTAGCCCAAAACAGTGACCCATTATTTATTTATACCCGGTCTACAAGTAGATAGTCTTTTACAATTTTGCCCTTCATATATATATAGTTAGTCTAGCATTGTACATGGACACATTCTGGATATTTTTTCTGATTGACAAGAAGAAGAGTAATTGACTCTCCATTTCCTGATATTTTCTGGTCTTGTTCATTTGATCTTCTATTGAAATCTTTCATGGTATCAGAGAACGGATCTCAGATCATGTGACTTCCTGACAATCGTCTCTATTTGTTTTCTCTTTTTACAGTGGAATTTACTGGTACAGTAAATTTTCTGGTGAACCTTACGGCTGCGATTCACGGAGTTTATGGAGGAGTTATTGCAACTACTTCCTCTTGTCTCGTATGGTACTTTACGCATGTTCTGGTTTGTTTTCCTTATATCTAAAGAGTTTTCGGTAACGTTTCTCTTCTATCATTTGATTTACGGATTTATTTTGAATCAATATATGATTTGTATTATGTTCTCTACAATATTGTTGATTTGGTGATACATGCTCATGAAACCCTTGATCTGGAATGAAACCCTAGATCTGAAATACTCTTGCATAGATCTTGTTTCAGGCTATCTACACTTACAAACCCTAGATCTGTAGAAAATTGCTCGACGATATTCGTTTTCGGTGTACTTTACCGGTGTTATGTGTTGTTCTTTGTGTATTTTACCAGTGTTCTATGGTATTCTCTGTTCGACTTCTGACTGGTAGGCGTGATAATTTTGGAAATTTGAGTTAATCAAAGCTACGCCTGTCTGGGGTACACTGATTCCCCTTGAATCTGTCACTGGCTTTTGATTTCTACACTCAAATTCTCTAAAAGAATTTGCTCTTGCTTTTCCTCTCAGCACTTCTGCAGTGCCCTTTACTCCTGAGAAATGGCAGCAACTGATGCTACAACTACTAATCTGAATAACCCTAATACTGAACCTGGTACCAGTGTAGTGGCTGTGACAGATCCAGCCCATCCATTTTATGTTCATATAAATGAGGGTCCAGGCCTTAATTTGGTTTCTTCACCTTTTGATGGTACAGGGTATGTGAACTGGAGCAAAGCTATGCTAATAAGTTTTTCTATTAAAAATAAAGTAGGATTTATAGATGGATCTTATCCACAACCTCCTCTTTGTACAAGGCCTGGGAGAGATGCAATTACATGGTCAGCTCCTGGATAATGGGTGATGTGACCAAGGATATTGCAGACAGTATTATTCATTCTTCCACTTCCAAAGTGATGTGGGATAATCTAAAGAAAAGATATGGTCAATTCAATGGTGTACAAATTTTTCAAGTAAAGAAGGAATTACATGAAATAATTCAGGGAAACAATGACATTGCAACATATTATATACTAAGCTGAAGAAGTGTTGGGATGAGTTGAGTGTTCTGGAGTCTTTTCTTGTCTGCTCCTGTTGTGTGTGTGTCTGCACCTGTGGAGCCAAGGATAAAAATCAGGGGATTATTGAATATAACAAGCTTATAAAATTCTAAATGGGCTTAAATGAGTCATACACACAAACAAGGGGAAACATCCTCATGATGAACCCCTTTCCTGATGTGGAGAAGGCCTATTCTCTTTTGATCCATGAGGAGAAACAAAGAGAGATATTATACTGGGAACATACCTATCTCTGACTCTGTCTCACTTCATGCTGGAATCAAAAACTCTTAACCCCCAAATAATCACAATAATCCAACACATAGAAATCAAATACTCAACCTTATAATAACCACAGAGGACAATACAATTTTCAATCTACTCAGAATTACAATAACCAGAAGTATGGTGCAAATGGGAATAATAGAAACAGGAACTATGGAAATAATAATCAGAGAGGATAGTTGTACTGCAGATATTGCAAGAAAAATGGGCATGTGATAAACAACTGTAACAAGTTGAAATACCAGAACCAAAAGAAAAATCACAATCCCAACAGGCCAAATAATAACTCAAGAGGAAAGAAATTTGCTGCTATTTCTTAGAGTTTTGATGGCACTGGGAGCGAGTTTTCTAAGAATGTTGGAGGACAGACTTTCACTGCAAAACACCCGAACCAGCTGATGCAACTCATACAAAGTGTAGGTGTGGGTACTCAAGCTGGATCTATTCCTGATGACTCTGGCTCTGCAAAATCTGCAGGTAGTACTACCTTCACATTCTTAGTCTTTCTCTTTGTCAAGTTCTGTTCAAAAGCCTTGGATCCTGGATTCAGGGGCTTCTGATCACATGACATTTGATATTTCCCTGTTACATGATGTTAAAACTCTTCCCATCCTTACTCCATCTCATTACCAAATGGATACAAAGTAAAAGTTGCTTCAGTAGGAAAGTTAACTCTCTCATCAGATATAATCTTAGATCATGTTCTCCATGTTCCTTATTTCCAATACAACTTGATATCAGTACACAAGTTGTGCACACAATTTGGCAGTACAGTATGGTTCACAAATTCTACTTGCATCTTGCAGGCCCCTTCTCTGAAGAGGCAAGTGGAACTTGGTAAGGCTACCAATAGGTTGTATCTCTTACAACAAGATTTTACACCTACTTGTCCTAGTCTTTCCTTCAATGTTGCTGTAAATAGACCTGAAATGAATAAGTGTACTATTGTTTCTACTGACTCCTCTATAAATACCAATGTACACATCTTATGGCATAGTAGACTTGGACATTTACCATATCATAAATTGCAAAGTTTATCAAAGTTTATTTTTGTACCTTTTCTTTCTAAGCAACATTTTAACTGTAATGTGTGTCCTTTAGCTAGACAAACTAGGAGTTTCTTTCCTACTAGTGCAACCTGCTCTATCACACCTTTCCAGATAATTCATCTAGATGTTTGGGGGCCTTATAACACACCAACACATGGAGGATATAGATATTTTCTTACCATTGTTGATGACTACACTAGATGCACTTGAACATATCTCTTATATTCCAAATCTAACTCTTTCCCAGTCATCAAGACCTTTCTTGCTATTGTAGAAAGACAATTTGGCCAACAGGTCAAAATCAATAGGAGTGATAATGCTTTTGAGTTGGGAAGTAGTAGAGAGATTACTGAACTTTATCTCTCTAAGGGAATCACTCACCAAAGCTCTTGTGTAGACACTCCTCAACAAAATTGAGTTGTTGAGAGAAAACACAGACATCTCCTAAAAACATCCAGAGCCCTTCTTTATCAGTCTAATTTGCCTTTGAAATTTTGGGGTGATTGTGTGTTAACTGCCACTTACTTAATAAATAGATTTCCTACCCGTATCTTGTCTGGAAAATCCCCTTTTGAATGTCTGTTTGATAAACCACCCCAGTTTTCCCACTTGAGAGCTTTTGGCTGTTTGTGTTATGCATCCACTTTGAAGAGAAATAGAGATAAATTTTGTCCAAGAGGATCACCTTGTGTTTTTGTAGGGTATCCTTATGGCAAGAAATGATACAAGCTTTTCAATCTAACAACACATCAGTTCCTCATATCCAAAAATGTTCAGTTTGTTGAACATATTTTTCCCTTCAGATTATTATTTCCACCATCCCAATTTTTTTCCAGTTATTTTCCATCTACTTGTTCACCTGATCCAAGTTATTTCACATCTTTTCCCACAGTTTCAGTATCTTCCATTCCTTCTCCTCCACCTTCTCCCAATCCTCCTTCTCCTATGCCTCCATCTCCAGTGCTACATCATTCACCAGCTCATTCTTCTACTTCCTCCACTTCCTCTGTCCCCCCTGTATTCACACCCAGACCAGCTAGGGCACAAAGGCCTCCTGCCTATCTCAAGGATTTTGTGTGTCATACTATTTCTATTCCTTCCTTGTCTCATGTCAATCTTGCCACTGTTGTGCCATCTTCTATCCCCATCTCAGCACTTAATGCATCTACCCAATCCCTTCATTCTATAGCATCTGTACAAGAACCTGCCTCTTATTATCAGGCAGCACTGCATCATGAGTGACTAGAAGCCATGGTCAAGGAATTTAAAGCCCTTGAGGCTAACCACACCTAGACTTTAGTACCTTTACCTGCTGGGAAACACAGTATTCCTCGTAAGTCGGTTTATAAGGTAAAACACAAAGTTGACGGTTCAATTGAAAATTTTAAAGCTAGACTTGAAAACAGAGGTGATACTCAAAGAGAGGGTCTTGACTATACAGAAACTTTCTCCCCAGTAGTTAAAATGACTACAATCAGATGTTTGATTTCCTGTGCAGTAAAAAATAATTGGGTTACGTCCCAATTGGATGTCAACAATACTTTTCTACATGGTGATTTATATGAGGAAGTTTATATGAGGGTTCCTCAAGGTTATTCAGTCTCTTCTCCTAAGTTGGTTTGCAAGCTGAATAAATCCTTATATGGACTCAAACAGGCTTCTAGGCAGTGGTATGCCAAGTTGTCTGAGTCTCTTCACTCTATGGGGTTTCAGCACTCTAAAAATGACTACTCTCTGTTTTTTAAAGCATACATACTCTGGTTTTGTTTTCCTGGCTGTATATGTGGATGACATTTTAATCACAGATAGTGATTCTGCTTCTATTCTTTCTCTTAAAAATTCCTAGATAACAAGTTCAAAATCAAGGACCTAGGGTCTTTGCATTATTTTTTGGGCCTTGAAATCATTCCTACTGACTCTGGTGTGTTGGTTAACTAGAGAAAGTTCACCACAGATTTGATTTCTGAATTTGGTTGTGTTGACCTATCTTCTTGTGTTAGTCCACTTCCTCTGAGGATCAAATTGAGTATGGATATTGGGATCCTTTTGAAGGATCCTACTCTGTATAGAAAGATTGTTGGTAAGCTCAATTTTCTAACTCACACTAGGCCAGATATTGCCTATCCAGTTCAGCATCTCTCTCAGTTCATGCAGTGCCCTCGACAGCCATACTATGATGCAGCTATTCATACCATCAGGTACCTAAAGGGATCTCCTGGCCTGGGTTCACATGACTAATGACTCTTCTCTTGAATTACATGCATATTGTGATTCACATTGGGCATCCTGTCCAGATTCCAAACGCTCAGCTAGTGGATTTTTTATTCTACTTGGGAACATCCCTATTTCTTGGAAATCAAAGAAACAATCTACAGTTTCTTTGTCAGCTGCTGAGGCTGAGTAAAGGTCCACCAGACGCTTAGTTGCTGAGCTGACCTGGTTATGCAGACTTTTTGAAGACCTCTCTATCATTGGCCTGACTCCAATCTCCATTCATTGTGATAGTCATTCAGCAATTAACACAGCCAAGAACCCAGTTTTTCACGAACGTACTAAGAATATTGAGCTGGACTATCATTTTGTTCGTGAAAAACTTCTGGATGGATTGATCTCCCTATCTTATGTTCCTACTGGTTCTCAGCTGGCTGATATTCTGACAAAAGCTTTGACTGGTCCTGCTCATTTGCTTCACCTTTTCAAGTTGGGAGTGGCTCCTTTACCCCCCTTCCAACTTGAGGGGAAGTGTTGGAATGAAGGAAGAACCTCCCCCCTAAGGCCCAATTCATCTTGCCCGATACAGTGGCCCATTATTTATTTGTACCCGGTCCACAAATAGATAGTCTTTTACAGTTTTGTCCTTCATATATATATATATATAGTTAGTCTAGCATTGTACATGGACACATTTTGGATATTTTTTTCTGATTGAGAAGAAGAAGAGTAACCCGCTCTCCATTTCTTGATATTTTCTGATCTTGTTCATTTGATCTTCTATTGAAATCTTTCCTTAATTAAGTTCTCTTTTGAATTCCAGTTACGCTGAAGCATGGCGCATGAATCACATTAACTATGTCAAGCAGCTTCTTTCTTAGTGCAACTGCAAAGGATCTTCTATATCAATCTTTACGACTACGAACATTGATTTGTCAAAATGATACTGAATTTACGAAGACTAGAATGCAAATATTCAATCTTGGATTTACTCGATCTCTATTAGTTTAAACTCCATTCTTTGTGTCAATCCGCATGTTGAAAGAGTTGTCTAAGCAACTTACTATTTGGAATTAACACTGTTTACGCTAAAATGGATTTTTAATAGATTCATTATTCAATTATATCTTAATAATGATATTTTTTTCACGTGTATTGTGATTTTTCGCATTTTCTCAATCAAACACAAATACTTCATTCTGTTTGGATGATTGTTACCCATCGTTTCATAATGTATTGTATTATATCATATGGTACTGTTTCATATTGTGGTGTAAAATATTTGGATAGGCTTGTATGTTTAAATCTAAGATAAAAGGTAAAAAGAGAAAATTAAATAATAAGTGAGGGCATGATGGGAAAGAAAAATAAGTAGCGACGCGATCCCACCTAATCGGTCGTTACATAAAATGATAGTTTTCATGGTTATATAACCATGGATTTAACGATACAATACAATGGTAATTAGAGTAACAATAAAAACAAACGTCGTATTCATGTTAACAATACAATACGATACAGTGGGATACAGCCATTCAAACAAGCGGTAAAGCTCTCGGTTTTTTAATATTTATACTCTATCTTTATTTATAAATAGTAAATTCTTATGTTATTTTTGTAAGGTATTTGATATTTCATTATTTTTCTTCAAAAAAAAAAAAAAGATACTGAATACTAGGATTTTATAAAACTTATACCAATATTGATACCAAAAATTGAAATGTTAATATCCTACACCGAAATACCAATATTAAACACTGAAATTCCGATATCAAATATTTTCATTCATTTCGAAAATTTGGTATACCAAATTATGCGCACCCTGAACAAACCCCACCCATAAGAAGAAAATGGATACATTCTTCGCCAAACGAACCTTAACTACAAAGGAGTATGAGGAAATTGTTGAGAAATCATAAGTCTAATAAAAGTTCTGACGAAAAAACATTTTGGTAAAAGCACTTTATTCCTTTAATAGTTGGGGCATTCCAAACACAAATTTTGAATTAATAGATCAGTATCCTATTTCATAGTTGGGGCATTGGCAGTTGATTCCGATTACTTCTTTTTACCATTTTCTACCTTTTGTTTAGCTCCCGTTTGGACACAATATTTGGAGACCTTTTTTCAAGATAGATTTTGAAAACAATGTTAGTTTATAGAATTTGGCCAGTTTTTAAAAAATTTATGAAAATAATTTTTTAAATTCTAAAGACAGTATCAGTTTTTGGGATGAAATTTTTTTTACCGCTCACAAAACATCAACTTTTTCCAAGTAATTCACGTCCAAACACAACTTCAAATTTCAAAAACTATTTTTCAATTCAACCTTAATAATTCATTTTACCAAGTTTCAACCAAATCTATGCCCAAACGATACCTCAGACTTTTGGCCAGTGAATTTTGCTCCACATTATTAATTTGACTTATTTTGAAATTTATTTATGAATTATATTAGGTGCCAATTTTCGCTATTATTGGTGATCTAAGAATCAAAGTAGTTGAATTTCAATTAAATTTATATTTGCGGCTAATTCTGGATGAGCATTTGTAAAATGACTATTTATCAAAATCTTCCGTCTCTGCCTCCCTTCTTGCCCTTATTGTGTAAATTACATAATTACAACACTGTTAGGCAATGGTTTTCCTTTTTTACCCCAATAACACTATTGTGGTCAGAATAGCCTTTGCTGGGTTTATTAATAAATTTCGACAGAAATACCCACATGAATCTTATTGTGACACTATTTGAAGTATTGCCTAGGCAGCACTTGCTGTTGAGATTCTTGCCTAGGCAACAATTTTCGCTTAAAACTCTTTCCACATTCTCCAAGATTATTTGAAGTTTTGCATAGGTAGCACTTGCCGTTTTGCAGAGACAACACTTGTGGCAACACTTGCCGTTGAAAATTTTTTGCATAGGCAATACTTGTCCTTTGATCTCTTCCCATATTCTTTCAGATAGCTTGAAATGTTGCCTATGGATGACACAGATTTTATTTGCTAGAGTCATTTTAAACCGGAGCAAATTCTCAAAACCAGTCAAATTTAGGGACATCTGGCAAAAATTTTGCCCTTATTGAGCCAAACTTACGAAAGTTGAAGTATTTTCACAAAATAGATACTTCTAGCGCCATTGTGCAATCTTGAGCCTGGTAAGAAAATCTTACAAAAATAGCCACTATTAGGAATAATTGCTTGTGATCGCCTAAGAGAAGCTCCTGAAAGTCGCTAGATCTTTGATAATAGAAAAATCTGCAGATCGCTGGGAACCTTCTTTTAGGGGCCATATTTGAATAACTTTTTTTGTTAGGGTCAAATCTCTGATGGGGCGTCAGAAAATGTCCTATTTTTGTAAATAACCACTAAAATTCTTGTCACTATTTTTGCCCTCAATGGACAGACCTAACGCCATTCTGATACTTTTGGCACCTGCTACAAACTTTTTAACTTTTAGCCACACGCCATAAGAAGTTTCTGGCATTCACCAAAAGAAAACACCTAGTAAATTGGCAGGTCTGACTGCTGGCAAAGTTTGGCTTTTGCAAGGAGTTTATCTAGTGTGAGGCTAAAAATTAAAGAATTTTTAAAATGATCAAAACTAAGAAAGCAGCGACTGAATAATAGTAATTTTTTCAAAGTTCTTTAATGGACCAATCAAACTCTTGGATTATAAAAAATTTGGCTTTTAGCCACGGCAAAACCGTAGCTACAGGAACCGTGGCTAATGCCCTATGGAACTGGAACCTTGGCTAACGACCCATGGATTTCAAGAACCGATTAGGATTTGCAATGTTAGACTCATGGTTAATTTGATTTTTCTATTTTTACTACTTTTAGATTAGCCACGGTTTAAAGTTACTTGTTTAAAAAAAATCTAATATTTAAATGGGGGACATATGATAAATTCAATAACACAATAAGACTCAAATATATAAAAATATTTTCTAATAATAATCAAGATCTCTTAAAAATGGAACTGTAAGCTATCTATACGTATTAACCAATAAGCATCTACTACAATTGCGGACGACAAAGATGGAGGTGAATTTCTGAGCGGACATCATTTATAACTGCACAAAAGATAAAATTATCTTTGTAAAAATAGAAGAAGAGTAGTGAAGGTTTTGAGGGAAAAATAACTTTAAATGGAAGAATGACAGACACATCTAGTTGAACAAAGGATTTCAAGGACAAGCAATATCAGTTATCATTTTTCCACATATTTTCACAAACAAGAAAACTTGCAGGGGAAAATTAAACTGTGCACTAAAAGTTGCTGATGTTATTGAAATTTACTTCTTTCAAATCCTTTAAACATGTTATCCTTTAGTTTTGAACTCATTATTTTAGCACACCAATTTATGTGGTAAAAAATATTTTAATATACCTTATTATGTTTGGATTGAAGTGTGAGATGCTATCAAATAAACGAGTATTTTGAGTTTTTATTGTTTTAAACACAACATACTTTTTTGGTATACTGTATACTCTTATGGCCCCAACCTAATTTTTGTGCTCTTAACCCTTTTGCACCAACTTCCTTTAACATGTTTTGTTCTTAACTTCTACGATTGTTCATCACTTTGAGCAACCCCTTCACATTGTTTTGAGTGGTTTTGCAAATTAACATGGTTTAAGCAAGAGTTTCAAAAATATAAAAAAAAAAAATCTCTTAGAAGAGGTCAAGGCAACCTACAAATCTCCACCCTTTCTAGCTAAGAGTGTAGATAAATCCAATCCAAAGAGGACATAACTTTATGGAGGAAGGATGATCAGGGAGTCCCTCTTCATCCCCTATGTGCTTTACATGTTGCTTACTTAGCATTTGGAGACGATGTTAGAGCTTTTACTTGGGGAGGGGGTTCAAATTCATGTGATTTTTATTTTTGTGATGACTATGATCTTGAAATTTGATGTCATGTATGGATTTGAATAGTCTTTGATGTAAATAGTGCATGTTACTTTCTATATTAGCATAATGTTGCTTATGTTTTGATTTTGCTTTAGAGAAAAAAAAAGCTTTTGATTTTTTTAGCTTGGTTCTTTCCGGAAGTGGTTTGTTAAACCAAGTAATGTGAATATTAGTGTTTAGTATAAAAATATCTTTTTGAATATAGTTTTGACGTCTCATGAAGTACCAACATGTCATTCGCGTCTTATGGTATTAGACAAGCTAATAGTGTTTACTTTGCATGTGTTTAGTCATGGTCGATGACATTAGGCTTATTTATTGCATTGGAGTTATTACCATTGTTCATTCTAGACCATTGAGACTTTACAAGTGAGTGAGCCTTGTTGAGAGTTCAATTTCTTCCTTGAAATGATCCACTTGCTTGTGTGTGATGTGAGGTTTAGTTGGTGTGTTTACATATTTGAGTTGAGGTGTAGAACTTGTCTGGCTTGTGCTCAATGTGAAATATAAGTAGTGTCGAACTTGATAATAATCTTAGGCTTTCCTTGAAACTCTTTTTGAATCTCTTCATATACCTTTACCTCAAATATATCACTAGTATTCTCTTTTGAGCCTTTAAGCCTTTCGTTTGATAACCCGACATGTGATTGATCCATTGGTAGTTGAAAGTATGAAATTGAAATCCCTTCGAACAAAATGTGATGTTGATGCCTATGTTTGGGGAAATGGATTGGAGGTTTTATGTTTTATTTATTATGTGTTATGTGTTAGGAAACCTATGGAAGAGCTATGTAAACAAAAATAGAGAAAAGAGAAAAAGATTGAAAAAAATTCCAAAAAAGGGAAAGAAAGTTAAAGAACTAGTCTATCTTGCTGCTGTAAATATCATTGATAGACTACAAGAATAAAAATCCTTAGGCCTAGAACCGTCGGGCGAACCCTTACCAATTAAATTAGGAAAATAAATATAATCCAATTCATAAATAAAAATAAGACTTAGAAAAAGCACAAACATATTGATACCTCTAAGTTGTACAAAAGAAATTACAACTGACTACCCAATATACTAGGTTTAGGGATATCCAGACTAGACATCTAAGAGTACAAAAGAAGAAAGATACTTTCTGAAGGGAGCAAAATACAACTTAAATAATAAACATAAATCTGGTGGCCATCCGGAATAAAAGTTGGCTTACCCTGACAGTTGAAGTCGTCTTCGCTCCTTCACAACGTGGCGAACTCAATCCTGGAGCGAACCTGCCGAAACGAAACAGATAGACAAGAAACAAACAACAAACAAGGATGAGTCAAAAGGACTCAATAAGTGGGGCAGACTAGCCACCTCAAAGAATAGGATATCTAGCCAGGGAGAAAAGAAACAGATAAACCAAATTCCTCTTATTTCAATTATAAAAAGGCAGAGCCAGATAATAACCAAAAACACGTATGAAACCATAAACTCAACCAGGAATACGAGCCATAAACATATCAACAAATAAACATTGCACGTATAAGCAGAACAGTAGTTATGTACCACAAGTCTACACAATGGTATGAAATGAAATAAAATGATATGAGCTGAAATGAAATGACATGAAATATGATGCAAAGGGTCACATGTGCCCGTCATCCCAATCCGAAGCGGAATAATCCTGCACTCGAGGGGAATCCAACCTGATAACCAACTGGAGCAGAATACTCCTGCCCCTGGGACGGAATACTCCTGCACCTGATATAATATAAACCAGAGGCGGAATACTCTTGCACTCTCCTGTGGCGGAATACTCCTACACCCGATATAATGTAAAGCTGAGGCGGAATACTCCTGCACTCAATATCTAATATAAGAGCGGAATACTCCTGCTCCTGGGGCGGAATCCTCCTACCCTTAATATGATACAATGGAGCGGAATCATCCTACTCCTGGGGCGGAATACTCCAACACCCAATGATATGCAATGTAATGCATACGAATGCAATGTGATGCAATAATAATCCTTCACCGGCGCGGGACTCTCATCGACAGCCGGGAAGTAGATGCCAACTCACAGCCAGAGTACAGTGCTCAAATCCTCAATGCAATACTAACAACAGGACATAACATATAATATACAATGTAAATCCAAAGCTAAAGCGTAGTGCGTACGCCTATCGGCAGCTACACACGTAAGGAAAACGTGGTAGAGAATCTACGAGGCTAGGTGCCTCCAAAAAAATGGACATAAACACTTACCTCTTCCATAAGTTAGCACTTGCTAATCAACAACCGCTTTATCCTTTGGTTTCACTGCCAAACGATCCCACTCTATTCAATAAGCAGAAAAATATATCAAATTAGGCTAAAGACATCATTTCCTACATCTTAATGCAATCCGGTTAGGAACTTGATACCCTATTCGCATACGCAATACGCAGGCCACACTTATGTACAGGGTTTAAGGTCACATAACCAAATCCTAAATAAATTACATTTATATATTGCCCATAACTCAATGAGTACGAATATATAATCAATTTCATAATCGGGGTCCAATTGACCATTGAAACTATCAATTGAACTTATTAAAACGATGTCTAATATCCCAATTTTTACCGTAAAAATATATTCAAACACATGTAATAAGCTAAGATAATGAGTTAACATCATTATCTTGATGTTTCGGGGTGAAAATCATATTTTTCTTCGGCTCCTTTTGACACGGCCCGGAACCCGGTTAGGCCATGCGGGCACCCGACATCCTCCCCTAGACCCGTCGGGCGAACCCTACCAATTAAATTAGAAAAATAAATATAATTCAATTTATTAGTAATAACAAAACTTAGAAAAAAAAAACACTGACATACTTATACCTCTAAGTTGTACAAAAGAAATTACAGCTGACTACCCAACATACTAGGTTTAGGCTTATCCAGACTAGACATCTAAGAGTAAAAAGAAGAATGATAACTCCCAAGGGAGAAAAATGCAACTGAAATAATAATCAATAAACTGGTGACCATCCGGAATAAAAGCTGGCTCACCCTAACAGCCAGAGTCGTCTTCACTCCTTCACAACTTGGTGAACTCAATCCTGGAGCGAACCTGCCGAAACGAAATAGATAGACAAGAAAAAAAAACAACAAACAAGGGTGAGTCAAACGGACTCAATAAGTGGGTCAGACTAGCCACCTCAAATAGGATAGCTAGCCAGGGATAAAAGAAATAGATAAACCAAATTCCTTTTATTTAAATTATGAAAAGGCAGATCCAGATAATAAATAGAAACACGTATGGAATAACAAACTCATTAACAACCAGGAACGTAAGATAGCCAAAACATATAGGTAGCCCGAAAATATCAACAATCAGAAATACATCTTGTTGCGGCGTGCAACCTGATCCATATATTCATACCGTTGCGGCGTGAAACCCAATCCTCGCAACCCAAAATACGAGCCACAATATATAGGCAAAGTGAGATATGTCCACGACATAGTATACATACCGCATACATAAAACACAACAAAATACACACAATAGTCCGTATGCAGTGCAATGAGATGGGATGAATGCGGTACGATGCAATGCAGTCGCATATGCCTGATACCTATCTCCAGCGCGGGACTCTCATCGTCTACCAGGAGATATATGCAATAATGATCCTTCACTGGCTCGGGACTCTCATCGATTACCGTGAAGTACATGCAATGATGACCCTTCACCGGCTCGGGACTCTCATCGATTACCGGGAAGTATATGCAATGATGACCCTTCACCTTCACCAGCTCGGGACTCTCATCGATTATCGGGAAATATATGCAATAATGACCCTTCACCGGTTCGGGACTCTCTCATCGATTACCGGGAAGTATATGCAATAATGACCCTTCACCGGCGCGGGACTCTCATCGCCAACCAGGAAGTAAATGCAATAATGACCCTTCACCGGTGCGGGACTCTCATCGCCAACCGGGAAATATATGCAATAATGACCCTTCACCGGTGCGGGACTCTCATCGCCAACCGGAAAGTATATGGAATGCTCAAAACAAGAGTGCAATGCTCATATGCTCAATGCAATACCAACAACAGGGCATAACATATAATATACAATGTAAATTCAAAGCCAAGGCGTAATGAGTACGCCTATCGGCAGCTACACACGTAAGGAACACATGGTAGAATATCCACAAGGTCAAGAGCCTCCAAAGAAATGGATAATAACACTTACCTTGTTATAAAGTTAGCACCGCCACTCAATAACTGCTTTGTCCTTTGGATTCATTGCCAAACGATCCCACTGTGTTCAATAAGCAGAAAAATATATCACATAACGCTAACGGCTTCATTCCTTACGTCTTAGGGCAATCCAGTTAGGAACCTGATGCCCTATTCGCATACGCAATACGTAAGTCAGACATATGTACAAGATTTATGGTCACATAAACAAACCCCAAATAACTTATATTTATGAATTGCCCATAACTCACTGAGTACGAATATATAATCAATTCTATTATCGGGGTCCATTTGACCCTTTAAACTATTAATTGAACTTATTAAAACGATGTCTGATATTCAAAGTTTTACCGTTAAAATATATGTAAACACACGTAATAAAGTAAAATAATACATTAAGATCATTACCTGAATGTTTCAGAGTGAAAATTCTACTTTTCTCCGTCCCCTTTTCTTATTTTCTGGTATTTTTTACTGCATTATGTCATTTTCTCTGTTTCGTTTCTTGTTGCGTTCAATTCTTGTGTTTCAGTACATTTTCTCTATTGCTATACCTTTTGAGCTTCATATAAGCTCAGCCACCACCATCATTTTATATTTTTTGTCTTTTCCTTTTTTTTTCTTTCCCCTTTAAAAATCGCTGGTACGGTAAAAATTAAAACAGTACCCTACGATATTCGAAATTATTCCAACTTTTTCATACAAGTTATAGAAAATATATGTAACATACTCGCAAAGGCGGATCTCAAATTGGATTCTCAAAACTCAATATGCAAATTTATTGGAAAGAAGTCAAATTATTTAACTTTCGGCATTTTAGCGAAAACTAGTCGAACAACATCGAAATTAGCTTTCGAAAGTTCACAAAATTCATAAATAATGATACGAACCTAACGGCGCTTTTTTGATTTATAATTGGAGCTCATTCGCCAAAACCAAGCTCGAAAATCTCTTTTTAATATTTATCGACAATAAAAACTAAAACCTCCTTCCGATGCCTACCAAACGAGGTCTGATTTAGCTCATATTTTATAGATAAGTCTCAATGGGCCTTAAGAATATTTTAAAATTATCGGCACGCCAATCGTAGTCCTAACTTCCGAAACGACTAACCGAGGTCGTTTCATTCTCCTCCACTTAAACTCTGGTTCATCCTCGAACGAGCCTAAGTTTAAAGAAAAATTCGCACACATAACAAGAAAACTTGCACGACCTTCACAAGCTACTCCACGGGCCTTATCTCCTGATTACAGGATCAGAATTATATTACGCACATCGTACTTTTGGAATAAAATATATCTGGATAATATGGTAATACCATTGCATAGCTTATTCTAACTAAGATGATCCTTCCTCGATCACGAGAGGAGAGTTCTACATTTTCGAAGCAAAGATACACGGAATTTTGAATGGATTAACATGATTCAGCCGATAATCACCTCTTCGATATACCTTTTGATATAGAACAGATCGATGGAACTAAGAATTAACTCACGCTTGATGCAATAGGGGAACTTTTGAAGTACCTTGTCACTACACACTACAGAATATTTGATGCAAGCTATATTATTTTTTTTACAAACGCACTATGCAACATCTCAGTTGATATTAGTGTTATTCCGCAAGCTCCTTGTGAGAATGTAGTTACTCATATCCTAATGTATGTCAAAGGTTCATCTGAACAGGGTCTATCATATAAGGATAAGGATCATGCAAATACTACTGGATATTATGATGCAGACCAGGAATGATCTTCAGACTGAACATCTACTTCAGGGTATTGTCTTTGAATTGGAAATATTATGACTTAAAAAAGTGAAAATAAAAGAGACATGTAGTTGAACCATGAGCTGAGGCAGAATACCAGCAACAAAGTTGATTACATGAGCACTTATAACGCTAAAGTAACTTCTCAAAGAGTTGAAGTGTGAAAGGGATATACATACCAATGATGGATTGTCGACAAGTTGCACTAGACCTTTAACTCTAAATTTCCATGAAGTAAAACGGCGTCAGTATGAGGATCCAGTTCTAGTTGAATACAGACAGATAACCAGAAGAAAATCAGAGTAGCCATACAGGGTTACTACTGACGGTGTTCTCATGTATAAAGATAGACTTTGTGTTACTGATGTTGAATATTTACGTGGACAGATTATGATAGAGGCACATTATTCCAAATACACTGTTCATCTAGGTTCGACTAAGATGTACCATGATCTTAAGAAGATTTATTGGTGGGACGGAATGAAGTGTGACACAGCAGAATTTATGGCTCAGTGTTCTAATTGCCAGCAAGTTAAAGTCGTGTTATCTTTCCAGACTTTATACTTTCAGCCGATAGGTACATATATATGATCAGGTTACCAGCTTATCTATATCATTGATAGATTATTGGCAGGTTTAGCAATGATCGACACTCATTGTAGGTTTCTGTCGTGGCCCTAGGTTGGGTCGTGGCAAAAGTGGTATCAACGCCTTAGAGATTTAGTATTACCATTCAGTATTTGGAGGAAGACTCCTCCACTTAAAGCACAAACTCATACAGATATTTGAATAGGAATAACCATCCTCGCACAGTCTGCTGGACTAAAGAAGATTTAGCTAAAAGTTGAACGTAGACAGACCTTAGCTACCAACTACCCTTTCGAGTTGCTAAACAGCTGCAACTCTTGAGTTCACAACTCCATACCTTTTCCGTAAACACTACCGCCTGATGGATGGTACTTCTACTACCCTTAGAAGCCTTGAAAAACAACAATATGCTTATCCGGCTACAATAACACGTACTTTTGCTCAACACAGGGAACATCACAAGCGGCTACCAACCGCCCAAGATCACTAGTGCCGGACGAAGAAGAAATGGAAATGGACTGAGGATAGAAATAATTAGAGCTTCAGGAAGCTCATATTCTTATTTGCTTGGCTACCAGAGCTAGACTATTTCCGAGTCAGGCTAACCAAAGAATCACAATTGAATAAATAGACATTAAATGAACTCTATGGAGCAACATCCACATCAATTTAACCTTCCAATAAGAAGGAAACTCTGACAATTTACCAGAACATCCTTTTATAATCCAGATAAGCTTATGAGATAACATGACTTTACTAGCGTTTTGAACAAAAAGGAGATACGTAGATCGACTATTACTTACTAACCACTTTACACCAGAAGAAACAATGATACTCTCTGATGGTGATGAACTAGAATCCCATCATCCAACCAACACGGAATTCCGAAAAAAAAAGAGGTAAACTAATTTGATATAATAATAGAAGGTTGCACAACAAGATGCCAAGCAGAAAATACCGACTCTCACTGTCAAATCTCTCATATTTAGATCAGAAAAATTAGTAGGATCTCACAAATACCAGGAATAAATCATATCAGAAGCTCGCCTCTCTACCGCAACCGATTCTTAATAGAAACGACATCCAAGGGAACCATGGTAAGATAAACGAAGTCCAGACCGATCGGAAGAGTCAAATCTTACTCACATATAATGGAAGATGAAATACATAGGTGTACTACATCGGCTACCTCAGCATCCTGCCAAACTGGCAGTTCATAGAACTGCCTCTGCAGCTGAGCTGAGCCACTACGCTGACAATTACTTTCTGAAGAACCACTGCAACAACACTCTCGACCTCAACTGGATGGTGGCATATTTCTGGCTGATTGAGATCTAAATAAAATACCCTGCAACTGCGCAGATGCCTGATGACGAGAGAAAAGACGACTGCCTACTTGCCAGAGTAAAGGAAAACTCCTTAAACGATAACCAGACTTACGACAATGATAACACGTTTTCGCTGAAAATTGAAGCTGGACAGATTTTTGAAAGCTACAAAGAGAAAGCTGAGTCTAATCCTGATGAACTACTCACGCACTCTGAGAATCACGCTCTACAAGCTGAGATAACCTGGCAGGTGACCTCCCAAAATAATCAGAACTCTTACCTCCAAATGAGGTACCATGTTTACCCACTAGGGCCACCGGATCTCTCGCTCTCCCACTCTAACTGTTTCCCCTCTAACTTATGGTATGCCTAACCCCTTTGAGCAATATCAACAACGACGTCAAATGAAGTCCCAACCTCAACTTTTCGAGTTACCTGGGATTTCAAGGAAGGAGAAAGGTCATCAATAAATCCTTGAACATTCTCGGAAGGCTCATGGACTAGTTCTAATGCATATCCAGTCATTCTATTGAATGCAATCACACATTCTAAAACACCAACAGGCTAACCGATAGGCTACCCTGTCCAATCCACTCAAACTGGCAACACTTTTTATCTCACCCGCTACTCGAAAGGAACTTTTCCACGAATCTGAAGAAAAATCGAACCAAGTTAGCTAATAAGAGTGCGGTCCACCAACCCAGGGCTGGACCTTAAAACTGGAAAGCAGAATAATCAACACCATACCACTCGATATAATCAAGAGCCTGAAGGATACAAATTCCCTGGCATTATTTTTTAAAAAAAATTCACGGGGTTTATCTGATGCATTGCTTAAGAATATCGGAAGGTTCAACCGCGTAAAATAATGCAACCTCTTCGGACACTCGGACCGAGCTATTACTCAGGCTAACTAACCAGCTAGAATAACTAGAGGCACAACACATGCTGTCTCCGGAACATAATTTACTGCGGCAATATTAAGAACTGGAATAGGAACTCCCTGAGACTGAACATCTGCATCTGCGGCAACCTGATAAGCTGCCTAGCGAATAATAGGTTTCTTACGGTATCTGCATCGCCAAGATTCTCGTAAAAGCATCGTAGAGCCAAGGGAACCGCAAGGCCCTGATCCATTTCCCATCGCGAGCTCATACAGCTGGGACCTCCATAACTAGATCGTCAGCACGATCAAAACTCTGGGGGATTCGTCAGTGCTAGCCCAAGGCTAGACTGCTACGTCTTGAACTCATACCGTCTGCTAATTTGTTGCACGAGGGTTCACAATTACCACGAAGGAATTAATGAAAATACTTTTGTATCCTAGACCGACACACGATCAGAAAAGAAGGAAGTGAAACTTACTAAATGCAATCATAGCCCCTCGTAGATAAGTACGGACGTCTACGTACCCATCAGCGAGACTCTACTAGACACTGTCTTAGTATGGATAAACTCTAAACCAGGCTCTGATACCAACTGACACGACCCGAAACCTGGTTAGGCCGTGCGGGCACCCGACATCCTCCCCTAAACTTGTCTGGCGAACCCTTACCAATTAAATTAGGAAAATAAATATAATCAATTTATAAATAATAACAAAACTTAGAAAAAAATACTGACATACTGATACCTCTAAGCTGTATAAAAGAAATAGCAGCGGACTACCCAACATACTAGGTTTAGGGCTATCCAGACTAGACATCTAAGAGTACAAAAGAAGACAGATACCTCCTGAGGGGAGAAAAATGCAACTGAAATAATAACCAATAAACTGGTGGCCATCCGGAATAAAAGCTGGCTCACCCTGACAGCTGAAGTCGTCTTCGCTCCTTCACAACGTCGCGAACTTAATCCTGGAGCGAACCTGCCGAAACGAAATAGACAGACAAGAAAAAAAAACAACAAACAAGGGTGAGTCAAACGGACTCAATAACTGGGTCAGACTAGCCACCTCAAATAGGATAGCTAGCCAGGGAGAAAAGAAACAAATAAACTAAATTCCTCTTATTTAAATTATGAAAAGACAGAGCCAGATAATAACTAGAAACACGTATGGAATGACAAACTCATTAAAAACTAGGAACGTAAGATAGCCAGAACATATAGGTATCCCGAACATATCAACAATCAGAAATACATCCCGTTGCGGCATCCTACCCATTCATACCCTTGCGGCGTGCGACCTGATCCCCGCAACCCAGAATACGAGCCAGAATTATATAGGCAAAGTGAGATATGTCCACCACATAGTATACATACCGCATACATAAAACATAAGACAATACACACAATAGTCCGTATGCAGTGCAATGAGATGGGATGAATGCGGTACGATGCAATGGAGTCGCATATGCCTGATACCTATCTCCAGCGCGGGACTCTCATCGTCTACCAGGAGATATATGCAATAATGATCCTTCACCGGCTCGGGACTCTCATCGATCACCGGGAAGTATATGCAATAATGACACTTCACCGGCTCGGGACTCTCATCGATTACCAGAAAGTATATGCAATAATGACACTTCACCGGTGCGGGACTCTCATCGCCAACACGGAAATATATGAAATAATGACCCTTCACCGGTGCGGGACTCTCATCGCCAACCAGGAAGTATATGCAATAATGACCCTTCACCGGTGCGGGACTCTCATCGCGAACCGGGAAGTATATGCAATGCTCAAAACCAGAGCGCAATGCTCATATTCTCAATGCAATACCCATAACATGGCATCATAACATATAATATACAATGTAAATTCAAAGCTAAGGCGTAATGAGTACGCCTATCGGCGGCTACACACATAAGGAACACGTGGTAGAATATCCACAAGGCCAAGAGCCTCCAAAGAAATGGATACAAACACTTACCTTGTTACAAAGTTAGCACCGCCACTCAATAACCGCTTTGTCCTTTGGATTCATTGCCAAACGATCCCACTGTGTTCAATAAGTAGAAAAATATATCACATAAGGCTAACGGCTTCATTCCTTACGTCTTAGGGCAATCCAGTTAGGAACCTGATACCCTATTCGCATACGCAATACGTAGGTCAGGCCTATGTACAGGATTTATGGTCACATAACCAAACCCCAAATAAATTATATTTATATATTGCCCCAAACTCACTGAGTACGAATATATAATCAATTCTATTATCGGTGTCCATTTGACCCTTTAAACTATTAATTGAACTTATTAAAATGATGTCTGATATTCCAAGTTTTACCGTTAAAATATATGTAAACACACGTAATAATGTAAAATAATGCATTAAGAACATTACCTGAATATTTCAGAGTGAAAATTCTACTTTTCTCCGGCCCCTTTTCTTATTTTCTTTCATTTTTTTACTGCGTTATGTCATTTTCTCTGTTTCGTTTCTTGTTGCGTTCTGTTCTTGTGTTTCTGTACGTTTTCGTTGTTGCTATACCTTTTGAGCTTCATATAAGCTCAGCCACCGCCATCATTTTATATTTTTTGTCTTTTCCTTTTTTTCTTTTTCCCTTAAAATTCGCTGGTACGGTAAAAATTAAAACGGTACCTTACGATATTCGAAATAATTCCTACTTTTGCATACATGTTATACAAAATATATGTAACATACTCGTGAAGGCGGATCTCAAATTTGACTCCCGAAACTCAATATGCAAATTTATTGGAAAGAAGTCAAATTATTTAACTTTCGGCATTTTAGCGGAAACTAGTCGAACAACATCGAAATTCACTTTCGAAAGTGCACAAAAGTCATAAATAATCATACGAACCTAACGATACTTTTGGATTTTGAATCGAAGCTCATTCGCGAAAACCGAGCTCGAAAATCTCTTTTTAATATTTATCGATAATAAAAACTGAAACCTCCTTCTGATGCCTACCAAACGAGGTCTGATTTAGCTCAAATTTTATAGATAAGTCTCAATGGGCCTTACGAATATTTTAAAATTATCGGCACGCCAATCAGAGTCTTAACTTCCGAAACGACTAACCGAGGTCGTTTCACCTTTTACTTTCTTTTTCCAATTTTCTGATATTTTCTATGTTTCCATTTCTTTGTTATGTTTCTATATTCTCGTTTCTGTTCTTATGTTTCTGTTCTATTTCCATCCAAGCAAGCTTTATGGATAATATATATATATATATATATATATATATATATATATATATATATATATATATATATATATATATATATAATCCCCATTCCACCTCCTACTTTCTTTGTTTCTTTCCTTTTTTTGTCTTTTTCTTTTATTTTCTTTTACTTTTATATTTTCTTTTCTTAATCAAAAATTAAAACGGTACCATTATGATACTCGAAATAATTTCAACTTTTGCATACAAGTTATATAAAATATATGTAATACACTTGTTAAGGCGGATCTCAAATCGGGTTCCCGAAACTTAAGATGCGAATTTAAATGTAAAAAAGTCAAATTTTTTAACTTTTGACATTTTAGCGAAAACTAGCCGAACAACCTCGAAATTCACTTTCGAAAGTTGACTAAAGTCACAAATAATTATATGAACCTAACGGCAATTTTGGATTTCGAATCGGAGCTCATTCGCCAAAACCGAGCTCGAAAATCTCTTTTTAATATTTATCGACATTAAAAACTGAAACCTTCTTCCGATGCCTACCAAACGAGGTCTGATTTAGCTCAAATTTTACAGACAGGTCCTAATGGACAATACGAATATTTTAAAATTATCAGCACGCCAATCGGAGTCCTCACTTCCGAAACGACTTACCGAGTTCGTTTCATTCTCCTCCACTTATACACTTGTTCGTCCTCGAACGAGCCTAAGTTTAAAGCAAGATTCACTCAGATAACAAGAGAACTTACACAACTTTCATAAACTATTCCACGGATATTATCTCATGATTACAGAATCAGAATTATGGCACGCACATCAAACCCTCGGATAAAAACATAGCTGGATAATATCATAACGCCATTGCCCAGCTTATTCTGACTAAGTTGATCCTTCCTCGATCACGAGAGGAGAGTTCTACATTTTCGAAATAAAGATACACGAAATTCTGGATGAATTAACATGATTCTTCCGGTGAATTACCTCGTCGATATACTTTTCGATATAGAACAAGTCGATGAAACAAAAAATTAGCTTATGCTTCAGCAACGCCTTAGAGATTTAATATTATGATTCAGTATCAGTTGGAGGAAGACTCCTCCACTTAGAGCATAAACTCATACAACTAATTTGAATAGAAATAGTCATTCTCACACAACCTGCTGGATTAAGGAAGATTTAGCTAAATAGAGAACGCGGCTCAGACCTGAGCTATCAAATTACTCTCTCGAGTCGCAAAATAGCTGCAACTCTCGAGTTCACAGCTCCATACATTTTCTATAAGCACCACCGCCTGATGGATCAAATCAAACATCAAATGACGCCTCTCATTACCCTTAGTAGCTTTAAAACACAACAATGTGCTGATACGGCTACCTTGACACGCACTCTGGCTCAACACGAGGAACATCATAAGAGGCTACTGACCGCCTAAGCTCACCAGTGCCGAACAAAGAAGAGATGGCAATGGACTGAGAATAGAAATAATTAGAGCTTCAGGAAGCTCATCTATTTATTTGCTTGGCTCCCAGAGCTACTCTACATCCGAGTCAGGCTAACCAAAGAATCGCAATTGAAAAGATAGACATTAAATAAGCTTTATGGAATGAAATCTATGCCAATTTAACCTCCCAATAAGAAGGAAACTCTGACAATTTGCCAGGACACCCTTTTATAACCGAGACAAGCTCATAGAATAATATGACTCTACTAGCACCTCGAACCATGAGGAGATACGTAGATCGAGTATTACTTACTAATCACTTTACACCGGAAGAAACAATGATGCATTATAATGGTGACGGGTAAGAATACCATCATCCTACCAACACAGAATTCCCAAAAGAGAGGTAGACTGACTTGGCACTATAACAGGATGAGGCACAACAAGATGCCAAGCAAACAATTCCGATACTCACTCACAAATATCTCACATTTAAATCAGATAAACTAGTAGGGTCATCATAAATGCCAGGAATAAATCATATCAGAAGCTCACCCCTCTACCGCAACAGATTCTTAATAGAGACGACATTCAAGGAAACCATTGAAACATGAAAAGACACACCATTTCCAGATCAATCGAAAGCATCAAATCTTACTCACATTTAAGAGAAGAAGAAATCCCAGGGTCTACTACATCGGATACCTCATCATCCTGGCGGACTGGCAGTTCTTAGAACTGCCTCTGCAGCTGAGCTGAGCCACTATCCTGATAACCACCTCATGAAGAACCACTGCCACCACACTCTCGACCTCTATTGGATGGTGGCGTTCCTCTGGCTGATTAAGATCTAAATGAAATCCCTGCGACTATGCAGGTGCCAGATGACGAGAGAAAGGACGACTGCCTACTTGCCGGAGTAAGGGAGAACTCAACCACAGATGATAGGCTCGCGACAATGATAATACCTTTTCAGTAAAAACTGAAGCTGGACAGATTGAGAAATCTGGGTCTGATATTGACGAGCTACTGGCGCATTCTAAGAATCGCGTGACACAAGCTGAGATAACCTAGAAGGTGACCTCCCAAAATAATCAGAACTCTTACCTCTAAATGAGGTACCATGGTTACCCATTAGGGCCACGGGATCTCTTGCTCTCCCGCTCTAACTCTCCCCCCTCTAACTTATGGTATGCCTAATACCTCTGAGCAAAATTAACAACAACATCAAATGAAGTCTCAACCTCAATTTCTCAAGCCACATGGGATCTCAAGGAAGGAGAAAGGTCACCAATAAATCTTTGGACATTCTCGAAAGGCTCATGGACTAGTTCTAGTGCATACCTAACCATTCTAGAGAATTCAATCTCATATTCTAAAAAACCAATAGGCTAACCGACAGGCTACCCTGTCTAATCCAATTAAACTGGCAACACTTTTCGTCTCGCTCACTACTCGAAAGAAATTTTTTCACGAATCTAGAAGAAAAATCGAACCAAGTAAGCTAATAAGAGAGCGGCCCACCAATTCAAGGTTGGACCCCATGAAACTGGAAGACAGAATAATCAACACCATATCACTCGATATAATCAAGAGCCTGAAGGATTCACTGACATCATTTTATTTTTAAAAAAACTTACACAGGGATTATCTAATGCATTGCTTGGGAATATCGGTATGTTCAACCCCATAAAATAATGCAACCTCTTTGAGTACTCGGACCCAATAATTACCTCGGTTACCTAACCAGCCATAACAAGTGGAGGCACAACACATGCTGCCTCTGGAACATACTTTACTGCGGCAATATTAAGAACTGAAATAAGAGCTCCCTGAGACCAAACATTTGTATCTGCGGCAACCTGATAAGCTACCTAGTAAATAATAGGTTCTTGCGGTATCTGCTTCGCCAAGATTCTCGTAAAAGCATCGTAAAGAGCCAAGGGAACCACAAGGCCCTGCTTCCTCGCCCATCGCGAGCTCGTACAGCTGGGACCTCTATAACTAGATCACCAGCACGATCAAAATTCTAGGGGCTTCGTCAGTGCTAGCTTCAGGCTAGACTGCTTCGTCTTGAACTCATGCAGTTTGCTGATTTGTCGCACAAGGAAGTGATCAGAAAAGAAGGAAGTGAAACTTCCTAAATGCCATCATAGCCTATCGTAGATAAGTACGGACGTCTACGTACCCATCAACGAGACTCTTTTAGACACTGTCTTAATCTGGATAGACTCTAAACCGGGCTCTAATACCAACTGACATTATCTGGAATCCGGCTAGGCCGTGCGGGCACCCGACATCCTCTCCTAGACCCCTCGGGCAAACCCTTACCAATTAAATTAGGAAAATAAATATAATCCAATTCATACATAAAAACAAGACTTAGAAAAAGCACATACATACTGATACCTCTAAGTTGTACAAAAGAAATTACAGCTGACTACCCAACATACTAGGTTTAGGACTATCCAGACTAGACATCTAAGAGTACAAAATAAGAAACATACTTTCTGAAGGGAGCAAAATACAACTGAAATAATAAACATAAATCTGGTGGCCATCCGAAAAAAAAGCTGGCTCACCCTGACAGCTGAAGTCGTCTTCGCTCCTTCACAACGTGACGAACTCAATTCTGGAGTGAACCTGCCGAAACGAAACAGATAGACAAGAAACAAACAACAAACAAGGGTGAGTCAAAAGGACTCAATAAGAGGAGCAGACTAGCCATCTCAAAGAATAGGATAGCTTGCCAGGGAGAAAAGAAACAGATAAACCAAATTCCTCTTATTTAAATTTTGAAAAGGCAGAGCCAGATAATAATCGAAAATACGTATGAAACCATAAACTCAACCAGGAATACGAGCCATAAACATATCAACAAATAAACAATGCACGTATAAGCAGAACAGTAGTTATGTACCACAAGTCTACACAATGGTATGAAATGAAATGATATGAGATGAAATGAAATATGATGCAAAGGGTCACATGTGCCCGTCATCCCATCCCAAAGCAGAATACTCCTGCATTTGAGGGGAATCCAACCTGATAACCAATTGGAGCGGAATAATCCTGCTCCTGGGGCGGAATACTCCTGCACCCGATATAATATAAACCAGAGGCGAAATACTCCTGCACTCTCCTGTGGGGGAATACTCCTGCACCCGATATAATGTAAAGTTTAGGCGGAATACTCCTGCACTCAATATCTGACATAAGAGCGGAATACTGCTGCTCCTGGGGCGGAATCCTCCTACCCTCAATATGATACAATGGAGCGGAATCCTCCTGCTCCTGGGGCGGAATACTCCTGCACCCAATGATATGCAATGTAATGCATATGAATGAAATATAATGCATATGAATGCAATGTGATGCAATAATAACCCTTCACCGGCGCGGGACTCTCATCGACAGCCGGGAAGTAGATGCCAACTCACAGCCAGAGTACAATGCTCAAATCCTCAATGCAATACCAAAAACAGGACATAACATATAATATACAATGTAAATCTAAATCTAAGGCGTAATGAGTACGCTTATCGGCAGCTACACACGTAAGGAACACGTGGTAGAAAATCCACGAGGCCAGGTGCCTCCAAAGAAATGGATATAAACACTTACCTCTTTCAAAAGTTAGCACTTGCTAATCAACAACAACTTTATCCTTTGGTTCCATTGCCAAACGATCCCACTTTATTCAATAAGCAGAAAAATATATCAAATTAAGCTAAAGGCTTCATTCCTCACATCTTAGGGCAATCCGGTTGGGAACCTGATACCCTATTCGCATATGCAATACGCATGCCAGGCTTATGTACAGGGTTTAAGGTCACATAACCAAATCCTATATAAACTACATTTATATATTGCCCATAACTCACTGAGTACGAATATATAATCAATTTCATTATCGGGGGTCCAATTGACCTTTAAAACTATCAATTCAACTTATTAAAACGATGTCTAATATCCCAATTGTTACCGTAAAAATTTATTCAAACACACGTAATAAGCTAAGATAATGAGTTAACATCATTACCTGGATGTTTCGGGGTGAAAATCCTATTTTTCTCCGACTCCTTTTCCTTTATTTTTCCAATTTTCTGATATTTTCTATGTTTTCGTTTCTCTGTTATGTTTCTATATTCTCATTTTTGTTCTTATGTTTCTGTTCTATTTCCATCCAAGCTAGCTTTAGGGATATATATATAATCCCCATTCCACCGCCTACTTTCTTTGTTTCTTTCCTTTTTTGTCTTTTTCTTTTTCTTTTATTTTCTTTTACTTTTATATATTCTTTTTTTAATCGAAAATTAAAACGGTACCCTTATGATACTCGAAATAATTTCAACTTTTGCATAAAAGTTATATAAAATATATGTAATACATTTGTTAAGGCAGATCTCAAATCAGGTTCCCGAAACTCAAGATGCGAATTTAAATGGAAAAAGGTCAAATTATTTAACTTTCGGCATTTTAGCGAAAACTAGCCGAACAACCTCGAAATTCACTTTCGAAAGTTCACAAAAGTCACAAATAATCATACGAACCTAACAGCGCTTTCGGATTTCGAATCGGAGCTCATTCGCCAAAACCAAGCTCGAAAATATCTTTTTAATATTTATCGACATTAAAAACTGAAACCTTCTTCTGATGCCTACCAAACGAGGTCTGATTTATCTCGAAATTTACAGATATGTCCTAATAGACATTACGAATATTTTAAAATTATCGGCACGTCAATCGGAGTCCTCACTTCTGAAACGACTGACCGAGGTTGTTTCATATTAAATCAAAGAAAAATACAAAAAGAAGTATAATAAACAAGGAATTGAAGTTTCAAAAGGTGAAAGGATGTGAAAGAAGGATGGAAAAAAAAAGGCAAGTGTAAGTTAAAAGAGGTTGGTAGTCACTCATATCCTAACAAGCCCTAAGCCTTCATTACAAGCCTCAACAAGTCCTAGTTGATATTATATTTGATACTTCTCCGTTAGATAAGAGTCAGAATATGGGAAAGCCTTCATTACAAGCCTCAACAACTCTTGAATATTCTTTGTGAGGTTGAGATCTTAGCTTAATTGTTTGAAGTCCTTGTGTTATTTTGAAATGTAAAAAAATGAATATTCTTTTGTGGTGAGGATTGCAAGTAGGGAGTAGAGAAGTGAGAGCTTAGGTTTCGATAAGGTTTGTAATCAACTGATGTTGGCTGATGAACCAAATCAATCCTTGAGGCTCTATGTCATCCTTTCATCAATTTGAAACTTGTGAAGTAGTTCATAAAATATTTTGTCAAGTATGTATGAGTGTGAATGTGTGTTTGTGCTAAATGAAGTCATAAGTTTTGAAAAGTTGAAAATGAAACTTGACTTCATTGTATGCTAGTCTTGAAAGTACTCCACTATATTTGGGTAGAGATTTGTATGCTTGAGGACAAACAAAGACTTAAGTTTGGGGGAGTTGATGCATGAGCATTTTACTTACCATAGACTCACTTAAACTTTTATTTTTGAATGCTAAAGAGACCAATCGGTAGGAAAATGTATTTTATGCTTGGTTTTAGGTTTAAAAGAAGGAATGAAGTGAATGAAGTCACAAGAAACAAAAGAACCGAAGTTTAGTTAAGCTTTGAGAGAAGATGCAGAATCAGAGAAAGCGCCCCAGCCCAACATGGTTATGCCTCAGCACAATCAAGGAGAAGGCCCCATCCCTTTTAAAGCCCTTTTAAACGATCGGTCGCCTTTCTCCAGATGCCTCAGCCCTTTTAAACGATCAGCCGCCCTTTTTCCAAATATGAGAAAAAAAACCTGAAGTAAAGCGCAATGGGCCCCAACCTTTCCAGATGGGCGGCCGCATGATCTTGAAAGGTATCAAGAAAAGGCTCCAGGACTTTAAAGGGCCAGTCGTCCTTTCCTTATTTTGAAGATCCTGAACTGAAGCAACTCGCAAAGGGCCTCAGCCATTTCAAAAGGGTGGCAGCCCAACATGCAAAATGGTATTTTTGTAATTAGTTTTAGCATAGACTATAAATAGCTAGATTTAGATATTTCATAGAATCTTTGACTTAGAGAGCAAGATAGAGAGAGAAACACTACTTCTTCGGCAAGCTTTTATTCATTGTGGAAGAATCAATCTTATTTTGTTAGAATCATTATTTCTTATTCATTTCAACGCAATTTCCGTTACTTACAAGTATGATTTCATTACAAAGTATGAGTAGCTAAATCCATAGCTAAGGTTTTAATTAAAACTTAGTTCATTAATCTAATAGGTCTAACATATTAACCCTTAAACTAATTGGGAATACTCCATTTCACTACCTTCAATCTCATATCTTAACAACTTGAGGTGTACAACTTAAGTTGAGCCCTGAAGTAGTAGATTTACACTAAAAGGGTACTTCTACGAATTGCTAAGGTAGTGACAAGGTACAAGGGGTAGGTGTTGTATTGGTTACCCCGGGTTAACGGGTTGAACATCGAAAGGGCAACAACTTACTTGGGAATATTCACATGAACTCCAAGAAAACACTTCTTTGAACCAAGAGGGTGCTAGGTGTTAGTATCATTCACCACTGAGATGGGTGAATTGAGTGTATTCGTGTGAGTTCCATTTGGTGACCCAATTTGGGATTTGGCTTATCTTAGACCCCATTAGGTCAGTGACTAAGTGGCAATTAAACCCCTAGTTCCTTTCATTAATAGTTAAGAATCTAGAGTTTACTCGCTTTCATTTAGCAGAGATGATTACATTGAATCCCAAACTTAGGATTCACAACATTAAACCGAGCAAAATAGACTATTTAGCTAACTTTTGGTCAACAAACTAGTTCCTTATGTTCGATCCTGTCTACTATGATCGGGTAATTGTGACCCCGTTCTTAAGGTATGTCATAATTTGTCACCGTTGCCGGGGAAGAAGTTTATGTATTTCGACCATGTTGAGGAATAGAGCAAGCATACACCTTTGGAAGGTTATGGGGCATTCCAAAGCTCAAATGACATTTTACGAACGCAAACGTGCCATAGGGATATGTGAAAGTAGTTATCTCTTGGTCTTTCGCTTCAATGGAAATTTGAATATAACCCGACTACCCATCCGATATAGTAGCCTCTCCCTGCTAACCGGTAACATTTAATCTATGAAAGGCAATAGAAAGTGGTCCTTCTGTGTGACATTGTTGAGTTTTCAGTAATCCATGCACACCCTCCATCTGGCAACCGTCATAGTGGAAAATTATTCATATTTTTCATTGAGAACCATAGTCATGCCCCTTTCTTTGGCACACATTGGATGGGGGACACCCACTTACTTTCAGACAAGGGGACAACCACTCCCACATCTAACTATTATAGAAAGATCTCCTTCTCCTCCGTGGATGAAAAAGGGTGTACCTATTGAGAGGGATATTTTGAACTTCAAGTCGAGGGGGTGCCAAAGTATTGTTTGTTTAAGGTTGATCCTGTTGAAGAATGATCACGAATAAACTAATCGGGCTGTCTTGATTTCTTCTATACTACTCGAGAAGATCATAAATGTGGGTGTTGTTATGTCGGAAATAATCTTCAAAGAGTCTAAGCGGGAATCCAAAAGCTTGCATTTTGCAAGCACATTGACAACCTACTTCTGGACTTGCGAAGTGCCAGAGTATGTGATTGGTAGAAGAGTGAGATATGTGAAGAGATTCAGCCTCTACGATGTGCAAGGACCGCACAACCCAAAGAAGCCGACTCCATTTGCCCCGGGTAAGGGTGATGTCACTGCTCCATCTACTAGCACTTCTATTGTCCCCTCACTAGGTCAGTTTGATCTTCATTCTTCTTCTATTATGCCTCCTTAATGAGGTGTCGGATATGGCCATATGGGTGAAAGCTGTGGACTTGAAGCTAGAACATGTTAAAGTTTTACTTGAGAAAATGCCCACTACAACTCCCCCACCACCTCAACACAGTGTTTCTTTTTATGAGCCTACCATGATGAATGATACTCTAAATTCCATGCTTGATGATATGAAGACTCAGGGTGAGACGTTAAAAAATCTTAAGATGAGGGTTGGGGATATTGAGAAGCACCAGGATTAAATGAAAAGGACCTTCCAAAGGTTCATTGAGACTGCAGTGAATGGTTTTGAGGTTCTCGAGGTTAGTAGGAAGAGGAAGAGAAGGGAGATGGCTAAAAAGAAGGTGCCACCACCACCACAAGAACCTACTAAAGAAGATGAGCGCAGAGTGAGACATGCCATGATTTCTAGTATGGCTTTTGATGAGGAGGAGCAGTTAGATATTCCATTGGATACTCACCCCTTGGACCACTTTCTCGAGGAGGTTCAAGTTGAGATGGCTACAGACACAGTCTTTGGAGGAGCTTGCCTATAAGAATGCTAAAGAGGATACACCAGTGCCAAAGTCTCTACTACCTGAGGTGGTAGGCAAATGCAAGAACATTGTTGATGATTGATCAAAGGGTCCTTCTTTACCCCCCCCCCCCCCAAGTGCTTTACTAATTGTTAACTTAGCATTCTGGGACGATGCTAGAGTTTTAGCTGAGGGAGGGGGTTCAAACTCATATATGTTTGATGCATTGACATTGATCTTAAAATTTGTCTCCATGTATGAATTTGAGCCACTTTTTGACGTATATAATGCATGTTACTTTCTTATATTAGCATAGTATAGTTAAGTTCCAATTTTTGTTTTGAAAATAAGCTTTCGGTTATCTTTGCTTGGTTTTTTGAGTAATTTCTTGAACCTAAGTAGTATATATGTTAGATTAGTATGAAAATTACTTTTGAATGTGGTTTAGATATACCGAAAGTACTAACATATCATTTGCATCTTATGGTATTAGACAATTTGTAGAGTGTCTACTTTGCATGTGTTTGGTCTTGATTTATGACTTTAAGCTCATTCATTGCTTTGGAATCCTTGAAATGGTTCTTTGTGGACCATTGAGGCTTTATAAGAGAGTGAGCCTTGTTGAGAGTTAAGTTTTTGCCTTGAAATGATCCACTTTCTTATGTGTTGTGATGTTTTGTTGGTGGGTTCACATGTTTGAGTCGCGGTCTAGAACTTGCCCGGTTGTGGTCAAGGCAAAATATGAGATGTGTAGAACTTGGAAATGATCTTAGACTTTCCTTACAACCCTTTTTGAGCCTCTTCATATACCTTTTACTTCAAAAATAATCACTAGTATCCCTTTTGATCCTATTAGCTTTTCGTTTGGTTACCCGACATGTGATTAATCCATTGGTGGTTGAAAATTTTGAGATTGAGATTCCTTAGAGAAAAATGTTGACATTGAGGTGAAATGCCTATGGTTGGGGGAGTTGATTTGAATGTGCCATGTGTTAGAAAGCCTATAGAAGAGCAGAGTAAAAAACAAATTGAGAATATATACCAAAGAGAGAAGAAAAGTGAATAAATAAGTCTACCATGCCTTTGCAAATATCATTGGTAATCTAGAATAATAAAGATCCTAAGGCTTCTTAGAAAAATAGTAAACACAAAAAGAAGTAGAGGAATAAAGATATGGATTAAAGTTTCAAAAGGTGAAAGGAGGTAAAAGAAGAATGCAAAAAAGTGAAAATGCTGGTGAGGTGGTTGGATCCTAATTTATATGAGTGACCACCTAGCCCCAAACCTTTATTACAATCCTAAATAAGTCCTAGTTGATCCAATATTTAATATTTCTTCATTACTGCAGAGTCGCAATAAGGTCAAGCCTATGGTACTTTGGCTCAACTCGTGATTATACTTTGTAAGAGTGAGTTCTTCATTATTTAAAATCCTTGTGCTAATTTGAATTGTAAGAGAATGACTATTCTTTTGTGATGAGGATTGCAAGTGGGGAGTAGAGAGGTGAGAGCTTAAATTTTGATGAGATTTTTTACCAAGTGAAGTTGGTTAATGAGTCAATTCAATTCTTGGGGCTCTACGTCATCCTTTGATCATTATGAAACTTCAGAAGTAGTTCATGAAGCATCTTGTCAAGTGCAAAAGAGTGTGAATGTGTGTTGGCTCTAAATGAGGTCAAAATTTTAGCAAAAATAAAAATGAAACTTGGCTTCATTGTATGCTAGTTTTGAAAGTGCTCCACTATCCTTGGGTAGAGATTGATTTGCTTTGGGACAAGCAAAGACTTAAGTTTGAGGGAGTTGCATGAACGTTTTGCTTACAATAAACTCGCTTAAACTTTTGATTTTTATTCCAAAAGTGACAAATCAATAGAGAAAATGATGTGTTTTTGCTTCTTTTTGAGTTTCTATGTCAAATTGGAGTGAATGAAGCCAAAAGGAGCAAGATACCCAAGGAAAGAAAAGCATTTTCAGGAAGCTACAGAAATAAAGAAAGTGTGGCTGCAAGATGCAAGGGCGACCGCCCTTTTCCTGTAGTCAAAAGTGTTGCTATGTTAAAGGGCGAGCAAAAAGGTCCCATCCAAATGGATAATGCTTCAAGCACAATGCAAGAAAGGGCTGTCGTATGTCAAACGGGGTTGGAGCTCAATGACCCACTCTTGAAAATGACTGATGGAGAAAGGGCTACCTACCAAGAAAAAGGCCCAGCCTTATCATGTTGAGGATGAGAATGCGGCCGCCCATTCCAAAGGTTGGGCTACCAAATCATGAATACTACAGAAAAGCCTTAGCCCTTTCCCTGGTTTAAGATCAACATCTAAAGCAAATTCCAAAAGGGCCTCTTCCCTTCCAAAGAGTTCTCAGCTCAACCTGCAAAATGGAATTTTTGTAAGTAAATTTAGAAAAGACTATAAATAGTTCGACTTAGAATTTTCATTACATCTTTGACTTGGAGAGAAAGCTAGAGAGAAAAACACTACTTCTTTGGCAAGCTTTCCTTTATTGTGGGAGAATCAATCTTATTTTGTAAGAATCAATAATTGTTACCCATTTCAATGCAATTTCTATTACTTACAAGTATTGTTTCGTTATAAATCATGAGTAGTTAGTTAGGGTTTTAATCAAAACTTAATTCCATAATCTAATGGGTCTAACCTATTAATCCTTAAACTAAGTGAGAATACCCCATTTCACTACCTTAAATCTCATATCAACAACTTAAAGTGTACAACTCAAGTTGAGCCCTAAATTACTAGATTTACACCAAGATCGTATTTCCAGGAATAGTTAAGGTAGTGAAAAGGTACCAGGGGTAGGTGTTGTTGCGGTTACCCGAGTTAAAGGGTTGAAAACCGAGAGGAGGATACCTTACTTGGGAATATTCACTTGAATTCCATGCAACACCTCTTTCAACCGAAAAGGTGAGAGGTGTTAATCCCATTCATCACCGAGAGGCGTGAATTGAGTGTATTCGTGTGAGTTCTATTGGGTGTCCTAATTTAGGATTTGTCTTATCTTAGACTTCATTAGGTTAGAGACTAAGTGGAGATTAAGACCCTAGTTCCATCCATTAATAGATAACAATCTAGAGATTACTCGCTCTCATTTAGTAGCTATAATTACATTCAATCCCAAATTTAGGATTCATTACACTAAACCGAGTAAAATAGTCTATTTAGCTAACTTTTTGTCAACAAGCTAGTTCCTCGTGTTTGATCCCGTCTACTACGATCAGGTAATTGTGGCCCTCCTCTCAAGGTACATTATTCATTTAAATTGGAAAGGAAAATCGCCTTTACATGGCCCATTACATAAGGTGTCTCTTAACTCGAGTTTTCTACAATGCTTTGTTTCATAAGTCTATCACTTTGGGCTAGATCTGATATAAGTTAAGGTATATACCCATAGGATACAAACCTTCTAGTTCTCTAATTACTGGTTCAAACTCATACCTTGTCCTATTATTATTATTATTTTATCTTCTTATATAATAATTTCGCCTACCTACATATTTCCTAATATAGGGTTCATCATCAAATCTTTTATCAGTTTATTTCCACTCAGGGGTTTCTTCGTATCTTTCTTCATAATGCGGTTGTGGTATTTCTGGTTTTATATTTGGTCTAGTACCACTAGAACTTGGTATATTCAATTTTGTTTCTAATGTCATATCTCTAAAACCTTCTACTTGTCCTAATATTTCTTCTTCTTTATCGGAATCAGGATTTTCTAGATACTCTTCGATTCTATTCATCTTAATATCTATTTTATTTTCATCTTTTTAATTATCTTTACTTTCTTCCATACCTACCATTAATTTTATTATTGGCGAAATTTCGGTGGTTTTACTATATTCTAAGATTTTTTCTTTTATTACATCTTTCCTTTTATTCTCAGTTTGCTCTGTTATTTTTATCCCCATTATTTCAGCATATTTCTTTTCCATCTCTAGCTGTAATATTTCTTGAGTTAACTCTATTTGTACCGATAAATTTCTTACATTTTCATTTAATACTTTTATGGATTCACCTAAATGGCTATTATTTAGTATTTTATTAAATTCTAGCTCATTCTTTCTTTTCTTTAATTCTTCCAATTCTTTTTCTATATCTCTAGAAGTAGTAACTTTATTTAACGATCTCTTACACTCCGGCTTAGAACTTTCAGGATTCATTAAATATTCTCTTCACTATTTCTGATACTATTTCTCTGTTATGTAGCCTTTTTCTTAAACATAAAATAATATATGCTACAATCTTGTTATATTACTGTATAAGTATGGTGTCATATAATTTTCTACTTGGTCCACCATATACTTTTCTTAGTATTTCTACATACGTTAACGGAGAATCATCATATTTTAAATATCTAGTATAATCTCTACCGTGTAGTAAACTTCTATATTCTAACCTGTCTAGAGCCCAATCTCTTATATCTTCTATCATACTTCTAAATACCTTTTTAATTATAATATCTACTACTTCCTTAGGAAGCGACTCACTTAATCCTAAAATAAGTCCTATAGTAAATACACGAAGATCGTGTTTATCTCTTACAACTTCTTCTATTCCATATTGGTCTGCTATAACAAACCAAATATTTCTTATCTCTCTTATCTTGTAATAAAATATAGTTTTTTCAAATTCTTTTCACGGTCTTCTTCTAATTATATTTGGTATAAGTTCAGATGAATTTCCTTCCATCATTTGGTTAAATTCTTCACCTGTTATATGAAAATTTTTATTATTTTCCATTAAAAATTTTGACACTATATCATCAAGCTCGGCTGTCACTCCTGCTCTGATACCAATGAATTTTGCGCGGATTATAATTTACGGCATTCACTAAATATAATTCTTCGCTTGTTTACTAGTTCATATTCACTAGATTCATGCAACTCTAGTAATAATTTTAAGAAAAATAGTCTAAAGCTAGAGACTATCTCTTGTTTAGATAGAATCTCTAATTCTATTCATTATTACCTATGGTTCTTGCTATAGCAAGATCTTGACTAAATTCTGTATACTTTTCATCACTTCGATTTATGTATTCAACTAACTTTTCTCGATTATCTAGTTCAAGATTGGTGACTATATCTAATGCATTTTGTATATCACTTTTGCTTGGATTAATAATAATCATTTAAAGAATATAGTTCTATCAGAAGCATGAATTAAAATAACAAATCCATATTTAACTAAATATTAAACATTCTTGAGTTAGCATAAATACCTCTTGTGCCCAATTCGCTTCCTTTAATATCTGCTCAATCTCCTAGATCCGCAACCTGTGCCTCACTAATCCTAACTTCGGCCTTGAAGATTTTAACTATGCTTGTCGTATATGGATTAAAGGCTGGGTCTCTATGATTCTTTTAAGAGAGTTGAGATATTAACGTTGGCTAATTTGGACATAAGGTAAATAGTTAAAACAAGAACATGTAGTATTTAGATAAAAATATTTAGCTCTTTTATTCAATACTTCTTCAGAACTATACAAGAAGATTTTTAGAACATTGTGAAGGGATACACACAATACTCAATTATAAGTGAAGTTGAGCTGTGTTCTCCTTCTCTGAACTGAGCGTTATATAGAGGCTCAATTGTCTAATATTGTAGTGGAGAAAATCAGCCTAGACTACTTTCTCCCTAGCCATAATTTCTACTTTACACTTGTTCCACCACTTAACCATTTTGGGTCTTATCTAGCAGAGTGATGAGACCTTAGTGTGCAAGGTGTCTCCTTTTTTTAATAGTATTTTTAACTTTTTTGAAATGCTGATTATCATTCTTTACACGTGGTATGTTCTACAATATAATTTCAAAATCCATTTCATCTCCCTCTTCTGATATTTCTTTCTTTTTTTTTAACAGTAATGACACTGATGCGATATTCCTTCGTCGTGATTCATTATTTCACATAGTCTTTTTAGGGTAACTAGATGTCCTCCAAGCATTCATTGATTTATCTTTTCAGACAAGGTTCTCAGATATCGTATATTAGCCATCATAGGTTCATGTTTATCCTTATAACTTATTATTATCATTTTTTCTGTTAAACTGTACACCCAGAACTTTTTTTCATCGGCTTCTTTTCGAAGTGCTTTGTATAATACCTTAGCTCCTAAGGCTCTTCTGAAGAATACCCATTCTTCTGAGAATTTTGGGACTTGATCACATTTTTCTTTTTCTATAATTCCACGTAGCTTGTTAGTAGAACCAGTCTTTATTAAATAATTTGAAGAAGAGGTAAAGTCCGGAGCTGCACTAATTATCTTCATAAATATAATTCCTTGAGGTTGACATCCTTTAATAAAGGCTTGGACTGCACTCTTAATAAGATTTGGGAACATCTTGATTGCTTCTAAATCTTTCTTAAAATAAATTGTATCAATAAATCCATATTTGAATAGTCTGTATGAATGCTCAGGTTCCATGCCTCCTGAAAATATTGTAATTCTTGGATATACTCCAGCATATTCGATAACAAATGTTCTTCGATTAGGACTATCTTTTTCAAAATTTCCATCATACATAAATTCAACTATGGCTTTATATTCTTCCATGAATGTTTCCTTTTCTTTACGAAATCTTTCTTCAGAATAGTTCTATCAGAAGCATTGGGAGAGGCATTGGTTTATATGATGACTCAATTGTCTAATATTGTAGTGGAGAAAATCAGCCTAGACTACTTTCTCCCTAGCCATAATTTCTACTTTACACTTGTTCCACCACTTAACCATTTTGGGTCTTGTCTAGCAGAGTGATGAGACCTTAGTGTGCAAGGTGTCTCCTTTTTTGAATAGTATTTTTTAAATTTTTTGAAATGCTGATTTTCCTTCTTTACACGTGGTATGTTCTACAATATAATTTCAAAATTCATTTCATCTCCTTCTTCTGATATTTCTTTCTTTTTCTGATAGTAATGACACTGATGCAATATTCCTTCGTCGTAATTCATTATTTCACATAGCCTTTTTTGGGTAACTAGATGTCCTCCAAGCATTCCTCGATTTATCTTTTCAGACAAGGTTCTCAGATATCGTACATTAGCCATCATAGGTTCATGTTTATCCTTATAACTTATTATTATCATTTTTTCTGTTTATCCTTTTTCTTCACCTGTTATGTGAAAATTTTTATTATTTTCCATTAAAAATTCTGACACTATATCACCACGCTCGGCTGTCACTTCTGCTCTGATACCAATGAATTTTGTGCGGATTATAATTTACGGCATTCACTAAATATAATGCTTCGCTTGTTTACTAGTTCATATTCACTAGATTCATGCAACTCTAGTAATAATTTTAAGAAAAATAGTCTAAAGCTAGAGACTATCTCTTGTTTAGATAGAATATCTAATTCTAATTCTTTATTACCGATGGTTCTTGCTATAGCAAGATCTTGACTAAATTCTGTATACTTTTCTTCACTTCGATTTATGTATTCAACTAACTTTTCTCGATTATCTAGTTCAAGATTGGTGACTATATCTAATGCATTTTGTATATCACTTTTGCTTGGATTAATAATAGTCATTTAAAGAATATAGTTCTATCAGAAGCATGAATTAAAATAACAAATCCATATTTAACTAAATATTAAACATTCTTGAGTTAGCATAAATACCTCTTGTGCCCACTTCGCTTCCTTTAATATCTGCTCAATCTCCTAGATCCGCAACCTGTGCCTCACTAATCCTAACTTCGGCCTTGAAGATTTTAACTATGCTTGTCGTATATGGATTAAAGGCTGGGTCTCTATGATTCTTTTAAGAGAGTTGAGATATTAACGTTGGCTAATTTGGACAGAAGGTAAATAGTTAAAACAAGAACATGTAGTATTTAGATAAAAAGATTTAGCTCTTTTATTCAATACTTCTTCAGAACTATACAAGAAGATTTTTAGAACATAGTGAAGGGATACACACAATACTCAATTATAAGTGAACTTGAGCTGTGTTCTCCTTCTCTGAACTGAGCGTTATATAGAGGCTCAATTGTCTAATATTGTAGTGGAGAAAATCAGCCTAGACTACTTTCTCCCTAGCCATAATTTCTACTTTACACGTATTCCACTACTTAACCATTTTGGGTCTTGTCTAGTAGAGTGATTAGACCTTAGTGTGCAAGGTGTCTCCTTTTTTGAATAGTATTTTTAACTTTTTTGAAATGCTGATTATCATTCTTTACACGTGGTATGTTCTACAATATAATTTCAAAATCCATTTCATCTCCTTCTTCTGATATTTGTTTCTTTTTCTAACAGTAATGACACTGATGCGATATTCCTTCGTCGTGATTCATTATTTCACATAGCCTTTTTAGGGTAACTAGATGTCCTCCAAGCATTCCTCGATTTATCTTTTCAGACAAGGTTCTCAGATATCGTACATTAGCCATCATAGGTTCATGTTTATCGTTATAACTTATTATTATCATTTTTTCTGTTAAACTGTACACCCAGAATTTTTTATCATCGGCTTCTTTTCTAAGTGCTTTGTATAATACCTTAGCTCCTAAGGCTCTTCTGAAGAATACCCATTCTTCTGAGAATTTTGGGACCTGATCACATTTTTCTTTTTCTATAATTCCACGTAGCTGGTTAGTAGAACCAACCTTAATTAAATAATTTGAAGAAGAGGTAAAGTCCGGAGCTGCACTAATTATCTTCATAAATATAATTACTTGAGGTTGACATCTTTTAATAAAGGCTTGGACTGCATTCTTAATAAGATCTGGGAACATCTTGATTGCTTCTAAATCTTTCTTAAAATAAATTGTATCAATAAATCCATTTATGAATAGTCTGTATGAATGCTCAGGTTCCATGCCTCCTGGAAATATCGTAATTCTTGGATATACTCCAGCATATTCGATAACAAATGTTCTTCGATTAGGACTATCTTTTTCAAAATTTCCATCATACATAAATTCAACTATGGCTTTGTATTCTTCCATGAATGTTTCCTTTTCTTTACGAAATCTTTCTTCAGAATTCTTTTTCATATCCGTATGGCAAGATCTTTTTAATAATTCTGAGTAAGAATTACTACTCATGGGATATTTATCCCTAGTCTCTTCTTTAGGCTTTTCAACCTCTTTTTCAAATACTGGTTCCGATTTTGGTTTAGTAACCTCGTCGGACTGAGTTACATTGCTAGCTTGTTCTGGAATCTTTTCAAATTCTTCTAAATTCTTTATAGAATCATATAGAGAATTTAGTCTCTCTTTATGATAGTGCTCAATTTATTTTCTTTGCTGTATTTCTTTTTCTAATTTTCGAAATTCTTTTTCCACTTCTTCTTTGTATTTCTTTATCCGTTGATCGGATTCTCCAAGTGCTAAATCAAATGCTGCTTTCATTTTGCAAACTTCTTCCAACATCTTTTCTTTGATTTGATAATCCATTTCTAGATAAGAAATCTGCATGAAAGTTGTGAGCACCTTTAATAATCTGAATTTTAAAAGTATAGCTTGATAGAAGTACCTGCCACCTGATCCTTCTCCTGTTAGCGATACTTCCAGAAATCTTATTTTCAATAAATGTTTTAACCTGAGTATTATCAGTCCTTAATATGTAGTCTTTCCTTATTAACCATATTTCAAAGGTTTTTATTGCTCTAATTACAGCTAGTAACTCTTTTTTGTTTATATCATAATTTAATTATGCTCCTCGAAATCCTCCAGATGCATATCTAAGAACTATCTCATCGCATTGCCTTCTTAATACTGCTCCCCAATATTTATCGGAGGCATCTGTTTCTAATATTAATTCATCTTCATCCTTTGGGAGAGGCATTGATTTTAACTCTCTTATAGCTTCCTTAATTTTTAATTACTTCCTTAGTATCTCCTTTAGTCCAACTAAATTCCTTTTTTCCTCTTAATTTTTTCTGTAAGTTTTCTCTTAATTTTGCTCCATTTTTTATAAAATTATTTGCATAGTTTAAATGTTCTAAGAAGCTTTGTAGTTGTCTTTTGTCACTAAATTCATTAGGAAAATCTAAGATACTTTTAGCTATATGAGGTTGTAATTCTACTTCTCCCTTACATATAATTAAACCTAAATATTTTATTTTTTCTTTTCCTATTTGTGCTTTCTTTTTTGATAATACTAATCCATTCTTAAAAGCTTCTACTGCAAATACAAATAAATGCTTATTATGATCTTCCCAATTATTAGAGTATACTAGTATATCATCTATATATACTATTATAAAATCACTATACCTTTTATATATAGCATCTAACTTTTCTTGAAATACACTTGGGGCTGTTTTTAGTCCCATAGGTAGGACATTCCATTCATAATGTCCATGGGGTGCACTAAAAGCAGTGCATTCCTTAGAATCTTCCTCTAATTCAATTTGGAAAAATCCTGATTTACAATCAAATTTATAATATATTTTGCTATCTTTTATTTTTTCAAATATTAATTCTTTTATTGGTAAAGGATAACTATAATCTATCACCTTTTTATTGAGAGGCTTATAATTTATTACAAGTCTTGGCTTTCCTCGTTTTTCTTCACTCTAGTTTCTAACCAAGAAACTTGCACAATTATAAGGACTTTTACTTTCTCTAATTAAATTATATTTTAGAAGTTCTTCCATAATAACCTTATAGTCCTTCTCATCTTCTACACTATATAACATTGGCTTTTGTTTAATAGGCTCCTTGTCCTTTAATTCTATTTTTATTTTCTTGCTATATTGTCTACGTTATTTAAATGCTAGAGGATTGTCTTCATAGCATTTTTCTACAAGTTCTAAAGTTTTCTGTTTTATAATAGGACTTTGTTTACTACCTATATCTTGATTTTCTGTTTTTCTTATCGGTATTAACTCACCATGCTGGCTGTGCGTTCTATATATATGTCTATATGCTTGTTGTATTCTAGGTGTAGAAATTTTATTTCTACATGGAGTTGTTAGGATGATCCTAGTGGGTTCAATAATAAAAGTTAAATATTTATTAAGAAAATTCATTCCTATTAACATATCACATCCTATATGTGGATAGTAGTAGACTTCTTCCATTAACAATTCGTATTGACTTATTTCCAATACCTTTATCAAAAGTGGTTTGTCTATTGTGGATATCAACTCCTACTACCTTTTGAAGTTCCTTTATTTCTTCAATGGGATAGGAGATGAAGTTTATTCCACTTCCTGTATCTACATATGCATGATATGTCTTTCCTTTTATTTCTACTTTTATATAAATAGTAACTTTCTTTGTATTATTTTAACTAGTTCTAGGTATTTGGATTCTTCTTCCATAGTATGTAAGTTATACATATTCTTCAGTTATTATATAGGGATAAAATAATCTAAGGAAATCATTTTCTAATAATAATTTATTAGAAGTACTATGTTCTACTACGTCTATTTTGATAAGAATTTTTATAGACTCCTTTTTTATAGTTTCTACTAGTAAATCTATCTCTACATATTTATTTATTTCATATTCATTTCCAAAGTAGTCTTCATATTTATAGGATTCTATCAAATCTTTATATCTATGATTTTTTACCAGACTTCCTTCAATATGACTTCTTGTTGCACCAGTATCTATTAGAGTCACATAATAACTTATACTTTCATTTATTACCGAAACTAAGATATTATACTGCCATGCTCTATTATTTTTAGTTAAGTCAAATCTCGTTCTATCTTTTAAGACACTATTTCCTATCCTTAAAGTCCTATTTCCTTCAAAACTTATTCTTCTTTATACAGGAATTCTAGACTCTGTTAAAGTTCTCTGCACTTTATCAAATTCCATATATAAATCCTCCGGCAAAGTTATTTCACTTTTATCTCTTATTGGTTCGTATTCTAAATTAGAATTAAATATTTTTGGTATTAAACATTTCTTACCTCCTAGCTTATCTTTTATCACATGTTTGCTAGTGAAAGCATACACTACTTTAGCAGTAATGCTAATTGCATCACTATTGGGTTTCATATCTATTCCATGCATCTTATAATACATTACTAAAGCTTGATTTTTATTGGGTTCTCTCATACTTATGCTAAAATTCGGATTTATGGTGAACTTAACCTTTTGATATATCAAATTTCCTTTCATTATAGCTATAAGACAATCCTTTAGACTACTCGTTATTCTATCGTCTGCTAAATATATTTCTATCGGAGTATCTATCCCTTCTTGAAAATAAACCTTCATCATAATTTGTATTCCTCCAATATATATACTAGTTAATTTATTTCTTATACCTTCTGGTATTTTATTCAATTCTTGCTTTATTAAGTCTTCACTAATAATAGGAATCTTTACATTCCCTTGGGTATGTCTTATCTGTATAGGATATTCTTGTCCTATTATTATTATTTTTTCTTCTTATATAATAATTTCGCCTATCTACATATTTCCTAATATAGGGTTCATCATCAAATCTTTTATCAGCGTATTTCCACTCAGGGGTTTCTTCGTATCTTTCTTCATAATGCGGTTGTGGTATTTCTGGTTTTATATCTGGTCTAGTACCACTAGAACTTGGTTTATTCATTTTTCTTTCTAATGTCATATCTCTAAAACCTTCTACTAGTCCTAATAATTCTTCTTCTTTATTAGAATCAGGATTTTCTAGATACTCTTCGATTCTATTTATCTTAATAACTATTTTATTTTCATCTTTTTCTTTATCTTTACTTTCTTCCATTCCTACCATTAATTTTATTATTGGCGAAATTTCGGTGGTTTTACTATATTCTAAGATTTTTTCTTTTATTACATCTTTCCTTTTACTCTCATTTTGCTCTGTTATTTTATCCCTATTATTCCAGCATATTTCTTTTCCATCTCTAGCTGTAATATTTCTTGAGTTAACTCTATTTGTACCGATAAATTTCTTATATTTTCATTTAATACTTTTATGGATTCACCTAAATGGCTATCATTTAGTATTTTATTAAATTCTAGCTCATTCTTTCTTTTCTTTAATTCTTCCAATTCTTTTTCTATATCTCTAGAAGTAGTAACTTTATTTAACGATCTCTTACACTCCGGCTTAGAACTTTCATGATTCATTAAATATTCTCTTCACTATTTCTGATACTATTTCTCTGTTATGTAGCCTTTTTCTTAAACATAAAATAATATATGCTACAATCTTGTTATATTCCTGTATAAGTATGGTGTCATATAATTTTCTACTTGGTCCACCATATACTTTTCTTAGTATTTCTACATACGTTAATGGAGAATCATCATATTTTAAATATCTAGTATAATCTCTACCGTGTAGTAAACTTCTATATTCTAACCTGTCTAGAGCCCAATCTCTTATATCTTCTATCATAGTTCTAAATACCTTTTTAATTATAATATCTACTACTTCCTTAGGAAGCGACTCACTTAATCCTAAAATAAGTCCTATAGTAAATACACGAAGATCGTGTTTATCTCTTACAACTTCTTCTATTCCATATTAGTCTGCTATAACAAACCAAATATTTCTTATCTCTCTTATCTTGTAATAAAATATAGTTTTTTCAAATTCCTTTCTTGGTTTTCTTCTAATTATATTTGGTATAAGTTCAGATGAATTTCCTTCCATCATTTGGTTAAATTCTTCACCTGTTATATAAAAAATTTTATTATTTTACATTAAAAATTCTGACAATATATCACCACGCTCGGCTGTCACTCCTGCTCTGATACCAATGAATTTTGCGCAGATTATAATTTACGGCATTCACTAAATATAATGCTTCTCTGTTTACTATCTATATTCTGCCTTTTGGCTCTACTTCTGATCTTTTGGCTCTCTGTCGAGGTGTTCATCAAAATTCTGCCTATGTTTGCTTGATAATGTGTTTAATCCGCTTTAATCTTATCCCAGGTACAAGATGAAGTTGGTGGAATTCTATGCTCCACAAATTTATAGTGAGGAAGCTTCAAGTAAAATTCAAGAAGTACGGAACCACTGTTATGACCTTTTTCAAGAGTGTAAGAATAGATCATCTGCATCGCAAGAGTCTTATGAAGCATCTAGTTCTAGTGAAGTCACTGATCTCACTGAGGGTGATCGATTGTCAAGCTTTGATAGGTTTGTCGCTTTGAGTGGAGCTACTTTTGAGACAAGATCAGAATTAGATTTATACTTGGAAGAAAGCTTAATACCTCGAACTCCTAATTTTGACGGTTTGAGTTGGTAGAAGACAAATGGATTGTAGTTTCCTACTCTTCAGAAGATCGCCCGGGATCTCTTAGCCATTCCCGTCTCTACCGTTGCTTCTGAATCGGCATTTAGCACTAGTGGGAGGTTGATTAGTCTGCATCGTAGTAGACTTCACCCTACTACTTTGGAAGCTTTGATGTGTGCTCGCACGTGGTTATGGAATGAAATAAATGGTAAGTAATTTCTCATTACTATCTGAATAGTTTTTAACTCTTTAATACTATCCCGATACATTGAGTTTTATATTTTATTTGTAGGTTTTACTTCAACCATCGACAACGTTCCATGTCCAACCTTGCTTGAAGAAGAGGAAGATCCAGAGTGTGTCCCTTTTCCTCTTGTAAGTAGTTATGGTGGAATTGTGTTAGTTTTCCTTGTAGTATAGTAGTATATACATTTAAAGTTGGAAACCTTTTAGTTTCTTCTACTATTTTGGTGAAAAGTGATTTGGTTGAAAACTATGACACTCATTTGGTTTGACTTTTCACAAAATATTTGACAGGGCTCTCCATGAAAAGAAAGCTCAGATTTTTATGATATTGGTCCAGAAGAAGAAGAAAACCAGAATGTTTTATAGATGTTTTTGAGTATGTGGAGGATTCAGACAAGAATGATAATTGGCAGAAAATTGATATTGCACTTTGTTTCCAGAAAGAGAACTTTTTTGAATTTTGATAGCCAGCATATTTTGCCTTATGTTAGTGCAAACCTGATTAACTAGTAGTGTGTTGGATAATTTTGTTGAAGCAAAAGTTATGTTATGAGTGTGTTGTGTTGTTAAATTGATAGATAACCTGTCGTGGAAAGAATCAATTAGTATAATAGAATCAAGCAAAAGTTATGCACTTTTGCGAACATGGAATACTGATTTTGTGGTAGTAATATTTACTGCGACAATGTACTTGGCCAACGTGAGCAACTCTACTACTGCTTATGTGGTGGCATGTGCTTAATTAGCTTGAAGATTTGGTTTCTTTGGTCTTAGTCAAAGCTTCAAAGATTTATAAACTTATGTGCTCTTCCTCTTGGATCACTCGTCAATATTAAGACTAAACATTGAACACATATTTATAAAAAAGAAATCAAATAGTAGTCTAAATTACGATATGCTTTGAAATGTATGGATCTAAGATACAACACTTGACGCTCGTAGGTTTGTCACTCTACCCTCCTCTCGATATAAATGACAAACTTTATTCGTAGTAGAATTTAAGAAATGGAGAATTAAACTAAGCATTTTAAGGATAAAGGAGGCACATACATTGACGTGTATAAATGGATTTAAGAAAACTAATTAAAGTAAAAAAATGGCAAAAATATACAAAAATATAATTGGACAGGAAATCATATGGGGCGGGGCGGGACGGGGCGAGGCAAACGGGTAAGAAATTGAACAGAAAACCAAATGGGGTGGGGCGGGGCAAAATTTGAGCAGGGGAAAGGCTTAACCCGCCCCGCCCCGCCGCCTTGCCACCCCTACTCTTCTCCAAGAAATGCAGGCAAGATTTTAGACGGCTATCATCTTATTCTTGTTTTCTTTTCTATTTCGACAAAGAATTCATGTTTGACATTGATTTTGATCCTTTTCTTATCTATTTGTTAGTTATCCGTATCCTTGTTCTATTTTTTGTTGTTGTAGAATTAGATTGAGTTCTTGCAAAATACAAAAATTATTTGAAATCGACAATGAGGGTACTACAATGGCATACAATTAAATATACATGGCATTTGGGGACGTTTGATTAATTTGATTTTTGGTTGTCTCCCTTCATCGATATACCTAAATTTGTGGTACCTACTTTCGTGTTCTTCATTTTTTTTTTCCTATTTGCAGAGAGCTGGTGGAGATGAAATAAATTTTGTTGAGAATCACCCATTATAATAAGGTATGATTAAGTATCAAATGGCTTATCATTTTTAAGTTGATGTCCATTCATTGCCTGTGTTTCTTTTCTTTCCTTTTTGAGATTATGTCGTTTTAGTTGATTTTTGTCTTTTCATGCTTTCCTTTGAGTACCTAGAAGAAATGTGAAACAATAATTGTCAGTTTACTTCTGTGTATTTTATTCTTGGGTTGTATTGTAGCTGTAGTCATTTATTCTTATGTTTTTTAACAATAAAGAAACTATATCTCAAGGTCTCAAATTTATGTCAATGGTGGAGTAGCTACCTGCTACAAAGAAGTTTAAAGACACTTCTTTGAATACCAGAGGTTTAAGTATTGCGCATTGCATAAAGAACAAAAGAAAGAGATAGGAAAATGGTTGATATATAATAATATTCTTCTGTTATTTCATGTCAAATAAAAATCAAATACATTTTTTTTATAAATCTCTGTTAGTTATGGCCTTGTAAGGAACTGGTTGAGGCAGCATGTTCTCTATGCATGTCTTTTTCTATTATATTGACTATAGGTTGCCTTGGGTAGAAAGACAAGTTAATTGTTGGCTCCTACAGCTTTGTCTAATATTGATTTTTAGATTCTCAGACTTAGTAAACTTATACGAAAATGAGAAAGTAGCCCCTTTTCTTAGTTTAAAGACATCTTTAGTGCATCTTTTCGTGTACTTCATTGAGTTGTATCTGTTTTTCCTCTTTTCCCTAAGCAATTGTTCTTCTATTTTCATCTTTGTTTTTATAATATGCTTATAAACTAATGAATTAACATTGGGAACTGATTTTAGGGGTATATTTTGTATCTATTTGGTCTCTCTTTTTATTGTGAAGTGTATGTTATGCACTGTGTGCATTTAAGAGTAAGGTTAATTCTTAAAACTGGCGCATTAGCTAATTGTGGAAACTACTTTTCAGATACCCATTAGCTATTCTAGAATCGTTCATTTTTAGAAAAAAGATAAATATTAGCTATTTTATACTTCTTGTGTGCTCTGTCTCATACCTTGTTTTGAAGCTTTTCCTTGTTAATGGAATATAATTGCTTGAACGATTTGATAGTATGATGATAGAATAGAAATTAAAAGACAACAATGAAATTTTGTGGAATTCTTAAAAGTAACAGCGGAGAAGAACAATCTTGCATGAAGTTTATTTTAAAAATATTTCTTCCCATTTAAACTGAAAGACTTTTTGAACAAAATAACACCCTTATTTGAAATTTCTACAGGGAGAATTCCTTCATTACTAAGTAGAGGAAAAGCTCAGAGAATGTTGGTTATTCAGTTGGAAGCATTGATTTATTGAAACTCTCCTGTGATATGGAAAAAGGTATGAAATTTCTTTTGCAATTCACTCCTGAGATTCTATTTGGGTATATTTTTCTAGCCATATTGCTTAATATGTACGACTTATTAAGGTTAGATGACCTTTAACAATCCATGTTTAGTTTAGTTCCAACATCCAATCAACGTAGTTATTTTCATTTGAAAAGTAGTAGGTGTTAAACGGTGAGCTTGATGCACTTAGTTTATGAATCATTGCATGTTGATCATTTCTAAAAACAAGTAGATATACGCAGATTCTGATTGTAATAGTGATTGGGGGACTATTTTGAATAGTGGATAAATAATTTGCCGTGACACCTGCTAGATCACTTTTGAATGTTGATGGATGGACACATGCACCCACTAGCATCTACTCATGTCAAACACATTATTAGCTTCTTAAACTTCTTAGATCTTTTTGGAACTTGGATAATCTATGCGGTGATGTCATTGACAGAACTTTATCAAAATAATGGACTAATGGTATAAATGTGCAGCTTTGACTCTGCTGTCATCTTTTCCTTGAGAAGAAAGAAAATCACCTGGAATTAGGACATTTTAATGTTCAGATATTAATGCAAGCAATCTGATTACTTACAGTCTTAGAAGAGAAGCTTTATTTTTATCTCACAAATAAAATTTCACTCATGTTAGGCTTGAACGGGCAAGACCTACTAGTTTTGAAATAAATTTATGTTCTTGTGTTCAACAAGCTTAGAGTTGAACACTATAATATCTTTAAATATACTCATTAACTAGCCCTTTCAGCAAAATTTCTTGATGATAAGTATTTTTCTGTCCATTGTATGTTTGGTTATTTTGATAAATTTTACTTTGATTACTACTAATGTCCCTAATTTCTATCTATTTTGCTCTTTTTTCTTTAAATAGGAAGAACGTAGTTCCTCAATAATTTCCAATGAAGTTAGACAAGGAGACTGAAGACAAAGTAGTAGTCTGAAGATATTTTACTTTTTCGAGTCATGTGTATACACAAAAAAATATATAATGAAGTATATATTGAATACTTTATAGTATTTGACCTTTTAGCAATAAAAATATTTTATTTAGTTATATTTTTTAGAACTGCCTTCTTATTGACTATGAATTGACATATTATCTCATGACAAATAATGTTGTCTCTACTTATGTTGATTATTAGTGATAATTTTTGTTTTGTCACCAAATGTCTTATTTTTAGCAACGACATGAATAGTTTTCAATGACGAAATTCTAAGACATTTTCTTTAAAAGAAATGTTGTCACAATTAATATATTTAGGAACGAAAATCTTTTGTACCTAAAGAGAGAATCTTTAGTGATGAAATATATTTTATTTAACCACAAATTATACGAACTTTAAAGACAATATACTTCGTCATGAATTAAAACATCTATTAGTTATGAGGTACTTTCGTAGGCAATAGTGACGAAATCATACTATTAACCACAAAATTCTATACTTGTTCCGACAAATAAGTTCGTCACAAATGCTATACATTTTTGGGACGAAAACTAATTCGTAGTTAATACAGTGTTATTTTAGTGACGAAATGCTAAATCCTCATTGTATACTTTTAGCGACCCATGGTATAGGGACGAACCGTTGACGAACGTATTTTCGTCAAAAAAGGTTTTTGTGACGAAATATGAATTTTTAATGACAAAAAAATTCGTTGCTAGTAACTATATTTGTTATAGTGACTCGACAAATACATTGAGTTGCACGAAGCCAAGAAGACTCGGGACTCAAAGCAAAACCCAAAGTTCCAAAGCCACTTCCTCCCAACCTCCAAACAATCCAAAGCTCCAATCCCAAAGCCAAAATTCACTGCTATACCTCCCGTTATGAGAGAAAAGTTTCCCATTTCGGTTGTAGCACCTAGTGAGGAGGATAAGAAAGATGTTGAGGATACACGAGCGGAGGCGGTGGATCTTAGGCAGTTTGATTTTGATGATGTTGACATTATGGCACCTACTATTTGTACACTGATGTTATTTCTAGCTTTAGGTCTTGTTCTTGACCTCCCGGAGGAGGTCCAAATTGAAATTGCAAAAAAGGCTTCCATTGATGATGCATTGAAGGACAAAGCAGAGAAGAAAAATGCGAAGAAAAATCAACTGTCCATGTGGAGTGCAAATGAAAAGGAAAGCTCCTTCTATAAGTCAGGGAGTCCCTTCTACCTCCCATTTTTATTTTTGTTCTGTTTAGCATTTAGTTGGGATAGGTGTTTAAATTTTAGTTGTTGAACTTATGAGTTGATGATTTTTGGAAACTTATTGTCATAAGAATTTGAACCATTTTATATGTTTTCTAGTGTAGAGTTTAATGCTTTCTAGTTAGTTTTCTTTTATGAATAAGCTTTCAATTTTCTTTGCTTGGTTCTTTCCGAAAGTAGAACTTTGAACCAAGTTTAATGAATGAATTGATTTTTTAATTGATCGCTTGTGTTTCACTTGGTACCAACATATTTTAATCTTAATGGCATGGTGTGAGACAACCATGATTGTGAGTGATTGAGTGAGTGATGACCTTGTTGATGAATTCAAGGTCATTATCTTTTTGAGTCAGACATGGTTGTAAACCATTATACCTTGTAATCGAGCGCTTCATTGTGTGTTGGATTTCATTTTTTTTTTCATATTTCACTTGCTTGTGTATGGTGAGTTTTAGTCCTATTATTCACAAGTGTACCTTTTGGGTTTAGAACTTGCATGGTTTGTGTTCGAGGCAAATTAATGCTTAATACAAGACTTGAAAATCATCTATGATTTCTTTGAAAGCCATTCTTTAGCCTTTTCATATACATTTCTCTTTAAAATATCATTAGTTGTTCCTCTAAAATTTTAGCCTTTCTTTTTGTAACCTTGCACGGTAATTTCGTCGCTGGTCAAGTGTAGAATTCCTTTTTGATTGGTATTCTAAATTTGAGGCAAAAAGCCTAAGTTTTGGGGGAGTTTGTAGAAATATTGTGGCCTAGGAAGCCATTGAAGGTGTTGTTGCTTATAAAAAAAGGAAAAGAAAAGAGAAGAAAATTTGCAAAAATAAAAAGAAAAAGGATGCTCTTATGAGCTGTGTATGAGGTGCATTTAGTACTATATAGGAAATCTGATTGTGGGCCCAATCTATTACCATCTCATTGTATATACAGTTAGTAGAGTAAGCAAATTAAGCGATCCTTAGACTTCCTATAGTGGTAATTGGGATAGATAAAAAAAAAGAGAAAATACAAAAAGAAAGAAGGAAGAATAAAAGGGATTGAAGTTGAAGGGTGAAAGGAGGCGAAGGATCAATGAAGAACTGAGGTGAGTGTGTGGTGTGAAGGAAGGTAGTCACTACTATCCCAAATCTTATCCTACCTAGCTCGTAGCCTATATTACAAGGCTACAGAAATGCTAGTTGATCCTATGTTTGGCGCTATTCCATTAGTAGAGAATCATAATACAGGCAAGCTTATGGTACCTTTGTGATGCTTGTGAACATTCCCCGTGAGATTTTATGATTGATTAGTCTTTGTGCTTTATTCTTATATGTCCATCATTTATGTAACTAAACTCAATATCTTTTATGAGATTGTGCAAGTGAATTGAAGGGAGGAGTGAGATTAGACTTAGAATGAAGATGCATAAGAGAGTTAGATTATTTGATGAGTGAAGTTAACTCTTGAGGCTCTTATATCATTACTTGGTCACGTATTCTATACTTGAAATATCTTGCAGCATATCTTATTAAGCATGTATGTGACAAAGGATTAAATTATTGGTACAAATTGAGCCATTGGTCATGGTTTATGCTTAAAACTGTTTGAAAATTGACGTCTACCTTGATTTTATTTGAAAATGTCCTTCTTGATCTTGTTTGAGGACAAGCAAAGACTTAAGTTTGGAGGAGTTGATAAGTTGGCAATATGTCAACTTTATACTTCTTTATACTTTTATTTTTGAGTCTTAAAGTGAATAAATAAAAATCAAATTTATACACTTTTGATTGGTCTAAGGTTTTAATATATATGAAAAAGAATATAACCAAAAAGAGCAAGATACAAGTCAAGATGAAGGAAAAGTAGAGTATAGGGCAAGGTGGCCGCCCTCTATGTAAAGGGCAACCGCCTTTTGTGTAATGTGCAGTTGTCCCCAATGTAAGGCGCAACCTCCCTTTACCAATCTCAGCAGAAACAAATTGCAAGTTTTCTAGAAAAGGAGCCCCACCTCTGAAGAATAGGTGGTTCCCTCTCATGAACAGGCAGCCGCCCTTTTCTGGGCAACTAAAAGAAGGCAGCTAAATCTTGAAGAGTGTGCACAACCTCACCTGCAAGAAGACAAAAGAAGTCAGCCGATAACAGAAAAGGGCGGCTCCCCCCTCCATTTAGGTGGTCGCCCATGACCTAAAAGGAAAATTCCGGCATTTGTACACATTACGACTATAAATAGGAAAATTTAGTTTTTTTACATATCTTTTACTTTTTGAGCAACCTAAAGCAAAGTTTTAACTTATTTGGTAAGATTCATCATATTGAGGAACAACAACAACGATTTGTAAGGAATCTTTCATATTTATATTTATGCAAATCATGTCTACATTTATATGTTGTTTTTCCTTACATTCCATGAGTAGCTAAATCTATAGCTAGGGGTCTATTCAAAACTTAGTTCAACAACTTAATAGGCCTATTGCGTTAAGTCTAAATCTAATTGAGAATATTCCATTTCACTACCTTCAATCTAAAATCATAACGACTTGTGGTGTAAAAGATAAGTTTAAGCCCTAAAGTACCAGATCTACATCGAATGCGTATTTTTAGGAATGAGTAAGGTGTGACAAGATACTTGGGGTAGGTGTTGTTGCAGTTACCTTGAGTTAATTAGTTTGAACACTGAAAAAGGGATAACCTTACTTGGGAACAATTACTTGGAGTCAATCTTCTAACGACAACTTGCAAGTTCTCCGTGTTGATCCCGACTCAACGAGAAGGATATTTGTGACACCGACCTTTTTAAACCACGCCATTCATGGCATGCAGTAGTAGTTGAGGTTTAGGGGAAATCAGGATAAGAGTGTGGTGTGTGTGTATGTGTTTACCAAATAACTGATACGACGGTTGGGGTTGAGTTTGAAACGTAGAAAAAGAATCTATATATATATATATACTAAAAGGAGTGTTGTAGCCAACCATGTTTAGCCAAGTGGCAATAAGTTAAAAAGACACATGGCAATTTTAAGATAAAAATTAGTTATTAGTTACTACATTTAAAATATGGTTAATTTTAGTTTAAATATTAACAAGTGGCATAACCCTAACTATTAATCTAAAATTTGAATTAAAATCTGTAAATATTTTACAAAATTAACTGCTCTAGAAATTTTCTCCACTAATCTGTAGGAAGTTATTTTCTCTTTATTGCTAAAAATCTATCTATATTATATTAAAAGAAGGGTAGTAAGCCTATAGAAAGCATTCAAGTGACATGTCAAGAAAAAGCCATATATTAATTTTAGGATAAAGTGGTCAAATTAAATGAATTAGTTATTAACTAAATTACATGATTAACTACAACGATTTTAAAAATAATGGAGAAAAAGTTTTTCTTAAAAAGGTATAAAATGATAACTTCTTAGTGAATTAATGGGTAACAGATATCCAAATTTAAATACAAAAAATTAAAAAAAAAATCGGAATAAAAAGTTAAAAATGAAAAAAAGAAATGTATACAAAATAACTCCTATTATATGTAGATTTGAATTTAGTTGTTAGTATTAAAGTTGGAAAAGTTGTAAAAATTACAAATCGTATTATTATTTTGGACAAAAAATTGTAAAAATTACAAAGATAATGCTTTAAAGATAAAGGTTTTTAAAGTTAAAAATATTTTAAAAAGTTACTGAAAATTTGTGATTTAAAGCCTATTTTTTAACAAAAATCACGTTTCTTTTTTTTCTTTTTGTCTCTGGTTAAATCATGTTCCTTTAATATGGAAAGACATGGAGGAGTTTCATCCATGTTGGAATCCTCCTAAAAAGTAGCTTAAAATCGTAGAGTCGTTTTTTAATTTACATGACAACATTAACTCCTAAAAATTCTCCTACTATTTATTAGAATGAAATTTCATAAAACTGCTCCTGTTCACATTGAAATAGTATTATCCATGGTTGAGGCCTTCTAAAATTAGTTTTTATCTCTACATGATTGACTCCTTACGAGAAACGCAACTTCCCTCTTTCCAGAAAGAAGAAAACAATAGAATAAAGTCTACAATAATGAGCGTCTCCTACTAACAATGATATAGGCCAGTCATCTGCTCCTATTCACATTTAAGTAGTTTCATCCCAACCCACATTTTCTTATAACACTGATATTCTCCCATAACAATAGTTCAAAGAGGATGTACAAACAAACAATGCTCCTATTAAATATTGGATCAAAAGCGATCATGCATCCATGAATTTTCATGAATGATTTCTTTTGTCAAGTATTTTCTTTATTTTACTTTTGCTTATTTTTGTGCTTTATTGAGTTTTTTGTCACTATAAGTGACAATCCCACTTTTGTCTTTACAGGATTTTTGTAGTTGAAAGTATTACCTAACTGCAAGCTTCTACAACAACGTCAAAAAGTGCTCACCAAATCTTTGGTATAAATATAGGTAAGTCGATCATGATGTGCAAGTCCAAAAGGAAAAAATCAAAGTTTTACTATATTAAATTGACTGGTCCCTTTCATTTCTTCTAACTTCATAAACATGAAAGATACTTCAATTGAAGGATAAAAATATTTGAATGAGTTTGGTTATTTTTAAAATATAAATTGAAGATATTATTTTTAAATTGATTGTGGTTAGTTATGGACTTAATTTAGAAGAAAATATTATGTTCATGACAGATTAAAACTACGTCACATGTTCGGATCATTGAGTTTCTTCATATAACCATTCTTAATTCTCTTATTCATCATCGATTCTAATAATTGGTTGTTCATTAAAAACAATCTTCTTCTCTCTATCTCTTTTTTTTCATTATGGAAAGATATCAAGTTAATGGACATAGAAGAAACTGAAATGAAATGCAAAATTACACATGGACTAGCAGAGTGGATCTCAATTTTAACTCAGTGAAGTTGCAAAAGAAATCGATGAACATTGGAACTTCTCCTAAGTCAAAAGGAATGAAGGTAAGGAAGGGCCAAGTGAAAGAGGTTCTCAAGAATGCTGGAATCTCATATTATTTACCTAGCATATTCTATTGTGTATATTTGTATTTATAATATTGGACAGAAATAAGAAAATTAGGCATAGTCATTTATATTTTAGTTTTTTTGTAGTAGAAACTCTCATTTAAACTTTTGTATAAACTTGATTAATTGGTTTTCCATTTGATAGCCATGAACAATGTAATGGGAAGATTACAAAGATCTATCAATTACCAAGTTTACTGTATAATCACTTCGGGGATCTTGCCTCAATGATGTGGTATGTTAATTATAATTGTCTAGGTATAGATTTTGTGTATTTGGCTACCTTTGGAAATTTCTTTATCTGCCTTTTGAAACTCGATATTGTTTATTACTTTATATTTTTTTTATAAGGTATTCCATGTGCTTTATAAGGAAGATGGAAATAGTTTTCAAGAATTAAAAAATAACAATGTAGACAAGAGAACACAAGTTACTTACAATGGTTGATGCATATGGAAAGGAGCATATGTCAACATATATGATATGAAGCATGAAAACATATAATGTCTGCCTTAATGTTAGCAATAGCATAGTACTAAGGTTTTTCCATTTCAAGTCAGATTTTTTAAAAGAAGTTCCTAATGGCTATTGTTACTTAGTTTTGATATGGTAACAAGTTATACTCTTTTTACTTGGAGGAAGATGGGTCTGCCATATATTTGAATTTTTTGTAAAAGATGGGCTTAGATAAAAAATTGTTTTTTTAATGAGATTTTCACATTAATAGTCCTCAATATACCATACTAACAAATCACCTAGCACTAACATAATCTAGCCACAATATTTATATTTAAAATTTGATTTATATTTAAAATATGGTATATAATTAGATTGATATTCTTTGTATATAGCTTGCTTCTATACACATATATACACGCATATATTTGTTTTATATTTTAAAAATATTCAAATCATCAAATTTTATCTAATAAATATGCTAGGAAAAGAAAGAAACAAAATATAGTTATAAAAAGTGGATAAGGGTTAAAAATAGTTATGTGGGTAATAGTTCCTTTTATATCAACTATTGACGAAAAGGCTTCTCATATTTCACATGTTTGGAGTGAATATTTTTTACCCACATAGGATCATATATATTGCCAATAATTATATGGCCATATTTGATGAGTGACATATGAGAGGAAGGTTGAGTTTTGTAAAATAATAATTGTTAGATTTACTTTTCACAATTAAGTCTTTTAATTAAATTGTATGATCATCTTAGAATATTCTATAATGTTTTATTTAACTCTTTTATATTTCTTTTTTTTTTCCCCTCATGATTGTAATAGTGTGTTTTGAGTTGCAATGTTATTAGCGCCTATGGTATTCGGACATTTAAAATTATGTGTTTTTAGATTTGACATTATTCATAATACTATGGTATATGGACATTTACATCTCTATTTTAATGGTACAATGTAAGAATGTTTAAAAAAATATTATTCTGTTATCATATCACAATTTGATCTTTGCTACTTTGATATATAAAATTTATCATGATTAATTTTTGTTTATTTTTACCGCACATCGCGCGGGCACTATACTAGTTACACTTAACTTAACGTGCACCTTCTAATACGAGGGATGCATTTTCACCTAAGCTCACTACTTTTGCGAGTTTTCTCTTCAATTTTTTTTCTTCTAAATATGCACTGCGCAAAGTGGTCCGTCGCACACCCTACACACTGAAGTTTCGTGTGCTCCACTATTGTGTTGCTGCTGCTACTTTAATTCCCAATTAGACACATAGATTTCCTAATCTCATTAAGTCCAATAATATCACAAATAATTTCATACGAAAATAAACAAATAAAGAAATATAACATGGAATTAAAGACATGGATTGCCTCCCACCCAGCATCTTAATTAATGTTGTGGTACGACATAGCTCTTGATTAATACTTTTTCCTCTACCATGAGCTTAGGAATTGAATCTTCAATTTAGACTCAAGCTTGCAGCTATGCTCCTAGAGTGGTGGTACATATTCAAATGTCCTGAATTTTCGGTATTGTATTTTTCACTTCTTGGCCATTCAATGAGGGATGTCGTTTTTCTTTTTGGTTTAAACAATTTATTCCTCGTCTCTAAGACTCTTTCATCAGATTGCATGGCTCGATTCCCCACATCAATAGCCAAAATGAACATTGAAAAGTACAGAGTGAGGTCTAATGTTCACCAACTTTAAAATTGGATTATCTTCGACATCCTCATTTTCTATCTATTCGAGTCTTTAAAAATGGCATTGTCAACTTCCTTAATTATCCCTAGTTCTTTGTATCAATCTCGACATGATTAACTATCACCGGGTTGATGGTTGGATTCTCATTATCGTTCCTTATCAATTATCTCGATGGCCAAGTCATATTATAGGCTATTATCCCAAAACTCTCCCATTTGTTGAATTTTACTTCCTTTAAAAATAAGCACCTCATCATGTTCTTATATACTCACTGTCACCAACAAAAGAAGAATCATCATTATAGAGACTTAGGAAACGGTAAAACACACTAAAAACGATCACAAAAAAGAATATTTTGATATTTCGAAGGGTTGAGTCCTCCAAAATATGCGTAAGGATCACAAAAATAAGAAAAACCATCCTCCAATATTTTTAGTCCAAGGTGCCATATTTCTTAAACTAAACAAATATGTACAAGAGCTCAAGAATCACTCAAATTAAAACCCTAGCAATAATCTCAATTAAAATCTCGCCCAATACTCATCCTCGAAAGGATAAACGGTCGCTGTAAATATAATACAACTTTTAAGTCAGAGTCGGTCTCACGGGGAGAAAATGTCTAGCTTTAACTACTTTTCCATCGCTAAATAAATGACTTCAACAATTTTCAGTATGTAACAATATTAATCTAAGGATTTGAACTAAATAACTAAATATTATTGACAAATAAAATCACTAGATAACAATTCAAGAAGAAAAAATCTAGGAAATAACTTTTCCTAAATTATCAGGATGAACAACCGACAGGCTTCCTACAGTCTCGTTGTTTACTTCCTTTTAATCATGAGTTACTTTAGTTACCGTAAACATCTTCGGATCAAGAACAATAATATTTTAAGTTATTCTTTCAAACTAACCTAGGCGATTATTCATCCCACTCACTAAGATGATGATAAAGCTTTGTTGTTCGTTAACACCACTTTTAAATCTTTGTAATTATTTTTTGACTTCTGTATCAGAAGTACCATTTTTCAACGACATAACCCTATGTTCTTTTGCAAGCAATACAAGGCATAAATGCACCATTAATTGATGGCTACTCAACTAACTACATGAAAAATATTGTTGAACAAGAAGAACTACAACTGAATTATGAAAAAGTATTGTCAATATATTCACACATAAACAATTCCATCAATATGCTAGAACAAAAAATTAGATAATTAAGGAACAAGAGAAAGGAAAGAAAACCTTTGTAGGAAGCATGTCTCACACTTGAGGCGCTCCGTGTCAGCCAGCCAAAGAGAATACCATTAATAAAAAATTATAGATTGTGCGAAAACAATATTGCTGCGATTTGAATGTGCTATAAAATTATTATTTTTATGTAAATAAGGCTTCAGACTTATATATGTGTTATTGGCCCTAAGTTTCTCACTATGTTTCTCGAGTCTTCTATCGAAACAAAATTTACCCACAACCCACTTCCACAATGGTGTTTATACTTTATACATAAATCAATACAAAAAATTTCACGCACTACCCTCCATAAGCACTGGTTTACCAATTTGACCCCACTTTCAAATGTTTTAAGTAAATGCCCTCCACATCATTCCTCACTATGAGAAGGACTATTTTGACTCTACCTAAATCCAATTCACATGGAACAGTATCCTTCTCTCTTTCATCCTTCCTTTCCTTATCTCCTTCTTCCTTCCTTTCCTTCTTTCTTCTTTGTGTCCTAGAGAGATTTAGAAAATTTGTAAATATTTTTTTTTATTTTATTATTTTTCTTTAATTTTTGTTATAATGTAATTTTTATTTTGCCTAATTCTTTATTTGTATTTATTTTTTTTCTGTATATCTTTTTGGTAATTATTATCTATACACTTATCTGTAAGTTCTTTCCATTTTGATTGATGATCGTTAAATTAAATTTTATGTTTCTGTGAATTTTTTTTACTTCTTATGTTTAATTAAGATGATTTTAAGGTTCTTATTGGCAATAGCAATTAGATATTGTTGTTGCTCATTGCATATAGCTTAAAGTCTTGGCTATTGACATTAATGCAGAGACTTTCTCTACAAATAGCCTTTATTACACAGAGATTAAAGTCTTGGCTATTGCAAAGACTTGAAGAGACTTTCTCTACAAGTTGTCTATTGTATAGAGCTTAAAGTCTTGGATATTGCCAATACTTCCAGAGACTTTTTCCGCAGGTTGCCTATTCTACCAGATCGTAAGACTTCCCGTACAAGTTGTCTCCTTCCACCCGACCTTAAAGTGTTGGCTATTGCCAAAAGTTGCAGAGAATTTGGTAACATCACTTGGGTGGTGTTACCATTGATAAAAGAAGTTGGTTTCTTGATTTTTCCAGTGATAAGTTGACCCTTAATGATGATGTTCGTAACTTTCATTCAATCTTGTTTTTATTTTTCTTGTGTTGAATTCCACTTTGATTTCCTAGTTAAGGCGGCCATTGCACCAGAGCTTGAACTCTTGGCAATAACCAAGACTTGCGGAGACTTTCTCGCAAATTACCCAATGCAATAAGGCTTGAAGTCTTGGCAATTGCCAAAAAGTCTGTGCAAGGTGCCCATTACACTAGAGCTTGAACTCTTGGCAATAGCCAAGACTTGAAGAGACTTTTTATGCAAATTACCCACTGCAATAGGGCTTGGAGTCTTGGCAATAGCCAAGAAGTCTGTGCAAGGTGCCCATTACACCAGAGCTTGAACTCTTGACAATAGCCAAAACTTGCAGAGACTTTCTCTTTAAATTGGCCACTACAACAGGGCTTGAAGTCTTGGCAATTGCCAAGAAGACTTTGTAAGGTGTCCATTGTACCAGAGCTTAAACTCTTGGCAATAGCCAAGATTTGCAGAGACTTTCTTTTGCAAAGGCCGCTACAATAAAGCTTGAAGTCTTGGCAATTGCCAGGGAAGTCTGTGTATGGTGTCATTGCACTAGAGCTAAACTCTTTGCATAGCCAAGACTTGCAGAGACAAGTTGTCCATTGCAACATGACTTAAAGTTTTCGCAATTGCCAAAAAGTCTGTGTAAGATACCTATTTTCATAGATTTTCTATAAGGTTATTCAAATGAATGTAAGAGAGTATGAATTTGAAGGAATCTAACCTTGAATCTTCGTTTCAATGGAGGAATCTATAAAAATTGTAGGTTTTTAGGGTTTAGAGATTGTTTGAATGGAGAAAAGGAAGGGGAGGATAGTGTGGGCCTTTTTATTAGTTGTGAGGGGCATTTTCGTCCGTAATAAGTTTTATTAAACTAATGGAGGGCAGTTTTGCTAAACCATTGTTATTGAGGGCATTTTGGCAATCCATTGCTTCCCATGTCATAGTTTTGCAATTCAGCCAAATCAATGAATATGTAACAAATGTGTTTTCTTAATTAACCATGACTAATTAGCTTGCATTCTCAAATAAATGTAACCAGTTATAAAAATTGTATATTGATTTACTTTCGTGTAAACACATGATCTGGTTAGAATTCGGCGTCGAAATGAGTCGAATAACTACAAAGCCAACAAAAATAAATTGCATGACTAATTGACACCATGAATGGATAGCTCAGTACTATTTTCGACCAGTTAAACTAATGGTTGGATGACATCAATTGACGGACAAACATAGTGGGTATGAAATAAATAATAAAAAAATTAAATAACTCCACACTTTTTCCATTGAGTTGTTTATTAAATGAATGTCCAATTCTACTGATATTGAATTTGAAGGAGCCACTTTTTAAAAGGCGGAATAAAGATACAGCTCGGCATATAAAATGCCGAGTTGCAAAAAATTGTACTAATTTATCTCAAAATATGTTAAACATCGGTAAAGATTTTTCACTTTAACTCTTGTGTATAACTCTTCCACCCAACACTTGCCAACTCCACCAACGCCAAGTCCGCTAATGCTGGCAAACACAGATAATTATTTCCGCTCTCTCCTATATTCTCCCTCCCTCTAAACCCTCCCTCTCCTGTCACCATCCTCTACTCCCAATCTAGGTTTTGACAGTGAAACAAACAAAAACGGGCCAAACAAGTATGTCGAAGAGTAAATACTTGATCATATGCTTCTATTGTTAATAAGAATTGTTAATTTTGTTGGTTTTAATTTTGTAGCCGGAATTGTTCTTATTTCATAAAAATTGGTTTCATAAAAATTTCACTTAGATCTTCTTTCATTTGTGATGCTAAAAGTACTGTAGTGATTATTGATCGTAACTTAGTGACTGTTGTTTGGTATTTCTATGGCACCCTTTATATTTGATGAATTGCCCAAGTCGCTTGTTGTTTGACCTAACCTTCCAATATAAGTCGTTAATCTACTGACGGATGTACATGAATAATAACATGTAGCTTAGATTTTAAATTGAACTAAAAAGTAAAAATGTAATAGCATAAAGGTAAGAAACAGAATGGTTAGAAGCTTTCAAAAAAAGATATATATCCTTCGGAATAAATAGTAAGTTGAATTTCCCTAAACAACGATTGAGTTGTAGGTGTGTCCTATCTTTTTTATTTCTAGATAAAGAAAGTTCTAGGCATGTTTAAAGTTAGAAGTTGTAAAAAAAGTTGTAACGACTGCTTGGATATTTGAGGCGGCGGGAGAAACTAGGGTTTGGAGGAGAGTGTAAGTAAGTGAAATAGGAGAAATGAGTAGTGCAGAGGCAATTAGGTCGGGGGTCTAGCGTAACCACGTGGAGGACAGAGCTGCAAAGTGAATCAGCGGTGCAGATCAAATGGGCCAAGCGGATATATAAGTGGGCTGGACTAGTAGTTAGGCAATTATGGAATTCATTTTTCAGTTACAAACTTGTAACCAACTCTCTCACTTTTATTCCTCTTCCCAACCCTTTAGTTGCTTAGCTTGTAATTTTCGAATTCAGCTTGTATTCATCATTTTTCTTAATAGAACATATCAATTATAATTTTATGTCCAAGTATATTACAACTGGTATCTAGAGCCCTTTCTTGACAATTACAATGGTGGATTCACGTACTAAAATAAATGAAGAACACATTCAACGTGTAGAAACTCAACTACAAAATCACATGCTTGAATAAAATCAGAAATGGGAGGAAACTAATCTAGAAATCAAGGCATTAGGACATAAACTGGAATTCATGTTCGAGAAATTGATGGATCAACACTCCAAGTCGGTTGGAGAATCTTCAGGCAGGATCATCATGCATAACCGTCAAGAAATGGCTGAAGTTCCTCAGAAACAGGGTGGCCTCTTCTATCCCAAGTACAAGTTTCCTTACTATGATGGCATTAAAGATCCTCGGGCCTGGTTGAGAAAATGTGACAGGTATTTTAGTTTGTATAAAATCACAGATAAACAAGATAAGTTGGAAGCTGCTACACTACATCTTAATAGGAAGGCAGAATCTTGATTTTCTTCTTTTCAGATTAGTAAGGGAGTAGCCAAATGGGGAGAGTTCACTATAGAGATATGCAAAAGATTTGCTGAGGATGGTAATGATATCTTAATTGAGAAGTTTAACAAGATAACTCAGAAGGGAACTGTGAATGAGTACTTAGAGGAATTTGAACAACTTAGATCATTGGTGTTGCTTAGAAACCCCTCAATCACTGAGGATTTTTTTCTTGGAAACCTTTATTGGGGCACTAGAGGAGGAGATTAAACACACAGTTAGATTACTATCCCCTTTCACATTGAGTCAGGCAGTAGAGAAGGCCAGACATGAAGAAAGGAAAATTATAGCCAGGGAAAAGAAGAATAAGATCAATGGGATGAGGAGCACACATATGAATAATGGACCAAATCAGATCAGGAGCACAGTTCCCTACATTAGAAATGGGCACAACACTAACCAATTGAGTAACAAACTATATGAAGAAGAGCCAAGGGGGAATGTTTTAAATGTGGGGAGAAGTACACATATAGGCACCAATGTAAGAACAAACAACTGAATCTATTGACTGCAGATAGTGAAGGACAAGATAGGCTATGGGAAGGAGTGGTTCAGGAAGGAGAGCCCTATGAACTTCAAGATCAAGAGGTTATAGCTGATGAGGCTATCAGTCTCCATGCCCTATCTGGAACTGTTGCTACAAACACTATCAGGCTGAAAGGCTTAGCCAAGAAGAGAGACCTTACTATTCTAGTAGTTACATGGAGCACTCACAGTTTTTTGGCTCAGGACAGTGCTCAGCAGATTGGTTGCTTGATTCAGGAGGACAACCCTATGAGGGTCACTCTGGCCAATGGCAATCAGATTATGAGCTTATATTCCTGCCCTAAATTTAAGTGAAAGGTTCAAGGGATTGAATTTGAATACAGTCTCAGGCTACTAGACATTAGGGGCTGTGACATGGTTTAGGGAGTGGATTGGATGAGGCAACACAATCCAGTCCTATTTGATTTTGTAGACAATAAGCTACAAGCTACTGTTTAAGGGAAGAGAGTGGAACTTTAAGGAATTTCAGAGACAGGGGAGCTCAGGAGTATGACAGCTTCAAGTATGAAACAACTACTAAAGAAAGGGAAAGTGTTGTGGGCTCATCTATTCACAGTGACAGCAAGGGAAGAAAATAGGCCAACATAAATACCTGAGTCCATACAGTCAGTCCTTGAAGAGTTTCTAGAGGTTTTTGCTGAGCCCAAGACCCTTCCTCCTTCCAGGCATCATGATCACTTCATACCACTCAAACCTGGAGCAACACCAGTCAGCATTAGACCCTACAGGTATAACTATTTTTAGAAGAATGAAATTGAAAAATAAGTCAGTGACATGCTTACAAATGGCATCATTCAGCCTAGCCATTCCCCATTCTCCTCCCCAGTTTTGTTGGTTAAGAAAAATGATGGGAGTTGGAGGTTTTGTATAGACTACAAGGAGCTTAATAAGATGACTGTTAAGGAAAAATTTCCTATTCCCTTGGTAGATGATTTATTCGATGAACTCAGTGGGGCCATCATCTTCTCTAAGCTAGACTTAAGAGCTGGCTATCACCAAATTAGGATAGATGAGCCAGATATATGTAAGACTGCCTTTAGGACTCACTTGGGGCATTAGGAATTCAAAGTCATGCCATTTGGCTTGACAAAAGCCCCTGCCACCTTTCAAAGCCTCATGAACCATGTGTTTAGAGCTTACATCAGACAATTTGTGCTAGTGTTTTTTGATGATATTTTGGTGTATAGTGCTACTATGGAAAACCATGTCATCCACCTCAGAAAAGTGCTACAGGTTTTCAGGAAGGAAACATTGTTTGCCAAGCTATCTAAATGCTCTTTTGGTCAATACAGGGTGGAATACCTAGGGCACATCATCTCAGGTTTGGGAGTCTCTACAGATCCTAAAAAAATAGAAGCTATGGTAAATTGGCCCACTCCGAAAACTGTGAAACAACTCAGGGGTTTCCTTGGACTTACTGGATACTATAGGAGGTTTATGCAGTCCTATGGGGTTATTAGTAAACCCCTAACTAATCTCCTCAAAAAGAATTCTTTTCTGTGGTCAGAAGAAGCTGAGGCATCAATTTAGGCACTTAGAAGAGCCATGACTTCGACACCTGTTTTGACACTAGCAGATTTTACTAAACCTTTCACCATTGAGACTGATACTTGCTCAATAGGAATGAGGGCAGTGCTTATGCAGGAGGGCAGACCCATTGCCTTTTTCAGCAAAGCCTTAGCACACAAGCATTGGGGTCTTTCCACTTACGAAAAGGAGTACATGGCTGTACTCTCAGTAGTGGACAGGTGGAGGCACTACCTCCAAAGTGGCCATTTCACCATAAAAATAGACCATCAGAGTCTGAAATACTTGTTGGAACAGAGGGTCACTACAGCCTTACAACAAAAAGGCCTCACTAAGCTGATGGGTTTAGACTATGAGGTGCAATATAAAAAGGGCATCGAAAATAAGGTGGCTGAAGACTTATCCAGAAGGGTAGAAGAACATTCACATTGTCATGCTATTTCTAAAGTGAAGCCTACTTGGTTACAATAGCTGGTCTAGAGTTGTGAGCATGATTCCTATGCACAGCAGCTACTTATTAAACTTTCTACTAATCCTACCAGCAAGCCAGGGTTCTCCCCAAAACAAGGAGTTTTGAGAAATGATAATAAGTTGATAGTAGGGTGTAGGGGTGGGCACAAACCGAAAAAACTGGCCGAACCAAATTTTTTTTTTAATTCGATTTTCAGTTTTTTTGTTTTTGGTTTGGGTTTGGTTTTACATTTTAAAAGTTTCGGTTTTACGATTTGGTTTTGGTTTGGGGTGGGCACAAACCGAAAAACTAAATTATATATATAATATATATATTTTTATATATACATATATATATATATATATATATATATATATATATATATATATATATATATATATATATTCTTAGCAATCTAGTCAGTAGTCCAGGCTACTAGGCCTAATATAGACCTTCTAACTTTGTCAACTAAAGTTTAAAGCCCATAATAACATCTCAAGTCCACTAAGCAGTAAGCTTACCATGTACTTACTAGTACTTAACATCATGGATCTAAGTGTTTAATATTTTAGTTTGCACCAGTACGTACCAATTTTGATTGTCATGTCATTAATCTGAACTACTACAAGATATTTAGCTAAATTATTTTTATTTTCAACTACTAATTTTGGTTTTCTGTTGTACATATTCTTCTACACACATACAATTGAAAAACACTAATTTTGCCATATTAGTTTATATGTGAAAACCGAACTACTAAACCGATTTAAACCGAACCGAATTCTTAAAAATCGAACCAAACTGAATTAATTTCAGTTTGGTTTTGGTTCCTAATATTAACAAATCGAAAATCAAAAAACCAAACTGAAATGTCCTAACCTAACCGAACCGAACGCTCACCCCTAGTGGGGTGTACTACTGACCTAAGGCAACAAATTTTCCAGATCTTCCTTCAGTCTCCCCTAGGGGGGCCATTCAGGCCAATTGGGAAGCTACAAAAGGGTGTACATACTATTCTATTGGCCTAACATGAAGAAGGATATTTTCAAATGGGTGTCAGAATGTGACACCTGCCAAAGAATTAAGTCTGAAAATGTCCACACCCCAGGGCTTCCCCAGCCCTTACCAATACCTGAGGCACCATGGCAGGATATAGCCATGGATTTCATTGAGGGGCTGCCCTCTTCCGGCCACAAGGATGCTATATTGGTGGTGATTGATAGGCTCACTAAGTATGGGCATTTCTTAGGCCTTAAATATCCATTCTCAGCTCAGGATGTGAGTAACCTGTTGTTAAAGAAGATCTATCGGCTACATGGGTTGCCTAACACTATAGTGACAGACAGGGACCCTCTATTCACCAGTCAATTCTGGCAAACCTTGTTCAAATCTATAGGGACCAAACTGAATATGATCGCAGCCTATCACCCTCAGTCCGATGGTCAGACAGAAATATTGAATAGATGAGTCGAGACTTTTCTACGGGCTATGGTGTTTGGGAACCCCAAGAAGTGGGCTCAGTGGCTACCCTTAGCCGAATGGTGGTACACCACCAATTTTCACTCCTCTCTAAAGGCTACCCCCTTCGAAGCACTCTATGGGTTCCCACTCCCTCATATTCCATTAGGTTCACTAGCCCACCCCACCACCACAAGTGTGGGAACATGTTTAGCACAACGACAGAACATGCTGCAGCGGCTAAAGGACAATTTGCACCAGGCTCAGGCCCGAATGAAATTGTATGCAGACCAGCAGAGATCTGAACGGGTTTTAGAGGTTGGCGATTGGGTTTATCTCAAACTCCAACCCTATCGACAATCCTCAGTTGAGGTTCGATGAAATCTTAAGCTTAGCGCCAAATTCTATGGGCCCTATAGTATTATGACAAAAATTGTTACAATGGCTTACCGATTGGCTCTCCCTGAGTTAGCACAGATCATTTGGTTTTCCATGTTTCTCAGTTGAAGCGACGCGTGGGTCCCTCAGTTCAGCCTCAAACAGATCCACCGACATGTGATGCCGACGGTCGAGTTCTCATCCAACCCTTGGCCATCCTCCAGAGACGCCTATCGAAGGTCAACAATGGAGCTAAGGTTCAAGTTTTAGTGCACTGGCCGAATTTAGGGGAAGAGGAGGCGTCGTGGGAAGATTTGGGGTATTTGGAGCGTCATTTTCCAGAGTTCATAGCACAGTCAAGACCTTGAGGACAAGATCAGTTTGAACGGGGAGGTATTGTAACGACTACTTGGATATTTGAGGCGGCGGGAGAAACTAGGGTTTGGACGAGAGTGTAAGTAAGTGAAACAGGAGAAATGAGTAGCGCAGAGGCAATTAGGTCGGGGGTCTAGCGTAGCCACGTGGAGGACAGAGATGCAAAGTGAATCAACGGTGCAGATCAAATGGGCCAAGTAGATATATAAATGGGCTGGGCTAGTAGTTAGGCAGTTATGGAATTCATTTTTCAGTAACAAACTTGTAACCAACTCTCTCTCACTTTTATCTCTCTTCCCAACCCTTTAGTTGCTTAGCTTGTAATTTTAGAATTCAGCTTGTATTCATCATTTTTCTAAGTAGAAAATATCAATCACAATTTTACGTCCAAGTATATTACAAAAGCTTAGTACTTAGACTACTTGAATCATGGTTAGGCAAAACTATGAGAATATGTTTATAATCTAAAACGTAGAATTAAAATGGAATTAACTATGTATTAACTAAATTAAAATCATAAATGACAACTTTAGTCATCAATATCGCGTTATAGAATAGATTTATAGTTGACATCACATCACACCTATCAAAATACTTAAATTAAAATTAGATTTCAGACGGATGCGTGAGCTAAATTTATTCATTTTTATTAGAGTTTATTTTTAATTTTATTTTTTGTTTTATATTTTATCGGTGCATATTTATCATGGCTAGTATTGCCATTCATCCTGGGCCAAGGACATTAGTGTGTTGCAACTACAGTACAAGCATCAATCAACAGATGTTTGGGAGGGACGGGGATCGCAGAATTGTATTTGTCCACGACGATCAGACTCCTTTGGAAACTCATCGCTAAAAGGCCTCAACATGATCATATTTGGAGCTATTTTAATAAATCAGATTTTTTTTGGAATAGCGAAAGTTGGACGCATACAGTATGATTAAGCATTGATTATTGCTTTGTTGGAGAGATGGCAGCCTAAGAGACAACAACAACATACCCAGTTTATCCCACTAGTGGGGTCTGAGAAGGGTGAGATGTACGCAGACCTTACCCCACCAAGGTGGAAAGGTTGTTTCCGATAGACCCCCGGCTAGGAGAAATAAAGATATTTTAGGAAATTTTGAAAATCAAGACAACAATACCAAAATAGACAACAATACAATGCTAGGGAATAAAGTAAAACTAACGCTTATCAAAAATAAACATACACATCAGCAGAAAAAACAGTACAGACTAAGAGGGAAATTAACCATATACAGATAATACTACCTCCAAGAAGAGAACAGACACTCGACTACTACCTAACTTTCTACCCTAATCTTCCACCTCCACGTTCCCCTATCTAAGGTCATGTCCTCGGTGATCTGGATCTGGGTCATGTCTTGTCGGATCACCTCAGTCCAGTTCTCCTTCGGTCTACCTCTACCTCTTCGTAGACCCAGCACTTCCAACCTCTCACATCTTCTTACCGGAGCATCAGCACTCTTCCTCCTCATGTGACCGAACCATTGCAGCCTTGCTTCTCGCATCTTTTCGGCTACTGGGACCACTCCCACCTTATCGCGAATGACTTCATTCTTAATCCTATCCATCCTTGTGTGACTACACATCCACCTATGAATTGTCATTTCTGCCACTCATCTTCTGGATGTGCGAGTTCTTGACTGGCCAGCACTCTGCCCCATACAACATAGCTGGCTTAACAACCACCCTATAGAATTTGCCTTTAAACCTAGGTGATACTCTCTTATCACACAGGACACCGGATGCGAGCCTCCACTTTATCCATCCTGCTTTAATACGATGTGTGACATCATCATCAATTTCTCCATTACCTTAGAAGATCGAGAAAAGATATCAAAAGCTTATTTCTTAGGAATGACTTGAGAATCAAGCCTCACTTCCACATCTAACTCATCAGGAGCTTCACTAAACTTGCATTCCATGTATTCTGTTTTCGTCCTGCTTAGCCTGAAGCCTTTAGACTCTAGAGTCTATCTCTACACCTCCAGCTTCTCATTGACACCTCTGCGTGTCACGTCAACCAACACTATATCGTCCGCAAACAACATTCACCACGGCACCTTGGATACTCCGCGTCAATTCATCTATCACACCACAACTAAAAATGGGCTAAGCGCTGACCCCTGATGTAGCCCCATCTCGACTGGGAAGTGATCAGAGTCTCCTCCCACTATTCTCACTCGAGTCTTACCCCTTTCGTACATATTCTTAACCGCTCTGATGTACGCCTCTGGGACCTCTTTTATATAACAAGCATCTCAACAACACCTCCCTAGGGACCTTGTCATAAGCTTTTTCAAGGTTAATGAACACCATATGCAAGTCCTTCTTCTTGTCCCTATACTGCCCGACCGGTCTCCTCAACAGATGAATAACTTCCATGGTCGATCTCCCAGGCATGAATCCAAACTGTTTATCAGAAATAGACACAACCCTCCTCATCCTCTTCTCTACCACCCTTTCCCAGACTTTCATAGTATGGTTGAGAAGTTTGATGCCCCTATAGCTTTTGAAGTTTTGAACATCACCCTTGTTCTTGTACAATGGAACCATGCTACTCAATCTCCATTCCTCAGGCATTTCTGCCGACCCTAGGATGACATTAAACAACCTGATCAGCCACTCCATACCTGCTCCGCTCGGACTCTTCCAAAACTCCATTGGAATCTAATCTGGCCCAGTCGCTCTTTCCCCTCGCATTCTATGGACTGCCTTCTTATCCTCCTCTACTTTTATACGCCTACAATACCTAAAATCTCTGCGACCCTCTGCGTGAGCTAACTCACCCAACACAATTTGCATGTTGCCCTCCGAGTTCAAGAGTTTGTGGAAGTAAGACTGCGATCTCCATCTAATCTGGGATTCCTCCACCAATACCGTACCATCCTCATCCTTAATGCATCTCACTTGATCCAAATCCCGCGATCTCCTGTCCCTTGCCTTTGCGAGCCTATACAACTTCTGATCTCCCCTTTTATCAGCTAACTCTTTATATAGGCGCTCGAAAGCTGTTGTCTTAGCTGTCGAAACCGCTAGCATCGCCTCCCTCTTTGCAGTCTTATATTCTTCCTTGTTCTTCCCTTTTCATCCTCATCATCGCTCTGAATTAACTTCAAGAATGCGTCCTTCTTGGTGTCCACTTTTTCTTGGACACCCTCACTCTACCACCAATCCCTTTTATGTCTATAGGGGTTTTCCTTTGAAACTCCTAACACCTCTCTGGCAACTCCCCGAACGCACTCCGCTGTCCTAGCCCAGATACTACTCGCGACCCTGCAACTCTCCCAGGTACCCATGACCTCCAACCTCTTCCCCAGCTCCTGACTCTTCTCCACGGTCAAAAGTTTTGGAAATATATATAACTTGACAAAAGTTTTGAAACCGGAAAACTACTGTCGCTTTAAGCATTCATAAAATATAACAAATCGGCATTATTTATGTCGAGTTGTAATTTTCTCCTTCTTTTAAGAAATAGCTCATGCTTAGAATATCAGTAGTAGCGGCTTTTCTTTAAAATAAACAAATTGGCAAATTTATTTTATGTATTTAATTGACACATTCTATTTATCCATTAATTTGTGTCGTTTAACCATTAATATAACTCGACAGAATTATTGCCGAGTTACCCACATATGCTAGAAACTAGTTACCAATTCATTTATATTGGCTTTGTAATTATTTGACCCATTTTAACATCGGATTCACCTTGTTAGGTATTTTCCATCTATTCTCCCTACTCGAGCTTTCACCATATCTCCAATATATAAAAACCCAAAAAAGAAGTGAAAACGTTGCACTAACTACATATTTTAGGAGTTCGTCCTTGTGAGAAAGTCAATCCTATCAGCTCTGCTCTGCATCCCAAAAGTTTAAAGCATTTGGTTAATAATTTATATTAGACATCATTTTCTACTTGTCATATTTCCTTTGATTATCGTATGATCAGAAGACTAATTCAATTGAATATGAGAAGTAAAAGGATGAAAAATTAGATCATATGCAAAAGGAGGAAAAGAAAGCCTGACAACAAGATTGTGTAAGAGGTAACTTCAAGTAATGGCTACAAAGGCGGATCTCTCCCCATCTTTTTCTATCTTTTAGCATTTGATATACTTATATATATTAGTTATACATAAAACTCACATATAATATAAATATATTGTATTTTGCAGCTCTAAGATCCGTGGAACGTTCTGTGGCACATGAAAGTTTTGGAATGGCAATTCCTTTTATATATCTTTCGATTCTAAAAGTATTATATTTGTGAAGGCTATGGTTTGGACTTGTTCTACTTGCATGTCAATCAAAGTATAAAATGAATAAAGTCAATGAAAGGGAGGGGGTCGGGATGTATAGAATTGTCCAATTGTCCTTAGTCCCACATCAATTATAAATCTTACAATTACTAGTTCCATGTGAAGGCCAGCTCATTCCCTTCCTACTTCGATGTGATTAATATCATTAACCTAATATCCAACAAAAAGGGCATGCAAATTCATGATAAGAAAAGGTTCGTCGGACAAACAAATACAACCACTATTTAATTTATAATTCCACAAAAGAAGGAAAATAAATTTTTTTCGTTTCATTTTATTTTACTCACATATTGATTTTTGTCTTCCTTTATTACTGCATGTGAAAAGAGTCTGTACAGTCCTAATTGTTGATAAATTGCATAAATTCCCTACTCTTTGCTATTATATTCCTCATCCATTCGCCAACACAATACTGGGCCAATTTATTCGGATCTCGACTATTTCACTCAGATATTTGCATCTTTTCATTGGTGTGGTTATTGAGCAAGTCATTCCACGGAGCTTACACATATACAAAGGAATCACTTAACCTCTTTTTTGTCTACTAAACTTACTTGTACTCTGCCTCCTAGTCTTATTCAAACTACATTGACTAGCTATAGTCACGCTCTGGGGTGAAAAAAGAAGCCAGTTTAATTTGTCTAACATGCTCAAACCAAACTAAACCACCTGTAAGCGGTCTTTCTCATGTGTTTAAGAAGCTGGATGGTGTGCTTTTGCCGCGACTACACGTTTGTAACTTGATAACAAGATGCTCTCAAATTAGTAACAACAAAACGGTTTCTTTTATTTCTTTGATAGGTATTACTTGTAATGACACTAAGGTAATACTACGAACAAAAATGATATTGTCAAGTTTTACTTTTGAGAAGAATAACACTTACAAGACATCTTGGACCTTGAACTAACAACAATTGTTGTTTTACGAGAGCATGAAATTATGTTAAAACGCAGCAACTCCCTCCATAGATTATCAGTTACTTCCTAGAGTGTGGTCTATTTCACATGCTTCTAGATAAATTCAACTTTAGAAGATAATATTAATGTATTGGCCAAAATCCTTTAGGTCGACAAATCGAATTTGATTGGGTTTACAAGCAATGCTAAGTATTAAAGTCGTGCAAAAGATAATGAACTTAGAGAAAGTAATCAAACGAAGAACAATAGAACTTTGCATTTCAATAATTGCAATATTCAGTACAAATTTTGACAGAGTTTTGGTATGTATTTCTGGATGCCTATAACATAAAATGAAATGTTATTTATAGGCCATCGGATTGGGGATGTTCAGCCACTTTCCCCACGTTATTTTATGGCTTTGCCTATGTTCCGCATCTTTAGAAGAGGAGTTAGTGGACTGAGATCGTGGAACAATCCTCTCGCTGAGATGAGGGTGACCCACCGTGATATGAACCAAACCACGCGGAAGCAAGATAAAGAAACGGAAGCGATAAAGTAAACACAATGATGAGAAAATAGGGAGGGGGAAGGATAGAAATAGAAGAAAGAAAGGATATTCGATTCAAACACGATTGAATATCCAAGAGAGAGAAAGAAACTTGAACCTATCGAGGATCCATACTAGGATGACATCCACTCAGTTCTAAACTAAAAGGGATACGCGAAGCCTCAGGCTTCAACAAGAAGGGCTCGGCCTCTTCTAAGTTCTTCTATTCTCAAATAAACATCAACTAACTAAGGACTAAGCTTAGGATTAGACTATTTATATTAGCTATGCATTTACAATGATATATGGTCTAAAATGCCATTAATTCTAATTCTGGAATGCTGCCTGGCTGTTTCCTCATCACGATCGCGCATGGAATGTCGCGATCGCGCAAAACACTTGAGCAAGCATCACGATCGTGTGGCACACTTCGCGATCGCGCAGTGTATCAGTTTCCCAGCATTCCAGCAAGCTCGCATCTTGGTCTTCTGGCCTTCTTTGACTTGAATCCTGGTTTCCAAGCTCTCTTTGAAGCTTTTTAAGTCCCGCATATGGAGCGTAAACTCCCCACAGCTTTGGATACCAATTCGGATTACATCATTCTCCCCTTCTTAAAAGGATTTCGTCCTTGAAATCAAGAGCCTACAAGTAAGACAAAGACAAACGAACTTCCTACTCCAAGAGTAGGTTAGTACCCAAAAATGTGGAAAACAAACTCTTATGATAGAGCCAAGCACCAATAATAAGTAAAAAACTTATGTCTCCAAAGGAAACAACAAGTACTTGACTCCAAAGAAAGTGCATCCAACATAAGAACAAGCAAAGAGATCAATAGGACATGGAACATGCAAGATATAGCAATCAACTTCCCTATGACCCCTAAGCTTATGACCAACACACCAAGCCTTCAAATCGATATTACTATAATGTGACACATCAGCTTTGGCATGCTCAACACCCAAGATGTGATCAACATGTGGGGTGGAGTAAACAAAATAGTTTAATTGGCAACTAACATCAAATACTCCACTCCCCTTCTTGGAAGCCCTCTTACACACACCAAGAGTGACTTCCTCACCTCCAAATCCAACTCCAAGAAAATCTCCCTCACTTGACAAACTCCAAAGGAAGGTCTCCAAAATAGGTTCTTCATCATTATAGTCCACACAATGAAGGCTCGGACTACTAGAAGATGGTTCAATACAACCAATACCAAGACCACTCATCCCACTTGGAGTTCCAAACAATGGATCATCCATAGAGTCTAACTTCACAAACCGTGGAGGTTCTGTTTTACTACCAACCCTAGTCCGATACAATTCACTACCACAAATGAGATTGTCCTCAAACAATGGAAATGTAAAAGCATGCACCTCAAATTCATGGTCACACAAAAGCATAGTATCAAGACTAGGTTCTTCACTCTCACTTGAGGAGTCATCGAAAACAAATCGATCCATCTCACACTCTAGAGACTCCTCAAGGTCACAACCATTCTCACTATGACACTTAGGTCCACCGTTATCAAGTAATTCATTAAGAGAAAGAATAGGGTATTCATTCAACTCGTCTTCCCCTTTATCAAATGTAGGTGGGGTGTCATAACAAGGTTCACAAGCAAGGTCAACTGCACATTCTTCACTAAGGAGAGGTTCAATGAAACCCGAGCTCACATCATGATGTGGCTTATCATCCCTCTCAACTAGTGGTTCACAATCACACACAAGTTGACCAACCGACTCTACACTAGTTGCAAACACATTGTAATCACACAATTCATCAACTAGTATAGAGTTTTCACAAACACTATCACATGACAAGGAAGTAATATGTTCAAGGAAAGAACTTTCACATAACTTTGAGTGGTCATCTTGCTCACTCAATGCACTTGAAGTGTCATGAATTGTTCCTTCACCTTGAAGCTCACATTGAAGATCTTCTTCACCTTGTCCTTCCATTTTGGAGCATGATTGAGGCTCCATTGGTTTGCCTCCAAGAGTACCTACACAAGAACTCACACAAGTAGAAGAAAAAGATAAAGGGTTAAGGTTAGGATAAGGGATGTCCTCACTCTCAATGATTCTTTTTCCCTCTTTCTTTTCCCTCATTTTTTTTCCAAGGTCGGGTGTAGATTCGGGTGGTGACAACTCACTCACATCACTCAATACAACATCTCATTTTTCCACTCGAGAGTTGTCACTGGTCATTCCCTTACTCCTCTCAATCTTTTGTCTCTCAAATTCGGGCGAATTAGGACGAGGCCCAAGAATACTCATAGCTGGAGTAGGTGGACTTTTAACATCAACCCGGAATCTAGGACTTAGAGACTCATCACTTGAAGTCTCTTTCTTCTTTGTTGGTGAATCACTTGGCTTTGAAGCTTGTGGATTCGGGTTCACCTTGTTGACACTTGTCAACTCTTTTCTAGCACTAGTCCCACCAATTCTTGTGTTTGTAGGACTTCTCGATTGCTCAATTTCAACCATGGAATGAATTTTATGCTCCTTTCTTCTTTGCATGACCCAAGAATAATAACTAAGGGACATCTTACCCCTCAATCCATAGGGTTCAAGCTCATATACCCATTGACCTATGGCCATTAGAACTACATCCCGTTTAGCACTATACTAAAACTCTTTGTTGGCGATCTATGGATCACCTAGCAAGACATCATAATAGGGCAAGGGATACACATCACACAAAGCATACTCTCTATAACCCTTATGAGATATGAGTACCCGAGCTTCTTTTGACACCCACACTCCATTCGACTTGTAAGGATCCCTTTTATCTTGCCATTGTATCTTTTGACTCTTAACCAAAGAGGTGCTAATGTAATTGGCATCGGATTTACCAATTTGAGCAAGTTTCCGCCAACACTATTTACCTCAATAACGAACCTACTTTCAACCAAAGAGCGTATAGGTACATCCAAGGAAGATCTTGAATGTCCAAGAGTATCAACACCAACAATATGGGTCTCCCTTATCCCTCCTCTACTAGCAATATTGCTAGTATAGCTTCCACTTCCCGTCACTCTTCCAACATTAAAAGTGTTGCTGAAAGTCGAGGAACGAGTCTCATAGTCAATGGCACCACTCCTACTACTTCTACTCCTAGCATTGTTAGAACCATACAAGCCTTTGGCAGGAAGAGCAACACCACTTCTCACTCCACCCTTCACATAGGAGTTAGGAGCATTAACCTCTTTAGCACAAGTAGGATAGACAATCTTCCCTTTTCCCATGGAACAACCACCTCCTCCTCCTATACTAATGGAAGGACATCTACTACTCCCTTGCATACCATTAGCAACACCAAGAGAAGATGTATATGAACAATTCATATGATCAACCTCATCATCGATCCTCTCTATGTCACTATCACCACGTTCAAGTTCTTCACAAGAAGAGTAAGTAAGAACATCATACCTTGAAGCGTCACCATCTTCGGATTCTTGACTAGAAGCATAAGGATCAACACATTCATCATCATGAGCTTCATAGTCCTCACCAACCTCACGATCATCATAGTGACCTGCTTCATCCTCATACGAACTATAGTCTCCATAATCTCCACACGAAGTATACCCTCCACAATCATCATCAGAAGCCATAGCTATAACAAATAAGAGTAAAGGCCCTCAAGAATTCTCTCCCTCACGTGTAGCTCTCAAGTAATGTCCACTCAATTTTCTTTCCACTCATGTATACACTCAAGGTCTTTGGCTTTTATGACCACACTATATTGTTCTCACCAATCTTAGCATTTTTTCTCTCAAAGATAGCCTTATCCCCTTTATAGGAACCAAAGTGAGAAGATCAACAACTAGCACGTCCAAGTATAGGTTCGGAATGGAGTTTATAAGACACCAAGAAATTAATAATGACACACAAGCGAACTAGGAAAAAAAGGAAACAAGAAATAAAACCAAAAGAAAGAAGTTACAAGACCACTAAGGAAGTGACATAAGAAAGACTCAAATTGAATTGGCACGAAACGGATTCGGATTTGGATGGAATTTTGTTTGTGATCTAGAAACTCACCATATTTGATGAAACAATTGGAGTTTTGGTGATTGAAAACTGTTCGGAAGCTGTTGCGAACATTCTGTCACAAAATTGGAATTCTGAAAAAAATGTCGTTCTTCGCTATCGCGTTAGAGGCTCGCGATCACGCAGCACCAAATAATTTCAAAACTAATTTTTCACTTCGCGATCGCGTTGGTATGGGCACGTTCGCGCAGAGTAAATGACTACTGGCGCTATCGCGTAGACAGGGGAACGGTGGTGCAAGAAAACCCGAAGGATCAGCTAAACACAAAACGCGGAAGAAAGCAACAAGAAATAAAAGATAGAAGCAAGACAAGACTTGCTTTGATTCGAAAGAACAGTGAGGAACTTGTCTCAAGCTTGATCGAATGAAGGTCAAGAATCGCCTATACTAAGCAACAATCCTCAAAAAAGACACGCTTCTTGCAAATTGAATGACCAAGAAGAAAATATTCAAATGACTTACACCGATTGGCACAAGTTCTTTAAAAGCCCACGTCGGGGTTCGGCTCTATCGGAGACTCACAATAGCACTTGCTATGTTTTTCATACAACTTAACTGCCTTACAATAAAATGGAAATGGAGTATTTATAGACTATGCTAAGGATAAAGCGGTAAATAGTCACAAGTGACTAATAAAAACAAGCCATGCAGGGCTGAGCTAATTGTGTGTTCGGCAGCCTCGATTTCGGTGCGTTGTTGCTTGCTCGAACTCAATTGTCCTCGGGCGCTCACTTGACTTCGAACACAATTTGTTGGTGTTCGGTCACTTTGTCCTCGGGCTCAAATTTGAAGATGACGCCTTCGGTTCTTGAGCCCGGCCACTCATCTTCGGAACAATTACTTTCCTTCGACCAAGCCAAGTGAATGTGAACATCGTGCAGCAGCTTGGCTTGGCTTCGTGTCATTGGCCTCGATGGATCGAACACTTGATCAGCACGTGTTCGGGCTGCATCTTCCTCCCCTTCTTGAGAAGATTTCGTCCTCGAAATCGAGCCTTGTTCGTCCTCCGAAGTTTGAACTACAACACAAGGAACTAAGTCAGCAACATTAAAGGTGTTGGACACGTTATACTCACCAGGGAGGTCGATCACGTAAGCATTGTTGTTGATTTTGGTCAACACTTGAAAAGGACCATCCCCTCGGGGAGCCAACTTTCCTTTCCTTTGGTTCGGGAAGAGTTCCTTTCAGAAGTGAACCCAAACCCAATCCCCCTTCTTTAATTCCAACTTTTTACGCGCTTTGGTTTTCTTTGATGCAACCTTTGCATAAGCTTCCTCGAGGTTCTTTTTCACCTTTGCATGCAACTCAATCAAGCCAGTGGCTCGCCGAGTACCTTCAAAATCGATACCAGAATCTCGAGGCAATGGGGTTAAATCAAGTGGAATCAAAGGATTAAAACCATACACACATTCGAACGGGGTCATATTGATCATTCGATGCACCGTTCGATTGTATGCAAACTCCATCATGGGCAAACGATCAGCCCAGTTTCCAACCTTGCCTTTGGTCATTGCTCGAAGCAAAGATCCTAAGGTTCGGTTAACTACCTCGGTCTGTCCATCAGTCCGAGGATGGTGAGACATCGAGAATAGTAACTTGGTGGCGAGGGCACCCCACAAACATTTCCAAAAATGACTCAAGAATTTTGAGTCTCGATCACTCACAATAGTACGAGGTACACCATGCAATTTCAACACATTAGAAACAAACAAGGTAGCTAAATGTTGTGCATCATCACACTTTTTGCAAGGAATAAAGTGAGCCATTTTTGAAAAACGGTCAACTACAACAAAGATGCTATCATGTCCTCCCCCCAACCTCGGTAACCCCAACACAAAGTCCATGGATATATCAACCCAAGGTCGACTAGGCACAGGCAACGGGGTATATAAACCATGAGGGTTGGACTTCGATTTAGCTTTCTTGCAAACGAGACAAGCGTTGCAAAGCTTTTCCACATCTCGTCGCATTTTGGGCTAATGGAACTGCTCGGTTAAGATAGCAGGAGTTTTGTCGACACCGAAGTGTCCCATCAGACCTCCGGAGTGAGCTTCTCGAACTAAGAGCTCTCTCCACAATGACACTGGCACAGAAACCCTCCCATTCTTGAAGAGGTAGCCATCGTGCCACTGATATTTCTCAACCCTTCGGCCACTCAAGATTGCGTCACGAACGCATTTCAGCGTGGGATCATCTTCGTACATCGACTTGATGCTTTCAAATCCCATGAGCCTTGAGGCGAGTGTGGTCGCTAAGGCAAATTTCCTTGATAGCGCATCGGCCACAACATTATCTTTTCCCTTTTTGTAATGAATTACATAGGGAAGCTTTCAATGAATTCTACCCACTTGGCATGCCTTCGGTTCGATTTCTCCTGACCTCGGAGATGTTTTAAAGACTCGTGATCACTTTTAATCACAAACTCTCGAGGCCACAAATAATGCTGCCAATGGGCGAGTGCTCGAACGAGGGCATACAACTCCTTGTCATACGTAGAGTAATTCAAGGTTGCACCCTTAAGCTTTTCGCTAAAGTAAGCGATCGGCTTCGATTCTTGCATCAGCACTCCTCCAATCCCAACTCCAGACGCATCACACTCGACTTCGAATGCTTTGCTGAAGTCAGGGAGTTGCAACAACGGGGCAGAGCAAAGCCTCTATTTCAACTCTTGGAAATCCATTTCTTGGGATTCTCCCCACACAAATGGATAGTCTTTCTTAACCAACTCAGTTAAAGGAGCTGCCACGGTGCTAAAGTCACGAACAAACCTTCGGTAAAAGCTAGCTAGGCCATGGAAGCTACGAACTTGTGATACCGAGGTTGGAGTTGGCCAATCTTTGATGGCTTCGACTTTTGACTCGTCGACTTCAACACCATTAGAACTGACAACAAATCCTAGAAAGACTACTCGTTCAACACAAAAGGCACATTTCTTGAAGTTAGCATATAACTTCTCTTCTCTAAGCTTATCAAGTACTAACCTTATATGTTCGACATGTTCGTCCACAGATTTACTATAAACAAGTATGTCATCAAAGTAAACGACAACAAACTTATTTATGAACGGTTTGAGCACATGGTTCATCAGTCGCATGAATGTGCTCGGTGCATTGGATAAGCCAAAAGGCATCACCAACCATTCATAGAGACTGAACTTGGTCTTGAATGCGGTTTTGCACTCGTCTCCGGGTTTCATTCGGATTTGGTGGTAACCGGACCTGAGGTCTATCTTCGAAAAGCATGAAGAACCACTTAACTCGTCTAGCATGTCATCTAATCGAGGGATAGGATGACGATACTTTACCGTTATTTTTTTGACTGCTCGGCAATCAACACACATTCGCCATGTTCCATCTTTCTTTGGGACAAGTATAACTGGAACAGCGCAAGGACTCAAGCTCTCTCGAACAAGGCCCTTGTTCAGCAATTCATCAACCTGCCTTTGGAGCTCTTTGGTGTCTTCGGGATTACACCGGTATGCAGGTCTTTTGGGGATTTGAGACCCCGGCATGAAGTCAATTTGGTGCTCGAATCCTCTCAATGGAGGTAATCCACCTGGCATTTCTTCGGGAAACATGTCTCTGAAGTCCTGCAAAACACTTTGTACAACACTAGGCAAAGGGTTATCGTTAGAAAAATCATCATTAAAGTTTAGAAAGATACCCTTGTGTACGAGGCAAATCATCATCTGATCGTTGTCGTTGCCTCGTAGAAACTCACCCGGTTGCATGATTGCATAGATTCCTTTTACTTCGGGCAGTGAATTTGTGTCTTCGGCTCCCAATTTTGCTCCCATCGGAAGCTTAGCTTTGGCCGCTTCTTTCAATTCTTTCATCCGTTTATAGTCCTCGGTGACTTGTTTTGGAGACAGAGGTTTGAGTATAAAACTCTTCCCTTCGAGCTTTGCAGTGTAAGTGTTGGATTTTCCATTGTGAACAACCGACCGGTCATATTGCCATGGTCGTCCCAATAGCAAATGACAAGCTTTCATCGGCACCACATCGAACATCATTTTATCTTGATATTCGCCAATTCTAAACTTGATCCACACTTGTTTGACAACCCTCAATTCTCCACACTCATTCAGCCATTGCAATTTGTAAGGGTGGGGATGCTTCAACGTAGGTAGTCCCATTTGTGAAACCAAGGTTTGGCTCACTACATTTGCACAACTACCTGAGTCAATGATCATCGAACACACCTTTCCCCTCACTCGACATCGGGCATGGAAAAGATTTCTCTTTGGTTGTCCTCTTCTTCAAGAGTCATGCAGCTCAAATTCCTTCGAACCACAAGAAACATTTCCGGATGATCAGCTTCAGCAGCTTCACGATCATCATCACATTCAGCTCGGTCAGCCTCCTCGATAAATTCCTCCTCGGTGTCACTCGCTTGCTCATGGACGGTTCCATGTTCGAGAAAAAGCATAACCTTGCGAGTTGGACATTCCTTTGCCATGTAACCATAACCTTTGCATTTATGACACTTAATATTTGAAGCACTAGGAGAGTTTAGTTGAACTTTACCTCCCACTTCTCTTGGCTGGTTAACGGTCACACCCCTTTCGAAGGGTTTCTTCGGATCTCGAACAGTGTTGGCACTTGTTTGGTTAGGACTCTTCCATTCTTTACCTCGGTTCAAAGGAGCAGAAGTAGTGACTCCTCGATACCGGTTTGCCTTATCGTACTTCACCAATTTCTCAGCTTCGGTGGCAGCTTCGAACAGATCTTCCAACGTGTGGTACACGTGTAGCCTCAATTGAGATGACACATCCCGAGCCAAGCCATTTTTGAATCGAATAGTGGCTTGCTCTTCATCTTCTACCAGATCAAGATTCAATCGAACTCTTTCGAACTCATCATGATACTCTTGGACTGACTTGGACCCTTGCTTTAGGTCACAGAGCTTTTGTAATTGAGTTTGCCTGTACTTAGCACTCAAATACTTAGCATCCATTGCTCTCTTCAACTGTGGCTAAGTAATGACTTCGGGATATGCATTCTTTCGTCTATGCCTTTTGTCAGCTCCCGCCATGTAGATGTATATGCTTCGAACGAAGCAATGGCATGGGCAGCTTTTCTCTCTTCGGTCATCTCATTGGTTTCGAAGATTCGCTCCATTTTAAAATTCCATTCAAGATATTCATCTGGATCACTAGTTCCTTTAAAGGGTGGAATAGTGATCTTGACACTGCTCAAGTTTGAGTCTCGAACACCACGAACCTGTTCGAGATACTCATCATAGCGAGCATCAGCCTCACGCTCAATATGTCGATCAACATTTGCGCCTCAGCCTCGACCTCGGAAATTTCCACGACCTCGGTGAGCTTGCCTTCGTTGAGCGAATGGCTGCTCATAATCAGGTTCGGCATCAGGAAATTCTCCTTCATCCACCTCTTCGTCAATGACCTCAATTTGTCTTCGGGCCATTGGAAGTTGTATTCTTTCACTTCGGGGAATGCTCAAGTGTTGATTCTCAGCTTGGGGATTGCCCAAGTTTTGTTGTGTATGGGGATTGCCCAAAACTTCTCTTCGAATTGCCTCACTTTTCAACTGATGTTGTCGAATAAGCTCAGCATACATCTCAGGTTTCATCGGAGTGGAGTTGCTAGTTCCAGCGCCGGACCCAGGTAAGGCCACGGACACACTTCCTTGCTCGATTTGAGCTACTCGAGCACTCACTCCTCTTACTTCGGCACTGATGCCTTGTATCGCAGCCATGAGATCGGCTAACGACACTTCGGGCTTCTCAATGCCTTTGCCATCGCCTCCATTCCCAGCCATAGTACCTGCACAAATCAAAGACCAAACAAATGTTAAGGTTAGAAATCACCTCACACACTCCCTCACCTTGATGGGTGGCACTCGGGTCCACTCAATTTATGGGTTCGGTTTTGGTCACTCAAGAACTTGTAGCCAATGGCTTCCTCGGTTGATCAACTTCTCTCAGTTCCTTCGAATTTGACAAGTTACAATGTCTCCTTCGAGATGAGTGAATTGATATGACTCGATGGAACGAACGCTATTTACTCTGCGCTTCGGGAAGTCAAGAGAATTTTCTATAAAAGTTGGACTTCGGTCACCCCACGCACGAGTTCCTATTAGCTCAAATGAGTTAGTACGACCTCGAGTAGGAAGAATTACTCAAAAGATCTACTAACTAGATTTATCAAACACAAGAAAAGTGAAAACCTAGGAGAATCTACCCTTTGATTCCTCTTCGGAATCTTTTTCGAACACACCAACTCTTGTCCGTACAAGAGTGGTCCCTCCTTGGTACGGATAGGGATTTACCTTATCCAATTCCCTTTTCTAGCCGACAACTTTTCACCTGCAGTTTTGATCTTTACACTTTACCCCTTTCTTCTTCAATGGAACAGTGAAGGTGTTACTCTGGCGTACGGACACTTAACTTCGTTCACTGACCACGAGTTTGTAACAGAATTTGGGTTGCTTCTTTCAACTCCGGTTCCAACAATAACTGAGGAATTCAGTTCAAGTTCTTCGAGCTAAGGATCAGCTCGTTCGTGTTCGTACACTGTTACAAATCGTAACAATTTTCCGGTGTACGGACGATGGATTCAAACATAGAACTTCGAAATTTAAGCACAAAACAAACTCAAATCACTTAAGAACCACCAGTCTTCATTGGCAACAACCAAGAAATGCTGGGGTTCGAGTTCAACCACCACTAAGTTCAAAATAGTCCAAAATTTTCACCAAGAAACCCTAGTCACGAATGTTGTACGTCGGGTACTCGTTGGAATCAGGAAACAATGGTGAACAAGAATCAATGGTTGTTTAATCCAAACAACCAACAATTAATCACAATTTTTGAATTTTTCTTTTTCTACTTTTTTTTTTTTTTTTTTTTATAAACACCACAGCAACAACAATCAACAACAAGGAAGAAAGCTGAAACTGGAGACACAAGCACGAATATAATGAACAGGATTTGAGGTGGTAAGAACAAACTCAATCCTTGCTCTGATACCAAGATGGTGCAAGCAAACCCGAAGGATCAGCTAAACACAAAACGCGGAAGAAAGCAACAAGAAATAAAAGATAGAAGCAAGACAAGACTTGCTTTGATTCGAAAGAACAGTGAGGAACTTGTGTCAAGCTCGATCGAATGAAGGTCAAGAATCACCTATACTAAGCAACAATCCTCAAGAAAGACACGCTTCTTGCAAATTGTATGACCAAGAAGAAAATGTTCAAACGACTCACACCTATTGACACAAGTTCGCCCACGTCGGGGTTCGGCTCCATCGGAGACTCACAATAGCACTTGCTATGTTTTTCATACAACTTAACTGCCTTACAATGAAATGGAAATGGAGTATTTATAGACTATGCTAAGGATAAAGCGGTAAATAGTCACAAGTGACTAATAAAAACAAGCCATGCAGGGCTGAGCTAAATGTGTGTTCGGCAGCCTCGATTTTGGTGCGTTGTTGCTTGCTCGAACTCATTTGTCCTCGGGCGCTCACTTGACTTCGAACACAATTTGTTGGTGTTCGGTCACTTTGTCCTCGGGCTCAAATTTGAAGATGACGCCTTCGGTTCTTGAGCCCGGCCACTCAGCTTCGGAGCAATTGCTTTCCTTCGACCAAGCCAAGTGAATGTGAACATCGTGCAGCAGCTTGGCTTTGCTTCGTGTCATTGGCCTCGGTGGATCGAACACTTGATCAGCACGTGTTCGGGCTGCATCACACGGTCACGCAGGTCTGGTGCTGCTGAACAAGAATTCCGATTTTGAACTTCAACTTTTCACTCGAATCAACTCCATTCAACTTTTTTTTTTGTAATCCAATGGTTCCCAATTGTGTTTTCAACTACTACAATCAATCTCCAATGATTTATATCAACACCCAATCCATAACAAATTCAAATTAATAAATTTCAATCAAATTCAAGGGTTTTCAAACTTTGGGGGGTTTTTGATTTTTCAACTTTTGATTCTCAACACCAAATCACATAACAAGGGTACCAAATCAACGGGTAAACATCATAGATCAATCCCCGATATCAAACAATCAACGGGTCATCAAATCCAATCCACAATATGAATGTTTTTTGTATTTTTTTTCAACTTTTTCAATTTTTTTGTTTTTTTTCTTTTCTCCAAGGACAAGAACAACAATAGTAATAAACTAAACTAAAAGATAAGATGAATAAGGATCGAGGGTTTGTAAGAACAAATCCTGAGCCTTGCTCTGATACCAAATGATATGAAACAAACCACGCGGAAGCAAGATAAAGAAACGGAAGCGATAAAGTAAACACAACGATAAGAAAATAGGGACGGAGAAGGACAAAAATAGAAGAAAGAAAGGATATTCGATTCAAACACGATTGAATATCCAAGAGAGAAAAAAACTTGAACCTATCGAGGATCCATGCTAGGATGACATCTACTCGGTTCCAAGCTAAAATTGATACACGAAGCCTCGGGCTTCAACAAGAAGGGTTCTGCCTCTTCTAAGTTCTTCTATTCTCAAATAAACATCAACTAACTAAGGACTAAGCTTAGGATTAAACTATTTATAGTAGCTATGCATTTACAATGATAAATGGTCTAAAATGCCCTTAATTCTAATTCTGGAACACTGTCTGGCCGTTTCCTCATCGCGATCGCGCATGGAATGTCGCGATCGTGCAGAACACTTGAGCAAGCATCGCGATCGCGTGGCACACTTCGCGATCGCGCATTGTATCAGTTTTCCAGCAAGCTCGCATCTTGGTCTTCTGGCCTTCTTTGACTTGAATCCTGGTTTCCAAGCTCTCTTTGAAGCGTTTTAAGTCCCGCATGTTGTGCATAAACTCCGTACGGCTTTGGATACCAATCCGGATTGCATCACACCGAGCCTAGGTCTTTCACCGTGTGGAAGGGAAGGAAGAAAGAAGGCGAACACGAATACTAAAAAGTTCGGGGATAGGAATCCATTGATCTACCGAGGCGTTTACTCTTTGAGGTATACCAAGGGTTATGACTTCGGTTGACAACTTCGTTGACTATGTTGTTCGCCCCGAGGCCGTTCGATGCACTCCGAACCACGCGCTCGAAGCACTACGTTAGCGGGCCAATTTATACCCAATACAGTTAACCGATTTAGCTGTACATAGACAGTATTCCTTACAAGTAAATAAACTTTTCGTACTCTATCATATTAAGGTCACGGTGCTCAACGCTATTTTCCATCGTTTGAGGGGGTTTTATAGCAAATACGTAGATAGAGTGGGGAGAGTGAGTACTGAGCACCTTCCATGAAATGTCCATATATATGGTCATCAAACTTTTTGTTGTCTTCGCCGAAACAGTAAAATACATCCAACAACCATTTGCCAATTGCTATACTAATATCTTTCTCCTTTTTAGTTATGCTTGTGAAAAAGGGCAAGATCGGTTTCCAATTCCATGGACTAAAATACAAATCACATGAAATAAAATAATCAAATAATGGCAAAAAGTTATAATGAACCTTCACAAGCTAAAGGTATCACAATGGTAAAAGAGTAAAAGAGAAACAATAAGACAGAAAACCCGTGATTAACAAAAGACCATGGTCCTGCAGAGTTTTTTTTTCTTCTTGTTTTTCTTGGGTATATTTCTGCATACAAAAGTGTCGGTAGCAACAAGATTAAATACAAATAAAAAATTGATATGTAATTACAGTATTTATAACAAAGAAAATTGCCCTTCTTTTCCTTGAGGGTTCCGAAGGGGGTGGTGGGAGATGGATTTTCTGGAATTTACTTCATTGCAAGCATTTCTCCTTTCCTCCTTCCCTAAAAATGTTTGTAATCATCAACAAGGCCCTCCTAAAAAAACTGCCATTTATTCTGTAAAAATTTTGTAACCTTTTATTCCTTCTCTTTCCCCCAATCCTAGTAGGACTAACTGAATCACAATTCATACACATCAGAGATACTCGCCATCTTCTGTTTCAATTCCTTATCTTCAGCTATTCCTCACTGTAAAAGTTCTAATGACAGAAAGACCCCAGCATACTACATGCTACTTCCATCAACTTTCCTGCAAATCAAAATCAATTTTAGTACATGTTAGCCAACTCATAATTGAAAATGAATTGAAACATAGAATAAATTAATATAGTAGTTGAGAGAAATATATGGAATGAAAATAATGTCAACAATAAAAATGTAGGGAAAAGAACCATGAGATGACAAATCATGACAGCTTATGTTGCAAGTGAAATATAGAGCAGGTGGGGCAAGAATTAGTCAATAGATAGGCTGGTATCAGGACTCAACATGCAAGTTGGAACAATTATAGTGCATACAGCTCTGTTTCACAGCTGTACTGCCATGAATTTCAACATAATGTCCACAACATAAAGATTAAAAACAATCAATAAGTGAGTGAAACCCATCAGGAGGGTCCAAAATCTTAGCAAAGATTAGAAAAACATTAGGTCTTCCAATTTGCCTAGTAAACCTACTAAAGCAAAGTTATCTAATTTGTGTGGTGAGAAGTAACAAGTACCCTGGCAAATAGTATGTGCACAGCAAACTCGGACATCAAAGTTATAAAACAAGAAAAATAAAGACATAAAGACTAAAACACCACTAACACTAGAACAATTTGCTTGATGATTAAGGCATATTTGTCTTGTTGATTAACTATTTGCCACAATCAAAACCCTACTTATAATTGCTTTAAAGTTGGATGTGACCATTACTACTTTTCCCTTCATCTTCCTACCTTTTCCTCTATCATAATTCAACTGCTAAAATTCCCTGATCCAAAACTAACTTCCAATAAATGGTTTTAGGATAGTCCATACATCAAGTAAAGAACTACAGTAATTCTTTCTTCTCTTTAGGCTCACCGACAAATGTCTAACCTACTAAATATTTAAACAATTTGTCACTTTCTTAAAAACGTGCAGGCCTATTACCTAACCATTTGTGGCTTATTATAACCACAATCACTCCAAAAGTATCAATCAGTGAAAATGATGACAACGAACTCTTAACTCACACACTGCCTAATTTGTGCAAAAGAAGAAAAAAAAATTGCAAAGCAAACAAAGAGGAGTACCACTTTTTATTAAGGAACTCTTTTTCTTTTAAATGTGGGAAAAGATGAATTGTCAATTTCTACAATCTTCAATGCATTACCAAAAGTTAGAGATACATAGCGTAGATGCTAAGTACAAGAACTCACCAAAAAATGGTTGGCAACAACTGGCCTCACAAAAAGCCATACTCCCATTATTCCCTTCCTACCCACCACCAATTTGTGAACTAAATTGCAATTATTTCTAATAAAAGAACCTAACATCCAAATAACCCTCCAAAATAAGGAATTCCTCAAATTAAAACATATTTTCAGCCATAAGAATCAGGTCCATCAACACACTCAAAAATACCAATCAGTTCAGACCTAATCAATTCATTGCTTTATGATTAAAGAAATTCTAAAAATAACCAATTAATTAGTAACTTAATTAATCCTCTAAATTTAGCCCATTTTAAAGAATCAAGAACATCATCAACAAATACTAATACAACCATAGTCCATATTTCACTTTATTGCATAATTAGAGATAACACTTAGCCAATCAAATAAATAATTACTCAAAAACTAAGATAATAAAACATAAAAAGGGATTGAAAAATGAGAATTAGTTACCTCTTCTTGGCTTGGCGACAACCTTAGCAACAGGGGCAGGTTTAGGAGCAACCTTAATATCCTCAACAGGAAACAAAACACCATCAATCCCTTGAACTGAAATTCTGCCATCAGTGTAAATATCAGGGTCAAACAAGTAAGCTGATCCTTCAGCAAACCCAAATTTAACAGAACCATCAGCTTCTTCAGCAACAACTTTATGTGGTAATCTCAATGTATCATATTTCACTTTCCCAAATCTCCTCACAGCACTGTACATACTTTCCTCCGTTTGATACTCTGGTATTATATGATAATACATTATCTGTTCCGGTGCACCTGGTTCCGACAACTGATCCGTTGTTAGTTTAGCCATCGCTTCATCATTTGGTGCCAGCACTGTTAACACATAACCTTCAGAAACTAGTCTCCCCATTTCTGTTGCTAATGATGTTAAATTAACCAGAATGTCAGCTAATTCATTGTAACCACCGTAATGTACTAGTGTTTGGATGAAATCTTTAACTTGGGTTTCGCCATCGAAATGGTGGTGGGGTCCACCTGGTCCAGGTGCTGGTGCTGGTGCTAGTGATGGGCCTGGTGCCATAGCAGAGTAAATGGGTAACACTGGGGGTGCTCCTGCAGGTACTGGGGTAGCTGGCTTCTTCTTCAACCTATTAGTTCTTGGGTCTACTTCTGGTGCTCCTTCTGGTAACACAGCTGAAATTGAACGGAGATTTCTCCTTGTGTTGAAATCTTGTTGTACAGATTTAGGTATCAGTACACATTCTATCCCGTGGATAACTCCGTCTGGTTTGACAATAATGTCTGGATGAATAACTTTAGCCATGTTTACCATTCTATCTCCGTATTTTGCAGCAATAGAAAGACGTTCCTCTCCATGGAATAGAGTAAAATGATGGCGATGTTGGCCAGGTTTCTGGTCCCAATGGAATGACAGAATGCGAGTTGGAATCATATGGAAAAGGAGTAGATTTTGAAGGGATTTGAGGTTACCAGGTTCAAGCAAGAAGCGTTTGAATTCAGGATCTAAGTCACGTTCAAGAGCTTCATTTTTGGGTGCAAATATGGTGATGTTATGCTTAGTGACAGCTTCTTCAAGTGTTTGAAGTAAAAGTGCTTTTTCAACAAGCTCTGAGAGTTCACTGTATTGTGAATCCAAAAGGGCTACAAGAACTGAGTTTGAGTTGATTTGAGATGCTGACATTTGATGTTTCCCAGATGGGTTTTCTTGTAATGTAGCAGCAGAACATGTAATAGAGAAGAAGAAGAGAATCAAGAAACCATAGATCTGGAAATCCATGGCACTTGAACTAGACTCAAACTGAAACTTGTTGATCAGTTTTCTTGAATGTGTTTTGTTTCTGATTCCTCTAGTGATTGTCGGTCTTAATGTCAATGTGTGTTGTGTGAGGGGTGGAGTGAGTTTGTGGGTGGGTTTGGCTTTGGTAGTAAAGAAGGGGCAGAGGGTAGGGGGGTGGGCTCTATAGTTGTCATTGTTTGGTGGAATATTAAAGTAAGATGGTAATAGAGGGTCAAGGGTTACTTTCTTTAAAATATTTTTGTTGTTATGGTTCTATCACTCTTTTACATTTGGAATTTGAGACTTTGGCTTCAAGTGAAAACTTATAAAACAAACGTTATTTTTATAGGGCTTTTGGTTGGAATTGGGAAACTTTGGGTTAAAGTTCTTGCCCCGAGAAAACGAGCGACATGTGTGCGCAATGAAGTAGCTAATGGAGTACGGTTTAAGTTTGGACATTTATGGTCCTAAGATTAACTTTTCCTTGATAATCGAGCTAAACTTATGTGGCTACTAACTTAATTTTTGACATTTGGGTTCTACACGGTAGTCTGTAAGAAGTCTGGAATAACGCTTATTAACGAGAGATTCAATGATTAAATTTTTTAACATATGAGGAATGCTATTGTAATAATCGGTTGTACCTTTTCATTCTTAGGAAAATAGTTTTTAGAATTTAAAAATTAAATCAAAATATTTAAATTTTTAAATATAAAATAAGGTGAAAATGTATATTACTCTGTCCATTTCAATACATGTGTACCTTTTATAACTTATGCTCTCATATATAATGCACTACCTCCATCGCATTATAAGTATCAATTTTTTTAATTCTAGTCCATTAAGAAAAGTATTAATTACTATATATTTTTTATTTAATTACCTTATTTATTTTATTATATTGTTAAATATAAAAAGAATAAATATCACTTTTTACCTATTTATAATATTATCAAAAGTAATTAACTTTGCATTGATATTTAAACATTGACGTGGGAAATGACTACTTATTCTGAGACGAAGGTAGCATCTAGCATCATTTATTTATCTAAAAAAGAAAAATTTGATGCTTATAATCTTGAACATGTCATAATATTGTTGATCTAAACCTTGTCATCTAGAATAGAGGAGCAAAGTTAAAGCTAAATAATTTTCAAATAGAAATATGTATGACTACTTTTTAAAGAACTAACAATATAATAATTAATAAAAATTTAATTATCAATAGTATTGATCATAGTTAAGTAGTATAACAAAAATCAATGTGCAAAAAAGTGTGTTCATTTATTAGGTAGTAGAGCATCACTTTATAACATTTTGTGTGGAAAGGGTAAAAAAGAAAATTGGGTTTTTGTTTTGTTGACAAATTGTGTTCAGCTTGATCACGATGTTTTAACAATCGCGTACGATCTTAAAGTATTCTAACTTTATCAAATGCATTTTAAACAAGGTATTGATTTCCTAGACTTCGAGCTTTCATTCTAGCCTTGTTCTAATAAATGGTAACTTCGTTGTATCCACTAACTAAAGTGATTAGGGGAAAAAACAACATAAAAAGAGGAAAACGTGGAGAGTATTTGAAAGTAGAAGAAGCAAATGGGTGCTGGGGTTTGCTTAAAGATTAAAAAGGTTAAAAGGAGGGCCAGGTGGAGAAATTGGAAAAACAAAAGAAAACTCAACTGAAAGCTGAGTTCTTTTTGAGGGGGCTAAGTTGAGCATTGACAAGTATTTGGTTCCCTTCACAACAAGACTCGGATTTTTGTTAACTGTAAGTAGTATTTCTTGAGTTGGAACAGGCTGTAAAAGGGGACCACACGGCCATTGCCATTATCAATTTGGCTGTGACGGTGGCTTAAAACTTAGAACCACTTGGATTGTAGTCTAGGCCACACCGATTATTATTATTATTATTATTATTATTATTATTATTATTATTATTATTATTATTTTCTTGCTTGTGTTTTTTGCGTGTTTTCTTTCAACAATCTCTTTGTTGCTTTTTCATTTCTCGAATATTCTTGTTCTAATTATAATAGTAAGAGTATTAGTTCTCCCTCTTTTTCTTTTTTAGATAAATACTATAATTTGGAAGACGAGTGTTGGAGTAGCATACATCGAATGTGGAAAACCACCACCAAATTACATGATTGGTCAACTTACCATGTGTTCCTTTTATCGAGCCTTGAATGAATAATGCTACACAACCAGTTGTTTCGAGAGGGAGCACTGGTTAACCATAGTTCTTTTATTAACTATATATTATATATTTTGATTGATATTATGGGTTCAAAGTGAAAAGATCGATGTAAATTTAACGAACAATAGGGTATAATGGGAGAAACAATCTATATAGTGTTGTAAATCCATGATGTGAATGACCACTACTCATCATTTACTTGTAACGTATGGTTTAATACCTCCACTTTCTCCTACTTAATTCCTCCCCACTTTCTCCTACTTAATTCTTCATTTAGTCACCTCTTAATTCTTCTAATCTTTGGGATGACTTGTAACTTCCTATGTATTGGTGTCCTATAAATAGATGACACTTTGCCTATGGAAGACACACTTGAATACTTGGAAGATAATAAGAAAAGTTATTCCTCTCCTATCTAATATTCTTGCTCTCTTTTACCTTTATTTTATAACACGTTATCAGCACGAGTCTCTAATCACCACTTTCAATTCAGTTTTCTGCTGTTCATTTCGTATATCTATCAGTGGTATTTCCACCATGGATTAAATAATGTAAAGAAATGTGTTTCACAGAGAATATTATTCTCGATTGTAATTGTTTCTTTTGGTGGCAGCTTTCCCACTTGGTAAGAATTTAGACTTCATTATTATATATACCTGAAAGTGCTAGATCAAGTCTTCCATAAGTGTTACAACAACCTCTGTCAAGTGAAAAGGTTATGCATTCCTTAATCTTTCATCTTGACAAGTAAACTACTCCTATTATATTCTCTATTCCTTGCTGTGAATATACTAGTATTATATTATTTACGTTGACATATAAAATGAGACAGCTACGAATTGTCTTATATCCACTTTGAAACTAATGAACAATTTCAGTTTCTTAAATTTACGTGGTTCTCAAGGTATGCAATACTAATCTAGTATTTCATTATTTGCCATATATCTGAAAAGAAATATTATTGCTTAAAAGATGCTGACTAGTTGATGTCATATACATGTCATATTGATCACTAGTTTACTGATAGTTGAAGAAAGTTTATTACCGGGCTTTAAAAAAAAAAAAGGAAAAGGCTAGAACCTCATATTGAAACCATAGCAGATGTCCGAATTTTGAAATGGTTACATCTTGATGCCGGATAAATATTGAAAACGAAACATGTCATACTATTTCCTCTTCATCCATTTTACTGATATTTAGTCTTAGACATTTACTACAGTTTCAGCGAGCTTACATTTTATTTTGTCTACAAATACATTCACATGACATCATTTGTTAATGGGAGGTTATATCATCATTAATTAGGCGCCACCGTCTCGAGCTTCTGGTTAAGGTAACCAACATTAGCTTTGTGATCATGGTAATTGCAATACTTGTTTGTATAATACTCATATGTATTTAATTTGATACTAATATGAATTTGTTATGCCCTTTAAATTATAAGCCTAGCCATTGTTGAAAGTTACATCGCTTATGACAGTAATCACATTGTGGTAATACTTATGAAGGTGGAAAGGTGAGTCCATGCATATATACTTGGCTTTAAGACATTTTATTTAAGTGATGGCTTGTGCACCATGATAATAAGGCGTTACCGTTCAAGTCCTAATACATTATGGTCTGATACGCCTTTATGTGGTTAATATTTTGGGATAAGGTCATAATGCACCATATTGATCACATAATAATGACAGAGGCAAATAATGAGTTATTTATAAAATTATGAAGTCCGTTCACGGATATGCTCCATTCATAGAGGTGAATGTGGGAGCAATATATACTCCATTCTCTAAGATGAATGTGGGAGCAATATATACTCCATTCCATAATGTGAATGTGGGAGAAATATATACTTCATTCCATAATGTGAATGTGGGAGCAACACATGCTCCTTTCATGAATGAGAATGTAGTAGGACATAATAATGCCTGAAAGAAGGCAAAATATCTTTATGTCTAAAAGAAGATACAATATTTCATGTCTGAAAGAAGGCAAGTAATTTTATGTCCGTAATATGATAAAATAATTACCATAGTAGAGACTATGGTCGTGGACGTGGCAAAAGACGAAATAATAGCAGTCATTGTGAAATAAATAAGAGAACAATAAGGGTTCTCAAAAAGTAACCGTTCAAACGGTAAATATAATAATGTCTTCAATGTATTATATGAGCATGAGGCAAGTCCAGATGATTATGGTCCATTCCTTGCAGTGAATGAGACAATTCATAATAAAAAATTATGAATATAGACCCATTCACCGACGTGAATGTGGCAATATGTGATAAAATATCAAAACTCGCCTCCAGAAAAGGTTCGAGAAAGATGAATATGGACGTGCCCATGAGTGGTTGATAAAGTACCACAACTCACCTTTAGAAAAGGTTCGACTATAATAATTCTATTATTTATTGTGGCATAAATGGCCATTTCTCTCGTACAAAACGTACGCCATAATTATGTATTATTATGAATTACATAAGAGCAAGTGAAGCAAGAAATTGATCTTGCCTATAATGATTTTACCATGAGAAAAATAATATGATTTTCTCCTTGAAATGAGATTTTCACCATATGGTTGGTGTAATAAAATATATGGTAGTACAAAGCTATTTGCGCACTTTCATAAGTGCGACCCCGTATTCATTGGTATACGGGACTCAAGCAGTCATACCTGCTGAAGTTGAAATACTGTCGCTCGGGATTATTGTGGATGCAGAAATTGAGGACACATAGTGGGTCAAAGCCTGATTGGAGTAGTTGTCATTCATCGACAAGAAGAGGCTCAACATAATTTGTCATGGTCAATTGTATCGGGAAAAAGAATGGCTCGTGCCTACAACAAAAAAGTGTGCCTCCGTGATTCGAAAGAAGGGTAATTGGTTCTGAAACGAATTTTCTTTATCAAAAAGAAGCTAAAGGGAAATTTACACCAAATTGGCAAGGTCCATATCTGGTAAAGAAAGTATTGCTAAATGGCACCTTGTACCTTACGGATCTAGAATGCAGGACAATCGAGATACCTGTCAATGGAGATGCAGTCACGAGGTACTATATTTGACTCTAACGTAGCTCATTGCATTCTCAGATCGAGATGATGGAAGACTTTTATATTTTTCTATCCGAAATTGTATCCCCACTAGCATTTTGAATTTAGTACTTTTTATGTAATATCTTCAGTGGGAATCAATGTAATTGTACTGAAAAGAAATGAAGTTGAAAGTATCAAAAGATTTTGGCATTAACTCTAGAGCTACGTCTTGACCCGATTTCTCTTAAATTGATATGTAGGCAACCATTCGAGTGCGGTCATAATAGGGAAAAGTTCCTTTTTTCCTATGTTTTCTTTTTCTTTTTACTTACGGAAAGCTTGCCTCCAAGTTTGCGGCCTGTGTAAAGAAAATCAAAGGCCCAAGTTTATCGTAAACTGAGGCAGAAGTTTGTTTTTAATTTTTAAGAAAATGGAGGAAATTCAATATTCCTCTCCATTTTCTTTGTGCTCGTAATAGGAGGAAGTTTATTTTTTTCATTTCCCATATTGACGCAAAACCTTGCCTCCAAGTTTGTGGCAAATACAAAAGAAATATAAAGCGCCCCAATTTATGCTAAATTGGGGCAATTCTTCTGCCCAAAGAATCTTAAGGGATTATTTTTCTAATTAAGGAGAAACCCAAAGTGCCCCAGCATAATTTTTTTATTTTTAAAGAAAATGTGTCCAAAGGTGGTGAATTGTACGCAGTCACCTCATGATGCGTTTTGGGGCGCTTATGTTAAATCTTCCTTTATGACAAGTCGATGATACCATAAAATGAGATGTTTTGTGTTGTAAGTTGAAAAAAAAAGTCTTGTCAGTGATAACCTAAGAAGGCGCCGCAAGACAATAGTGAGGAAATAGATTAAAGAGAGAGGTTCGTAGGCGAAAACCTGAAAAGGGCGCTACTAGTCGACTTGAAAGTCACCTCAACTTGGTTGTTATTTGACATTTTCCATGGAGCAACTCTCGAAAAACAACCAATGCTAGTCAGATGAGGGTCACCCAAGATACATGTCGTGATCATCAAGGCCGCCAGTATATTGCTAAATAAGTTTTCCTTTTCAGAAAGGCGTTTCTTGTTCAAACGACTTTCTCCCTTAAGGTTTTTATTTCATTTTTTACCTTGCCTCACCATTAATTCCCCGCACTTTCGACGCTAACCTCACATGAGCAACAAAAGAAAATTGCAAAACTCTCTTAGGATTCATGGTTAATTCCAACATGCAGGCAGACCCTCGACAATGGAAAAAGCTTAGCAAGTCATGACCAACCTTGACAGTTGGAGCCTTGTATCGCATATCAGCAGAAAAGATGACGCACCAAGATTATACCATGAAAAGTCACCATGGAACGACATGTTGTTTCCACAAGGGATTGACTAATGATTGGGTGGAGATCAGAAACAGATCGACAATATCAAGACATTGGTCATCGAACTGAGAAAAGCAAGGACCACGCTCATTCGGAACAATTCTTCCAAGTTTCTGACAGAACCCCATTTTGAAAGTGTCAGGTTTCAATTTTCAAACAAGATTCCATTCAGATAATGGATCAGAGTTGGCAGCTTTCGAGTCATAACCGCACGTGATGAATGGGTAGAATATTTTGCTTCCAGAAAGATGTCAACCTCAAAAATGAATCCTCCCAAGATAATATAGCACTCATTTCCTTCTATCTCTTGAGGCTTTTTCTACTTAACTAAAATCTCTTTTAAGAACTTCACAAAGGATGGCATTAATTCAACCACATCAGTCAAAGAAATGTTAACTTGAAGCTCTTTCAACATACTCACAAATTTTTGATACTGGGCCAGATCCTTCGATGGTATAAGTCTCTGCGGGAATGGTGGAGGCGGCAGAGGTGCCTCCTTTTTCTCTTCTTTTTTCTTTACCTTCTCCACTTTTTCAACTTTTTCTATTTCAGCTCTCTCCTCAGACTTGGCCATCAGCTCTCCATCTTCAATTATAGTCACCGCAAGACATTGTTAAGGCCCTTTTTTAACAGTACTTACTGCTCTCACCAACTGCCCCAACTGGTGCTCAAGGGTCTTTGGAGCATTGACAAGATCTTGTATGGCATGTGCATCGACTGTAGTGTCAGCTATCACTCTCTGCTGGCCTGCCATTATCTGCTTTAACATATCTTCAATCGAGTTGCTAACCTGCTGTGGTGGAGCTGGAAGTGGTTGGTAATTATTTGGGGCTCTCATGTTGCCTTGATAATAAGCATTACCAAACTGATTTTGACCCTGCTGCCTGTTTTGATTACCCACGTAGTAAACTGACTCTGGATTAGAGGAGCAAACCTCTGTAGCATGATCTTGACCACAAAACTCACAAAAACTCTGGAGTTATTGCACTGGAGCCACTGGTTGCTGAGTCTTTGGCAAAGCTAGCTTGCTGATTTGATTTGAAATAGCATCCATCCTCGCCCTCAGCTCTGAAACTACATCTAATTGAAGTACCCCAGCAGATTTCTGCATAGTAGCTCTACCATCTCCCTGCCAGTCAGGATTGCTCTGCAAAAACTTGTCTAGTAATTCATAGGTCTGGTCAAAGTTAAAGGCCAGTCCTTGGCCTCCAGCAGCAGCATCTACCATGATCTTAGTATGCGCAGTCAACCCCCCCGCCCCCCCTCCCCCCCTCCCCACGCCACAAAATGCGCAGGGCAGTTGGGCGCTTTCACTGGCGCACCGCGCCACCTAGGACGCTAGGCAATTTTCCTGCTTCCTTCGTCTGTAGCTCGCGTAGCGTCGTGCCTTCGTGTGTTCGATCCAATCCTCAATCCAATTCCAATCTTTTCTTGCTCGATCTTGCTCTTTAAAGCTCCAACTGCACTTCATAACAACCTACAGACATACGACATAAAATCAGTGCAAAATCACATCCATTAACTAGAAAACGCGCGAATAAAGTATCCAAACGTGAGGAAATATTAAGGAATTATAGGCATAAAATGCCAAACATCACCACCCCACACTTGAACCTTTGCTCGCCCTCGAGCAATCACAAATAACTTCCCAAACTAGGTAGAACAGGTCTGCCTATGACTATGGTTGATACCGACCATTGAAAAAATGCATACAAGACTACTATAGGTCCATCAAACATGCCAATAATTTATCAAACATCAAAACATGAGAACAACCACCCCAAGACAACTCAAATGCACAAACTCAACTCATTGCAACCATGCTCCCACAAAGTCACACCTATCTACTCAACCAAGAAGCCACAACTTCACCGACCTCATGCAAACCGTGTGCCCTCACCAATAATGAAGCAAGAGAGTGTCCCCCAAATATCACACACAACAATGAATATCAAGAATAGAACGGGGACAATAGCATAGAAAGAATTCACTCACTCTCATGAAAAGCTCACATGTCACACATGATGTACCATAAGCTTGCCCGTAGTGTAGGACTCCACTAATGTAAGCTCACTCCAATCGGGATTAACTAGGACTTTAAGTGGTTGTAATGTAGGCTAAGGGGCTGGTAGGATAAATATAGGTAATAGTGACTACATCCCTAAGCACTTTAATACATCACATTCAATTTAAGCTCATATCTCATCAAAGCCAACAACCACTTCACCCAACCAACAAATTTTTTCCTTCACACACCTTTTCCATAAAGTAGTAATTTTTCTTTTAAGCACACACTAGCAAGAATGGATATTCTTTTCTCTTTATTTCTTTTTCTAATTTTTTCAGCTTTTTTTTTCATTTGTTTTTTCCTTATTCACTTCTTTCCAAACCTTGCCAATGCTCCTTCAACTACTTCACAATTTTATCAAATATTTTCTTAGTTGGTTCCACTAAAAAATCTCCCAATATTTCAACCACAAACTCCACAATAATATAATATTATTAATTAAAGTGCTTAAGGAGTAAAGGGCCAAAAGAAAGCAATTTAGAACAAATGGGTAGGCTTGCGGTGTGGGTGCCAACAAAAAGGTCAAAGAAATCACAACAATCAAGGGTGCATATAAGGGTAGGCAAGTCAAGGTAAAAGGCTTATCCAAGAAAGCCTGTATCATCTCCCGACTAGAGCAAACCTAGGATTTCGCTTTGCAGACACACGGGGCAAGTTCTAGACACCAATATGAAAATATGGAACACAATAGAATATGCCTCACAACACACATTGCACACAGTCCACACAAAATGGCTCCATCACAACTCTCAATCAAGCAAATAGAGTGTAACTTGTGGAAAATTAAGCATTAATGCACAAAGGTTCACAACAAAGTCAAGTGAGTGGACTCAAGCATCTCAAGGGGGTCATTCCATTTTTTTCTAGGCATGAATCACAATTTAAAACCAAAAGACACCACAAATAGCACATGCAATAAGTTCAAGTCCACCGGTATCAAACAAATCAAAGGCACCTAGCATTCCACCTATTCCTTTCGTCTAGGGCCACCTATAACTAACTACTCTAATCCTAATAAAAATAAAACTACCTGGTTCCAAGGCCTCCCCATGAAAAAGAACCGAGGTCATAAGAAAAATCACGGGTTGGATGACATGTACCACTAATAAAGACTGAAAAAAAAAATCTTTTTTTTTTTGAAATTTTTCATTGGTTTTCTAATTTTTTCTTTCATTTTTTATATATTAAAGCAAGAAATAAATAAAAATAATGTCAAGTGACAAAAATAAAAATCCTAATGGTAAATGCATCCATAACCTCAAAATTTTTGAAGTTTCCCACCTCACACTTAAAATCAAGCAGTGTCCTCAATGCTATAAAAAAAATCAAGTACAAGGGGTACAAGAACTTCCCTGAAGGCTCTAGTCCTTGGTGATAGCATCCTCCACGCTTCCATATAATATGAGGTACTCAGACTTCCCCCAACAGGTCAGCAGTAGTAGGCAGGGGTGAGGGCACCCCACACTTAAGCTCGACATTACATGAACCTGCAATCCCAAGAAAAAAAAACTACGTGACACTATAAATAAAATAATACAAGTACAAACTCGGGTGTTCTCCCGAGAAGCGCCTTAGTTAACGTCGTGGCACGACGAAACTTTTAGCTCACTTCCAGCATTTATGTCTTCTCTTCTTACGATGAACCTTTGCTTTCTTCCTTTCCTTGAGAGAACCCATCTTCCACTTCACATGTGATGTGCCATTGCTATCTTATTCCACATTCTGCTCACTCACGTCATTTGGTTTACTTCCATGTTCTTGTTTGACACATTCGATCATAGAGCACTCTTCAACCTTAGTTATGTGCTCCTTCTCATTATAAACCTTGAAAGTAACATTTTCTCCATGTGCTCTAACATTCATCTCACCCAGCTCCATGTCAATAAGTACTTTCGAGGTGACTAAGAATGGTCTCCCCAAAATGATTGGAGCTTCTTGGTCCTCTTCATAATCTAAGACTACAAAATCAGCGGAGAATGTAAACGTACCAACCTAAAGGAACACATCCTCCAACTTACCATCAGGGTGAGTGAGTGATCCATCCGCCATCTTAAGAGTAACTGACGAGGGCTTGATTGCTCCTAGCCCTAACCTTTTGCAAACAGATAGAGGCATGAGATTTATGCTCGCACCCAGATCACACAATGCACCAGTGATATTATGCCCTCTAATGGTGCAAGGAATAGTAAACCTCCCAGGATCTTGAAGTTTTGGAGGTAGCTTGCTCAAGATTGTGCTGCACTCCTCGACTAACTCAACTGTATCTATCTCTTGAGGCTTTTTCTTCTTGATTAAAATCTCTTTTAAGAACTTTACAAAGGATAGCATCAATTCAAACACATCAGTCAAAGGAATGTTAACTTGAAGCTCTTTCAACATACTCACAAATTTTTTATACTGGGCCAGATCCTTCGATGGTATAAGTCTCTGCGGGAATGGTGGAGGCGGCAGAGGTGCCTCCTTTTTCTCTTCTTTCTTCTTTACCTTCTCCACTTTTTCACCTTTTTCTATTTCAACTCTCTCCTCAGACTTGGCCATCAGCTCTCCATCTTCAATTATAGTCACTGCAAGACATTGTTCAGGCCCTTTTTTAACAGTACTTACTGCTCCCACCAACTGCCCCAACTGGTGCTCAAGGGTTGTAATCACCTAATTTTGGCACCAAAATTTAAAATTTGCTTTGAAACACCCGTGTCAATTTCATAGGATATTTGCTTAATTGTCCTAGATTTTATCCTTCAATTTTAGCTAGGTGTAGTTAGTTAATTGAAAAAAAAGAAAAAAAATATAAAAATTATTTATTATGTGTTTGATTTTAATTTTACGTTTTAATTGCGATAACATTGCAGTTTTGTGTAGTTAATTGCATATGCTCTATTTTTTTGGGACCTTGTGGCTATTTGTGAAATCAAAACATAGAAAAATTCATCCCAATCTTAATTTGGCCCGTCAAAGCCCATCAAATAAAGCTACCCAACTCCTCTATGTTTTCTCTATTCATATCTAACACCCAAAAAACTCTGAATCAAAGGGAACCCTTCCCAATTTTGAAAACCCCACCATGAACCTCCGCTGGCAATCACCGGAGAACATAAAATTTACACGTTAAACTCGCCTCAAGCCCCTCTTCTCTGATCTCTCATTGATTTCTCCAAATTCACAATGTATTGGTGTAGATCGGGATTTTGAAGGCGCAGCCAAAGCTTCTCCGGCGACCCCTTTGTTTCTCCGGTGAGCTTTTAATTGTAAGCACTGTTTTGTTTTCTCCTCTTACAGTTCTTTCCTTTTTCTAGCTGAAATGACCCCAAATGGGATCGTTTCTGCTAGAAGAAGAAGGGAACGGATCCGAGTGGTTTGTTTAACGGGGTGTTAAACGGTGGTGATGGGAATTACACAGTGACACAGTGGCGATGATGGTGTTTGTGTCGCTGCGATGTCGGGGCTATTATGGTTTGATGCTATGATGCGTCGGGGTTGTTTTTTGGTTACGGGGACTGATTAGTTTGTGTTGAAGCTGTAACGGGGGTGAGGCGATGATGCCATGGTGTTTGATGTTGGGGTATGGGGACTGTGCTTTGATCGTGAAGAAATGCCGTGTGACTTGAGGCAATGATATAGAGTGACGAGGGCTTAGCGTTAGTAATGGTTGTTGTTCCATGGTTGGTTTGGAGCTTATTCAAATGGTGGATGTGGAGGTGATAGGGTGGCAGAACGATGGAGGTGAAACAATGATTGTCTAAGAGGTGGTGAAGGCTGCGACGCTGTTAGTATCGACGCAGCAGTGCAGTGTTCGGGTGAGCGATGATGGCAACGCGGAGGTATTGGCTTTGCAAGGCCGTGATAGCGATGAGTTGAGGCAGAGGCGCTGATGCGTACATTGTGGCGATGACTCGAGTGAAGCGAGGCAGTTATGGTGCTAGCGACGTCGAGGACAGTGGCGAAGGCAGCGACTCGAGGCAGTGGTGGCGTTCGGGAAGCAATAGTAGTGCTGCGATGCAGTGAGCTCTGGGGGGATGTGTTAATTCGTACTGGCGAGGTGCTTGGCCATAGTGAAGCTGGTCCGAGGCAGCGACGTGTTGGTGACGATTCAGTGAGGCAGTATTGGTATTTGGATGTGGTGGTATTTGCTTTGTGTTTTCCTTTTTCTCATGTTGTCAATGTTTAGTCTTATTAGTGAATTAATGATAGTTTAGTTTTAAACTTGTGAAAATAATCTCATGAATATTTGTTTAATGGATCTCCTGTTTAGATGATTTACTAGTAGATATTTAGTGTTCTGAGTCAGTTGACATGTAGGGATCATGTACAAGTTTTGTTCTCATTTAGTAAACAAAGTGTTAATGTGTTTTGATTAGAAATGAAACTTGTTCATTTGCCTAGATTCTTGGCATTCTGCTTGGTTAATCTGTCCGTCATGTTTAGTTAAGCTTAGGATTCTGTTGAAACTTTGGTGAGAGAGTTCATGTGGCTTGGATTGATTGAGTTTGAAATATGATTTGAATTGACTTTGGTATAGTTTAACCTTTCTTTCGCCCTTAGAGTTCTAACCTGATTGGTTTCCATTGGAGTTAAGGTTTCTATGAGTTTCTGTCCAATTTGTTTCCATGGAGACTGGATTAGTGTAATGTGAAGTCTGAGAGTTTCTAATAGCGGAAGTCGATTAGAGTTGGCTATGATGTCATGCAGCCTAGTAAGAGAGTTTATTTAGCTTAAGTTGATAATCTTGTTTAACTTTGTTGCTTCAGATTTTTGTGTCAAAAGAGAGTCAAAAGTAAAAAATGAGAGTACAAGTTCGGCAGCAAAAAAGTAGAGATTCCCCTGCCACCTTGTTGTTTGCTAGTGAAGGGAATCTCTGCCACTTTTGATATGTAGTGAAGCATGCTTTGCCTTTTCATTTAAGGCCATTGGGGGCTCTTTTGAGTTGTATAAAAAAGGGAGTCTTCCAACAGAGGAGGGGACTGAAAAAACACACACACAAGAGAGCTTAACCATGACTTCTCTCTCTTGAAGAACACATCTGAAAAAACACTACTCACCACTCAAAAAAACAAAAGAAAAGCAGATCTGAAAGAAACAAAAAAAAATAGTGAGAAAACAAGGAAAACGAAAACATAGAAAGTTTTGTGCTTCAGTTTAAAGAGGAGCTTAGTGGTCTGTTGGGCTGTGGTTGGTTTCGTTGCTGGTTACCTTTGGTGTTGCTGCTGGTATCTTTGTGTAGATGGATTTAACTACTTTGGGTATTCCTTGTTATGCCTTGAAATTCAGCTACTAGGTACACACAATCAATCTTACTCTATTATTGTTTTCTTGTTTGTACTTAGAATGTTTTAAAGTTAAAAAGGGTTTAATCTCTTCAGATATGCTCATATTTTAACATGGTATTGTTTCTGCCGTTGTAATAAAACATTCCTTCAACAACAGTAGTATGGATAATTGAAGTAAAAATGCCTTTTTCATGACACAAACATTTGAAAGCTTGAGAAGCGGTTAAAGTTGAAACAAATAGGAAAAATAGGATTGTTCATGCAAATAAGCTAAAATCTGTCCAAATGTTACAACTTGGGACTTGTTTATCGACCAAATTTGGGCTAATTGGTTGTGGATTCAACTGAACAAATAGTACAAGCATGAAGCTGAAATAGCTTTGTTACGGAAATAAATGGCGATAAACTTCAGAACTTTACTTTATTTAACTGTTAGCAAATAACTACCGACACTTGAGTATAAATCAAAACATTCAATTGAACAAAGGTTATTTTCATGCAAAACAGTAAATGTAAGACAAAGAAAGCAAGGGAAACGAGGCAACCAAGCAGTAGCGTGGTTACCCCCACTTTAGTAAAGTGCAAGTTTGTTTGATCCGAGGAAGATAAGTGCATTCCGTGGAAGATAAGTGCATGAAAGAACGATTAGGCAAAAATAAGTATGGTTTGTGATCTACTTATTAGGCAAAGAGCAATAAAAATAAGAAAGTTAAGTCGATTTAAAGATAGGTACGACAAATAAGTATGATTCCTGATCTACTTATTAGGCACACCAAAATAAACAGAGAGGCAATTTGTTCTAAAGTATACCCAGTGGGTTACCTAATACAATCTTTAGTTCAAAAAATATTAAAGCGAAAATAACAAAGGCAATATACAACAAACAAATTCAAAGAGTCGAAATGCGTCAATAAAAGCAACTGTGCTTGGCACAAGACTCGAGGGTGCCTAACACCTTCCCGCGAGTCAACCGAGATCCTTACCCGGAACTCTGACGCAGTCCATTAGACGAGTCAGAGGTGTTCTAAGGTACCTTTTGGTGACTTGGCACACCTTAAACTATGTCAAGTGGCGACTTTGAGTTCTCTAAATAAATTCGTACCTTTTTGAACACCAGTCACGAGCCTTTAAATAATAAACCCTCGCAGTTAATTAATTATAAATTTTAGGGTGTGACAGCTTGGCGACTCCGCTGGGGAATGTTAGAATCTCAGGCTTTAAAAAATTATCGTATTTCAGCTTGTAAATATTGTTGTTGTTTGTTGCAACATCTTGAATGTTACTGCTTTAATATCACTGAACTGTATATTAAACTGCCTTCTTTCGCACACCTCTGAGTCTCTGGAATACTTGCACACATGCACTTACCATATTGCTTGTGGCATTTGGGACTTCTTACTAAATTGCCCATGATTTAGGAGGAAGGCGTGACGGGATTTTAGGCCGGACACACTGTTTCCGGATGGCCCTGATGTGCTTTCCGCCCGGTTTGTCCACCGGGTTTTTGAGCCAGTCTAGACACCAAGTCAATTTTATCACCTACAGTTAAACCTTTAGGTTCGATTTATCTGCATTTCATTTAATGACTTAGTGAGGTGCGGTACACCGGTACTGCACTTGTCTAGGCTGACCTCCTTCGTATCAGGACGAGACCCACGTCCTAGAAAGACACATTTATGGCATTTTCTGTGTTGCATATGTTCGAAAGGTTGTTATGCTGGCCGATCACCAGGGGCGAGTGTCAAAAAAAAAAAGGAAAAAAATGAAAAATGGGTTCAGTCCCGTGTCTCAAAATATCTTTAGTCGTTAAGGGGAAAAATAAATAACGGGTTTAGTCCCGTGTCTCAAAATATTTTTAGTTTTTATTTTATGCCGTCATAATGACAAAAATTTTCAAAAATTTTCAAAAAATTTTCTAATCTCGTTTTGTGTCCGGGTTTGTTCCAATATTAGAAAATAATTTGTCACAGTTTTTTGCCGTTATAATGGTGAAATTTTGGGGCCCCTTTTGTATTTGAGTTTGTGTCCAAGTCAAGACCAAGTTTTGAAAGTAATTTATCGGGGTTTTACGCCGTTATAACGGCCATATTTTGTAAATACACTAAGATTAATTTCAAGTTAGATCGAGGAGTTTATTTCAAAAAAAATCAATTTTTCGTATCTATCTTTGTATTGCAGTAATGTCCGATTTTGGAGTCACCTTTTCGGATAAAAAAAATAAAAAAATAAATCGTATGTTTCATAATCCGTTCTTAAGTTCCATTTCGAATCTCCGGTTGAGTCTTAATTTTTTATTTTTAAAAAAAAAAGAAGAAAAGAAATGTTGTTTTAAGGTCCCGCTTTATTTTATTTTGTTTAAGGTCAAGTCAGGGTACAGACGATAAATTATAATTAGCTAAGTTGTATTTTGTGTCGATCCTCGTGGAATAATCTGACTCCGCTAAAATGTCGAGTCCCATTATTTTCACCGTCTGGGTGTACCCACCCAATGTGTCAGTTTGTATATATCTTTGACTCGTACATTATGTCAAGCATTTTATTTTGAGTTCGTCTCGTGTCGTTCGTCTAGCTTACGTTTGTTGAGTCAGAAAAATAGAAAAGGAAAAAAAAAATAATAATCATCCAAGTTCGTCCTTGTGCTGATTACATATCAGTTACAATTTTGTTCTAATTTTGATCAAGGCACATAAGCAATCTTTTGTGGATACGATCGGTACACTCGGCTTGCGCCGTTAACCATTTCGGGATGACGCATAACAACCTTAAGCTGCAATCTATGTTTCTTTTGTGCTAACCTGTTTGGTTCAATAGCTTGAGCAACTGCCGTGCTGGCCCCACATTCCTACTCCACGAGAATCAAGGGACCACCGCCTGTACCAGAAGTGGTTGAAGCTCCTCTTCAGGAAAGCACTCAAACAACGATGGCTGAGGAAATTGAGAACACTGAGCTGGTTCGCTTAGCTGAGCAACAGGCCAAGATGGCCGAGGACTTTGCAGCCATGAAAGAAATTATGACGCAGCTAACTCGCAACTTGGCAGCAGTTCAGGCACCTCCTGTTCCAACTGGTGCCGCTGGTTTCATGGCAAATACTCAGCCACCAGGGCAAGGGCAATCCACAGTGGCAGGAGACCCCCGTTACCCTCCGGGATTTGGTCCACATCCGGCAACTGACAATGCAGCCAGACCTTTTACTGTACAACTTGGGGCATCATTCCTACAAAATGGACAACATGGACAACCCCAGGTTCCTGCTACAACATTCACCGTTCCTGTAGGACACGCTTTGCAAAGATCGAACAGTGACCCACAGTTAAGGGCCCATGATCAACAATTTGACCAAGCTCAAGGTAATGTTCTCTGTCCCACTGATTCATATGATCGAGGGAATCACCCAGAATCACATTCTGATATCGAGGGGTTGGGAAAACAGAAGAGAATGATTTTGCTCGGAAGTTGAAAAGCTTAGAGCAAACTGTGAAAAATATGCAAGGTGAAGAGGGTAAAATCAATGTCTCATACAAAGACCTGTATTTGTTCCCTCATGTGCCATTGCCTGAAGGTTTTGTTGTGCCCAAATTTGATCTGTACATTGGACAAAGTGATCCAAGGATCCACATGGAGATCTATCTTAACAAAATGAGGGGCATTGAGAAGGATGAATTATTGATGGCATACTTTGCTGACAGTTTGGGAGGACCGGCAACAGAATGGTTTGTACAACAAGATGTTTCGAAGTGGATCACCTTTGATGACATGGCCAGCACTTTCCTAAACCATTATGCTTACAAAATGGAGGCAGCTCCTAATCGTTCTTCCTCTTGAAGACGATCACAAAGAAACCAACTGAAAGTTTCAGAGAGTATGCCTACAGGTGGCGCGAACAAGCGGCGCGTGTGAGCCCTTTGATACCAGATGATAAGATGGTTGAAGAGTTCGTTGAAGTGCTCGATGAAACATACTACCAAGCGATGGCCTCTGCCATCGGGAAGCACTTCAGCGAAGAAGTGAGAATTGGGGAGATGATTGAGAGAGGAATCAAGGCAGGGAAGATTGTCGGCCAAACAGCTTTGCGAGCCCAGGCAGGAGCCTTGGGGAAGAAGAATCAAGATGACGTAGCCATGGTGGGTTCGGGTTCACAAAAGTGGAGCGAGAAAAGATAATATCAAACCCACTCATACCAAGCTCCATAAATATACCCTCCACAACACTACTACACCCCACAAAATCCGCAGTATTCCATCCCTCCACCCCAATACTCAATCCATACAGTGCAGCCATATGCTCCAATATCATCTTATCCGCAATGGCGCGCTTCAGCCTCACATCCTATATATCCCATTCACCAAGCTCCACATAACCAATTCCAGCCTCCACCGAACCTTCCCCACCGACCAAGAGATCCTCCAGGTTTTCGTCCAAAAGTTGAGTATAAAAAGGTGCATCAGGCGAAAAAGAATGAGTTCATGCCAATTGGAGAATCTTATGCCGAACTTTTTCAGAAGTTACATGCTTTGGGCATACTAAAACTGATCAATGGAGAAATGCATCCTAGGGATAGGGTTGACGAATCTCGTCAATGTGCTTACCATTCAGGTGCACCGGGGTATGACACTCACGATTACCATTTTCTCAAGAAGGATATCCAAGCTCTGATAGATAATGGTCTGATCCAAGTCGAGGGCTCAAATGCGCCAAATATCAACCAGAACTCATTGCCCATCCATGATGATGTGTATATGGTGGGAATGGTATGTGGAGAAGATTTGAGAGCTGAATCTGCAATGCCGATAGTACATGTTGGTGATGTATCAATTTGGGCTAACCAAATGCTTGTGACAGTGAACTGTGTTCCTGAAATTGAGCTTGGAGTAGCAGACAGAGTAAGGGGTGCTGAAATGAAGAAGACGAACATGTCTTTTGAGAAGCCAACTCCAAATCTTACTCGATCATTCATCAGTCCTAAAGAAGTAAAGTCCACCCTGATGGGACTTGAAGAAAATAAGGAAAAGAAGAAGAAATTGCCAGATTCAGGGAATTTCTTTGGTGTCAGCATGGTGCATCCTTGTGAAGGGCTCAACAATGCATGACAAGCAGGAAACTGGCCCTGACTTGCAATTGAGTGACTGTGAAATATTTTAGCTTATTTTGCTAATCTTTCTATGTACTTGGTTATTCAAGGGTTGTAACCCAAGTGCATTATTTTGCTTGTTTTGTTTGTTCAAACCCTTATATCTTCAATTCAATGAAAGAGAGATCCATCTCGTCCTAATATTCGATCTTTTATGTTTCCTGTTCTTACCTCCTTAGTTTTCTGTTTTAGGTTTTGTCGACCTTAATAACATGACATGCGTGCGAAATTTACGTCTTGATCTAGACACGTGCTCTGGCATTGTGAGCTATTTGAGTAGTAAAGAGGAATTGATAAGACCCAAACCCCCTCAAGACCCTTCACTCGGAGTCAAGCCAAGTTGATCCAAGATGCTCATCTTTACTTGGTATGGAAGGGTATGGAAGAAGGCCCCGAGAGCAACTTGAAGACCATGCTTTGGTATACCATGGAGGGAGGACCCTCTAGGACACTTGGAGAGGCCCAAGAGACCCAAAATGAGACACCCCAAGGGGCTCCAGAACAAGGCGGAGCGCCTCCCAAAATCCAGAGGCATGAAAGGTGAAGGGCGGACCGCCTCCCAGCCTAGGCGGACCGCCTCCCTCAGATCCAGAGAAGCTGAAGACTGCTGGGCGGCCGCCTCCCCCTACTAGGCGGACCGCCTACCCCTGTGACCCACATGCGGGATTTTTAATGACTTTTGCTTGAACTTCCAACTTTAGCCCTGCGTGGCCTTATTTGTTTTAACCCACTTTGGCTGTATTTTAGACCTTTTATTTAGACCTAAGTGATGCCTATAAATACTTCACTTAGCCTCTTTAAATCATTAGCTTACTTTGATGATTGAACAAACACTTGTGTTGAGAGTTGAACTCTTGGATTGAATGAATGAAACCTTGATGGGACTTGTTCTTCCTCTAGCGGATCTAGATGAATTCCAATCCCCCCTGATCATTCTACTTGCGTGCTCACGTTAGCTCGAGGGTAGTTGCTTAGTGTAGGTGTTCTTGTCATTCTCTCGGGGTGTAACGGAACAAGTTCTCCGTTGCTACTTGAGATTATCGTACGAGCTACGTCTCGCTTTTATCTTTTACTTTCCGCATTTTGATTCTTATCATCTTGATATCAGAGCAAGGCTCGGGTTTTGTTTCTACAAACCCCCGACCCTTGATTCTTCGTGCCTAGGTCGATTCCTATCTTTAGTTTCTTGTTTGTTGTTATTAAAAGAAGAAAACTACAAAAAAAAAAAAATTGAAAAAAATTGAAAATCTAAAAATTTGGTGTATCTTGTTGATTTGAGTGATTCATGATGTGGGTGTTATAGATTCTTGATCGTGGTTGAAATCCCGTCGTTTGGATACCAAAAACACTTGGATTGGTGAAGATTGAAAATCAAAACCCCAAAACCCCTTAAGACCCTTGATGAACTTGTTCTTGATGACTTTTGATTGATTCTTGGGTTGGATTGATATTGGATTGAGATTTGATATTGGGGTTTGATCCTTGTGTGATTCCCGTTCTTTTGGTACCTTAAACACCCAATTTGGAGTTGTATTGCATGAATTGAAATTTTGAAACCCTATGAGAATTTGAAAATTTTGAAACCCTAGCTTTGAAGAAGATGATCATGGTGGATTGCTTGATATTGATTGGGGTTTGATAAAAGTTGTTGGGGTTTGATCTTTGTGACTAATACAACATTTGGGTACCTTTGAATTGCTAAAACAACGTTTGAATAGTTGGATTTGTGGGTGAAAAATCAACAAAACGCGAAGTGAACTGTGCTGGAACACAGCAGGAGGCGGAGCGCCTAACAAAGAGGCGGAGCGCCTCCCACTGGTGAGCTTGTAGGAAATCATCTGAGGCGGAGCGCCTCCCTGAGAGGGCGGAGCGCCTCTCACCTGCACTTTACCCAGGGCGGACCGCCCATTAGCTGAGGCGGGGCGCCTACTTCCTGAAGCTTGGGAATTGGGTAGAAACTTCTAGGATTTCTTGTTTTGTTGTTTGCATTGCTTCTAATTGGTACTATTAGAGTATAATCCTACTTGATTAGTACTAATTACTTCGAGCTACTAGGTTCATCGTGCCTTAGAAAGGAGACTAGAATTCAAAGAAGATCCGTAGTTTCTTTTGATTCAAGTCCTTTACTTCAAAGTGCCTAACGTTCATCGAGTCCCATTAACTCCACTCACCCCGGAGTGTGCTTGACTCGTGAATAGTTTGGTTGAGTAGAGGGATTGTTAGTCATCTACGGGAAGCTTTGGAACTACAAGTCGAGTGAAATATCCACCGCCACCCAAAAGAGTGATCCGAGTGAACACAAGTGAGGGAGCGAGTGAGGTGTTTTAACTAACGCTTGTTTTTTTTCTTTGTAGGTACAATGGCCAACGACGGTCAAGATTTCATCAAGGAGGCCTTGGCTAGCCTTCTTGCCAAGATGGATGTCATGACTCAAAGGATTGAGTCACTTGAAAAGGGTGCCTCGAGTACCCAAGGTGACCAAGGGACCCCGAGTGTCCCAATTGAAAAGGGGACCCCGAGTGTCCAAATTGAGGCCGGTGAAGGCTCGAGTAGCCCTACCTTTACCCCGGAGCAAGTTGTTGAATTACTCAATCAACAACGGGTAAAGGAAGATCGAGAGAGAATTGAACGAACGGGCATTCCCCGTATTTTGGATAATCCTCCAAGAAACATCCCATTACCAAGACCCATCCGAAACGTGCAACCTCTTGAGCAAGTCGATGAAGCTCAAGAAGGGGAGGAAGCCGAGTATGATGATGAGGCTTATGGTTATGATGATCACCTTCAACCGAGACGAGGTGTGAATTGGGGTCGAAATGTGGATCGGGGTAGAGGCCGAGGTCGAGGGCCACCCTTAGGATATGGAGGAAGGAATGCGAGGAGGGACTATGTTGCTTATGATGATCACTATGGGGGCCAACCGGAGCCGTTCCAAGGGGGTCGTGATAACAACAACAATCTTAATAGTGTGAAGCTCACTATTCCTTCTTTCAAAGGAAGTAGTGACCCGGTGGAGTACATTGGTTGGAAATTGGCTATGGAACGTATCTTTGACACCAATGATATGCCCGATGTGAAGAAAACCAAGTATGCAATATCCTCCTTTGAATCTTTTGCTTCTACTTGGTGGGAGTCGGTGAAGAGAAATAGAAGGAGGACGGGAATGGCTATTAATCTTACTTGGGAAGAGTTGATCCGTGTGATGGATGAGAAGTACTTGACTAACCAATACCGGGTTGAACAACAAAGGCGTCTATATGATTTGAAGCAAGGTTACAAATCGGTTGGTGAATATTTCAATGAATTTGAGCAAATCCGAATGATCCTTGACTTGGATGATGAAGACAATGAGACGGCCATGATCCGTTTCAAAGGGGGCTTGAACCGAGACATAGCTTCACAATTGAAGTTCCACAAATATGATGATCATTACAAGCTATGTGAAGATGCGGTTGAGGCCGAGAAATGGCTCAAAGAGGAGAAATCCCTTCGCTACAAGAGTAGCACTACTACTCCAACAAGCAAACCAAAGGATTGGAAGCCTCCTACTACAAATGCAAGGTTCCCAAGTGCAAGTGGAACAAGTGGTGCAAATGCTACCAAGGATGTGAAAAAGCCGTATGAGAAGAACACATCTAATGTGGGAGGTAACTCTAAAACCCAATTACATGCTCCTACTTCTTCTTCCATACAATGCCACAAGTGCAAGGGCTATGGTCACTTTGCTAGGGAATGTCCTACAAAGAGGACCATGATTGTTGTTGGTAATGATGCATATGAGAAAGAGAGTGAATCGGAAGATGAGGGAGTAGAGAAAGAAGAGGGAGATAAGGGAGTAGAGGAGGATGGTTTGCTTGATGACACGGGGGAGGAGGAGGATCTTCATACTTTCTTAGTTGTGAGAAGGAGCCTAGGGGTTATGGTTGTGGAAGATAGTGAAACCTTGCAAAGGGAAAATCTATTCCATGCTAGGTGCCGGGTCAAAGATGCCGTTTGCTCTATGATCATTGATTCCGGAAGTTGTGCAAATGTAGTGAGTCAATCACTTGTGTCTCAATTGAAGTTGACGGCCATAAAGCATCCTAAACCTTACCGGCTACAATGGCTAAGCGAATGTGGGGAGCTTAAAGTGGTAAAGCAAGTGATGATTCGATTCAAAATGGGGAGTTATGTAGATGAGCATTTGTTTGACGTTGTGCCCATGCAAGCGTGCCACCTACTCTTAGGGAGGCCTTGGCAATTCGATAGGCAAGTGGTGCATGACGGTCGTGTCAATACTTACACGGTCAAACATGAAGGGAAAAGATATGTGCTTAAGCCTCTCACTCCTAAACAAGTGAGTGATGACTACAAGAAAATGAAGGAGTTGAGAGAGGTGGCAAAGGCTAAGTCAATCATTGAGACTAGTCCTTTGTCCAAAAGTATGGTGGCAAACCCACCAACATCATCTACCGGTGGCATTTGTGCCATGATGCAACCGGGCGAGCTCTTAAGAGGAAATGATGGCAACAAGCTTCTCATATGCCTAGTGCACAAAGGTATGGTTCTAAACTCTAATTGTGATTTTTCTTCTAACCCTTTGCCTAGTGTGTTTGAGAATGTTTTGAATGATTTTGGTGACATGTTCCCGGATGAAATGCCGGATGGATTGCCTCCTTTGAGGGGCATTGAGCATCGAATAGACTTTGTCCCGGGATCCCAAATCCCAAACAAACCGGCATATAGGAGCAACCCGGAGGATACAAGGGAATTGCAAAAGCAAGTTGATGAATTGCTCACTAAAGGTTTGGTAAGGGAAATCTTGAGTCCTTGTGTCGTGCCCGTGATCCTTGTTCCTAAAAAGGACGGCACTTGGAGAATGTGTGTTGATTGTCGGGCCGTGAACAAAATAACGGTAAAGTACCGTCATCCTATTCCCCGACTTGATGATATGTTAGATGAATTGAGCGGTTCATGTGTGTTTAGCAAAATTGACCTTAGGTCCGGCTACCATCAAATCCGGATGAAACCCGGTGATGAATGGAATACCGCATTCAAGACCAAATTTGGTCTCTATGAATGGTTGGTGATGCCCTTTGGGCTCTCCAATGCACCTAGTACTTTCATGAGGCTAATGAACCATGTTCTAAAGCCATTCATCAACAAGTTTGTGGTCGTCTATTTTGACGATATATTGATCTATAGCAAATCAATAGACGACCATGTTGAACACCTTAGGCTAGTGCTTGAAAAGTTGAGAGCCGAAAAGCTCTATGCTAATTTTAAAAAGTGTGCCTTTGGTGTTGAGAAGGTGGTCTTCCTTGGGTTTGTTGTGAGTGCCCAAGGAGTGGAGGTGGATGAGTCTAAGGTAGAGGCCATACGTGATTGGCCTACTCCTACTACCGTGACTCAAGTGAGGAGCTTTCATGGTCTCGCAAGCTTTTATAGGCGATTTGTGAAGGACTTTAGCTCCATTGCCGCTCCACTCACCGAATTGGTGAAGAAAGACCAACCGTTTGTTTGGGGAGAGCCTCAAGAGAAGGCCTTCCTTGAGTTGAAAAGTAGGTTGAGTACCGCCCCGCTATTGCAATTGCCCGACTTCGGGAAGGCATTTGAGGTTGAGTGTGATGCCTCGGGGGTGGGAATTGGTGGTGTTTTAATGCAAGATAGCAAACACATCGCCTACTTTAGTGAGAAGTTGAAAGGGGCTTCCTTGAATTATTCTACATATGACAAGGAGTTGTATGCCCTTGTAAGAGCCCTTGCCCATTGGCAACACTATCTTTGGCCTCGTGAGTTTGTAATCAAGAGTGACCATGAGTCACTCAAGCATTTGAGAGGTCAAGAGAAGCTCAATAAGAGACATGCCAAGTGGGTTGAATTCATTGAGTCTTTTCCCTATGTGATCCAATACAAGAAAGGGAAAGACAATGTCGTGGCGGATGCGCTTTCAAGAAAGTTTGCTCTAGCCACCACTCTCACCTCTAAGCTCATCGGTTTTGAGAGCATTAAATTGATGTACGCTCATGACCCAAAGCTAAAGAGTGTCCATGACACTCTAGAGAAAGGGGAGAGAGTTGATAAATACCAATGGGTTAATGGTTATATCTTCAAAAATGGTAGAGTGTGCATTCCGGAGTCCTCTTGGAGAGAGTTGCTTGTGCATGAAGCACATTGCGGGGGACTCATGGGACATTTTGGCACAAGAAAGACTTTGGCCATTCTTCAAGAACAATTCTATTGGCCAAAGATGAGGGTGCATGTGTAGAAGTTTTGCACTAATTGCCTTGATTGCAAACGTGCCAAATCTAAAGCCCACCCTCATGGGTTGTATACCCCTCTCCCCGTGCCTACTAGTCCGTGGTTGGATATCTCAATGGATTTTGTGATGGGATTACCAAGGACTAGAGGGGGCCATGATAGCATTTATGTTGTTGTGGATACGTTCTCCAAAATGGCTCATTTCATTCCATGCAAGAAATGTGATAATGCACAACATGTGGCAACTTTGTTTATTGAAAATGTTTTGAAGTTGCATGGTGTGCCTCAAACCATAGTGAGTGATAGGGACACTAAGTTCCTCAGTCATTTTTGGAGGTGTTTATGGGGTGCTTTAGGCACCAAGCTCTTGTTCTCCACGTCCCACCACCCGCAAACCGATGGGCAAACGGAAGTGGTAAACCGAACCTTGGGAGCTCTCCTTAGAGCCATAACCCGAGGGAAGGCCGGGACTTGGATTGATCGTCTACCTCTTATGGAGTTTGCCTACAATCGCACATTGCATAGCATGATAGGCATGACTCCATTCGAGTGTGTTTATGGATTTAACCCCTTGATTCCCCTTGATCTAACCCCTTTGCCAAGGGAAATGGTTGTTAATTTTGAAGGTAAAGCTAGAGCCAAGGCTTTGGTTGAGCTCCATGCAAAGGCGAAGAAGAACTTGGAGGAAACTTATGCTAAGATTGCCTCCAAGAAAAACAAAGGCCGCAAGAAGGTGGAACTCAAGAAGGGTGACTATGTTTGGGTGCACTTCCGGAAAGAAAGGTTTCCAAACCTTAGGAAAGGGAAGTTGGCACCCCGGGGAGATGGACCATTCCAAGTGCTCTCGAAGATAAACAACAATGCCTATGTGGTCGACTTGCCAAGTGAGTATCAAGTTTCTAATACTTTCAATGTTTGTGACTTGGTTCCTTTGGATGTAGGTAATGAAGAGGTCGTACATGATGATGAAGAGGGTGTGGATGATGCTTCGATTTCGAGGACGAAATCCTCTCAAGAAGGGGAGGATGATAAGACCCAAACCCCCTCAAGACCCTTCACTCGGAGTCAAGCCAAGTTGATCCAAGATGCTCATCTTTACTTGGTATGGAAGGGTATGGAAGAAGGCCCCGAGAGCAACTTGAAGACCATGCTTTGGTATACCATGGAGGGAGGACCCTCTAGGACACTTGGAGAGGCCCAAGAGACCCAAAATGAGACACCCCAAGGGGCTCCAGAACAAGGCGGAGCGCCTCCCAGCTGAGGCGGGGCGCCTCCCAAAATCCAGAGGCATGAAAGGTGAAGGGCGGACCGCCTCCCAGCCTAGGCGGACCGCCTCCCTCAGATCCAGAGAAGCTGAAGACTGCTGGGCGGCCGCCTCCCCCTACTAGGCGGACCGCCTACCCCTGTGACCCACATGCGGGATTTTTAATGACTTTTGCTTGAACTTCCAACTTTAGCCCTGCGTGGCCTTATTTGTTTTAACCCACTTTGGGGGTATTTTAGACCTTTTATTTAGACCTAAGTGAAGCCTATAAATACTTCACTTAGCCTCTTTAAATCATTAGCTAACTTTGATGATTGAACAAACACTTGTGTTGAGAGTTGAACTCTTGGATTGAATGAATGAAACCTTGATGGGACTTGTTCTTCCTCTAGCGGATCTAGATGAATTCCAATCCCCCCTGATCATTCTACTTGCGTGCTCACGTTAGCTCGAGGGTAGTTGCTTAGTGTAGGTGTTCTTGTCATTCTCTCGGGGTGTAACGGAACAAGTTCTCCGTTGCTACTTGAGATTATCGTACGAGCTACGTCTCGCTTTTATCTTTTACTTTCCGCATTTTGATTCTTATCAGGAATAAAAGAGGGAGCGAAATAAGTTGGGAATTAATCTGTAGTCATCCGATAAGCGATATCGTTGAGAAGTTCAAAATCGTGCACGGTCGCTTCGACCGAATTTGAAATACCAGTTTTGAGAACCATCAGTGAAGCTGAAGTCGATGACACACGTGGATCAGTCTAGGTCAATTCTTTGAATCATTATTTGTGCGAGGCATTCTCGGGTCGGGATGACGAACGACTTTCGTTTTTGCTACCCAAATACTATACCAATTTTCTAGCCCTTTGAGCCTTGTGTATTTTTCTTTGGCTACCCTCCTTTGGAATCGATGTGATTGAAATTGGAAAAAATGAAGAAAAGAAAAAAAAAAAAAAAAAAAAGAACAACAAAATCTACCTTTGTGGTAGAGCTACATCTGACCTGATTCTTCTCAAAAGGATACGTAGGCAACCATTCAGGTGCGGTCATAACAGGGGAAAGTTCATTTTTTCCCTGTTCATATTGACGCAAAACTTGCCTCCAAGTTTGCGGCCAACGTGAAAAGAAATTTTGTTCCCCATTCTATGCTAAACTGGGGCAGAAGTTTGTTTTTATTTTATTTTTATAAAATAAAATAAAAAAAAAACTTCTATTTTAATTATACCATATATTCGTCTGTTTCATGAGATGTTTGGTATATCAGGCTGGAAGTCGAGAAAAAAAAACTCAAAGCGTCCAAGTTTAGGATAAACTGGGGCAGAAGTTTCCTTTTTTTTTTAAAAAAAAAAGAGGGGAAAGTCAACATCCCTTTTCCTTCATTGTGTTCATCTTGGGGGGATAATCTCAAAATTCCTTATGTTTTCATATTAGAAAATTCAAAAGATAATTCCTCGATTTCACTAAACCGAGGCTACAGTTTGTTGTTATTTTAAAAGAAATGATTCCAAGGGTTGTATCATTCACAAAATCATTTCATGAGATGCTTTCATACCGCTTTTCAAATTAAAGAGAAAAACTCAAAAAAAAATTAAATAAAAATAAAGAGAAATAATCCCCAACTTGCCTAAAACTAGGGGAAATAAGTTTGTTTTATTTTCAAAAAGCGGTGATTTCATAGTTTGTTATATTCATCTGATTATCTCATGAATGTTTCTGAGCTTTTATGTTGAACCCCTTTCTTCATAGCCTAACCAAATCCAATGTTACAGTCCAAATAAAGACCCTTCTGACCAACCATTGAGAATGTCAAGCCGAGTAGGGTATCAAGTGATAAGTTCCACGATATAAAGTCGCATTCTTATAAGCCGACAATCGCATTTAGGAGCTGAGAGCACCAAGGTCATTAAAGGAGAAATTCTCCATGGGATCAAGATAAAGGCCAAAAGGAAAGACGGGGTCGAGCAGCAAGGAAAAATCAGAGGTCGATTGGGAAAGAGCGAAAAAAATAAATGAAAAAAAAAGAAAGAAAAAAATGAAGTCTTGTCGGTGAAAACCTGAAAAGGCGCTGCAAGGCGATAGTGAGTTAAAAGAACAAAGAGAGAGGCTAGTTAGTGAAAACCCCGAGGGGCATTACTAGTCGACTGAGGATCGTGGAATTCGTCATCAAGTTCGGGTTGAGAAAGATTGTCAAACTGGGAGTAAGGTCAGGGTTATGGCCGTGTGAACTAGTCAAGAGTTGATTCTAATTGCATGTCATGTTTACTAAGGTTGTCGTTTCACGTCCAAATAAGTTTATCTATCTACCAAGGACATATTTCGTTCAATGTCTCCTTTGGAGTTTTTTCACTTTCCTTTTCATTTATTTCTTTCTCATTATTTTCGGGCATTCAGAAAGGTTTGCAAAACTTGCCTACAAGTTTCAGTTGTATCAGAAAAGTCGGGAATGGGAGTCCAGCACCGAGATTGTACCATGAAGATCACCAGGAAACAGTTTGTTATTTCTACAAGGTGTGACCAAAGACCGATATGAGAATTTGTGTTGGGAAGTGTGAGAACAATACTACATCAAGTCAGTTGCTCGTCGGGGAAAAACTTGAAAAGAAAAAAAAAGAAATAAAGAAAGAAATCAGGGACCATCTGAGCAGGGAGCAGTGGTTTTCAACTTTCAAGACAAGAACCATTGGGATAATGGGATAAAATTTTCAACTTTAAACACAAGACCCATGGGGATGATGGGATTCAAGTTTCAACGCAAGGCCCATTAGGATAATGGGATTCAATTTTCAGAACAAGACCCATCAGAGTGATGGTTTACAATTTCAGCTTTCTGTTAAGACCCATTGGGATAATGGGGTACAATTTTTCAATTTCCAGAAGAAGCAAGACCCATCAGAGTGATGGTTTTCAATTCAGCAAAAGTAAGACCCATCGCAGTGATGGTTTTCAATTCAGCAAGAACAAGACCCATCAGAGTGATGGTTTACAATTTCAGCTTTTTGTCAAGACAGATTGTGATAATGGGGCACAATTTTTCAATTTCCGAAATAAGCAAGACCTATCAGAGTGATGGTTTCTAATTTTTATCAAAAAGCAAGACCCATCCGAGTGGTGGTTTTCAATTTCCAGCATAAGTAAGATCTATCAGAATGATGGTTTCTAATTTTCAACAAAAAGAAAGACCCATCAGAGTGATGGTTTTCAATTTTTAGAAGAAGCAGAACCCATCAGAGTGATGTTTTCTAATTTTCAGTGAAAGCAAGACCCATCAGAGTGATGGTTTTTCAATTTCAAGCATAGGCAAGATCCATCAGAGTGATATTTTCCAATTTTCAACAAAAAGCAAGACCTATCAGAGTGATGGTTTTCAATTTTCGGAAGAAGGAAAACCCATCAGAGTGATGGTTTTCAATTTTCAGAAGAAGCAAGACCCATCAGAGTGATGGTTTCTAATTTTTTTTAAAAAAAGCAAGACCAATCAGAGTGATGGCTTTCAATTTAAAGCATAAGCAAGACCCATCAGAGTGATGGTTTCTAATTTTGAACAAAAAGCAAGACCCATCGGAGTGATGGTTTTCAATTTCCGGAAGAAGCAGGACCCATCAGAGTGATTATTTTCAATTTTCAGAAGAACCAAGACCCATCAGAGTGATGGTTTTCAATTTCCAGCATTAGCGAGACCCATCAGAGTGATGATTTTCAATTGAACACGAACAAGACCCACCAGAGTGGTGGTTCCAGTTTTATCTTTCAAGTCAAAGTCCGTCAAAGCGGCAATTTCAATTTTCAAGTCAAGTCCGTCAAAGCGGAAATTTTATTCAAGTCAAAGTCCGTCAAAGTGGCAATTTCATTCAAGTCAAAGTCCGTCAAAGCGGCAATTTCATTCAAGTCAAAGTCCGTCAAAGCGGCAATTTCGATTTATTCAAGTCAAAGTCCGTCAAAGCGGAAATTTCATTCAGTCAAAGCCCGTCAAAGCGGCAATTTAAGCTTTCAAGTCGAAGCCCGTCAAAGTGGCAATTTCAGCTTTTCAGTCAAAGCCCGTCAAAACGGAGAATTCAACTTTCATGTCAAGCCCGCCCGAGCGGCAATTTCAAGTTTTCAAGACCCACTTGGGTAGTGGGAGTTGCGGACCAGTTTATCAGTTTATGAAGCATGAAGACTTAGTCTAGGAATTATAATTTTACATTTCAATGTTGTATTTTTATTTTTCTTTGTAAAGCAATGATCATCAGCCAGCAACCAGCAACAAGTGACCAGCAGCAACAGCTCTAGTATGTCAAAGGTGTCTCGAGTTAGTCCGGGTAAGTCTAGAAGCATCGAGTCAGTCCCAGTTAGCCGTGAAAGTGTTTAGAGTTAGTATGTAGTATTATTCTAGAAACGTCTAGTATCTGTCTGTGTGCGGTAGTCCCAGCTACCGTACGTGAGGAACTACACTGACCTGATTCCTTAGTACGAGGATATGTAGGTAGCCTTGCAGTCAGGATACGGTCACAATTTTGAAAGTGTTCTCTCGCCTAGAACCGAAAAGCCAAAATTAGTTGTCGATTACGTCTTTGTCCGAAAACTCTTCATGTTCTCGAACAAAGAGGGGCAGCTGTAATCACCTAATTTTGGCACCAAAATTTAAAATTTTCTTGAAACACCCGTGTCAATTTCATAGGATATTTGCTTAATTGTCCTAGATTTTATCCTTCAATTTTAGCTAGGTGTAGTCAATTAATTGAAAAAAAAAAAGAAAAAAATATAAAAATTAATAAAAATTATTTATTATGTGTTTGATTGTAATTTTACGTTTTAATTGCGATAACATTGCAGTTTTGTATAGTTTTAATTTTAGTTAATTGCATATGCTCTATTTTTTTTTGGACCTTGTGGCCATTTGTGAAATCAAAACAGAGAAAAATTCAGCCAAATCTTAATTTGACCCGTCAAAGCCCATCAAATAAAAGCTACCCAACTCCTCTATGTTTTCTCCATTCACATCTAACACCCAAAAAACTTAGAGTCAAAGGGAACCCTTCCCAATTTTGAAAACCCCACCGTGAACCTCCGCCGGCCATCACCGGAGAACATAAAATTTACACGTTAAACTCGCCTCAAGCCCCTCTTCTCCGATCTCTCATTGATTTCTCCAAATTCACAATGTATTGGTGTAGATCGGGATTTTGAAGGCGCGGCCAAAGCTTCTCCGGCGACCCCTTTGTTTCTCCGGTGAGCTTTTACTTGTAAGCACTGTTTTGTTTTCTCCTCTTTTCGTTCTTTCCTTTTTCTAGCTGAAACGATCCCAAATGTGATCGCTTCCATTAAAAGAAGAAGGGAACGGATCCGAGTCGTTTGTTTGACGGGGTGTTAAATGGCGGTGATGGGAATTACATAGCGACACAGCGGCGATGATGGTGTTTGTGTCGCTGCGATGTCGGGGCTATTATGGTTTGATGCTATGATGCGTCGGGGCTGTTTTTGGTTACGGGGACTGATTAGTTTGTGTTGAAGCTGTAACGGGGTGAGGCGATGATGCCATGGTGTTTGATGTTGGGGTATGGGGACTGTGCTTTGATCGTGTAGCAATGCCGCGTGACTTGAGGCAGCGATATAAAGCGACGAGGGCTTAGCGTCAGTGATTGTTGTTTTTTCATGGTTGATTTGGAGCTTATTCAAATGGTGGATGTGGAGGTAGTGATAGGGTGGCAGAACGATGGAGGTGAAACAATGATTGTCTAAGAGGTGGTGAAGGCTGCGACGCTGTTAGTATCGACGCAGCAGTGCAGTGTTCGGGTGAGCGATGATGGCAACGCGGAGGTATTGGCTTTGCAAGGCCGTGATAGCGATGAGTTGAGGTAGGGGCGCTGATGCGTACATTGTGGCGATGACTCGAGTGAAGCGAGGCAGTTATGGTGCTAGCGACGTCGAGGACAGTGGCGAAGGCAGCGACTCGAGGCAGTGGTGGCGTTCGGGAAGCAATAGTAGTGCTGCGTGCAGTGAGCTCTGGGGGGATGTGTTAATTCGTACTGGCGAGGTGCTTGGCCATGGTGAAGCTGGTCCGAGGCAGCGATGTGTTGGTGACGATTCAGCGAGGCAGTATTGGTATTTGGATGTGGTGGTATTTGCTTTGTGTTTTCCTTTTTCTCATGTTGTCAATGTTTAGTCTTATTAGTGAATTAATGATAGTTTAGTTTTAAACTTGTGAAAATAATCTCATGAATATTTGTTTAATGGATCTCCTGTTTAGATGATTTACTAGTAGATATTTAGTGTTCTGAGTCAGTTGACATGTAGGGATCATGTACAAGTTTTGTTCTCATTTAGTAAACAAAGTGTTAATGTGTTTTGATTAGAAATGAAACTTGTTCATTTGCCTAGATTCTTGGCATTCTGCTTGGTTAATCTGTCCGTCATGTTTAGTTAAGCTTAGGATTCTGTTGAAAATTTGGTGAGAGGGTTCATGTGGCTTGGATTGATTGAGTTTGAAATATGATTTGAATTGACTTTGGCATAGTTTAACCTTTCTTTCGCCCTTAGAGTTCTAACCTGATTGGTTTCCATTGGAGTTAAGGTTTTTATGAGTTTCTATCCAATTTGTTTCTATGGAGACTGGACTAGTGTAATGTGAAGTCTGAGAGTCTCTAATAGCGGATGTCCATTAGAGTTGGCTAGGATGTCATCCAGCCTAGTAAGAGAGTTTATTTAGCTTAAGTTGATAATCTTGTTTAACTTTGTTGCTTCAGATTTTTGTGTCAAAAGAGAGTCAAAAGTAAAAAATGAGAGTACAAGTTCGGCAGCAAAAAAGCAGAGATTCCCCAGCCACCTTGTTGTTTGCTAGTGAAGGGAATCTCTGCCACTTTTGATATGTAGTGAAGCATGCTTTGCCTTTTCATTTAAGGCTATTGGGGCTCTTTTGAGTTGTATAAAAAAAGGAGTCTTCCAACAGAGGAGGGGGCTGAAAAAACACACACAAAAGACAGCTGAACTATGACTTCTCTCTCTTGAAGAACACATCTGAAAAAACACTACTTACCACTCAAAAAAACAAAAGGAAAGCAGATCAGAAAGAAGCAAAAAAAAAAAAATAAATAAAAATAGTGAGAAAACATAGAAAGTTTTGTGCTTGAGTTTAAAGAGGAGCTTAGTGGTCTGTTGGGCTGTGGTTGGTTTTGTTGCTGGTTACCTTTGGTTTTATTGCTGCTAGTATCTCTATGTAGATGGATTTAACTGCTTTGGGTATTCCTTATTATGCTTTGAAATTCAGCTACTAGGTACACACAATCAATCTTACTTGATTATTGTTTTCTTGTTTGTACTTAGAATGTTTTAAAGTTAAAAAAGGTTTAATCTCTTCAGATATGCTCATATTTTAACATGGTGTTGTTTCTGCTGTTGTGATATTCAACAACAGTAGTATGGATAATTGAAGTAAAAATGCCTTTTTCATGACACAAATATTTGAAAGCTTGAAAAGCGGTTAAAGTTGAAACAAATAGGAAAAATAGGATTGTTAATGCAAATAAGCTAAAATCTGTCCAAATGTTACACCTTGGGACTTGTTTATCGACAAAATTTGGGCTAATTCGTTGTGGATTCAACTAAACAAATGGTACAAGCATGAAGTTGAAATAGCTTTGTTACGGAAATAAATGGCGATAAACTTCAGAACTTTACTTTATTTAACTATTAGCAAATAACTACCGACACTTGAGCATAAATCAAAACATTCAATTGAACAAAGGTTGTTTTCATGCAAAACGGTAAATGTAAGACAAAGAAAGCAAGGGAAACGAGGCAACCAAGCAGTAGCATGGTTACCCCCACTTTAGTAAAGTGCAAGTTTGTTTGATCCGAGGAAGATAAGTGCATTCCGTGGAAGATAAGTGCATGAAAGAACGATTAGGCAAAAATAAGTATGGTTTGTGATCTACTTATTAGGCAAAGAGCAATAAAAATAAGAAAGTTAAGTCGATTTAAAGATAGGTACGACAAATAAGTATGATTCCTGATCTACTTATTAGGCACACCAAAATAAACAGAGAGGCAATTTGTTCTAAAGTATACCCAGTGGGTTACCTAATACAATCTTTAGTTCAAAAAATATTAAAGCGAAAATAACAAAGGCAATAAACAACAAACAAATTCAAAGAGTCGAAATGCGTCCTAAAAGCAACTGTGCTTGGCACAGGACTCGAGGGTGCCTAACACCTTCCCGCGAGTCAACCGAGATCCTTACCCGGAACTCTGACGCAGACCATTAGATGAGTCAGAGGCGTTTCAAAGTACCTTTTGGTGACTTGGCACACCTTAAACTATGTTAAGTGGCGACTCTGAGTTCTCTAAATAAATTCGTACCTTTTTGAACACCAGTCACGAGCCTTTAAATAATAGACCCTCGCAGTTAATTAATTATAAATTTTAGGGCGTGACAAGGGTCTTTTGAGCATTGACAAGATCTTGTATGGCATGTGCATTGGCTGCAGTGTCAGCTATCACTCTCTGCTGGCATGCCATTATCTGCTTTAACATATCTTTAATCGAGTTGCTAACCTGCTGTGGTGGAGCTGGAAGTGGTTGGTAATTGTTTGGGGCTCTCATGTTGCCTTGATAATAAGCATTACCAAACTGATTTTGACCCTGCTGCCTGTTTTGATTACCCACGTAATAAACTGACTCTGGATTAGAGGAGCAAACCTCTGTAGCATGATCTTGACCATAAATCTCACAAAAACTCTGGAGTTGTTGCACTGGAGCCACTGGTTGCTGAGTCTTTGGCAGAGCTAGCTTGCTGATTTGATTTGAAATAGCATCCATCCTCGCCCTCAGCTCTGAAACTGCATCTAACTGAAGTACCCCAGCAGATTTATGCGTAGTAGCTCTACCATCTCCCTGCCAGTCAGGATTGCTCTGCAAAAATTTATCTAGTAATTCATAGATCTGGTCAAAGTTTAAGGCCAGTACTTGGCCTCCAGCAGCAGCATCTACCACGATTTTAGTATGCGCAGTCAACCCCTCCACAAAAGTATGTGCAAGAACCTCATTGGATTGGTTGTGGTGTGGACAATCTCTTAATAAAGCTTTAAACCCCTTCCAGGCTGAATACAAAGACTCTCTTTCTATCTGTCTGAAGGACATAATTTCACTCCTCACCCAGGCTGTCTTGACAGATGGATAAAACTTAGCTAAGAACTTCTTAGCCAAATCATCCCAAGTAGTGATAGACCCAGACTTTTCAACCTTTAACCACCTCGTTGCAGCCCCAATAAGTGAAAACGGGAACAATGTCAAGCGAACATAATCAATAGGAATTCTCGTTGGTGTATAAGTATCACTGATCTCCAAGAAATTCTGGATATGTTGTTGTGGATCCTTGCTAAGTAATCCAGCAAATTGTCCAGTCGCATGTAACAGTTGTATCATGTCGCACTTAATCTCAAAGTTTCCAGTAATTTCCGGCTTAACTATGCTCGAGGCTACTCCCTCCAGGCTGGGGAGAGCAACATCTCGCATAGCTAAAGCTCGTTCTGCTGCCATTCCTGTAGGTAAAGATCAAGCAGGACCTAATACCTGAAATAGCACAAAACTCAAAATAAAAATTAAACCTGAATAGAAAATTATAAATCGTCTGAAAAGAAAACAGTCAATTATTTAGTCCCCGGCAACGGCGCCAAAAACTTGTTGCTCCCAACGCACACGCAAGTATACGTGGTCGATAAGTAATAAAGTGATAAGTAGAGTATCGTTCCCACGAGGACTATTCAGACTGGACTCCTAACAAAAAACTTCTAACTAACTATCCAGGGATCTTTTTCCAATAGTGAGGATTTTATTAACTAAAGAACAGTAATTAAAATGGTGGAAATTCAGTCAAACAATGGAGCACAAACGTTGGTTATAAACAATATTAAGGAGACGGTCCAGGGTCAGAGTTACGAACAATCCAGTTGAGTTTTCTAGTTGATTCTACTTCTTGATTTCCTAGATTGCTAACTAACAGGTTAATTGTACCCGTGAAAACCTTTCGATTCTTCACGGTCTATGCAGGCTACTCCAATCCCTATATGTCTATGGGTTGAATCACGTGCACGCATTAACGAATTATGTATTTAGCAAAGCAAGGTGAATAGGTATATGTCTATCCTACCCACAAATTGATTCCCTGATGCCCAGGTTCACAATCAAGCCCTATTCTTTCTTATGTGCGTTCATAAATTCCCTCTATCGAGTTCAATCTAAGAACCGTAGATAATATTTAATTATTCGGCCGTTATAATCAAACAATTATGATCAAGAAAGAATAAACAATCTATAATTGGAATTCAATTCATGGAAATCAACATTCAAACCTCAACCTTCATGAATTCGCTCTAACCCTAGAACGATGGATTTAGCCACGCATACTCATTATAACAACACAAGGATTTGATGAAATAATGAAATAATGATGTAATAGATTAATGGAAGAAAAACCCTTGTTCAAGATGTTATGAGCTCTCCAAATTGCTCCAAAGTCTGAACTCCCTTCAAAAACTAAGTAAAAGAGTATTTATAGTGTTTACAAAAGTGTAGCAATTAGTTACGCCCAAACCTAGACGAAATAGGAAGTCCAAAAATGCTCCAGAGGCGCTATAGCTGGCGCCCCGTGCCTCGGAACGCGTGCACGAAGGCAGAACCCGTCAAATCTCGCACGCCCTGGCCCCACCCCGTGCCACAAAACGCGCAGGGCAGTTGGGCGCTTTCACTGGCGCGCCGCGCCACCTAGGGTGCTAGGCAATTTTCCTGCTTCCTTCGTCTGCAGCTCGCGTAGCGTCGTGCCTTCGTGTGTTCGATCCAATCCTCAATCCAATTCCAATCTTTTCTTGCTCGATCATGCTCTTTAAAGCTCCAATTGCACTTCATAACAACCTACACACATATGACATAAAATCAGTGCAAAATCACATCCATTAACTAGAAAACGCGTGAATAAAGTATCCAAACGTGAGGAAATATTAAGGAATTATAGGCATAAAATGTCAAACATCATTTCCGCTCAAAGATAGCAACCTTTTCGAGTCAGTTTGCGCTCAAAGGTAGTGACCTTTTCAAGTTAGTTTATTCTCAAAGATAGTGACATTTTTCAAGTCAATTTCCGCTAAAACATAGCGACCTCTTCCTTTTTAAGTCAATTTCAACTTAAAAATAGCGATCACTTCTTTTTCGAGTTAGTTTTCACTCAAAGATAGCGACCTTTTTCGAGTCAGTTTTCGCTCAAAGATAGCGACCTTTTTCGAGTTAGTTTCCACTAAAAGATAACGATCATTTCCTTTTCAAGTCAGTTTCTACTAAAAGATAACGACCATTTCCTTTGCAAGTTAGTTTTCGCTAAAAGATAGCGACCATTTCCTTTTCGGGTCGATTTGCTAATAGCTAGCAATCATTCCCTTTTCAAGTCAAGATCTGCTAAAAGATGACGATCGTTTCCTTTCAAGCTATGACCGCTCAAAAGACAGCGATCATTTCCTTCAAGCCAAGACCCACCTTGGGAAGCATGAAGACTTAGTTTAGGAATTGTAATTTTTATATTTTTTAATATTTTACTTTTATTTCTTGTAAAGCAACGACCACCAGCAAGTGACCAGCAATCAACAACTACTGCCCCTTTAGTGTTGTAGAAGTGTCTTAAATCAGACTGTTTGTCTATAAGGTCTAGTGTTAGTCCCTATAGGTCTAAAAGAGTGCAGTGTTTGCCTGTATGCGGTAGTCCCAACTGCCGTATGTGAGGAACTACACTGACTTAATTTCTTAGTCCGAAGATATATAGGTAAGGGTATAGTCACTATTTGCAAAATGTACTCTCTGCTAGAACTGAAAACCAAAATTAGCTGTTGATTACATCTTTGTCCAAAAACTCTTCGTATTCTCGATAAAAAATGGGCAGTTGTAATCACCTATTTTGGCATGGGTCAAGTTAATTAATGATAATTTCATGTGATTTTAATTGGTTAGCATAAATGTTATTGGTTCATAAGTGCTTGATTTTGGGTAATGGGTCAGAATATGGGCTGACTTATTCCCCTTATATTTTTCTGAAATATACTCTAGCCCATGTATTATTTACAAACTAAACCCAGCCCACGACCCATTTTTACTCCACACATATAACCCACAAACTTTCTCATTTGCCTAATTTTACCCTAGCCGCCTAGGCTGGCTCCATGCTGCCCAAAATTCTCCCCCACTGTCGGAAACTGCCCTTACCGCTTCACCATCACCGAAACACCACTCACCACCACTAGAAATTAACAAATCATACCTTTTCGTAACCCCCATGACCCCCTCTTTTTATTTTCACCACTATTTTCCCCTAATTCCACGCTGTTTAGATATGATCGGAGGAAAGAGACGGCGGAACCTAAAAACTCTGGAGAAATTTCATTTTTTCGATGACATTACATATCTCTGCTCCTCTCATTCTCCTCTTTCACACCATGACCTTTAACTTTCGAAATATAGTTCCCCGTTTCAAGCCCCAACTTGCAGCGTTTGGATTAAGGGTGATTACCCTTTTAAGGCTTTAACCCCAGCCCCTTTCTTTCCCTTTTCCGACTGAAAGTACCACTAGCAATGGTTACTTTCAGTCATAATCAATAAAGACTGGGGCTTTGTGGTTAATTGGAAATAGAGCACTGACGGGACAACTATGGTGATGTTGTAGCACTAACAGTAAGGCAGTGGTGGATGATGCCGAGGTGTCGGCCTACGGGTTAGAGTAGAACCCTAATCCCTTTATTCCTGTATTGTTCCTTTCCCTTTTTGCTTTAGTCTATTAGGATGAGAATTATGTCTAGGATAAGTGTTCAAATCATGGTCTTGGTATGTCGTTCGTTTAGGAAGATTGAATCAGTATGAAGTTGAAACATGCCTTCCATTTTATCAATGTTACATTGTGTATGAGCTTGAAATATATGTTTGTGTGTATGTGTAAGCACTCTCATTTCAATAAGATCGTATATATGTATGTGCTGGTGCATTAGCAGTGTATGTGTAAGCACTGTCATTTCAATAAGATCGTATATATGTATGTGCTGGTGTATTAGCAGTTCATTAGTTTCAAGTATGTCTATGTGTGCGTGTCTTTCGTGTGTATGTAAATTTAAATTGCTCGATACTAGGTGTAGAAACTGCTTAAAGTATATTTAGTTTTGTAGTAGTCTTTCTTATGAAGCATGAGAGTCGTGTGTCCATGGTTATTACCTGTCCCAAGTCATGTATGTTTTAGCTATGATAAGCATGTTATTTACCACAGGTTCAATGTGTGACTATCAAACTTGAGTTAAGTTTGGTTCAAATAGTATATTAAAGATGTTTCCAGATTCACATTCTTTTGTTGTAAAGCCAGTGTTTTAGGAGGGATATGTGTGTGTCCTTTTCATTGTGCCAGAAATGTAAGTGTGTGTGAATCTGTGTATAGTCAGTTGTAGCATGAAAGGTAGTAGAAATTTTCTGTTCCAAACTTGAATTAAAGTCGTGACTGGTGTACTGCATAAGTTCTGTTTCTTGTAATGGTTGTGGTTGTATTATAGTGTAACTTGTTCATGTTTCTTTTGGTTCACTAAGTCACAGGAGCTTTGTTTGAAAAAGAGTGGGGGAGTGAATAACATGGAGAGTTTGATTTTGAACTATATGGGGCATACCCTTACTTATTAAAAGCTTATTGTAGTTTGGCTTCATAACACACTAGGATTTGAGTTGGAGTTGTTCTATTTAGAGTCTCACAAGTCCGGTAATTATTCTAACCATTGTAAGTTACCTTGAAATTGGACTTAGGCCTTGGTTGAAAGCTAGGAGGCCAACACTTGATTTAAGGTAGTCTGATGAAGTTTGGACTCAAAGTTCATGTTGTTATTGGGATGGATTAACTGGGACTTTAATCTTTTAGCCCAAAGAGTAGTCCATTTTAATTTAGTTGTAGGCTGAGTTTGTATGTTAATGGTTGAGACTTGTGTAGTTAGTTTCTATTAAAAGTAGTTAGGCTTGAGTCTTGAGTAGGTTGACCCATATAGGCCTCCAAGTTGGTACAGAAAACAGGGCATTTAATAGCCCAAAACTTTCTGAAAATGGCACTCAAGTGAGTTGCCAATCAATCACCTTTGAATGCAGCAGCAGCCCCATTTATTTTTTTAATCTCAAGTAGTTGGATAGAATGGAATTTCTAGCCAACTACTTCTTACTTTTTATCTATTAAAAGAAAGGGAGGTCTGCCATTTTTAGGAGGAGGGGAGAACCCAAAGAACACACAGAACCAGAGAAAAACAACAACAGAGAAAAACCTATTGAAACATAAAAAGCAAAAAAATATTGAAAGTGTTTGAGAATAAAAGAGTAACATACTTAGTGAGTTTCAAGGGTAGTGACTTAGAACCAAAAGACTCCTATACCAAGAGTCTTTTGGGTCATAAATTATTAAATTTAGGTTAAGTTTTTACTGGTTTAAGGGGCTGCTTGTTGCTGTCATTGGTGGCGCTGTTTGTTCGTTTCCTTTGGACCTCAATTGTTGGTTTTCCTTAGCTTTGTGTTGCTAAGAGTTTTGCTACACTAGGTAAATCTAAATTTTTTTACTTTAGGTTTACAAAAACCAGCATGCTTAAGGGCTTAATCCGATTATTTGGTCATTACTTAATCTTTCTTTAACTTGTGTTTGAATAAGAGAAAAGCTGCTAGCTATTAAATATTTCTATAGGATTATGCATGTTTTCATTGATGCAGTTGGTGTATAAAATTAGTGAGAAAAAATTATGTGAGAAGCTTTGCATACGCATACCTACGTTTTCTTGAAATTTTACATGTTTTTTCTATATAAAAGATTATGACTAGTTTTGAAAAAAATGGACGTGTAGTGCAAAAATATATAAATCTGGGACTATTTTTGAAACCGGAAAGTATTTGCAAGTTGTTATTTTTTTTAAATGGAGAAATTATTGAAATAAGCTGTAAGTTTGAGACCGTTTCAGAAAATGGGTCACATAGTGCAAATTTATGAAAATTCTGAAATCCAGTCGAATCTTAAGAATATACTAAAATGAGACTAACAGTGCAAGGTTAATTAGAAATTGCAACCTTGAACAATTTTACAGCTTATATAGTAATGTTTTTACTTAAAATATGACCACACTCTAGTTCTGTAGCAAATCTAGACTGTTTTAAAAAAAAATAATTACATGATACGAATCTTAAAAAACTGAACAGCAGTGAAAGAGTAGAATTAGCAGGCCATTTTGGTAAAACTGACTTGGAAATGGGAACTTGTCGCCTTTTAAGCAAAATACACCAGCCCACTTCCATAAACAGCCTCATCTTTGACAAATAACCACTCTTTTGATGAAGCAGACACCTTTTTCTGAGCAACCATATTTTGTTAAAGTGATTCATGTTTTAATTAAGTTGTTTTAGTTAGTTATGCTTTAATTAATGTAAACATGATACACTTTTTTAGCTTTGTTTTAAATAAACCAGTTGGGTGTGGAATATCTTTTTACTTTAAAATTAAAGCTTTCGACTTGAGATAACGGTAAAATTTATAACAACCATGTTCTAATAAATTAAAATGCGGTAATAAAGAAAATGTGCTTGGCACAGGACTCGAAGGTGCCTAACACCTTCTCGAGAGTCAACTAAGAACCTTACCTGAATCTTCGACGCACCGTAGACAAGTCAAAGGTGTTCCAATGTAGCTTTTGGTGACTTGGCACAACTTTAATTTGTCAAGTGGTTGCTCCGAGTTCTTTAAATAATTTTGTACCTTGAAACACCAGTCACTGCCTTTTTAAATACATTCATTGATTATGTCTGTGAAATTTTAGGGCGTGACAATCGGCGACGCTTCTTATCAAGCTCGCTACAAGGGAAGAACTTCTCCATAAATCTATAAGAAGACTCGCACTAGGTCAGCTTATGCAAGCCTTGCCTAGCTGATAGAATTGCAGTCCATCAATCCAAGGCAAGACCCATAAACTGAAAAGTTGTATAGTCAACACCATATTTCTCTAGATAACCAAGAGCTTCCAAGATAGACTAGCATCGATTTAAGAATTCACGAGGATTATCTATTGCATGGCTTGAGAAAGTCGGAGGCTTAAGCCTGGTGAAATGATAAGCCTGTTTGGGTGAGCTTATTTTATATGGCTAATAAGCCACTAATAAACCCGTTTGGGTGAGCTTATTTTATATGGCTTATAAGCCACTTTTTGAGAAGTTAGGATTTCCTAACTTCTCACTTTTGGCTTTTTTTAAGCACATAAGGGCTTATAAGTCCATAAATTTTTAAGTTACCAAATATTTACTTATGGACTTATAAGGTTATATGCTTATAAGCTTATAAGCCACTTTTAAGCTCACCAAAATGGGCTCAATATAGTCTCTTCAGACTCTTTGGCTGAACCGCTACCTGGGCTGCCCGACCAGCCTGAGCATCTGGGGGCATAATACCTGCTGCCTCTAGAACATAATTTACTGGAGCGACATTTAGAACTAGAACAGGAGCTCCCAAAGCCTTAAAATTTGTATTTGCGGCAACCAGAGGAGCTGCCTGAGAAATAGAAGGTCCCTAGGGCATCTAAGTAGCTAAGAAGCTCATGAAAGCCTAATAGAGGGCTAGAGTGACCATGACGCCTGGGTCACGCTGCCGCTCAAGAGCTGGAGTAGCTGGAGCCTCAACAACTGGATCATCCGAACAATCTGCAACTCTCGGGGCCGGGCATCTCTAGACCTGGGCTGGGTTGTTGCCGGAGGTTGATCTCTACCTCGACTTTCATCCTAAGCATGCGATGCAGTTGGCGCAATGGATGCTGCCTTTGGTGCTCTTCCAATATGTTGGACTGTCACACGAGTGTTCACCATTAATGCAAGAGAATAAACGAAGAATAATTAATTTCCAACAAGAAGACTGACACACGAGTAAGAAAGAAAGAAGGGAAACTTTCTAAATACCACCATAGCCTGTAGTAGATAAGTACGGACGTCATTGTACCCATTACCGAGACTCTATTGAACACTCTCTTAGTCTGGATAGACTCTAATCCAAGCTCTGATATCAACTTATATGATCGAATTATTGGCTAGGCCGTGCAGGCACTCAACATTCTCGCCTGGACCCGTTAAGCGAACCCTTCTTAATTAACTTAACATACAAACATGAAACCAACATGAATAAGAAACGAAACTCAGAAGGACATAACCATAATCATATATATATATATATATATATATATATATATATATATATATATGTATGTATGTTGAATAGAAGAAATTATAGCTTGCTAGCCAATGCACTAAATTTAAGGATATCCAAACCAGACATGTAAGAGTATAAGAGAAGTATACATATCTCTCGAAGGGAGCAAAATATGTCTAATATAAAAAAACTAGAACTGCTCGCTATCACGGATAAGGACTGGCTCACCCTGACAGCTGATCACTTCTTCGCTTCTCAATAACATTCCGAACTCAGTTTTGGAGCGAAACCTACCGAGATGAAATAAACAGACAAGAAACAAATAGATGGTTAGTCGAAAGAACTCTATAAGTACGGATTGGCTAACACCCTCGATGAAACTGATATCCGTTAGCAACCATAAACATATTTCACACGCACACAATATAAAGCAAACATTCACATAACATTTATCAAGCTATGCAAAGCTCTAACATGAATGCAGTTTGACGTGATGGGGTCACATATGCCAGAGTAGCTTTTCGGAACAGAATCCACTGTGTGCTAGTTAGTTAGTACAGACAATGTATTTTTGTTTCTAAGTATCTTATGTTTGTAGTTTTTTATATGTTTTTAGTTGTTATAGGTTCATCTCCTCCCCCTGCCTAGATCGTCTGTTCCTCTGAATTTGCTAGCCGGCCACCACTTACGAAGTCATTTCAACTTACCCTCTGTTTGTTACTTGTCTATCTATTTTGTTTTGGTAGGTTTCGCTCCAGGATTGTGTTCATCGCGTGATTGAGAAGCGAAGACGACTTCAGTTGTCAGGGTGAGCCAGCTTTTGTTCAGGATGGCCACCAGTTCTAGTTCTACTATATTACTTGTATTTTGCTCCTTTCAAGAGTTGTACATACTTCGTTTATATTTTTAGATGCCTGATCTTGATAGGCCTAAACCTAGTATATTGGGTAGGCACCTATACCTCTTTCTGGACAGCTATACAGTATGTCTTTTGAGTTATAATATGCCTATCTCTAGTTAGTTTTGTGTCCATTTTGTAAAATCAGTTGAAAGGAGTTAGCTCAACGGATCTAGGTGGAAATCTAGGTCGCGGCACTAAGCAAAATACTAATAAAAAAAAAGCCCATGCATCAACCTTTTAAATCGATCCTTCTGCATTTCAATCTCGTTCAACTTCACTTACAATTTCCTTCTCCATTTAACCTTCGTTGAGTTGGGTTTTTTTATAAATCTCTCTGTTCCTCAGCCTCTTTAAACAGTATTTTAAGAAGATGCACTTATTCTTCAAATTTACGGATCTTCTCAGTGAAATCAAACCTCGCCGCTCCTTCTGCCCTACTGACTAATCTTGACAGAATTTCTCCTATTTTTTGAGGCAGCGGACCATTATGCCACCTAAAGCAATCGCATCCACCATTGTCCTATGCAGCCCAGAGAATATCAAATTTTAGTAGACCTAAATAATTACATACCTTCGGCGGATGACAATCCCAAAATCTGCGAACAGGATTTGCTTGTGTCCTTGATGTTTTCGGCTTTGGGTATTCACCATAACATCACAAATCGGGTTCCACCGAAGAAGATGCAGTTTGTGAGGTTTGAAATATTTTAGGTGTTTTATGTTTGCAGTTGATGATAGACGGAGAATATAAATTTGATTCACTAAATTATTTATATTTTTGCAGATAACTTATTAACGTTGAAAAAATTTACCATTGAAAAAATATATTGAAATTTCTCATCAACGTCAATTTATTCTATTTTACACCTATTGAACAGTTGTATCTTATAATTTTACCGTTGAGAAAATTATCACGCACACAATTGGAATTTAGGGTTTGGAGGTTAGGATAGATGAACTTGGAGTTTGAAGTTAGGGATTTAAGGTTAATTTATATGGTTGTAGCTTAATGAGTATACTATCAACAACCTAAAATTACACCATATTTGATAATCAACTTTCATTCAATTGAGCATATACGAATATATTTTGACATAAAACTAATATACAAATAAAACGACCTTGGTCAGTCGTTTCGGACGTTAAGACTCCAATTGGTGTGCCGATAATTTTAAAATAATCGTAAGGACCATTGAGACTTGTCTATAAAATTTGAGCTAAATCAGACCTCATTTGGTAGGCATCGGAAGAAGGTTTCAATTTTTACTGTCGATAAATATTAAAAAGAGATTTTCGAGCTCGGTTTTGGTGAATGAGCTCTGATTCGAAATCTGAAAGCGTCGTTAGGTTCGTATGATTATTTCTGACTTTTGTGAACTTTCGAAAGTGAATTTCGAGGTTGTTCGTCTAGTTTCCGCTAAAATGCTGAAAGTGAAATAATTTGATTTTTTTTCAATTTAATTTGCATATTGAGTTTCGGGAGTTCGATTTGAGATCCGCCTTAGCAAGTATGTTACATATATTTTGTATAACTTGTATGCAAAAGTTGGAATTATTTTGAATGACGTAGAGTACCGTTTTAATTTTCGTCGCGAAAAGAAAAGAAAATAAAATAAATAAGGAAAAGAAAAGAAAGAAAAGGAAAGGTCACCATGGTGGTGCTAAGGGATATATATTTATCTTACAACTACAGAATAAGGAACAAAACGAAACAGAAGCAAGATTGAGAAAGAAAACGCCGAGAAAAGAAAAAATACTAAAAAAAGAGAAAAGAGCCGGGAAAAGATAAAATTTTCACCCTGAAACAATCAGGTAATGATCTTAATATATTATTTGAGTTTATTATGTATGTTTGAATATATTTTAACGGTAAAAATTGGGATATTAGACATCGTTTTAATAAGTTCAACTAATAGTTTAAAGGGTCAATTGGACCCCGATAATGGAATTGATTATATATTCGTACTCACTGAGTTATGGGGAACATATAAATGTAATTTATTTAGGGTTTGGTTATGTGACCATAAACCCTGTACATAGGCCTGGCCTGCGTATTGCGTATGCGAATAGGGTATCAGGTTCCTAACCGGATTACCCTAAGATGTGGGGAATGAAGCCTTTACCCTTATTTGATATAGTTTTCTGCTTATTGAATACAGCAGGATCATTTTGGCAGTGAATCCAAAGGATAAAGCGGTTGTTGAGTAACTGTGCTAACTTTGTAACAAGGTAAGTGTTTGTATCCATTTCTTTGGATGAACCTGGCCTCGTTGACAACGTGTTTCTTATGTGTGTAGCAGTCGATAGGCGTACTCATTATGCCTTAGCTTTGGATTTAAATTGTATATTATATATTATGTCCTGTTGTTGATATTGCATTGAGGATCTGAGCATTGTACTCTGGCGTCGGCATCTACTTCCTGGCCGTCGATGAGAGTCCCGCGCCGGTGAAGGGTTATTATTTCATCACATTGTATTCATATGCATTATATGTCATTCATATGCATTACATTGCATATCATATTGGGTGCAGGAGTATTCCACCCCAGGAGCAGGAGGATTCCGCTCCATTGTATCATAATGAGGGTAGGAGGATTCCGCCCTAGGAGAGTGCAGGAGTATTCCGCCTCTTGTTTATATTTTATCGGGTGCAGGAGTATTCCGCCCCAGGAGAGTGCAGGAGTATTCCGCCTCAGCTTTATATTATATCAGGTGTAGGAGTATTCCGCCCCAGGAGAGTGCAGGAGTATTCTGCCTCTGGTTTACATTTTATCGGGTGCAGGAGTATTCCGCCCCAGGAGAGTGCAGGAGTATTTTGCCTCAGCTTTACATTATACCGGGTGCAGGAGTATTCCGCCCCAGGAGAGTGCAGGAGTATTCCGCCTCTGGTTTATATTATATCGGGTGCAGGAGTATTCCGCCCCATGAGCAGGAGTATTCCGCTGCAGTTGGTTATCATATTAGATTCCCCTCGAATGCAGGAGTATTCCGCTTCGGGATGGGATTACGGGCACATGTGACCCTTTGCATCACCTTTCATTTCATTTCATCTCACTTCATTTCATTTCATCTCAATTCATACCATTGTGTAGACTTGCGGTACATGACTACTGTTCTGCTTATATGTGCATTGCTTATTTGTTGATATGTTTCTGGCACGCATCCTTGGTTGAGTTTATAAGTTTCTTACGTGTTTCCGGTTGTTATCTGGCTCTGCCTTTTTATAATTTAAATTAAAGGAATTTGGTCTATCTGTTTATTTTCTCCCTGGCTAGCTATCCTATTCTTTGAGGTGGCTAGTCTGCCTCACTTATTGAGTCCTTTTGACTCACCCTTGTTTGTTGTTTGTTTCTTGTCTATCTATTTCCTTTCGGCAGGTTCTCTCCCGGATTTAGTTCGCCACGTTGTGAAGGAGCGAAGACGACTTCAGCTGTCAGGGTGAGCCAGCTTTTATTTCGGATGGCCACCAGTTTATTGGTTATTATTTCAGTTGCATTTTGCTCCCTTCAGGAGGTATCTGTCTTCTTTGTACTCTTAGATGTCTAGTCTGGATAGCCCTAAACCTAGTATGTTGGGTAGTCAGCTGTAATTTCGTTTATACAGCTTAGAGATATCAGTATGTCTGTGCTTTTTCTAAGTCTTGTTCTTATTTATGAATCGAATTATATTTATTTTTCTAATTTAATTGGTAAGGGTTCGCCCGACGGGTCTAGAGGAGGATGTCGAGTGCCCGCACGGCCTAGCTGGATTCCGAGTCGTGTCAATTGGTATCAGTGCCTAGTTTAGAGTCTACCCAGACTAAGATAGTGTCAAGTAGAGTTTCGCTGATGGGTACGTAGACGTCCGTACTGATTTACGAGAGGCTATGGTGGCATTTAGGAGGTTTCACTTCCTTCTTTTCTGATCATGCGTCGGTCTAGGATGGAAAAGGATTTTCGTTAATTCCTTTGTGGTTATTGTGAACCCTCGTGCGATAAATCAACAAACGGTATGAGTTCAAGACGAAGCAGTCTAGCCTGGGGCTAGCACTGACGAAGCCCCGAGAGTTTTGATTGTGCTGACGATCTAGTTACGGAGGTTCCAGCCCTACGAGCTCGCGATGGGCAAGGGAGTAGGGCCTTGTAGTTCCCTTGGCACTATACGATGCTTTCACGAGAATCTTGGTGATGCAGATACCGCAAGAACCTCTTATTCACTAGGCAGCTTACCAGGTTGCCGCGGATGCAGATGTTCGGTCTCAGGGAGCTCCTATTTCAGTTCTTAATATTTCCGCAGTAAAGTATGTTCCGGAGGCAGCATGTGTTGTGCCTCTAGTTATTCTGGGCTGGTTAGCTAGCCCGAGTAATGGCTCGGTCCGAGTATCTGAAAAGGCTGCATTATTTTACCTAATTGAACCTTCCGATATTCCTAAGCCATGCATCACATAATTCCTGTGTAAATTTTTAAAAATAAAGTGATGTCAGCGTATCCTTCAGACTCTTGATTATATCGAGCGGTATGGTGCTGATTATTTTTCTTTCCAGTTCCAGGGTCCAGCCTTGAATTGGTGAGCCGCTCTCTTATTAGCTAACTTGGCTTGGTTTTTCTTCTAGATTCATGGAGAAGTTCCTTTTGAGTAGCGAGCGAGATGAAAAGTGTTGCCAGTTTGAGTGGATTAGACAGGGTAGCCTGTCGGTTAGCGTGTTGGTTTCAGAATATGAGATTGAATTCTATAGAATGGCTGGATATGCATTAGAACTAGTTCATGAGCCTTTCGAGAGATTTAAAGATTTATTGATGACCTTTCTTCTTCCTTGAGGTCCCAGATGGCTCGAGAAATTGAGGATGGGAATTCATTTGATGTCGTTGTTGATATTTCTCAGAGGTATTATGCATACCATAAGTTAGAGCGGGAAGAGTTAGAACGGGAGAGCAAGAGATCCTACGGCCTTGGTGGGCACCATGGTACCTCATTTGGAGGTAAGAGTTCTGATTATTTTAGGAGGTCACCTACCGGGTTATCTCAGCTTGTAGAGCATAATTCTCAAAGTGCGCAAGTAGTTCATCAAGATAGACTCAGTTTTCTCTTTGTAGCTATCAATAATCTGTCCAGTTTTCATTTTTAGGGGAAAGGTGTTATCACTATCGTGAGTCTAGTTATCCTTTGAGGAGTTTTCCCTTACTCCGACAAGTAGGCAGTCGTCTTTTCTCTTGTCATCAGGTATCTGTACAGTCGCAGCAGATTTCATTTAGATCTTAATTAGCCAGAGAAATTCCACGATCCAGTAAAGGTTGAGAGCGTGGTGGCAGTTATTCTTCTGAAGGTAATTATCAGTGTAGCGGCTTAGTTCAGCCGCAGAGGTAGTTTTATGAACTGCCAGTCTGGCAGGATGCTGAGGTATCCGGTATAGTAGATCCATGTGTTTCTTCTTCCCTTATATGTGAGTAAGATTTGATTCTTTCGATCGATATGGAAATGGTGTGTCTTATAATATTTCGATGGTTTCCTTGGATGTCGTTTCTATTAAGAATCGATTGCGGTAGAGGGGTGAGCTTCTAGTATGATTTATTCAGAGAATTTGTGAGACCTTACTAGTTTATCTAATTTAAATGTGAGAGATTTGAGGGTGAGTGTCAGTATTTTCTGCTTGGCATCCTGTTGTATCACTTTCTCTTATTATGTCAAGTCCATTTACCTCTCTTCTCGGAATTCCGTGTTGGTTGGATGATGGGATTCTAGTTCATCACCATCAGAGAGTGTCATTATTTTTTCCTGTGTAAAGTGGTTAGTAAGTAACACTCGATCTACGTATCTCTTCAAGGTTCAAAACGCTAGTAAAGTTATGTTATCCTATGAGCTTGTTTGGGTTATAAAAGGGTTTCTGGTAAATTGTTAGAGTTTCCTTCTTATTGGGAGGTTAAATTGGCATAGATGTCATTCCATAAAACTTATTTAATGTCTATTTTTTCAATTGCGATTCTTGGGCTAGTTTGACTCGTAAGTAGCCTAGCTTTGGTAGCCAAGCAAATACGAAGATGAGCTTCCTGAAGCTTTAATTATTTCTATCCTCAGTCTGTTGCCATCTCTTCTTTATTCGGCACTGGTGAGCTTAGGCGGTCAGTAACCTATTGTGATGTTCCCTGCGTTGAGCCAGAGTACGTGCCAAGGTAGCCGGGTAAGCACATTGTCATTTTTCAAGGTTACTAAGGATAATGAGAGGCGTCATTCGACCTTCGATTTGATCCATCAGGCGGTGGTGCTTATAGAAAATGTATGGAGTTATGACTTGAGAGTTGCAGCTGTTTGGCAACTCGAAAGGGTAGTTGGTAGCTTAGGTCTGCCTACGTTCAACTATTAACTAAATCTTCTTTAGTCCAGCAGACTGTGCGGGGATGGTTATTCCTATTCAAATAGCTGCGTGAGTTTGTGCATTAAGTGGACGAGTCTTCCTCCAAATACTGAATGATAATACTAAATCTCTAAGGCGTTGATACCACTATTGTCACGACCCAACCTAGGGCCACGATAGAAACCTAAAATAAGTGTTGATCATTGCTAAACCCACTAATGATCTATTAATGCTAGAGCTAAGCTGGCAACCTGATCATATATACGTACCTATCTGCTGAAAGTATAACGTCTGAAAAGATGACACGACTTTAACTTGCTGGCAATTAGAACATTGAGCCATAAATTATGCTATGTCACACTTCATTCCATCCCACCAATAAATCTGCTTAAGATCATGGTACATTTTAGTCGAACCTGGATGAACAGTGTATTTGGAATAATGTGCCTCTATCATAATCTGTCCACGTAAATCTACAACATCAGGAATACAAAGTCTATCTTTATACATGAAAACACCGTCAGTAGTAACCCTGTATGGTGACTCCGGTTTTCTTCTGACTTTCTGTCTGTATTCAACTAGAACTGGATCCTCATACTGCCGCTATTTTACTTCATGAAAATTTAGAGTTAAAGGTCGAGTGCAGCTTATTGTCCATCCATCATTGGCATATCTTCTTCACACCTCAACTCTTTGAGAAGTTACTTTAGCATTATAAGTGCACATGTAATCAACTTTGTTGATGGTATTCTGCCTCAGCTCATGGTCCAACGACATGTCTCTTTTATTTTTACTTTTTCAAGTCATAATATTTCCAATTCAAAGACAATACTCTGAAGTAGATGTTCAGTCTGAAGACCATTCCTGGTCTGCATCATACTATCCAGTAGTATTTGCCTGATCTTTATCCTTATATGATAGACCCTGTTCAGATGAACCTTTGACATACATTAGAATATGAGTAACTACATTCCCACAAGGAGCTTGTAGAACAACACTAACATCAACTGAGATGTTGCATAGTGTGTTCTTAAAAATAATATAGCTTGCATCAAATCTTCTGTAGTGTGTAATGACAAGGTACTTCAAAAGCTCCCCTACTGCATCAAGCGTGAGCTAATTCTTAGTTCCATCGACCTGTTCTATATAGAAAGGTATATCGAAGAGGTGATTATCGGCTGAATCATGTTAATCCATTCAAAGTTTCGTGTATCTTTGTTTCGAAAATGCAGAACTCTCTTCTCGTGATCGAGGAAGGATCAGCTTAGTCAGAATAAGCTATGCAATGGTATTATCATATTATCCAGATATATTTTATTCCAAAAGTACGATGTGCGTAATATAATTCTGATCCTGTAATTAGGAGGTAAGGACCAAGGAGTAGCTTATGAAGGTCGTGCAAGTTCTCTTGTTATCTGTGTGAATTTTTTTCTTTAGACTTAGGCTCGTTCGAGGACGAACGAGAGTTTATGTAGAGGAGAATGAAACGATCTCGGTCAGTCGTTTCAGAAGTTAGGATGCCAATTGGTGTACTGATAATTTTAAAATAATCGTAAGGACCATTCAGACTTGTCTGTAAAATTTGAGCTAAATCAGACCTCGTTTGGTAGGCATCGGAAGAAGGTTTCAGTTTTTATTGTCGATAAATATTAAAAAGAGATTTTCGAACTCGGTTTTGGCGAATAAGCTCCGATTCGAAATCCGAAAGCGCCGTTAGGTTCATATGATTCTTCTGACTTTTGTGAACTTTCGAAAGTAAATTTCGAGGTCGTTCGGCTAGTTTCCGCTAAAATGCCGAAAGTGAAATAATTTGACTTTTTTCCATTTAATTTTCATATTGAGTTTCGGGAGTCCGATTTGAGATCCACCTTAGCAAGTGTGTTACATATATTTTGTATAACTTGTATGCAAAAGTTAAAATTATTTTGAATATCGTAGGGTACCGTTTTAAATTTCGTCGTGAAAAGAAAAGAAAATAAAATAAAAGAAAAAAGAAAAAGAAAAGAAAGAAAAGGAAAGGTCACCATGGGTGGTGCTATATATATCCCTTAGCTGTCTTACAACTACAGAATAAGGAACAAAACGAAACAGAAGCAAGATTGAGAAAGAAAACGCCGAGAAAAGAAAAAATATCAGAAAATGAGAAAAGAGCCGGAAAAAGATAAATTTTCACCCCGAAACATTCAGGTAATGATCTTAATATATTATTTGAGTTTATTATGTGTGTTTGAATATATTTTAACGGTAAAAATTGGGATATTACACATCGTTTTAATAAGTTCAACTAATAGTATAAAGAGTCAATTGGACCCCGATAATGGAATTGATTATATATTCGTACTCAGTGTGTTATGGGCAACATATAAATGTAATTTATTTAGGGGTTTGGTTTTGTGACCATAAACCCTGTACATAGGCCTTGCCGGCGTATTGCGTATGCAAATAGGATATCAGGTTCCTAACCGGATTATCCTAAGATGTGGGGAATGAAGCCTTTACCCTTATTTGATATAGTTTTCTGCTTATTGAATACAGAAGGATCGTTTTGGCAGTAAATCCAAAGGATAAAGCGGTCGTTGAGTAACTGTACTAACTTTGTAACAAGGTAAGTGTTTGTATCCATTTCTTTGGAGGCACCTGGCCTCGTGGATTTTCTACCAAGTGTTCCTTACGTGTGTAGCTGCCGATAGGCGTACTCCTTATGCCTTAGTTTGGATTTACATTGTATATTATATGTTATGTCCTGTTGTTGGTATTACATTGAGGATCTGAGCATTGTACTCTAGCTGTGAGTCGGCATCTACTTCCCGGCTGTTGATGAGAGTCCCGCGCCGGTGAAGGGTTATTATTGCATCACATTGCATTCATATACATTATATGTTATTCATATGCATTACATTGCATATCATATTGCGTGCAGGAGTATTCCGCTACAGGAGCAGGAGGATTCCGCTTCATTGTATCATATTGAGGGTAGGAGGATTCCGCCTCAGGATAGTGCAGGAGTATTCCGCCTTTGGTTTACATTTTATCGGGTGCAGGAGTATTCCGCCCCAGGAGAGTGCGGGAGTATTCCGTCTCAGCTTTACATTATATCGGGTGCTGGAGTATTCCACCCCAGGAGAGTGCAGGAGTATTCCGCCTCTGGTTTACATTTTATCGGGTGCATGAGTATTCCGCCCCTGGAGAGTGCAGGAGTATTTTGCCTCAACTTTACATTATATCGGGTGCAGGAGTATTCCGCCCCAGGAGAGTGCAGGAGTATTCCGCCTCTGGTTTATATTATATCGGGTGCAGGAGTATTCCGCCCTGGGAGCAGGAGTATTCCGCTCCAGTTGGTTATCACATTGGATTCCCCTCGAATGCAGGAGTATTCTGCTTCAGGATGGGATTACGGGCAAATGTGACCCTTTGCATCACATTTCATTTCATTTCATCTCACTTCATTTCATTTCATCTCAATTCATACCATTGTGTAGACTTGCAGTACATGACTACTGTTTTGCTTATATGTGCATTGCTTATTTGTTGATATGTTTCTGGCACGCATCCTTGGTTGAGTTTATAAGTTTCTTATGTGTTTCCGGTTGTTATCTGGCTCTGCCTTTTTATAATTTAAATAAAAAGTATTTGGTCTATTTTTTTCTTTTTGCCCTGGCTAGCTATCCTAATCTTTGAGGTGGCTAGTCTGCCCCACTTATTGAGTCCTTTTGACTCACCCTTGTTTGTTGTTTGTTTCTTGTCTATCTATTTCGTTTCGGTAGGTTCGCTCCCGGATTGAGTTCGCCACGTTGTGAAGAAGCAAAGACGACTTCAGCTGTCAGGGTGAGCCAGCTTTTATTTCAGATGGCCACCAGTTTATTGGTTATTATTTCAGTTGCATTTTGCTTCCTTCAGGAGGTATCTATCTTCTTTGTACTCTTAGATGTCTAGTCTGGATAGCCCTAAACCTACTATGTTTGGCAGTCAGCTGTAATTTCGTTTATACAGCTTAGAGATATCAGTATGTCTGTGTTTTTCAAAGTATTGTTCTTATTTATGAATCGAATTATATATATTTTCCTAATTTAATTGGTAAGGGTTCGACTGACGGGTCTAGGGGAGGATGTCGGGTGCCCGCACGGCCTAGCCGGATTTCGGGTCGTGTCAATAAACCTATATTAAACAATAGAAAATGGTCATTTAATTGTCTATAAACTAGGAAACCATTGACATGACAAATTTGATGTCTAATGTACCTTAATAATGGTCGATAATATTGATAATGAATCACATTGGATGACATAAAAGATATAATGTATTGAATGTTAAGGTTCTGGTAGAATAAGACTTCATTTCCTAAGCATGGAAGAAGATCATATTATGAGAGGCAAACAATGTTTTGAGTTGCTTAAATGAATTAATACAACCTCACACCTTAAGAATGGTCATTAACATTGGTAATGAATGACATTGGATGACATACATGATACTCCCTCTGTCCCAATTTGTTTGTCGTAGTTTGACTTGGCACAAAGTTTAATAAAGAAATGAAGACTTTTGAAACTTGTGGTCTAAAATAAGTCATAGATATTTGTGTGGCTATAAATGAGTCAAAAAGTAACTTTAAAGTTGAATTGTTACCAAATTTAGAAATATGACAATCTTTTTGGGACGGACTAATAAGGAAAGTATGACAAACAAATGGGACAGAGGGAGTATCATGTATTGAATGTTAATGTTCTGGTAAAACAAGACCATATTCTCTAAACATGGAAGAGGATCGTAATTTAAGAAGGAAGCAATGCATTGATTTACTTATATAGATTATTTATATCTCCCACTGTTCTTAACACCTTTGTTTAATGTTTATGGTTTGTTACATATATGTAGCATTAACACCTAATTTAATCATACATCATTCATATCGATGATACACCTACAATGGGTAGATTGTCAGCCTTTTACAATCCGGATAATTTGACTGTGACACATGTAGTTCTTTAACATTTATTTCAATAATTTAAGTGTGGCATAATGTATTATAAAAAAGGTGTTGTCTCAATCACAAATTTATTCACGTTTACAATTGGTGATTAATATACCTTAAATGTTTGATTATCAATCTCAAAAATTAATATGCCAAATGGTTATTTATCAACTTTGCAACTGTGTATTTTTTCTGAAGTGATTCTTTATATTACTAATGTTAAATAATATAATATTAATAAATGTTATAACACATAGGTGTGGTCTTCATCTTAAATTTATTAAACTTTACAAATGGTTGTTTACGTACCCGAGTGTGGTTTATTATTAATTCGGAAAAGGTCCAAATATATCTTTTAACTATGTAATATATAACAATATACCCTCCGTTAATGATTACACTCATTTATGCTCTTATCGCTACTCTTTTGGTTCAAAGAAACCCTTCTTTATTAGTTTGGCTCATCTAAGGGCAAATATGAACCATTCGCAAACTAGAAGGAATTTTTGGTCCATCTTAACTTTTGAATTGGTTTAGATTAAGGTTTAATTTGTGATAATCTTATTCATTGTGTTTTTCCTTTTCTTAAAAATAACTTATTGTTTCAGTGCCTCACAGTGGCTATGGAATAAAATTTATACTTTTCGTATGATTTATTTTTCGGCAATAAGTGTATGGGCAAAACTACGTCACCTACTATTACAAGGATATGAGTTCAGCTGGCAGGACTAGACTTATCTTATAAGTCAATGGGCACAGAAGATACACGTCTGCTCCTCGAGGTACGACCATTCAGGCGGTACGAACATAGGACACAAGGCATACATCCCGCCGCCTTAGGATTTACAGTCTCCTAGTTAGGGTTTCGTATATACCATCGTCTTGAATTTATAGGCCCACAGCCTTTATTAGTCTTTGTATTTTACCATAATTAGGAGTGGGTAAATCTCTACTATAAATACCCCTCCTCACGTTGTATTTTACATCAAGCGATTCACAATGAATCCAGCTAATTCCAAAGAATAATATTACTTACTTTCTTTTTCATTACTTTTGTCTCTAATTACTTGATTTTTCCATCGTATTTATTGTATTGCTTAAGACCGTCTTTGAAATTTAATTATTTAAACTTGACGTCCAATTTTAGGCATATACAGTTTGGCGCCCGGTGTGAGGCTTAGGAAATTGTAGGTATTCTACAGAGGAAAAGGCACAGTCATGTCAGATGATAATGACAACATCCCAAAGAACACTACCAATGCAGTAGACGAGTTCGCACAGGATCCTAGCAATCCCAACGTGCAGCCAAAGGATCTTGCGAAGGAGCCAGTGCATGTAGCTAGCGAAGGAGATCAACCACGCGAAGGTAATTGTGAGTTTAGAGGTTTCCTTGTTATTCTCATCAAAACCCTGTTAGAACAGGCAGAGCAGAACGTGGTCAACATGGTCGAGTGCTTGGCCCAAAAGTTTGGAGTGATGTTCACTCGATCGTCTCAGACGACAGCATCCCCGCAAGGACCAGTGCGCGTGAACGATTCACCAGCATCCGTTCCTAATCGAAGGCTTAATATGGATGGTGCCCTTTGAAGCTCTACAACAGTCAATAATCAAGACCTCAAAGGAATACCTGTCATCCAGGACATCCTAAAAGAGATGAAGGCCATCCATAATTGGATTGGTAACGTGTCGGGTGCTCCACCCTAGGTTACCACCGTAGATGAGAAGAAGTTTTACAAATATGCATACAAAGCAAGAATTTCATCGATCCGCGTACCAAATCACTTCCGCCTGCCGTATAACCTAAAGTACGATGGGACGACCGATCTGGATAAGCATATTGTTGTATACTATACAACTCTCAAAAGCAACGAAATCTCTGAGGAAGAAATCCAATCTGCTATGGTGAAGAGATTCGGCCCGGCCTTGACTAAGGGCACCCTCGGTTAGTGCACTCAGCTACCAATGTGCTCCATTGATTTATTTGAGATTCAACAACGCGATGAAAATTGCTAAAGGATTACCTAGAAAAATTTCAGAAGGAACACATGGAGCTCCCTCTAGTTCCTGACAATAATTTTGTAGCAGCTTTTGGAAAAAACTGAATTCTAGAGGATCGTTGGCTACTAGGGAGTTGCAGTGGAGTCTAACTCAACACCCCGTATCAACACTTTATGCCCTACATCAGAAGTACACTAAAAAACTCTACCTGGAGCCAAAACATTCCTAGAACCTGAAGATGAACGAAGGAAATAAGAAGGAAGTCTATCCCTGGAGGGAGAAAGGGATGGGAAAAGAGTAAAAAAGAAAGACTTAGAGCCAAGTAGAAATGGTAAAGCATGGAGGCACTCGATGGTCCGGATCCCAGGAGAAACGTACAGATCCCCCCATTTTCAGAGATTTTAGTTTGCAAGTCAACGCCGTAGAACTAGATGCCAATGATTTAGAAAACTAGGCCCAAAAGTACGGTGGCCGCCCACTATAAAAGGAGCAACTGGGAGGAATTCAACAGCATACTGTGACTTCCATCAAAGCAGCGGCCATGCCATGGTCGATTCGAAGGCCCTGATGTTAGAAATTGAGCATTTACTGAAGGAATGACACCTCAAGGATTTGATTGAAGAAGGAGCAAGGAAGTTAAGAGAACCGGATTCTACGGATAAGCGGAGCATCAACACGATCTTTGCAACCGCGGGACCAATCACATCCTGGGGGGACTTTAATATTTGTTAGTCCTATTACATGCAGCCAAGAAGAAGAAGGAGAATACCAAGGCACTCTCGTCGTCCCCATAAGAGTGTCCAACCTCCAGATCGAGCGAGTTTTGGTTTACCCAGGAAGTGATGTAAATATTATCCAGGGGGAGGTATTCCAGAAGATAGACCAGCACCATCAGATGATTCTAAGCCCTCGCGGGATAGTCGGCTTCAGTGGACCTCGCGAGGAGCCTGTTGGAGAATAAGCACTGTTGGTTCATATTCCAGGCGTGACGAGCATAACCTCTTTCCAGGTACTAACCTATAATCTTTCATATGATGTCATCCTAAGACGGCCATGGATACACAGTGTAAAGGGAGTACCTTCAAAACTCCATCAAGTTTTGAAATACCCGACCTTGCATATGGTTAGTGACTTACGGAGTGAGCGACCTTTGCTTGGAAACTATCATGTGTTCAACATAAGACATGACAAACGGCCGATAACTGAGGTAAATATGGTCGATGATGAATCCTTTTGGTATCAGTCTATGGAGCGCAAGGCCAGAATAGAGATAAGCGAGTTGAGGGAATAGTTGTTTGAGATAAGCCATCAAATTCCCAAGGCATCAAATTTACGGTACCAGCTTTTCGATATACTAGTAAAATAGGAAGGACCTTGGTGGCTGATACATTGTAGCTTGGTATTGGCCAAAGTAAAGGTGCAACTCTTGTAGCTTCCGACAATAACCGAGCCAGTCTAGGGGGAGCACCTGTTCTTGTATGTCTCAATCTCAGAGGTATATTTAATGCGGTGCTCGCACGAGAAGAAGATGGGAGAAAGTTTCTCATAAAGTATGCCAGCAAAGGACTTTTGTCCAAGATAGGCTTTTGCCTCTGCCTATTCAGTTTGTTGCGGCGTGGTCATGGCAACTCAAGAGTTGTGTTTCTATTTTCTCAGCCATATGGTCAGTGTGGTTTTTTATGTGACATTACGAACCATCTTGTCCACACCTGGGCTCTTAAAAGGGTTGGTAGAATGGGCTGAAGAACTAGGAGAATATGATATCATTTATCAACCATAAACAGCCGTCAAGTCACGGGCTCTAGAAGGTTTCACCTAGGATTTTGTGGAGGAATTAGCATTGAAGAAAGAGGAATCAATCAAGAGTGAAAAGATGATCGAGTTCGAGCATTGGTAAATCCATACGGATGTGGATATTGAAGGAGAAGAAGCCAACCTTGATTTAATGGTCGAGACACCTACCAGAAGGTCTTCTATTGGGCGGCGAAAGGTCCAAAGCCTTGAAGTAGAATATGAAGCCACAATTCAAGATCTTGACTTATCCTACATATTGGGGGCCAGGGAGGTCAGCCTCTACAGTAGTTCCAAGATAGTGGTCAATCGAGCGAATGATGTTTTTTCCATGTAGGACATCTATGCGCCAGATCAGCAAGAAAAAATCAAAACACTTCTGAAGAACCTTCACAAGTGAGAGTTTGTCTATCAGGAGGAAAGCTAAAACAAGGATGAAGTGCTCGAGGATTCACGCACTGACTCAGATGACCACCAGATAGTGATTGAGTTGAACCCCATGGATCTGATGAACCTTGAAGTTCCAAGCACATGATTCGCTTCAAAGCAGTGTCACTCTCTGATTAACTACTTGGACAAGGGAATACTCCCTGAGGACAAGTAAGAAAGCAGACAGCTGCGGAGGTAGGCAGTTCATTTTTGTTTGATCAATGGGGATTTATACCATTGGGTGCTCAGTGGCCCACATGTCACATCTTGAGGCTCAATACCCTCCGATGTGGTAGCCCTGGCAGATGTCTCTGTTCGACGTTGGAAGTGAAATCCTTTTTAGTACTCACTTTAATTACGTGACTAGTTTTCTTTTTGTTACAATATTTCATACTTTTCAGTTATGTTACGGGTTCTCACCCACAGTAGTTCAGGCTTCGCGCCCCTATTTGTCAGTATAACTACTATTTACTTAGTCAGTTTTACAATTTAGATCCATCTATAATCCAAATATTCATAGCGCCGGCCAGACCTAAGTTGAAGTAATACACCTATTTTTCCTATAAAAAGTAAGGTCAACTACTTGCTTAGAGTTAGATCACATCTAGCTCATACACTAGGCATTATTTGTTAGTTGAACTCATCAATTCAATAAATTGCACCTACATGCCGGTAGGGACGCCAGCCCGCATAGTGCGAGAAAGCCTTAAAATACTCGAGTATGCAAGCGCAGACATTCTAGTTGGAACGCAAAGTGCCCTGTTACATACATGGGCGAAAGACATCCCATAGTGGGCGCAGTACAAGCCGTTACTTACTGATATAAATGAAGCGCCCCTCAGTGCGCACGCTCGTCTTTTAAAGACACTAGCTTAGAAAGTCACACAAAACATGCTGCTTAACTACACTAGTACGTATAAAATGTTAATGAACATTCATTTCATTAATAACAAACTCCCTGTATGCTGATAATATACCATTAAGTCATTTTGAATACAACAGTGTTCATTATAGATATTCTAAAAAAACTAAAACGGCAAAACCACAAATTTCTCAAAATCAGCACGGCTGAAGATCTGTCATCTGGATTCTAGCTACAAGCTGTTAAGCAGTTCGAAGTTCTCTCGACATCAGCGGATATGTCAGCCTGAGAATTCTTCGGTGCACAGCTACTGATATAACTAAGGCTCAGATGCTTTGACCAAAGCAAGGGTTCCCGGAAGCGTCTGAGCATGGACACAACCCTTGTCCATCTCGTCCGCTGAACTTGAAGAGAAACTAGAAGATCTGGTTCGACTCCAACTGGTCGAACGGGAGTGGACTACCCTGCAAATCTTCAAGTGCCATTGAGAGCTTATCAAAGGCGGGGAGGTTTGAGCTGGGAACCTACAATAAGGGAGCCTCTTCCCTCGGGTATTCCACTGCTAGCAACCGAAGAAGCTGCAATGGCAATTCAGCCGAACCAAGAGACAACCCTGAACCACAAGCAGAGTTAGAGCTTGGTGACTCGTTGATCTGCTGATAGCACGAAGGTATATGCTCTTGCCTGCCATGATGGAGCCAGGCACATTTTCTTCAACCCTACACCATCAAAGGAGCTACCCAAACGCCAGAAACATCATGGCGGAGAAGCCCCATGGCTGCTGAAAGAGCCAAGTGTCCTGATCCTGCATGGCAAGAGGAATATTGCACCAACCACCATTTTAGAAGAAGAGAACATGTCATAATGAAGCCATTCCGAAGAACGTCATTAGAATCCTGAGCAAAGTTTATGACTCAGGGGACTCCGTCCATCCATACATGGATAGGGAAAAAGAGGAAAAAAACTACATATGCTCTTTTTCCTACAGTTTTCTCATGCACCATCAATTCTGAACAAAGGAGTATTTCTGGGAATATCATACCAGGATCAAAGGAAAACATTTTCGAATGAGAAGGAGCTATTTTCATAAGGAAGCTTTGTAGAGTTGGAGAATTTTTCTTAAGAAGATATTTTATTACATTACTATCACGAAGCCCCTATTTATAGGCTGGAGAAGATAAGGACGCAACATGAAACAGTTAAACGTAATTATAGCTTGAGATATAAAATGATTCGGGGAGTGTTCTTGGAAAGGTACATGGAATCAACATCAACTAATCAGATGAGGACACGCGGAGTTCTCGAAGAAATCAACATTATTCTTGGTCAAAGAGACTGCGAGTTTCAAGGAGTCAGTGAGATATCTTTTTGCATCCATCTTGTACACTACTTTCACTTCCTGACTGCTTATGTCAGCACTCAATAAGTGGGGGGGCTGACTGTGTGGGCCAAAATACGCCACCTACTATTATGGGGATACGAGTTCAGCTAGCGTGACTAGACTTATCTTACAAGTTACCGGGCACAGAGGATACACACCTGCTCCTCGAGTTACGACCGTTCAGGCAGTACAGACGTAGAACACAAGGCATACGTACCACCGCCTTGAATTTGTAGGCCCATAGCCTTTATTAGTCTTTGTATTTTACCTTAATCAGAACTGGGTAAATCTCTACTTTAAATGCCCCTCCTACGTTGTATTGTACATCAAGCGATTCACAATGAATCTGGCTAATCTCAAGGAATAATATTACTTAGTTTCTTGTTCATTTCTTTTTTCTCTAATTACTTACTTTTCCATCGTATTTGTTGTATTGCTTGTGACCCTCTTATAAATTCAATTGTTTAACCTAGACGTCCAATTTTAGGCATAACCAATAAGTTGGTTCATATTAATTGAAAATGTAATGTACTTGCTTTTGTTTTTTTGAATGAATGTTAAGATTGTTATTCTGAAACACGTCTAAGAAAAGCATCTTAAATCAGGTTTTGAACACTTGAATAAGTGTCTACCATCATTCAAAATATCCCATGTCATGAAATGGTTCGCACTTACTCGATGGTGACACCTCATTGTATATTCATATGAGCCACTCGAATTTTTCCCATTTTCGAAAAAAAGGACAAAGCAAAATAAGGAAAATGCCAGAAATTAAACTGTAAAACTTCTTATTTAGAATTAAATGTGGACCAAATATGCCCTTGTACTTTACGAAGGGTTCATATTTGTCCTTAGATTAGTCAAACTATTATAGAAGCGCACATTTGGACAAAAAAAGTAATTGCAAGGGCATAGATAAGAGAAAGTATTAACGAAGGGTATATTTGTTGAATTTCGCATAGTTTAAGTGTATATTTCGACCTTTTTTGTTATTAATTTTGCAACTGTTATATTTTTTTCAAAAAGGATTATTTATATTTACAATATTTAATTATTTATATTTAAAATATTTAATAATATAAGAGGACACATAGGGATATCACCACACATATCTTAAATGATTTATACATATAGTCTTTATGTTTGGTTGTTTATACACTTAAATTTGTTAACTATCAATTTTATCAGATTTAGCCATCTTCTCGAATTAAACCAAAGTAGTAATAGAAGTTGCAGAGAGACAAAAGAAAAAAATTAATACTAAAGCAGTAATAGGAATACCAAATTTAATACGCCTTCAAAAACCCTCATTTTCATAACTTGTACACAAATTTTGGGGTCATTCTGAGCTTCGTAGGGCCCTATTTCGACCCAAAATGCAGCACTAGCTCATGTTGGTGGGCTCCCTCAGAGTTGTTGAAAATTGTCCTATCAGGAGCCACGTAATAGGAAAGAGAAAATATGCCTTTCTATGTGAAAGCATGCCAAGGGGCGCGTTAGCGAAGGCTTGGGGTGCTATATCTCCTGTTTGAGGGCAATAGCGCTAAATCGGGGTATAAAAAGACCCATTTGGTTTGCTAAATCTAAGCTGGTTGGGAGCCTTTCAAGAGTACCTATCTATCTGAATTAGCCACATAAGATTCCTACACCTTTCTAATGTGTTAATTCAAGATTGTAGGGTGGGGATTTCAAGAAATTAGACTTGAACTATACAGGGGTGGAACCCTATGCTTGGTGAATTGGGGAATTGAGTCGAAGTGACTCTGGAATTGTAATTATATGATATATTGGATTCATAGGAGTGTGAGGAATCCGAAAATGTATTGTTTATTGGCGTTCGGCTGAGCCAGGCCAAGAGTAATTTTATAATTTCCTACTTTCTCAGACCAAAAGCTAAATAGTCATTTTGTGAGAATTTAAATGTGTTGTTTCTCTCCTTTGGCTTAGAGGAAGACAGTTTCAAGAGGAGTCGAAAAGAAAGAGAGCTCGTTTAGTGATCGATTGGACCCTGGACTAAAGGTAAGTGGTTTCATCATGTTTTTTGATGGCCTTTTGCCTTCATAGATGTTCTATGCAGATATTTTTCACGTGCGTAGCTGCCAATAAGGCGCACTTACTATGATAAAGCTTCGTATATAGGTTTATAGTGAGATATCTTTTCACATCCACGCCGTTTTCCCTTTCTGATTGCTTGCATCAACACTCAGTAAGTAGGGGGACTGAGTCCAGCTATTATTACGGGGATATGAGTCCAGTTGGCGAGACTAGACTTATCCAATAAGTCACCGGGCACTGAGGATATAAACCCGCTCCTAGAGCCAACGACTGTTTAGGCGGTTTGGTCATAGGGCGCAGGGCACACATCCCGCCGTCTAGGGTTTACAGTCTCCTAGTTAGGGTTTTGTATACCACCACCTTGAGTTGTAGGCCCATGACCTTATTAGTATTTGTACTTTACATTATTTAGGACTGGGTATCACTACTATAAATAACCATCCTTATATTGTATTGTACACAACACACAATTTGCCACCGAAGTCGGCTTCTCTCAAGAAATAAAAATTACTTTGCTTTCTCTATTATTTCTTATTTAATTACTTGTCTTTATTTTCTTTGTATTTACTTAATTTTTCTATTATAATTTATCGTATTTCTTGTGAATTCATTCATAATTAATTGTTTAACCCAGGCAATTGTAGGTATCCTACGAAGGAAAAGGCGCAATCATGTCAGACGAAGGTAGCAGCGTTCCAAAGAACACCATAGATGCAGTAGACGAGTCTGTGAAGGATCTCAGCAATCCTGGCATCCAACAAAAGGATCCTATCACGCAGCCAAAGGATTCTTCTCATGATACAATCCCTATTATCATAGTTGAAGGGATATCCCAGAGATTGGGAGCAATTTTTGCTGGTTCGTCTTAGAGGCCATTATCCCCGCGAGGACCGACGCCCCCGAACAACTCGCCAGCGTCAGTTCCCAATCACAGACTCAACCTGGACGCTGTCCTTGGAGGTTCAGCAATGATCAACAATCAAGACCTCAAGAGAGCCCCTGTCATTCAGGATCTCATGAAGGAGATGAAGGCCATCCATGACCGGATCGGAAATGTGTCGGGTGCTCCACCCCAAGTTACCATAGTAGATGAGCAGAAGTTCTAAAAACATACTTACAAAGCAAGTGTTGCACCGCTCCGCATACAAAAGCACTTCTGCTTGCCAGATAACTTGAAGTATGATGGAATAAAGTATAATGGAATGGACGATGTGGACGAGCACATCGCTACTGATTATACGGCTGTTAAGAGTAACGAGATTACTGAAGAAGAAATCCAGTCTGCTCTCGTAAATACATTTGTCTCAACTCTGACCAAAGGATCCCTTGCTTGGTAAACTTAGCTACCAATGGAATTCATCAAATCATTTACTGAGATGCAAGACTTGTTCAAGAAAACACACTCTGGTGCCCGCAAACGGGAGAAGAGCATGGAAGACATCTTTGAGATACGACACGTGATAACGAGTTGCTGAAGGATTACCTCGATAGAACTCAGAAGGAACGCATGGGCCTCCCTCCAGTCCCTAATAACATCACTGTTGTAGCCTTCGACAAAAGATTGAATTCAAAGGGATCTTTAGCTACCCGAGAGTTGCAGTGGAGCTTGACTCAGCACCCAGTGTCCACTTGGAGTGTGTTACTTCAGAGGTATACTGAGAAACTTCGTTTGAAACCGGATCATTCTCATAATACTGAGGACGGTGAAGGAAGAGACCGGGAATCCCGTTAATAGAAGGTGAGGGTGATGGTAGAAGAGTGAAGCCTAAGGTTTAAAATCAAGCGGGCGGTAGAATAATTTTCAAGCATCCGGATACCAGGAGAAGTGGACTGAACCCCCGAATTTCAGGGACTTTGGTCTTCGTGTCAATATTGTGGACCTAGTCACCAATCACTTTGGTAAACTAGGCCCCATGGTCTGATGCCACCTAATGCGAAAGGGTCTATAAGAAGAAACACAATGCCCTATTGCAATTTTCATCACGGCGGGGGCTATGCAACGGTCGACTGAAAAGCCTTGATGATCGAAATTGAGCATTTACTAAAGGAAGGAAATCTCAAAGAGCTACTGGAAGAAGGGCCCCAAAGTTTCAAAGGTTCAGAATTAGAGAACTTGAAGACCATCCACGCAATCTTCATGGACGAATATCTAGATACGGCTCGAGGGACTACAATGATTGGATAACATTTGGGTCCATCCAATTCCACATGAAGGAGCAAGCAGAACAGCAAGGTAACCTCGTTATACCTGTGGACGTATCCAGTGTATATATCCAGTGGGCTCTTATCGATCCGGGGAGTAGTGCTAATATTATCTAGGGGGATGTGTTTCACAAATTTAGCCATTGTCCTCAAATATACTCGAGTACTTGAAACATAATGGGTTTCAATGGATTTTGGGAAGCTTCCACTGGAGAACTAGCTCTACCGGATCACATATCCGGCGTGACGAGCACAACTATTTTCGAGGTGATGAATTGCAATCTCCTGTACGATGTAATCCTGGGATGGCCATGGATACTTGACATAAGTGGAGTGCCGTCAACACTTCATTAGGTCTTCAAGTATCCGACCCTGCACGGGGTCGCCGACCTACAAGGTGAGTGACCTCTCCTTGAGGAATGTCTACTTATTTCAGACAGGGTTACATCTCCCGGGTTGAAAGCTATTGAGGCCATAGAGTGAGAAGTTAGAGAGGAACTCAGCAAACTGTGGGATCGGCTGGCGGCAATGGAGACTTAGTTGGTATGTCATCTTTCCGAGGTGCTGCGGAAGCAATGAGGACCCCTGTGACTGATACAAAGTTATTTAACAATGGCTCGAACGAACATTCAACTCCTGTAGATTCCAGTGATAACCGATTGGAGACTGGTGAGCACCTACTGTTATACATTTCAATATCTGAGATAGCATGGAATGCGGTCCTTTTACGAGAGAAGAACGGGCAGAAGTTTCTCGTGAAATACGCCAGAAGGATGCTGCAACGCATAGACAAGTTCTTGCCTTTACTGCTCCGGTTCATAGCAACCGTGGTAATGGCCACATGAGAGTTACGCTCATAATTTCAGGAACACTCAGTTAGTTTGGTTTCTTCGATACCGGTACAAGCTATTTTGTCTAGACCCGGTCTATTAAAAGATATGGCAAAGTGGGATGGAGAGTTGGGAGACTACGACGTCATCTATCAACCCCATATAGATGTCAAGTCGCAGGCGTTGGAAGGTTTTACCTCATATTTTGCAGAATAACAGGAACAGAAGGCCGAAGAGTCACTCAGGAATAAAGCGGTGATCGAGTACAGCAGTTGGGAGATTCACACGGGAATGAATCCCAATAGGGAGGAGGTTGATCTGTGAATCAGAACGCTGTCTGGAATGGTCTACCATCAGGCCACAAAAACTGGTGACAATGAAGTAGAGTGTGAAGCTATAATTCAAGCTGTTGACTTAAGACTACACAGTGGGGGCAGTGAAATCAGCCTGTACAATAAATCTCAGATGATCGTTAATCAACTAAGGAAAATCTTCGTAGCTGAGGACATCTGCGAGCCAGATCGAAAGAAAAATATCAAGGAAATCCTGAAGAATTTTCATGCATGGGAATTCATCCACCAAGAAGAGATCTCAGGAGACGCCAAAGTATCCAAGGATTCGTATGATTGGCAGATGGTAGTTGAGCTAACCCCTGCAAGCCTGATGAACATTGAAGTTCTAGATACGGGATCTTTTGCAGGGCAGCGTGATGCGCTGGTCAACTATCTGAGCAAAGAAGATCTTCCTGAAGACAAGTCAGAAATCATCTATTTAAGAAAACATGCATTTCACTATTGCTTGATCGGCGAGGGGTTGAACTACAAGGTCGTCAACGACCCGATGGATAACTTCCAAGGCTCAGCACCCTTAAAGGGGAAGCCCAACCAAATGCCCCCTAATCTTTCAAGGATCAAACACGAAGTATTTTTTCTTAAGAAAGCATTAACTATGCTTATGTTATTTAATTTTAATTACGGTGTTTATCAGACATGTTACGGATTTTCACCCACAACATCTCAGGCTCCGCGCCTCTTTTATCAATAAAAGTACTATCTTACTTAATCAGTTTTACTCATTTATTTAGATCCATCTACGATCAACCTATTCATATCCCCGGCCGTACCTAAGTTGAAGTAATACACTCACTTTTCATGTCTAGCTCAGCCACCAGGTATTAATCGAGCATTGATCTCATTAAATCAACAATTGCACCTACACGCCGATGGGGATGCATGTCCGCGTAGTGCCAGAAAGTATTAAATACTCAAGTAACTAATCGAAGACGTTCTGTATCAGAATTCAAAATGACCATTGCCACAGGCTAAAGTTGTCCCATTGTTGGCGCAAACAGCCATCTACTACAGATACAACCTAGCCGCCATCTATCGGTGCACAATGGACATAATTGCTCAAGGAAGTCACACTGACACACGTTCTTAAACAATTAGAGCAGCCAGGACGATCAGAAGTAATCTAATATCTAGGTGCACAAACATACTGCTTGGTCATACATTACGAAAAGCGTAATAACACAAGAACGTATGAAATATTGGTGAACATTCGTTTCATTAATAAAAAACAACCTGTAGGCTCATAATATACATTTAGTTCTTCCTGAATACAATATTTATTTACAACAATTGTAGAAAAAAAAAAGAAAACGGAAGACTAAAAACAAAGAGCTCCTCAGGATTAACATAGTTGAAGATCCTTCATCTGGATTGTAGCTACAACCCGTAAACAGTCCGGACTTCAATTTTTTTTTTTTTTTTTTTTTGCAGCTTAAGATATGTTGACCTGAGCATTACTTCGAAGCATACGGCCGCTGAAATAGCCAAAGCCCATCTGCTTGATCAAAGCAAGGGATCCCAGAAGCATCTGAGTACAGGCCTGGCCTTCCTCCATCTCGTCCGTTGAACTTGAAGAGAAACTAGAAGACGAGCAGTGAAGCTTTGATGCAGGGTAAACGAGCGAAAGAAACAACAAGTAGCAGAAGCAAAAGATAAACACGAGATCAAAGAAATAAAGGACGGGGAAGAACAGAAATAGAAGAAAGAACGAATCAAACTAACCAGGTAGATTGATTCAAAGGGTGAAAGAGACTTGAACCACTCACGGGGTCACACTTGAGGCGATCCCCCATAAATTCCAAGTAAGAGATACAGGAAGCCAAGCTTCAACAAGAAGGACCTAGTCTCTTCTAAAATCTATTCTTCAATCTCAAAATCTAGCTAATGAAATAAAATGACTAAGTGTGGTATTTATAGATGTTCCACACTCCTAATGGAATGACATAAAGGCCCGTACAAGTTTATTACACATAATAGGCCACGTAGGGCTAAAATAGTAAATAACTAGACTAAAATCTCAGAATGCTTGTCAAGTAGGTGGAACGCCTGGACCATGTCTCAATTTTGGGCAGTGAGGTGAGTTGGGCGGAGCGCCCATCATGGAGGAGGAGCGCTTGGGCTGCCCCTTGCTTGGGCGGAGCGCCTGCTATGCCAGGGCGGGGCGCCTGGGCCTGGAGCCAACTCCTCGTTCTTCGAAATGCTCCCGAACTCTTCTTCGATGCTCTTGATCTCTCGCCCTTTGCATCCTCCAATCCCGGATCTTGATGGTAAGTCCCTTAGGCTCGATTTGCCCTGCATCATCCTCCCTTCTTGAAAGGATTTCGTCCTCGAAATCAAACCATCAAGACCTACAACGAAAGACAAGCACAACAAAAGCCCCTACTACAAGAGTAGGTTAGTGCAAGTAGTGTGGAAAACACACTCTTATGGTATAACCAAGTATCAATGATAATGATAAAGCACATGTTTCCAAAGAAAACAACAAGTACTTGGCTTCCCCAATGGGTGCTTTCAACACAAGATTCATCAAAAAGATCAATAGGGTAGAAAATATGCAAGATCAAGTCATCAAAATTCGTATGATCCCTAAGTCCAATAAGAACAAACCAAAACTTCCCACTACAAGAGTAGGCAAGTCCAACAAGAGTGAGTGCAAGTGATGTAAAAATCACACTTTTGTGATAGAGCCAAGTATCAATACTAATAAAAAAGTATAGGTCTCCAAAGGAAACAACAAGGTCTTGGCTCAAAAATGACAAGCACTCACTACCATAACAAGCAAAGAGATCAATAAGACATGAAACTTGCAAGATTAAGCAACTAGGTTCCTTGTGACCTCCAAGCTTATGGTCGACACACTAAGCCTTCAATGCATTTACTATCACAATTTAACTTATTGGCTTTGGCATGCTCAACACCCAAGGTGTGATCAACATGTGGGGTGGAGTAAACAAAATAGTTCAATTAGCAACTAACATCAAATACTCCACTCCCCTTCTTGGAAGCACTCTTACACCCACCAAGAGTGACTTCCTCACCCCCCAAATCCATCTCTAAGACAATCTTCCTCACTAGGCAACTTCTAAGGAGGGTCTCCAAAATAGGTTCTTCATCATTATAGTCCACACAATGAAGGTTAGGACTACTAGAAGATGGTCAAACACAACCAATAGCAAGACCACTTATCTCACTTGGAGTTCCAAACAATGGATTGTCTATAGAGCTCAACTTTCCAAACAATATCAATTCATCATCACCTCTTGAGGCATCAAATTTGAGGCATCAAAAATAGAGTAATCATCCACACTTGAGGAGTCATCGAATACAATTCAATCCATCTCATCCACTAGAGACTCCTCAAGGTCACTACCATCGTCACTACAACACATAGGTCCACAATTATCAAGCAATTCATCAAGGGAAAGGATAGGGTATTCATTCAACTGATCTTCTCCTTTATCAAATATAGGTGGGGTCTCATTACAAGGTCCACAATATAAGGTCAACTACACAATCTTCACTAAAGAGAGGTTCAATGAAAACCGAGCTCACATCATAATGTGGCTTATCATCCCTCTCAACTAGTGGTTCACAATCACACACAAGTTGACCAACCGACTCTACACTAGTTGCAAACACATTGTAATCATACAAATCATCAACTAGCATAGAGTTCTCACAAACACTACCACATGACAAGGAAGTAACATGTTCAAGGGAAGAACTTTCACATACCTTTGAGTGGCCATCTAGCTCACTCAATGCACTTGAAGTGTCATGAATTGGCTCTTCACCTTGAAGCTCACATTGAAGATTTTTTTCACCTTCTCCATCCTTCTTGGAACATGATTGAGGTTCCATTGGATTTCCTCCAAGAGTACATACACAAGTAGAAGAAAAAGATAAAGGATTAAGGTTAGAAAGCGGTGTCCTCACTCTCAATGATTTTTTTTCCCTCTTTCTTTCCCTCATTTTCTTTTCAAGGTCGGGTGTAGATTCAGGTGGTTACATCCTACTCACATCACTCAACACATCCTCTCCTTTTTCCACTCGAGGAATGTCACCGGTCACTCCCTTACTCCTCTCAATCTTTTGTCTCTCAAATTCGGGTGAATTGGGACGAGGCCCAAGAATGCCCATAGCCGGAGTAGGTGGACTCTTAATATCAACCCGGAATCTAGGACTTGGAGACTCATCACTTGAGCTCTCCTTCTTCTTTGTTGGTGAACCACTTGGCTTTGGAGCTTGTGGTTGGAGGTTCACCTTGTTGACATTTGTAAACTCTTTTCTCGCACTAGCCCCACCATTGCTTGTGATTGTAGGACCTATTGTTTGCTTCCTTTCATCCCTGGATTGAAGTACTTGCTATTTTCCTTTTTGCATAAGCCTAGAAGATGTACTAGGATAGATTTTAATCTTTGCCCGGCAAGGTTCAGAGTCATAAGTTCTTTTGCCCCTTGCTCACTTTGTACACATCCTTCATGAGATCATACAGCACCATCTTGTCTTGCAACCATGGTTTTCCTAGCCAATCACCATAATGCTCCATGGGATACACATCACACCAAATATATTCCTTGTAACTCCCATGAGATATGAGCACCCGAGCCTCTCTAGTAACCCAAACACCTTGACACTCATAAGGATTCAATTTGTAGCATGGTATCTTTAGTTTAGCAACCCAAGAGTCGTTAACAAAATTATTATACGCTTCACTAATCTTGAGCAAGCATCCTCCTCTACAATTCACCTAAAAAAGGAAATTAGTTTCACACATGTCTTTTATAGGATCACCCAAGTAAGGGTTTGAAATTCCAAGAGAAACATCACCATCAACTCGGGATTTCCTTATCCCTCCACTAATGGCAACACCACTAGAATAACCTCCACTTCTCGTCACTCTTCAACCATTAGAAGTGTTGTTGAAAGTCGAGGAAGGATTACCACTATGGAACCCATAAGTGCCTCTCGCCTTGGTTCCATAGCCCATAGCACCACTCCTACCACTACTACTAGAGCAATATACATCAATCATAGTAAGAGCAACACCATTTCTCATTCCACCCTTCACATGGGAATTAGGAGCATTAAGTCATTTAGTACAACTAGAAGATGCAACCCTCCCATTTCCCATGGAACAACCACCACCTCCTCCCATACTAATGGAAGGACCTCTACTACTCCCTTGCACACCATTAGCAAAACAAAAAGAAGATGAAAATGAAAAATCCATATAATCAACCTCATCATCAATTCTCTCTATATCACTATCTTCATGCACAAATTCATCACAAAGGTTCACCATACCTTGAAGCGTCACCATCTTCAATTTCTTGATTAGAAGCATAGGAATCTTCACATTCATCTTTGCAAGCCTCATAGTCTTCTTCATCTTCATAATCAACATAGTTCCCCGCTTCATCATCATAAAACCCTTGGTTCCCAGAATCGTCATAGCAATACCCATCATAATTATAGGAACCATAGTCTCCATCATCTCCGCATGAGTCATACCCTCCAGAATCATCATCCTAAGCCATAGTTGTAACCAAAGAGTAAAGGACCTCACAAATTCACTCCCTCACATGTATCACTCAAAAGATGTCAGTCAATTTTCTTTCCACTCGTGTATACACTCAAGGTCGTTGGCTTTTATGACCACACTCTATTGTTCTCACTACTCAAGCCTTTTTCCACTCAAGACCTTCTTGTTCTCTTAGTAATCATAATGGCAAGATCAAAAACTAGCACACCCAAGTAATGGTTCGGAATGGAGTTTATGTGATTCGATGTACGGAAGCTATTTAAATCCGCACTTGAAGCAAACAAGTTCTACGGCTTTAGATAAGACTCCAAGACACACAACACCCTAAAAGCTCAAAGCTGATGTTTTAGCATGTGTAACTGCTAACTTCGTTTCCCTCTTCGCCGTCTATGACTACTAACGGTGCGCAAACTAATTTCTCGATATTCTACAATATCGAATAGTCTTCTTTTGATTATTTTTTTCGAGAAAATTCGCCATTAGAAAGGCACAAAGATTATTGTGACCGGGGTTACACAAGATTGCCAATTATAACGGCATCAAATTGACTTCAAAATTTAATCAACGAAATGAAAATGAGCACTCTAATATTTTCAAAAAAAAAAAAGAAAAAGAAATTTCCTCTTAAAAATGTATCTCCTTTTTTCTCTTTTTCTTCTTTTCAAGCAAATACGTTTTCCTCGATAAACGGCCAGCATAAAAGCTTTTCTGTATGCAACACATAATAAGCTTGAGCCATGCATGCCCTACTTGGGCACATGGAGTCTTCCTAGATAGGTACAGTTCATGCAGTACGGTATCTCACTATGTCCAATGATATGAAAATAATTCATCCGAGATTTAGCGTGTGTTCAAATTATAGGTGACTCAATGGGTTCAGGATCTAGAGTTTTAAGGCATTTAGAAGTTCATCAACCCATACTAGTCGACAACTTCTCCGCCCTAACCCAATGCACCCCTCCTAATCAGGTTAAATTTTTTGTGATAACGACAATGTAAACAACAAACGGATATTTACTAAATTAAAACAGGTTCTAGTTTTCATATTTTTATTAGCGGATTCGCCAAGGTATCACACCCTCTTGTAACATATTAAGATTTCCATTAAATGCAAAGACTTTATTTTAATCATACGAAATTATTAAACTCAGAGCTGCCACTTGACAAGTGTAAAGGTATGCTAAGTAACTAAAATAGTGTACTTCTAGAATACTTTTGACTCATTTTTATGCTATGTCAGATATCTTGTGTAAGGACTTCGACTATCAGCAAGGGGGCAGGCACCCTCGAATCATGTGCCAACCACAATTGCTTTATTGTCATGAATTAATTAAAATATATATATATATATATATATATATATATATATATATATATATATATATCTATTGTATTTTGCCGTGGGTCTATCGGAAACATCCTCTCCACCTTGATGGGGGTAAGGTCTGCATACATCTCACACTTCCCAGATACCACTTGTGGGATTACACTGGGTATGTTGTTGTTGTATTTATGTATTTATTGTTGTAAATCACACTTTTTGAATTTTACTTAAACTTGATGAGTTTTATCACTACTCCTTAACTCTTTTCCAACTTCAAAGTCAACCAGTTAAAAGAATTTATCGCCATTTCACAAGCTCAAAGGTATGCCAAGTCACCCAATCGGTGCACCTTTTGAACACCTTTAACTTATTATTGGTCTGCGACAAATATTGCGGGTAAGGGTCTTAGTTAACTCTCAAGAAGGTAATAGGCACCCTCGAGAATAAATTATCTAATTAATTAGGCCTTTAAAATTATCAACTATTGGGTTGCTTTGTCAATTATGTTAAACTAATGAGACGGTTTGTTTGCTTAATGGGACTAGTCACAATCCTCATTTAAATTGTTAACTCCATGATTCATTCTTTCCACGTTTCAATATGATATTTAAAAAAATGAACTACTGACCCAATTCCTTTTATTTTATTTTAATTTTCTTCTAAAATTTGCTTAAGTTAACGTGGGAGTTACAGATTTGAGCACTAATATACCCGATCTTGAAAATAGAACCTTTTTTTGTGGTCTTAAAAATATAAGCACATTTTGATTAATAAAAATAAAAAAGATAGAAGTACCCACACCCCATAACAAAACAGAACAGTTGCTCTGCTCCTCAATGAAAAAAATCTATACAGTCTTTCCTCCTCAACAAACGGACGATTTTTCTGCTGAGATTTCTAGCTTCAGCTATGGCAAACGGCGTGACTGGCGGTCACTTTTCTGTAACTAGCAACAATTTTACTGATTAATCCGGTAACTAGCAAAAATTCCGATATATTTATCTTTTTGTTTTTTTTTTGAATTTGCTGCAATAATGATATGTTTTTGCTTGATTTCATAGCAAAAGGAACAACAAAAAATGAAATTAAACAATTTTGGTGGCATCAAATTTGTCGACTGTAAATAATGTCAAAAAAATCTGATAACTATATGACACGACCTAAATTTTTGGATAGGCCGTGCGGGCACCCGATTACCTCCCTAGACCCGTCGGACGAACCCTATAGGCTTAAGCCAAGACATACAATTTGAAACAACTTGGATAACACAAACTTTACTTGAAAATACTAGAGAATTAATCTAAATAATATAGAAATGCATATGAAATGCATATTATATATAAACTTACATATTTACAAGCTGCCCGAATAAATACAGCTGCTACCCAAAATAGAGAAGTCTAGAAATTTTCAGATATGACATCTAACAAGTCAAAAAGTTAAGTACATCTCCTGAAGGAAGAAAAATGAGATCAAACTAGTATATGTACAACCAGTGGCCTCAGTGAACAAGTTGGCTCACCGTTGACAACTAAAAAGGGGCCCTACTCCTCAATCACGATGCGGCCGACTGGGTCCGAGAGCGGAATCTTCCAAAACAAAATACAACACAGGAAATAGGGAGGGAGTGAGTCATAAGGACTCAGTAGGCGAGAAATAACTACTTAACTCAAAAAAATAGTTATGTTATCCAGGGAAATGGTAAGTAACGGTATATAACAGATAAAAATGTACAGATAGGCAAGTAGCAGTCACATACAACATTCATAAGAATATGAAATGAATGCAAATCATAATGCAAGGAGGTCACATGTGCCCAATGAATGGAGTGGAATCTTCCTACCCTCAATATGATGCAAGGAGCAGAATCCTCCTGCTCCTAGGGCGGAATCCTCCTGCCATCAGATGACATAACAACCCAGAAATTAAGAAAAATAACCAGAAAATACATAACAAGGTTGTGGCGTAATAAGTACGCCCTGTCGGCAGCTATTCATGTAAAGAACGTGTGAATAGATCATCCAAAGGCCAAAGGCCGTCAAGGAAGTGGATAAAATCACCTACCTCGAGTCCTGGGCCAGGATAGCTACTGAATAATTTTCTTTCCTGCCCGATGTCCCTTAGAATAACTCCTGTTGAGCCAAAGAAATATATTCGCACGTATAAGTGCCCGAAGAAAGAGTATTTAGCCTTTAGACAATGAAAGAAAAAAAAATACTCCCTTCGTCCCAATTTATGTGGCAGCATTTCCTTTTTTGTTTGTCCCAAAATAAGTGGCACCTTTCCTTATTTGACAACTATATAATGCATCATCTCTATTTTACCCTTGTTGGGCCCTACATACTTTTAAACCTACCAACAACTTTTTTATTACTCAAATCTTCTCTCTCTTACTTTTTCAAGGGTAAAATTGATACTTAACAAGGTCAACCTCTATTTTCTTAAACTCCGTGCCCGGTCAAATGGTGCCACATAAATTGGGACGGAGGGAGTACCAAAATACCCTTGGGACGGGCTTAGCCAAAAACCCATAAAATATATATTTTCGGACTCCTCATAATCCCACGAGTCCAATGATATCATTAATATTCATATTTGAATTCAATTTCATCAAATTTCCAAATTTTATAATTTTATGGTACTAACTCACATTCCCTTCAACCTAATTCATATATCTCCCACTTTAATACTTGAATTAACATTAAGAATTGAATTGGAATCGCTACATGAACAATTGGGATGAATTGGTACTCTGAATTTTGGCTTAGAACCACTTAGAACACATGAAATTGGATAAGAAAGAAAACCCGCCGATATGGCCTTTTATACCCAGAAATCAACGCGATCAGGCAACCTCAGGCGCCCATGCGGCACCCCTCTATTGCGATAGTGCAGTACTGTCCAAAAGGTGCAGAATTCTGCACCAGCACTTGTTGTTTCTGCGATTTGTGTCCGAACGTGACCTTAAAAGACTTGGAATGACCTCAAATTTTGTATACAAGTCATACAATACTTGGGTGACATGCTTGAAAAGACGGATCTCTAATAGGATCTCTGAAACTTAAGAAGTGGGACCTACGAGAAGATGTCTATTTCTTTACTTCCGGGGCTTTAGGGAAAACTATCGAAACGACCTTGGATTTCACTTCCTAAAGTTGCTACAGGTCACAAATGATCATACAAACCTAGCGCAACCTTCGGATCTTGAATCAGAGCACATTTACTCAAATAGAGCTCGAAAACCTCTTTTAAGGTTAACCGACCATGGAAACAGAAACCTTCTAAAAAATCCTACTAAACGAGGTCCGAATCAGCTCAAATTTTACAGACATATCCTAATGGATCTTATGGAGCTTTTAAGATTGTCGGCATGCTAATCGGTGTTCTAACTCCCAAAACGACTGCCTAAGGTCATTTAATTCTCCTCCACTAAGACTCTCACTCATCCTTGAACAAGCCAAAGTCTAGAGAAGATTTCACATGACTGATGGAAAATCTTACGCCAACTTTCAAAAACTATTTAACGGACATAATCACACCATACAGAATAGAAAACATAAATACTGATAAGATCTTTTAAGATTTAGAAATTAAAATCCTAACTGAGTCATCGAAGAGATGAAATTATCTCTCATGGATGCTGGACTCAAGCTCCCAAGTGTCCTCCTCATGAGGACGGTTGCACCATCGCACTTGAACCATCGAAATCTGCTTCGAACGAACCTTCCGAATATCTCGGCCAACTATCCCAACTGGGAACTCCTTATAGGCTAGATTCACATCCAGCTGAGTATGATCTAACTCAATCACTTCGGAAGGATCCCTGATAAACTTTTGAAGCATCGACACATGAAAAACCGGATGAACTGGCATAGAAACTGGAAAATCGAGCCGATAAACCACCTTAGCGATGCACTTCTCGATACGGAAAGGGCCAATAAATTTGGGACTGAGCTTCCCTTTCCTCCCAAATCTCTTTACAACCCGCATGGCGATACTTTTAGAAATACCATGTCGCTGGCCTTGAACTCTAACTCTCAGCTCCTCCGGTTTGAATATGAAATTTGCCTTCTCTTGGCAGTCCGCAGACGATCCTGAATAACACGAACAACATCCAGAATCTGTCGATCCATCTCTGAACTCATCACCTCCATATCTCGAGACTCAAACCAACCGATAGGAGAACGACATCTACGGCCTTACAAGGCCTCAAATGGAGCCATCTGAATGGAGGACTGATAGCTATTACTGGAAGAAAAATCTGCCAAGGCCAAATAATCATCCCAGTGGCCTCCAAGTCCAATGCACAAGCTCTCATCATATCCTCAAGAATTTGGATATCTGGCTTGGATTGACCATCAGTCTGAGGATAGAACGTCGTGCTAAGCTAAGAAGTAAACTAGGAACCATGATCGGATATGATAGACACTGGAGTGTCATACAACCTAACCACCTGATCAATGAAAATTCGAACCAATCTCTGAGCTGAATCACTAGTTTTCACATGGATGAAGTGAGCTGATTTAGTTAGTCTCTCCATAATAACCCAGACTGAATCATGGTGTCGCTGAGTCTTTGGCAGACTAACCACAAAGTCCATGGTGATCTGCTCCCATTTCCATTCTTGAATGGGCAATGCCTGAGCTAACCCTGCTAGTCTCCGATGCTCGAACTTAACTTGCTGGCAGTTCAAGCAACGAGACACATAATCGAACACATCCCTCTGCATCCTTTTCCCTCTGTATCGGTATACACCTCACAAGGCTCGCCATAAAGATACTGTCTCTAAGTCTTCAGAGCGAAGACCACAACTGCGAACTCTTGATCATGAGTCGGATAATTCTTCTCATTCGGCTTCAGCTGTCTGGAAGCAGAAGCAATCACCCTCTCGTGCTGCATAAGAACACAACCAAGACCCACACAAGAAGCATCGTAATAGACTACGAACCCACCAGTGCCAGAAGGAAGGGATAGTACTGTAGCTGCATTCAATAAGGCCTTGAGCTTCTGGAAACGCACCTCGCACTTATTGGACCATCGAAACTGAACTACCTTCTGAGTCAGGCGAGTCAAGGGAGCTATAATGATGGAAAACTTCTCCACGAACCTTCGATAATAACCTGCCAGACCAAGAAATCTGCGAATCTCAGTCAACGAGGTAGGACGTGGCCAATTTTGTACAGCGTCAATCTTCTTCGGGTCAACCTTGATACACTTACTAGATACCATGTGACCTAAGAATGCAACAGAATCAAGCCAAAACTCATATTTCGAGAACTTGGCATACAACTTACGATCACGGAGGGTCTGAAGAACCACCCTCAAATGATAATCATGTTCCTCGCGACTGCGAGAATAGATCAGAATGTCATCGATGAAGAGAATGACAAAGGAATCTAGGAACGTCTTAAACACCCAGTTCATGAAATCCATAAAGGCTGCAGGGGCATTAGTCAGCCCAAAAGACATAATTAGAAACTCATAATGGCCGTAACGAGCCCTAAAAGCAGTTTTCGAAATATCTGACTCCCGAATCTTCAGCTGATAATAACCAGATCGCAGATCGATCTTAGAATAGAATTTGGCACCCTTCGACTGATCAAACAAATCATTAATATGAGGCAAGGGGTACTTGTTCTTGATGGTGACCTTATTTAGCTGACGATAATCAATATAAATCCGCATAGTCCCATCTTTCTTCTTCACGAACAGAACATGAGCACCCCACGGTGAAATACTTAGCCTAATGAATCCCTTATCAAGCAAAACCTGCAACTACTCTTTCAGCTCCTTCAATCTGACACAGCCATGTGATAAGGAGGGATGGAAATAGGCTGAGTACCTGACACTATATCAATGTCAAGCATAATCTTTCGATCAGGAGGAAGTCCTGGGAGATCATCTGGAAACATATCAGAGAAGTCCCTCACAACAGGAAAGGAATCGTGGGATGGAATCTCAATAGTGGTATCTCGAACCATGGCAAGATATACTGAATACCCTTTATCCATTATTCGCTTCGCTTTTGAGAAAGAAAACACACGCTCTGTAGGTGGCAATTGAGAACCCTGCCATAATACCGGTGCTGAACCAGGAAAAGATAACCGAATAGACATGGCATGATAATCCAGAGTGGCGTAACAATGACGCCAACCAATCCATGCCGATAATGACATCAAAGTCGACCATATCTAAAACCAGAAGATCTACCAAGGTCTCACGACCACTAAAAGATACTGTACAGGCAGGATAAGCTCGATCCACAAGAATCGAGTCTCCGATTTGAGCAGAAACACAGAATGGATCGCGAAGACACATCTAATCCACGTGAAATCCCGCAGAAAATAAGGAGAAATATAGGAATAGGTAGATCCTTGCTCCACCAAAAATATGCATCTCGACCACAATCAGATAAAGTACCTGTAACAACAGCTGGAGATGCCTCAGCATCCTGCTTGGCTGGTAATCCATATAACTGTCTCTACGGCTGAGCTGAGCTGCCACTGTGAGAACCAGCTCTAGAGGGACCACCAGAACCATGCCCACGACCTCTACTAGGTGATGGTAGACCACGAGCTAGCTGAGACCCTAAAGGGGAACCCTAAGGCTACTGCTACATAGGCATCGGAGGGCAACAGAAAGGACGACTACTACTCTGCTGATAAAGTTAAGGGCAATCTTTTTTATGATGCCCTAAATCCTGACAGATAAAACACCTAGAAGAAGACCTGCACTGCTCAAACTGGAACTAATCATGAGGACAAGACTGGGATGGAAAACAACCCTAAGAAGCGATAGGCGCATCCTAAGAACCATACGCTGAGGGCTGGACTGACCTCACATGAGGCCTACTCTGCTGCTGAAAACTTCTACCTCCAGATAAGGTACTAGCATGCCCTGGACCACGAGATCTCTTACTCTCTCGGTCTAACTCCTCAGTCTCTAATTTGTGATACGCGTCATACCTCCTAGCAATATCAACGGTGACATCAAATGAAGTCCTGGCCTCAATCTCACGAGCCATCTGAGTCCGCAAATAGAGAGAAAGCCCATCAACAAAATGTCTTACCCTCTCAGAGGGCTCCTTTACAAGATCTGGAGCATACATAGACATCTCAAAGAACAAAAGCTCATACTCCGAGACTGACAAGTTAGCCTGTGCAATCCTCTCAAACTGCCTCCTCTTCTCATCCTGCTGAATGCGAGGGAAAAACATCTCCATGAATCGGTGGGAGAACTCACTCCAAGTCAGATTAGGCAAGACTTCCCTAGCTGATCGGAGTGCGGTCCACCAAGCTAAGGCTGGACATCAAACTGGAAGGCAGCATACTCAACTCCATACTGCTCAAGATACCAAATGGCCTCAAGAATACTGTGGCATTGATCAAGAAAACCACGAGGCTTAATCTTATCTGAAGTATGACCAGAGATTCTCAGAGGATTAAGTCTGATAAAATTATGTAGCCTTGTTGGATCATTGACCTGACCTACTCCTAGGCTGGCTGACCAGCCTGAAGAACTGGAGGAAAAACACCCGTTGCCTCTGTAGCATAACCATCTAGAGCTACATCTGGAACTTGAATAGGGGCTCTCTAATCCTGAGCACCAATATCTACTGCAGCCTGAGGAGCTGCCTCAGGAATAGAAGCATCTACAGCTGCCTGAAGAATAGGAGGTCCCTGGGGCATCTGCGCCACTAAGAATATCATAAAAACATCATGAAGTGCAGGGGGAACGAATAAGCCTGCTCCCCCTGCCCAGTAGGATCTGCCGCTGCTGGAACCTACATAATAGGATCAACATAATCCACTATCCTCGCGGCTCGAGCAGCTCTACCTCTACCTCGACAACGACCTCTACCACGACCTCTACCGCACCAAACACCTCCACCTCGCAGAGCAGCAGGCATAGGGGCTGCCGCTGGCTCCTCTACCTCTCGCTTAGCCATCGTGCGCGTTCGCACCATTTACTGCGAAATAATTTACAATATTGAACTTCAGATAAGAATACTCACGCATGAAGGGGAAAGAAAGAAAGGAAACTGCCTACATGCCACCATAGCCTCTCGTAGATAGGTACGGACGTCTCTGCCAGATCAACGAGACTCTATTAGCCACTGTCATGATCTGGAAAGACTCTAAATCAGGTTCTGATACCAACTGACACGACCCAGATTTTTGGATAGGCCATGCGGGCACCCGACTACTTCCCTAGACCCGTCAGACGAATCCTATAGGCTTAAGCCAAGACATACAATTTGAAACAATTTAGATAACACAAATATTACTTGAAAATATTAGAGAATCAATCTAAATAATATAAAAACGCGTATGAAATGCTTATTATATATAAACTAACATATTTACAAGCTGCCTGAATAAATGCAGCTACTACCCAAAACATAAGTCTAGAAATTTCCAGATATGACATCTAAGAAGCCAAAAAGATAAGTACATCTCCCGAAGGATGCAAAATGAGATCAAACTAGTATATGTACAACCGGTGGCCTCACTGAACAATCTGGCTCACCGCACACAGCTAAAAAGGATCCCTACTCCTCAATCACGATGCGGCTGACTGGGTCCGAGAGCAAAATCTGCCGAAACAAAATACAACACAAGAAATAGATAGGGAGTAAATCATAAAGACTCAGTAGGCAAGAAATAACTACTTAACTCAAAAAAATAGTTAATTTATCAAGGGAATGGTAAGAAACGGTATATAACAGATAAAAATGTACAGATAGGCAAGTAGCAGTCACATAAAACATTTATAAGAATATGAGATGAATGCAATCGTAATACAAGGGAGTCACAAGTGCCCAATAAATGGAGCGGAATCCTCCTACTCCAGGGTGGAATCTTTCTACCCTCAATATGATGCAAGGAGCGGAATCCTCCTGTTCCTATGGTGGAATCCTCCTGCCCTCAGATGACATAACAACCTAGAAATCAAGAAAAATAACCAGAAAATACATAATAAGGTTGTGGCATAATAAATACGCCCTGTCGACCGCTATTCACGTAAAGAACGCGAGAATAGATCATCAAAAGGCCAAAGGCCGTCAAAGAAGCAGATAAAATCACCTACCTCGAGTCCTAGGTTAGGATAGCTACTAAATAACTTCCTTTCCTGCCCAATGTTCCTCAGAATAACTCCTTTCGAAGCCAAAGAAATATATCCGCACGTATAAATTCCCGAAGAAAGAGTATTTATCCTTTAGACAATGAAAGAAGAAAAATTACCAAAATACCCCTAGGCCGGAATTAACCGAAAATCCATAAAGTATATATTTTCAGACTCCTTATAATCTTACGAGTCCAATTGTATCATTATTTTTCATATTTGAATTAAATTTCAAATTTCCTAATTTCATAATTTTATAGTACTAACCCCAATTCCCTTTAACCTAATTCATATATCTCCCACTTTAATCCTTGTATTAACATTAAAAATTGAAATTGAATAGTTACCTGAACAATTTGGATAAATAGGTAGTCTGAATTTTGGCTTAGAACAACTTGGAACACCGGAAATTGGATAAGGAAGAAAAATCAGCCGACATGGCCTTTTATACCCATAAATCAACGCAATCGCGCAACCACATGTGCCTATGCGCCATCCCTCCATCACGATCTCTCTTCTAGGAGCGCGGTCGCACTTTGGGGCAACAAAACAAAGCGCTCACGTGCCTGCACATGTGCGATCGTGCAGCACTGTCTAAAAGGTGCAGAATTCTGCACCAGCACCTGATGTTGCTGCTATTCGGGTCCGAACGTGACCCTACAAGACTCGAAATGACCTCAAATTTTGTACACAAGTCATAAATTACTTTTTTGACATGGAAAGAATGGAACTCGAATCGGATCTCTAAAACTGAAGACGTGGGTCCCACAAGAAGAGGTCGATTTCTTTACTTCCGGAGCTTTAGTAAAAACTATCGAAACGTCTTCAGATTTCACTCCTGAAAGTTGCTATAGGTAAAAAATTATCATACGAACCTAATGCAACCTTTGGATCTTGAATCAAAGCTCATTTACTCAAATCGAGCTTGAAAATCTCTTTTAAGCTTAAACGACATCTGAAACGGAAATCTTCTAAAAAATCCTACTAAATGAGGTCTGAATCAGCTCAAATTTTACATGCAGGTCCTAGTAGAACTTATGGAAATTTTAAGAGTGTCGACATACTAATCAGAGTTCTAATTCCCGAAACGACTGCCTAAGGTCATTTCAATATAGTATTTTTGGATATATGCAGACGATTTTTCGTCATTACCTCTCATTAAGTATTTCTAGTATAAGGGAGAACAATGATGGATTGGCTTCATTATTTGAAATTTTATAATAATAATTTGATATTTACTGACTTTGAATTATTGAAGAATCAACATACGATATAGGTAGTTACATATTGATTAAAAATAATAATTGATGACGAATTTGAAAGAGTTACAGAATAATCGTATGAAACTAATGAAAAAATAATTTTGGAAGAGTTTCATATGCTCTGTCGCCATTAGGTCCTTTGAGGTTGGAAGAAACAATACTGGAATGGAATTATTACCAGGAACATTCTAAAAACATGTTTCATGTTTGGTTGAAATGAACTACTACAAAACGGGAGAATTTATATATACTTCTCAACTTGCTAATATAAACAAAATGATGACGAATTAGATTGTGTTTATTTATCATCATACAAACGCTGATAAAAATAGGACTTTGAAGGAAGTGCGGACAAATTGCAGCCATTTATCCTCATTAGGTCCTTTGAATTTCACTGAAATAATGTTGGATTGTCATTATTATCAGAAACACCGTACAAATTTTTTTGATATTTGCTGTAATGAGCTTCTGACAAAACTAGAGGATTTAAATATAATTCTCAGTTGCTAATATACACAAAATGATGATGAATTGGACTTTGTTTATTAATCATCATATAAAAAGCTCATAAAAATAGGATTTGAAAGGAGCTACAGACAAATTGTCACCATTCATACTCATTATGGCCTCTATAGTTCAGCAAAACATAGGAGGGTTGGCATTGTTGCTACAACCTTTCTAAAGCTGCTTTTGTATGTGGTTGAAATGAATTAAATGTATTTATATATTGATTGTATGTTCAAAATAATGATGAATTATATGTCCATTCAATTTTCCATGCAGAAATGGTTACAATTGCCATCTATATTACATACAATGGAAAGTGGACTAAAGATAACAGATTTTTCGATCATCTGACGAGACTAATACATGTGAAAACAGACATCTCATTTGACAAACTTGTGGATAAGATATTTGATGCTCCGAAATGCAATCAAATGATAGAAAACATCTAGTTTCATACAAATCATGAAACAAGTAAAGGAATGTTGGTGAGAAATGATGACGACCTCAGTGACTGCATGTACTTTCTCCAAAATGACACCAATTTCACGGATACGCATTTAATTGTGGATCTATGTGAAAACATGTCTCTGTCTCCGTGGAATATTACATTATCGCTACATTTTGAATAAAAAAAGAGGGAGGCCTGATTTTACAATAGACAACGCTTTGGCAATAGATGAAGATGGAATGCAGATTCAAATTTTCATTACAGCACCACCATCTGAGGAAATAGAAGACAATAGTAATCTTAAACACGATGAATTCACTGAGCATGAGCACCTAGTTTCTCCAGTAGCAATCGTAGAGGAGAACGTAGAAACATCAACGACTAATACTATGATCATATTATGTGTGATTTGGAGTCCCCCATAGAGGCTGGACATTTGACACATAGTCCGATCGCGTGTGATACTACTCGTCTAGGGGACACAGCCCCTCTAGTCCAGGTGGGGATTGAAATATCTAGTGTGACCGGGTGTCATTCACACACTCTCACCAGAGAGACGATATTACTGGCTGGAGGGACATAGCCCACAACACCCGCCAAGTTTGTTATATACGCGTATATAGCCATAGTATATACCGCATGACTATACAGGAGGCTAGTTCAGATGTTCAGTTACCTGATTTGGGGGGATACAGCCCATAACACAAAAAAAGTATCAGTTCAGATAACAGTTCAGTTTTAGCTTAGTACTAATTATCAGCCACCAGTTCTTAGTGTCAGTATCAGTTGACAGCTATCAGTTTCAGTTTCTAATTACCAGTTATCAATCATATAATAGTCATTTATCAGTATAGTTTAGCTCAGTCTTCAGTTTCAGATTCAGTTAGACTTCAGTTTGTATTCAGATCATGTTTCAGATTTCCAGCTTCATTGCTATACTTCAACACATATTTTCATATTTATATTTCATCCTTATAGTTTCATTCAGCTATGCTATGTATTATATGCTCATGCCTTACATACTTTGTACATATCGTACTCACGCTATTTTCTGGGGCGCTGCGTTTCATGCCATGTAGGTATAGATAGACTAGCACTTGGACCATGTTAGTAGGCCATCTACAAGCTATTGGAGTCACTCCGCTTACTCCCGGAGTTACTTATCTTTTGGGTGTGTACAGTCAGCTAGTTTGGGTATGGCGGGCCTTGTCCCATCCTTTGTATATTCAGTTCAGCACTCTTAGAGGCCTGTAGATATGTCCCTGTGTGATTCAGTCACTATGTTATGAATGTCATCATGTGATAGCCTTGTCATTTTTCTAGACTTTATATTTTCAGTTAATATGTATATATTTATAACCAGGTTGCTAGCTCATCTCTATTATTCATAGATTATTAGTAGGTTTAGCAATTATGGACACTCAGTTTTGGTTATCCGTTGCGGTTCTAGGTTGGGTCGTGACATAACATAGCGATTGAACCACATAGGGACATATCTACAGGCCACTAAGAGCGTTGAACTGAATATGCAAAGGACAGGACAAGGCCCCGCCATACCTACTCGACGTATGTACAACATACCAAAGGTTGTAAACTTTGCGAGAAGATGGAGTGACTCCAACAACTGGTAGATAGCCTACTAACGTGGCTCAGGGTCTGATCTCTCTGTACCTGGGCGGCATGAAATGCAGTGCCCAGAAAAGGGCGTGAGTACGATATGTATAAAGTATGTAAGGCATGAGCATATAATGCATAGCATAGCTGAATGAAACTATAAGGCTGGAATATAAATATGAAAATATATGCCGAAGTACAGCAATGAAGCTGGAAATCTAAAACATGAACTAAACATGATCTGAATATAAACTAGAGTCTAACAGAATCTGAAACGGAAGACTGAGCTGAACTATACTGATAAATGACTTTAATATGACTGATAACTAGTAACTAGAAACTGGAACTGATTGCTGTCAGCTGATACTGACACTAAGACCTAGTGGCTGATAATAGAGAACTGATAACTGGTACTAAGCTAAAACTGAAATGTTATCTGAACTGGTACCTGTCTGGTGTTATGGGCTGTAACCCCCCAAATCAGGTAACTTAACATCTGAACTAGCCTCATATATAAACATGCAGTGTATACTGTGGCTATATACGCGTATATAACAACCCTGGCGGGTGTTATGGGCTATGTCCCCCCAGCCAGTAATATCTAGTTTCTCTTGTCAGAGTGTGTTGATGACACCCGGTCACACTAGGTGTTTCAACTCCCGCCTGAACATGGGTTGTGTCCCCTAGATGGGTAGTATTATACGCAACCGGACTGTGTATCCAATATCCAGCCTCTATGGGGTACTCCAAATCACACATAATACGATCACAATATAAACATAAGCATACATGAGGCATAACACATGTGGCAACAATATATATGGACTCAAAGGAATGATAAGAAAACTCGTAATGGAATTATAGACACAACCTAGAACTCAGAATTTGTCCAACTCTTTGAATTTCTATAAACATTTCGGCAGAGTTTCCCCTAAAACTGGATGGTCCACAAAAACAGACCTATCACTATAATATACACAGGGATGGATACCCGGATAAACTAATAAATAAAATAGATTAAACCGATAAAATGATGAGGCGACCGATGACATAACAAATCCGCAGATAGAATGTCAAGACATCACCACTGTTCTGCTTTGCGACCTAATTTTCAGAGCGTAGATCAAAGTCATAGACTTCATGATCTCATGAAAGTTTTAGATATATGTCTTAGGATTCCACAGAATCTTAACTCATCTCAATATCAATTTTTTACAAGGAGTTATGCTCAAATTACTAACAATTGTCCGAAGATAAAAACAGTTTTCCTGATTTTGAAATATTTTGTGCTACTGTTTTGGACATCTTTCACCGTGGTTCTTAGCACCAAATTAAGAACATACAAGGTTACCATTATTCCATACAAGTTCCCCACAAGAACCATTAAGTTTGGAACTAATACAAACTTCAAAAGATACAAAACAAATGCCTTGTCAAAAGAAAGGTTTAGCCTTACATACCTCTGATGTTTCTTGCTTCTAAACTTTGTTTCCCTATAATTCCACACCTTATAAACCTTAAACAAGCTATAACACAGTATTTAAAACTTTACTTAGCCATGAAATAATTCTACCACTTAAGCTATAGATGAAAAGGAAGGCAGCACGACGTCACCTTCGCTGCGTAGAGCGTTTTTATGCAATCCGTCCTCAATTTCGAGTTAAGATTGGTGTCCTTCCTTCAAAATCATAAAAATGGATTAAACACACAAGAACACACTGTTTCTCTCATGAGGTTTCTGGAAATAAAGAGATAACTGATGAATTTCTCTTTTATACTAAAGATATTTCAATTCTAGCCCTCTTTTGCGCTTATGTCCCTTCTTCTAGCCTTACTTCTGATGCTCATAACTTTTTATCCAGATGTTGTATAAACAAACGGTCAAAAGTATTGGAAACTAAACCCTAAAACCTTCAATTTGGTTTATGATATGTCCCTAAAAGACTACATATAATATACATAATTAATTATTCAAAAACCTTCTTTAAAAGGCAATCCTTCGTCGGTTTTTCCGCAATTTAAATCCGATTTTTTTCAAACTTTATAGTCAACATATAAACGTTATATATGATCATATTATGACTTTAAAATCACTTAAATCATTCTTAACATGTCATTATAAACATATACGTCACTTTAGACATACAGGGTATAACAACAATGTAACAAAAAACGCTACAAACATCACAACCTAAGAAATGATGGAATGGTAACACTTTAAAACACAACTGTTGCTCAATGAAAATGAATTGTCAACACTACGCAACTCTATGCAAAAACACAAATAACAAAAGCTCTGTAAAAGCTTTATCAACAAAAACACAAAAACAACAAAATATACGCTAGAAAAATGCCAAAAATACCAAAAAAAAAAAAGAAACTGTAATATCATTAATAAAACAAAACTAATAGAAAAGCTTTAACAAATTTAATAAAATAACATAAAAAACCAAAGCAAAACTAATACTTTGAAGGATTGAATGGAAACCTAAAACGAACAAAAAATTAAAGGAATCGAAAAGAAATAGCGATCTTGGGTTTCCTCCAAAGGAGAAGACAGAGAGAGTATGCCGAAATAAGCCGAAAAAGGGGACACCAAATAATGAATATAGGATTTTTATATATGAGGGTAAAAAGGTCATTTTTAATAGGAGAATTAAAAAGTGCATATGCTTTAAAGACCAACAACAAAATAGCACGCCAAATAAAACCAGACACTAAAGTGCTCATTCCACATTAAAAAAAAGGGATTTCCACATAAATAGCCCACAATATTTCATATTAACAAGTTATTTAGCACTAACATAATATAGCCACAGTATTTATATTTAAAATTTAATTTATAATTAAAATATCAAATATAATAGATTGATATTTTGTATATATACCTTCTATACACATATATATTTGTCCCATATTTTTTAAATATTTATATCATCAAATTATATTTAATAAATATGCTAGGAAAAGAAAGAAAAGGACAAAATATGATTACAAAAAGTGGATAAAGGTTGGAATGGTTATGTGGGGGTAAAAATCCCTAAAAAAAAATGTAAGTTAATATCGACCAGATTTTTCCACAAGTTTCAACGTACTTACATATCTGATTTTACAAAGAGATGTCCTAAATTTGTCAAGTTACAAATCTATCCAGACTTTCAAAACTTGCACTATATGACCACTTTTCGAAACAGACCACATTTAAAACTTGTTTAGAAAAAAGGGTTTCAGTTTGCAAGCTTCAACAATTTCCATCACTTATTTATATTCCTTTCACAAACATATATTACTCAAGAATATTACTAAAAATTTATTACTCAAGATATAAAAGAACATGCATACATTACTAATAGTTTTTCTTTTCCTTCTAAAACTTAAATACCACAACAATAATTATATATATATATATATACACACACACACACATACAAGTTTATTAACTTTAAATATGTTGATTCACTCAAAAAAAAAAAATTAGAATACAAGGTTAATTTATGTTTATCTATGAAATGAGACCTTAGAGAACCGCAATAAATTTTACTAGTTAAACCCAAAGCAAACGAACACAGTTAGGATATCTTACAACAACAACTAAAAAACCCCATAAACTTCTACATTTGACTTGAATATTGAAGTTTATACCCCCTAAAGATCTTGAATTTAGAGTTCTTTTGTTCTAAACCTCTTACTTAAAACACTTATCTTTAGTTTTTTTACTTTCAAAGTAGAGTCACTTTTCTGTCAAATTTTTCTTTGCATTCAAAGCTCTCTTTTTTTATTTCTATTTGCTGGTTGTGTCTTAAATGAGGAATAAATATTCCTTAAATAAACTAAAGGAGACTAAGTATGGAATTGTATAAAATTACAAGCCTATGCCCCCGTGTAGTCATTTTCTCAGAAAATTACAGCTAATAACTGCCATGAACAGTATTTCAACCCACTCTAGTCAGCTTAAAAAAAATATAATGAAGTTGTTCTACCTATGGGTTGCGCTACTTGGGCTACAGGGCCTTGACTTGCTAAAGCAAAGACAAATTTCCCTTTATACTGAAACTACCAAATTTTAAATTTAACAATAACTTTCAAAACTCATAAAGTAAATTACATATGCATACTTAGCCTAAAATTACTCATTTATTCGACCAACATCTATATCTATATCTATATCTATATCTATACTAATTGAGAATTATAAACAAGTGTTGTGGCATGTCTATGGCCACCATTCACCTCAAAATATAAAGAAATGTACAATTTATTTTCCCCACATCCTAATCCTAATGGAATGTTTTGTAGTAATTGTACAATATAATGAATTTAATGCTTAATTCATGTGACCAATAATGATGTTTTAAGGTATTATGTTCGGTCTCCTAGGACTATTAGTAACGCTCCATACAAATGCAAGCTAAATAACGAGAAATTTTATTACATGCCTCACACGCCACGTCATATTTGTGTGACACTTTTAATTAATTAATTGACAAGTGGCCTCATGGATTCCATCTTACTAAGGTAAAAAATTAAAAATATAACCTTTTACTTTACATTTATTGCTATTAAGATTTTTAATGTTAAAATTAAGATTAGTAATAATAACAAGAAATTATGATATGAAAATATCATTGAGACCAAAGGTAGAAACTAGAAAATTATTTGATTGAAATTGATTCATCGCCTTTAATCATTTTCTCAACCTTTGGTTCTGCCTTCTGGATCGACCATGACTAAAGGTCTCTAGTAATTTTTAAGCCTAATATGTACGTAAATTTTTCGAATACTAAACATTCATATATGTTCAAGTAATATATTTTAGTTAATAGTAGAAGATCATTTTTACAAGTATTGGCATGTTGTTTGTTCTGATTTTATTCTTAATACAGCGTTCATTATTTTAAAAACTTTACAAAATTTAAAAATTCAAGAAGGAGTATTTCTTCAAATTCTCATTTCTCAAGATATTTTCTTACCATAATTTCTTGTTATTGTTACTAATTTTAGTCTTTCTATTAATAATCTTAATAGCAATAAATGTGGAGTAAAAGATTACCTTTTTAAAAAAATTTGTTCTTGAGTAAAATGAGACCCATGAATCCACTTGTCAAATGAATAATAGCCTCACACAAGTATGACGTAGCGTATGAGACATATAATAAAATTATTTTATTACATGTCTAACACGCCACGTCATACTTGTGTGACACTCTTAATTAATTAATTGACAAGTGGCCTCATGGATTCCACCTTATTAAGGTAAAAAATTAAAAATATAACCTTTTACTTTACATTTATTGCTATTAAGATTTTTAATGTTAAAATTAAGATTAGTAATAATAACAAGAAATTATGATATGAAAATATCATTGAGACCAAAGGTAGAAACTAGAAAATTATTTGATTGAAATTGATTCATCGTCTTTAATCATTTTCTCTACCTTTGGTTCTGCCTTCTGGATCGACCATGACCAAAGGTCTCTACTAATTTTTAAGCCTAATATGTACGTAAATTTTTCGAATACTAAACATGCATATATGTTCAAGTAATATATTTTAGTTAATAGTACAAGATCGTAAACTAGTTAGAGCTGATTCATTCTGTCATTTTAACAAGTATTGTCATGTTGTTTGTTGTGATCTTATTCTTAATACAGCGTTCATTATTTTAAAAACTTTACAAAATTTAAAAATTCAAGAAGGAGTATTTCTTCAAATTCTCAACAGGAGCGGATGTAGAGTACAAAGACCGGGTTCGGCAGAACCCAGTAGATTTTACGCGGACAGTGTATTTGTGTTAAAAAGATCATTAAATATGTACAAAAATCAAGTGGAGAACCTAGTAACTTGTACTTAATATTATTACCCTAAAACTTAGAACCCATAAGGTTCAAATCCTAGATCCGCCTCTGATTCTCAAGATATTTTCTTACCATAATTACTTGTTATTGTTACTAATTTTAGTCTTTCTATTAATAATCTTAATAGCAATAAATGTGGAGTAAAAGATTAGCTTTTTAAAAAAATTTGTTCTTGAGTAAAATGGGACCCATGAATCCACTTGTCAAATGAATAATAGCCTCACACAAGTATGACGTGGCGTATGAGACATATAATAAAATTTCTCCTTGTATTTTACCTTATTTTGGTCTAATACCTAAATTTCATACGTAGACATACCTAAATTTCATACGTACACAATATGAAGAAGGGTACATACATTAACCTAAAGCAATTTGTCGCACACGTATAGTGTCATTGAATGATAATAACGGTCACGGACGTCCGACCCAGGATGGGCTCATTTTTAGAGATAGCACACATTGGTTAGATCTATTGGGTAACATTAGTCTAAACTCCGTACATGAATGATAGTGGAGACGACGGTAACACAACAATAACGCCATAAAATTTCATTGAACAAGTACAAGCAACACAAAATATCCAACTAACCCATGCAGAAAACCTCCACCACGACAAAAAAGTAGGTTCACATCAAAACAACAAACAAAACCAAACAACCGAACAACCTACGTACCAAACGCGATATAAAATATAGAGCGCCTTGACAGGGACATCGCACAAAATTAAAACAACATGCAATACCCTAGCGGTTAACACTGGTGTTTTCACCCGCCCCCAGGGCATTTTCAGTAGTTGTACTGTCAGAGACTACAATGAGCTCTGCGGGAGCAAGTTGGTGGTAAGGAATCTAAGGACAGTTGGAAGAGCTTTGGCAGTGGGGATTCTTGAAGGAGCATCTTTGTCAGTCCATCTCTGCCCGAGTCCGCCGTGATCCTTTGCAGAAGTTCTCTGGCCTCCTTGACTGTAGCATTTAAATCAGTTAAACTACTACGAAGTACCTCTTCCGATGCACCCGGCGATGGCAGAATGAGAGATCTGCGTCCGCTACTGATGCTACGGGGTGGTGTGTTATCCATCATAACTTGTGTACGTACAACGAGAGATTGGAGAGTTTCCTTTGCTGACCACAGGATAAGAGTGTTATTTGACAAGTGGCGAATTGCGTAAAGAGCGCTGATAAGTATATGAAGCATATGCATATACTTAAATATATAGTAGTAGCAAATAACCCAACTTTTTTGTAGATATTGTGTGTATCTGGTAGGTGATGCAATGAATATAGATGTTAATGCGACTAACTGATATGGGAAGGGTAGGCTCTGTTACTTTGCCTGGTTTAAAAGACACAACCTCAGTAAGGTACTTACGGACATGGTGGTTGATGACTAAACAAGACACTGCCTCTGTCCCACTTTGTTTGTCGTGTTTCGGATTTCGAAATTCAATCTGGGTAGTTTGTTACAACAATTAAAAAGTTTGACGCTTGAAACACTAACTATGGCAAATAAAAGAGTTAATAACTCAGATTGTCGTCCCTTAAGAAATCATTAATGCGGATGGATTATTCACTATTTTATCCTTATTTAATCTTCATTGGTATTTGAACAAGTATAATATTAATCAATAAAAGAGATATTTGTGGTCTTCACATTTACTGCTATGGTAAAATGGGAAAAAAGTATGAAATTTTATGTTGAAATCTTAATTGGAAAAATATATTGAGACGACTATATTTAGAAAGAAGGGCAAATAATTTGTGGCGGAGGGAATAATTAGTAAGCAAAGTCACTTGATGTATTTTTAGTACTTATCAACAAGGGCACTCATGTTTGCCCATATAAGATTTTCTATCACTAGAAAGATGATGTGGCATGCCACGTCACACAAATGAACTTTTATTGTTATTTTTCAATCTTTGATTTTTCTAAAATCTAATGTTGTTTCTTTAATTGACTCCGTATCTGATCAATAATACTTACTCGATAAATATTATCTTTCGCCGAATAATATTTTTCGTTTTCTTCTTTACCAAGGTATGTATTATGCTATTAGTAATCCGATTAAACTTACTCGATAGATTTTTCTGAATTAAATGATAGTTGAATCGAGGAGAATGGAAATTTTGAAGAATTGATGCAAAATAAATATAAAAATTTATTTGTTAAATAATTTCTTTCATTACATAAATATTAAGAGGAATCACATTTATTGAAGGGTCGAAAGAAAAAGTTGATTGACAGATTAGCAAACTTAAGATTTTCAAGATCAATTTAAAAATCTCTAAGTAAAAAAAAGAGCTTAATCATAAACTTGGGGGATATTTGTCCACCGTATAACTGAAGCGCCAAAAATTAAATTAATTAGCAAACTTTACTAGGTGATTTTTTTTAAAATTATTGAGTTATAAATTTTCTTTGATTACACAAAATTTTTCCCGCCTTTGTCATTCAAATTAGATGTTCTTTGTTCCGATAAAATTTTGTATTCTTTGGGTAAGTACTAGTAACTGAGTAGGTTTTTAAAGGGAAATAAGAGAATATATTTTTTTTTTGGTGAGGGGGGATTATCAACTATACTAACCAATTAGTGAGATCTTTGTGGTCTTCAAAAAATTTATTACTATGGTAAAATGGGAAAAAAATTTGAAAATCTTACCTTTAAATCCTAAGTGGACAAATATTTTGAGACGACTATTTTTAGAAAGAAAGACATATAATTTGAGACGGATGGAGAAAATTTTTTCTTACATTTATGGTACTAAAGAAGTCAACATAAAGTGCCTTCCACCCATCAAAGTCAGAACTGCTTTATCAAACAGTCCCATGCGCTTCCTGAGATAGATTTGTCATTAGTGAGGCGTAATGGATTTTCCCTGCCCTCATTGATTCTTTACGTTTCTCATATCTATTAGGGAAGTTAAACCAACTGAATATACAGATTACAGAGCTCAGTTCATGCGCACCCAGGCACAAGACTGTTTACACTATACCACTAAATTAGCCATTCAGTGCTTTCCTCTACTCCTCAAGTTGCATTCTGATTATTATTGAATGTACACCAACCGTATGGTCAAATTATTTTACACTCTACCTCAACCCGACTTTTTAGATTTTGAACTGAACGAGGAAATATATTGCGTCCTTCCCCATTTCCTATGAGGATAGCTTTACTTTAGTTTTATCATTGAAGCCGAATCTCAAAACATGCATCCAAGCCAGTGAAATGTCATGCCCATCTGTAAGTTTTCAAACCTGAAAATGAATCACAGTGTCCAGTGTCCGCTGCACCTGACCAATTTACGGAAGTGGGGTATTCGGAAACGGAATATCTTCTGACATTCGTTTCTTTTTTCCATTGGCATGTGGGTGATGCATGACATGAGCGGTCAGATTCCTTCATATCCTGCAAAAAAATATATAACGAAAGATCTTTACACGGAATACATAATGACATCGACGACCTTTGAATATTATAGATTTGATAGAGAGATTCTCGATGTACCCACTTCTGTCTCATACCATATTTGATTAGCATTGAGTTCGAAGACATCGGTAGCGATAGCTGTGAGCGTGCATAATTAGTCGGTAAATCGACGGGAGAAGAAGACACTAATGCAAAAAGATAATACGATAGTGTTAGAAGACGTAGTATGTGTGTTAAAAAAAGACGTCATCTGAAATCAAAATGTGAATTTATAAAAAAATTGAACAAAACCAGTCTAAGAATTTAATATGAATAATGTCTCGGATAAGATTAAATGAATTTTATATATTATCAATTGAGAAAAACTTATCAGAAAAAATTGATTATAATCTTATTAATAACTTTGCATCTCAAACAGTTAACGAAAATAGATTTTAAAGTTATAGTATCTATTATTTTTTTATAAAAACAAATAAGGCCCCTCGTTATATGCTTCGCTGTAGGCCACAAAATTCGCCGGGCCGCCCCTGATTCTATGTTTCTTACAGGCTACTCCATCTTAAACCCTAGCTTACTGCTTACTCCTCTAATAACAGGTCACATATTCCCTTTAAATAGCATCACCAAAATATCAACTGATCCTACATTCGAGAAACACGCTATTCTAGCACTCGATTTATAGGTAAATATTTAGGGAGAAGAATCATGGGAATTGTATCTACAATTGTGACTAATAAGGAATTCCTCTTTTCTTTATTTGTTTGTGGTTCCAATTTATTTTCCATACTTATGAAAATTTTATTGCGAACAGTTATATAGCCTCTTCCAACTTGTTTGTGCGTTATAATATTATCAAGAACCACACCGCCTTATATTCCAACTTCAGCTCCTTATACCCGGAAGGATTTGGTGCTTTACATTTCATTACATACATGAACTAGTGGTGCAATCATATATGCAAACCTTTGACTACCTACGCAAAGAGTGTTGCACAACGCTTCTAAGCTATTTTGGAAGGGAGTTCCTGGCAAAAGTATACGCTTCTCTGTTTCAACCTTACTCACAGAGAGCGTGTACTTTTGTGGAAAAACCGTACTCACAGCCATGAGTTTTAGAGCCGGAAGATCCGCATGGGGAAACGTGGTCCAACCAAGAGGAAAGGCAGTTGTGGTAGGACAAATTCATATGATCATGTTTCTCCGACATGTAAAGATTTACATCCTCCGTCAGTTTTCTCTTCAAATTTTTTAAAGTCAAATTCTCTCTTTAGTAATTTGATAAGTGGTTAAAATAGCACACATTACATACTTATACTTGAGTTTTTATTGTGTTAAATTGGTGAAATAAGTGGACTTATCATGGTTTTGTTGAATTTTGTAGGTTGAATATGTTTGGAGAAGAGTGATGGAAAAAACAAGTCAAAGTGAAGTCCAGTTGAAGAAAAATAAGAAAACTGGCTAGTCTGTTGAGAACGCAGCAGAAATATGGCTATGCGTGAAACAATGACTAAGCTCAGCAGTGATAGAGTGGCTATCGGGTGAACCTTTTGATACCAAGGTGGCTATGGCGTGAAAAATCAGAATTTCTTCATTTTAACCTAGGGATAATTTTGGAAAATGATTGTAATTCATTTTGGAAACACATAAATACTTGTAGCTTTAATTTGTACATATCTTTGGCTACTTTTCCAACTTGGGAGCAAGAATCATCAATAATCCTAGGAGATAAAAGATTGGGTGAACTTTAATGAACAATTCTTTATTTCTTTCTTTATTTCTTTCTTTATTTCTTTGATTTGTATTGTTATATTTGGATAGTTGATGTAACTTTGGATATAATTATATGAATGATTCATAGAATTTATATATGTGGGTTTTGATTATCTAGCTTCTGTTACTTTGGTTGTTTAACTTTAATGTTCATGACACTAAAATTACATGTCTACTTTGCTAATTAAAGACTCGGGAGAGATTAGTTAGCGTAGAATAGTGAAGCTAGCGAGGATTTGTGTTGATAGGATATTTCATAGACTAACTCATCTAAAAGAAGTTACGCTCGAAAGAGGCCTTCTTTCCTCGGGTAATGGATAGTACTTTATACGCTCAACTATGGCTTTGACGAGCGCCGTTGAGGTAAATCCCTTCTAGGCCGGAAGGATTCTAGGGATTACATTAGAATGACTCGGCCATAATATATAAACCCCGTGCTATAATTGCATCCTAGGTTCAAAACTTGTCTTCCTTAGTTGTGAGAAGACCATTTATCACACCTTTACTTACTTTCCTAGTGTAGTTTGTAGTTGTTAATATCATTTCATCACCTCGATATCCTAGTTTGGCTTAGTCAAATAGGTTTAGTTCCTCCACTACTTTGATCGCATCACTTTGTTCCTTGTGGATTCGATCCCAGCTTCTAGTTGGGTAAATTGTATTGTGATGACCGTTCATACCTCAAACCAAGGTGTGTGTTGAGCGTTGTCATAATTCAGGAGAGAATTAGGCATATTCTTTGTATATTGCCCTTGGTTCTAAGGACCTTATAACTTGAAATAATGAAATCCCTTCCCAATTAATTTAATTAAGTTTCATTAAATGTAGTATTCATAACGTCGTATAGGGGGATCAATAGATTACCAGTGATTATTAACTAATACATTGACCAATAAGGGACATATAGAGGGATCAATAGATATGATGACTCACTTAGAGATAAATCATAGGCACAAGAACATGAACACATGTGATCGGTCCCTTGTACACAATAGGATGATGTACAATACGACATACTACCGGTTCACTAACAAATACACTGACCAATTGTGTTCATCTATGGGTGGCCATTGGCCAATACATATGATCACTAATAACTGCGATTCATTATATGTAATTTACTAGGAATTCTATACAATTGCAACATTGAATTGCCTGCTTTGATTTTCAGATTTAACAATTACTCCACGACCACCTTGGTCATGTGTTGATTTAGAAAGACGCCTCTTCCAACATCTAAAGGGTTCCAGGGTGAGAAAGAGATAAGAAGAGGAAAACGACCCTTTTTCCAGGCTGCATGAGAGTGCGAGCATGGGAGGCTACGCGCTTAGAAAGATAAAAAAGACTAATATACTTTCTATGTATTCAACATGTGCCACGTCAAGTTGATACTGTTGGTTTATGTTGAGTTTTCTGGGCATAAAGTGTATGTCGTCGCAGAAATGTTGTGGTACATACGTATTTATAGATATATAACCATAGGCGTCATTAAATGAAAGACATTGATCCTACTCTATTTAGTCACAAGTTACTCCATGAAAGACATGAGAGTGCATTAATACTAGATTAAGTAGTACCATCTCTTGTAGTTACATGTCACTAACCCAACAGATAGTTAGTGACGTCAACTTTATCCCCTTGTCATCAAAAGAGCTAGGTCAAGCTTTCGACCATTCACCTTACTCCGCCCAAAAGCCGCCAATGTACTTAAAGCAACATGGAAGATAAGAGACCAAGATGCAATCGATATGCTTTAAGCAACGAGACGGAGCTTCTTGAACTATTAAAGGATCATTTGCCCTCGTGACAAGAGGAATATCTCAGTAACAACTGTGTTAGAAAACGAGCGCACCGTAGTCAGTGCATGGCTGCATATGTCATGGAGAAGACATTCCAAAGAACGTCGTTAGGATCCCGATCAAGGTCAATGACTCGAGGAACTACGCACGTCTCAACATAGACAGAAGGGTGAAGAACACAGACAATTGAAGCATCCTTGTTTCCAGCTTTCTCATATACCGTCTGTACTGAATAAAGAAGATGTTTCAAAGATATGGAACCACCATCAAAGAAGCACATTTCGGAGAAAGAAATAGGATCCTTTTAATGAAAAGTGAAGTTCGAAGGCGTCACGATGATTTTAGAAAGAGCATTTGTGAAGGATATCTGCCGAGGTACCCCATTTATAGGCGAAAGGAGTAGAGAACAAGCAAGTATCGTGAGCAGTTAATGGCGGTCTGCGGAAATGTAGGGGTCGTTCGGTATAAGGGATTGGGATTATAATCCCAGTACATAATTCGGGATTATATTTATCCAATGTTTGGTACTAGGTATTAGCTAATACTAGGAAAAATTTTATGCCTAAATTGTAGTATTAGTAATCCCACATGGAAGGTGGGATTAACAATCCCGGGATTAACTATGGTTTCTACCGAGTAAATACATTATATAACAAAAGACCAGAAAAATTAGGTCACGTATTTCAAATTTAAAATAATTTTAGAAGCTGGAGACTTATGAGTCATTAAGTTAATAGGATCGTGAACCCGTCGCTATGTCACTATGAAAAAATGTAATTTTATGTAGATAAAGGAAGGGCGATGCCTTTAATAGCCTAAGCATTAATTGAGTTGGAAGGGTGTATAAAATGGCGAGGTCATGTTGTCCATGCTGTGATAATTCGTAAGGGGGATTCGAATTCGATAATGCAATTCATGTGTTTGACACATGTAACTATGTGAATCTCGGTTGTAAATAGGACATGTAACAATGTCAATCTTTGTTGTAAATAATCCACTTAACCGGCTCAAACTATATAAGCTCATGTTAACTAATACGTGCTCATTATTGCAAAGAAGAAGGTTATCTGATTTATATTATCAAGAATCTAACCATTATTTCATTTCCCTCTTATTTTGCAGGATAAGAATGAATCTTTTCTCCACCCAATGCCACTATAAAAGAGGGAACTATCAGGTGAGATCATTTACTGCTCCATATCGTGCACTTAGGGTTGTGGACATCCAATGAGTAGACCTGAGAGCAGCTTGGCTCGGCAGAAGAGGCATTGAGTGGTGAATACAGCGGTGTAGGCTAGAGTGGGTCGTAATTTAGGGTTCAGAGCATAGTGCTTTTGACACGACCCGGAATTCGGTTAGGCCGTGCGGGCACCCGACATCCTCCCCTAGACCCGTCAGGCGAACCCTTACCAATTAAATTAGGAAAATAAATATAATAATTCATAAATAAGGACAAGACTTAAAACAAAAACACAGACATACTGATACCTCTAAGCTGTACAAAAGAAATTACAGCTGACTACCCAACATACTAGGTTTAGGGTTATCCAGACTAGACATCTAAGAGTACAAAAGAAGACAAATACCTCCTGAAGGGAGCAAAATGCAACTGAAATAATAACCAATAAACTGGTGGCCATCCGGAATAAAAGCTGGCTCACCCTGACAGCTGAAGTCGTCTTCGATCCTTCACAACGTGGCGAACTCAATCCTGAAGCGAACCTGCCGAAACGAAATAGATAGACAAGAAACAAACAACAAACAAGGGTGAGTCAAAAGGACTCAATAAGTGGGGCAGACTAGCCACCTCAAAGAATAGGATAGCTAGCCAGGGAGAAGAAACAGATAAACCAAATTTCTTTTATTTAAATTATAAAAAGGTAGAGCCAGATAACAACCGAAAACACGTAAGAAACTTATAAACTCAACCAAGGATGCGTGCCAGAAACATAACAACAAATAAGAAATGCACATATAAGCAGGACAATAGTTATGTACCACAAGTTTACACAATGGTATGAAATGAAATGAAATAAAATGAAGTGAGATGAAATATGATGCGAAGGGTCACATGTGCCCGTAATCCCATCCCGAAGCGGAATACTCCTGCATTCGAGGGGAATCCAATCTGATAACTAACTGGAGCGGAATACTCCTGCTCCTGGGGTGGAATACTCCTGCACCCGATATAATATAAACCAGAGGTGGAATACTCCTGCACTCTCCTGGGGCGGAATACTCCTGCACCCGATATAATGTAATGCTGAGGCGGAATACTCCTGCACTCAATATCTGACATAAGAGCGGAATACTCCTGCTCTTGGGGCGGAATACTCCTGCTCTTGGGGCGGAATCCTCCTACCCTCAATGTGATACAATGGGGCGGAATACTCCTCAAAGGATAGCCAGACTCACAACAATGATAACAGAAAAACTCTTTAAAAGATAATCAGACTCACGACAATGATAACACCCTTTCGCTGAATATAGGAACTAGGCAGATTGCTGATAGTTGTAAAGAAAAGACTGAATCTGATCTTGATGAGCTACTAGTGCACTTTAAGAATCAAGTGACACAAGCTGAGATAACTTGGAAGGTGACCTCCCAAAATAATCAAAACTCTTACCTCCAAATGAGGTACCATGGTTGCCCACCAGGGCCACGGGATCTCTTGCTTTCCCGCTCTAACTTATGGTATGCCTCGAACCTTCGGGCAATATTAACAACAACATCAAATGAAATTCAGACCTCAATTTCTCGAGCCATCTGGGATTTCAAGGAAAAATAAAGGTCATTAATAAATCTTTGAATCTCTCGAAAGGCTCATGAACTAGTTCTAATGCATATCCAGCCATTCTATAGAATTCAATCTCATATTCTGAAACACCAACAGGCTAACCGACAGGCTACCTTGTCTAATCCACTAAACTGGCAACACTTTTCATCTCGCTCACTTCGAAAGGAACTTTTCCACGAATCTAAAAGAAAATTTGAACCAAGTTAGGTAATAAAGAGTGGCCTGCCAATTCAAGGCTGGACCCCTGAAAATTGAAAGCAGAATAATCAACATCATACTGCTTGATATAATCAAGAGCCTGAAGGATACTCTGACATCCTTTTATTTTAAAAAATCACGAGGTTTATCTGATGCATTGCTTAAGAATGTCAAAAGGTTCAACCGCGTAAAATAATGCAACCTATTTGGAAACTCGGACCGAACTGTTACCTCAGCTGGCTAACCAGCCAGAATAACTAGAGGCACAACACATGCTGCCTCTGGAACATACTTTACTGCAGCAACATTAAGAACTGGAATAGGAGCTCCCTGAGATCGAACGTCTCCATTTGCGGCAACCTGATATGCTGCCTAACGAATAATAGGTTCTAGCGGTATCTGCATCGCCAAGATTCTCATAAAGCATCGTAGAGAGCCAAGGGAGCTACAAGGCCCTGCTCCCTTGCCCATCGCGAGCTCGTACAGTTGGGACCTCCGTGACTAGACCGTCAGCACGATGAAAACTCTCGGGGCTTCGTCAGTGCTAGCCCCAGGCTAGACTGCTTCGTCCTTAACTCATACCATTTGCTGATTTATCACACGAGGGTTACCACGAAGGAATTAACAAAAATATTTTTGTGTAATAGACTGATGCACGATCAGAAAAGAAGGAAGTGAAACTTCCTAAATGCCATCATAGCCCCTCGTAGATAAGTACGGACGTCAACATACCCATCAGCGAGACTCTACTAGACACTGTCTTAGTCTGGATAGACTCTAAACATGGCTCTGATACCAACTGGAACCTATTATTCGTTAGGCAGCATATCAGGTTGCCGCAAATGGAGACGTTCGATCTCAGGGAGCTCCTATTCTAGTTCTTAATGTTGCTGCAGTAAAGTATGTTCCAGAGGCAGCATGTGTTGTGCCTCTAGTTATTCTGGCTGGTTAGCCAGCTGAGGTAACAGTTCGGTCCGAGTTTCCAAATAGGTTGCATTATTTTACGCGGTTGAACCTTTTGACATTCTTAAGCAATGCATCAGATAAACCTCGTGATTTTTTTAAATAAAAGGATGTCAGAGTATCCTTCAGGCTCTTGATTATATCAAGCAGTATGATGTTGATTATTCTGCTTTCAATTTTCAGGGGTCCAGCCTTGAATTGGCAGGCCACTCTTTATTACCTAACTTGGTTCAAATTTTCTTTTAGATTCGTGGAAAAGTTCCTTTCGAAGTGAGCGAGATGAAAAGTGTTGCCAGTTTAGTGGATTAGACAAGGTAGCCTGTCGGTTAGCCTGTTGGTGTTTCAGAATATGAGATTGAATTCTATAGAATGGCTGGATATGCATTAGAACTAGTTCATGAGCCTTTCGAGAGATTCAAAGATTTATTAATGACCTTTATTTTTCCTTGAAATCCCAGATGGCTCGAGAAATTGAGGTCTGAATTTCATTTGATGTTGTTGTTAATATTGCCCGAAGGTTCGAGGCATACCATAAGTTAGAGCGGGAAAGCAAGAGATCCCGTGGCCCTGGTGGGCAACCATGGTACCTCATTTGGAGGTAAGAGTTTTGATTATTTTGGGAGGTCACCTTCCAAGTTATCTCAGCTTGTGTCACTTGATTCTTAAAGTGCACTAGTAGCTCATCAAGATCAGATTCAGTCTTTTCTTTACAACTATCAGCAATCTGCCTAGTTCCTATATTCAGCGAAAGGGTGTTATCATTGTCGTGAGTCTGATTATCTTTTAAAGAGTTTTTCTGTTATCATTGTTGTGAGTCTGGCTATCCTTTGAGGAGTATTCCGCCCCATTGTATCACATTGAGGGTAGGAGGATTCCGCCCCAAGAGCAGGAGTATTCCGCCCCAAGAGCAGGAGTATTCCGCTCTTATGTCAGATATTGAGTGCAGGAGTATTCCGCCTCAGCATTACATTATATCGGGTGCAGGAGTATTCCGCCCCAGGAGAGTGCAGGAGTATTCCACCTCTGGTTTATATTATATCGGGTGCAGGAGTATTCCACCCCAGGAGCAGGAGTATTCCGCTCCAGTTAGTTATCAGATTGGATTCCCCTCGAATGCAGGAGTATTCCGCTTCGGGATGGGATTACGGGCACATGTGACCCTTCGCATCATATTTCATCTCACTTCATTTTATTTCATTTCATTTCATACCATTGTGTAAACTTGTGGTACATAACTATTGTCCTGCTTATATGTGCATTTCTTATTTGTTGTTATGTTTCTGGCACGCATCCTTGGTTGAGTGTATTCCGCTCCAGTTAGTTATCAGATTGGATTCCCCTCGAATGCAGGAGTATTCCGCTTCGGGATGGGATTACGGGCACATGTGACCCTTCGCATCATATTTCATCTCACTTCATTTTATTTCATTTCATTTCATACCATTGTGTAAACTTGTGGTACATAACTATTGTCCTGCTTATATGTGCATTTCTTATTTGTTGTTATGTTTCTGGCACGCATCCTTGGTTGAGTTTATAAGTTTCTTACGTGTTTTCGGTTGTTATCTGGCTCTACCTTTTTATAATTTAAATAAAAGAAATTTGGTTTATCTGTTTCTTCTCCCTGGCTAGCTATCCTATTCTTTGAGGTGGCTAGTCTGCCCCACTTATTGAGTCCTTTTGACTCACCCTTGTTTGTTGTTTGTTTCTTGTCTATCTATTTCGTTTCGGCAGGTTCGCTTTAGGATTGAGTTCGCCACGTTGTGAAGGATCGAAGACGACTTCAGCTGTCAGGGTGAGCCAGCTTTTATTCCGGATGGCCACCAGTTTATTGGTTATTATTTCAGTTGCATTTTGCTCCCTTCAGGAGGTATTTGTCTTCTTTTGTACTCTTAGATGTCTAGTCTGGATAACCCTAAACCTAGTATGTTGGGTAGTCAGCTGTAATTTCTTTTGTACAGCTTAGAGGTATCAGTATGTCTGTGTTTTTGTTTTAAGTCTTGTCCTTATTTATGAATTATTATATTTATTTTCCTAATTTAATTGTTAAGGGTTCGCCCGACGGGTCTGGGGGAGGATGTCGGGTGCCCGCACGGCCTAACCGAATTCCGGGTCGTGTCAGCTTTGGAATTAGAGGGATTCCAGCCACACCAATGTGTGGACTTGGCAACAACATTTAATGTATTATCGTTTAGCCTTGCAGTTTTGTTTTTTGATGAATTTCATCAGTATCATCAATACCACAAATGAACGAATTTTCGGCATGCCACTCTAGTTTCCACAACTATCTACATTAATACTTGATGAATGCACCACAACGACACGGTCATCCACATTATATTTTCATCCACCCTAATGTTATTTAAAGTAACAATCAAATTAGATGTTGTAATCATAATTACAATACAATACAGTACATGGGATAGTCAAATTAACCATACACATTGCCTTCCAACCCTATCAGATCTACTTTCATTAGATAGTCACTTGCACCTCTTGAGATATGATACTGTCATTAATTAGGTGTTCTGATTTGCATTCATTGATTCTTTGTATCCCTCCCATGTCTTGTATTGAATGTTACTTATTACTTTTTGCGGACGTCCCACAAGCTTATGAGCACCCAATGGAAGACGTGGCTCGCCTTTCAGATCTAAATATTTAACGGGGCTGCAAGCCCTCGAAACTAGAAATCCTAACGCACAAAGTCCAACCAATAATAATACACTTACCCTATACTACTGAATATGCTTGCCATTCAACGCGCTCCACAAGCCAATTCCGTTTTCACTCATTTGGCATGCTTATCTGCATATTGAATGCGCACCAACCCTATGGAGAGTTTTGTTACACACTACCTCAACCCGACTTTTGTCCTGAACGAGGCAAATCTTGCCTCCTACCCTATCCTTATGAAGATATCTTTTCTTGAGTTTTACTATTGTCGTCCACTCGTAAAGCATCACCGAGACAAGTGCATGATCTCGCCGATGTGTACGTTGAAAATATGAAAAGAAAATACCCTGGCCACTGCAACTGACAAATTTTTATTTTTTTTTAATAATTTGCAACTGACAATTTTAGTGGAGTATTGAGTACGTTACGCAATCTCACTTACGTTCCTTTCTTCTTTTCATTCGCAGGTGGGTGATGCAGACCACACCACATTAAATATTCCTGCAAATCCCTCAAAAAAGGAAAACGAAAGATCTTCCAATACTCAGTAACGCAATCTTATTGACGCTCCTTTCTTCTTTTCATCGGCAGGTGGGTGATGCAGGCCACACCACAGTAAAGATTCCTGCAAATCCCTCAAAAAAGAAAAAACGAAAGATCTTTCAATACTATACATAACGACACGGACGAACACAGAAGATAATAGATTTGATGTATCGAGTCTTGATGGCCTCTTTTGTATCTTGCATATTCGATTATATTATACTGTAGCAATATTAATTAATTTTGTCTTTTTTCCATTGACATATGGGTGACACATGACATGAGCGATCAGATTCCTTCATATCCTGCAAAAAATATAGAACGAAAGATCTTTACACATAATAGACAATGACATCGACGACCTTTGAATATTATAAATTTGATAGAGCGATTCTCAATGTACCCACTTCTGTCTCATACCATCTTTGATTAGCATTGAGTTCGAAGACATCGGTAGCAATGTCCATTAGCGTGCTTGATTAGTCGGTAAATTGACGAGAGAAGAAGACACTAACGCAAAAAGAGAATACGATAGTGTAAGAAGACGTAGTATGTGAGTTAAAAAAAGACGTCATCTAAAATCAAAAAGTGAATTTATAAAAAATTGAGCAAAACTAATCTAAGAATTTAATATGAACAATGTCTCGGGTAAGATTAAATGAATTTTATGTATTATCAATTAAGAAAAACTTATCAGAAAAATTTGATTATAATCTTGTTAATAACTTTGCATCTCAAAAAAGATAACGAAAATAGAGTTCAAGGTTATATCTATTTTTTTTTTAAAAAAATAAAATAAATAAGGCCCCTCATTATCTGCTTCGCTTTAGGCCACAAAATTCGCCCCAACCGCCCCTGATTCTATGTTTCTTAGAGGCTACTCCGCCTTAAACCCTAGCTTACTCCTCTAATAAAGGGTCACATATTCCCTTTAAATAGCATCTCAAAGATATAAAGTCATCCTACATTCGAAAAACACGCTATTCTAGCACTCGAATTATGGATAAATATTTAGGGAGAAGAATCTAGGGTATTGTACCTACAATCTATATATTATTAAAATCTGAGTCCATTACCTAAATGGTTATTCAACTATTGGAAATAAACCTAGAAAGTCACTCTTCTTTGTAATGTTCCTAAATGGTCACTCAGCTTTGGATAATTAACTCAAATGGTCATTCTCACCTGAAAAGTTGTTATCTCTAATGATACATGCTGACGTGGAATTTTTTATTTAAAATTTAAAATATAAAGAAATTTAAATCCCACTGTCCCCACCCATTTAACATAATTATTTGACCCATACCTGACCCAAATAACTTAATACATCAACTATTAAAAAATTCAGTTCAACTTTAATCCTAATATACTATACGATGTTTCCCTCCGCCTCTTCTTTTTAGGGTTCTATAGGGAGAACCAAAATTTTATTTCAATCGATTTTTTCTCCAATAAAACCATTAGATTAAAATTCTCATAAAATAGCATAAGTTCTAATACAATACATGAGAATGGTATTGGATATGACTAAAACAACGATTACTTATCTTTTACTTATTATGAATGGTACTGACATGAATTAAATATTTGGTGTAAGTAGCATGCATTAATAACTGGTGAGAATAATTTTCTGGGTTACCAATTGATGCTAATAGCTTAATAAATTACTTTATTTTCTTTAGTTTATAGGAGTAACTTACTAATAATTATAATTTACTCACAGTTTACTAACTTACTAACATTTTTTAGGAGTTACTTTTTAGGAATAACTTACTAACAGTTTACTAACCTACAAACGGTTTTTAGGAGTAACAATACTTTATTTTCTACTTCTAGTTTCTAGGAGTAACAAACTAAAAGTTAGTATGACACTTTTATATAAGATGTCGTGTTTTGTTAAAACTACTAATATTGTTAACATACTTTTCTGCGTTCTATCGTTAGAAGACTCAAGAATCTTGAATGGAAAGTTGAAGTTTTCTCATGTATTATGTTATCAGTTTATGGTATTTTCTGAGAATTTTAATTTAATTGCAATTATTTTATTGGGGAAGAAATCGATTGAAAGTAAAATTTTGGTTCTCCCTAAGGGAAACATTGTATAGTATCTTAGGATTAAAGTTCCATTGGCTTTTGGTGGGGACAGTGGGATTTAAATTTTTTATATTTAAAAAAAATTCCACGTCAGCATGTATCATTGGAGATCGCAACTTTTCAGGTGACAATGACCATTTGAGTTAATTATCCAAAGCTGAGTGACCATTTAGGAACATTACAAAGAAAAATGACTTTCTTGGTTTATTTCCAATAGTTGAGTGACCATTTAGGTAATGGTCAAAATAGGACGCTAAGAAAACATTTGTAATGATATTTAATTCAAATTTAAGCTAAAGATGTAGTTAAACTTGCAATAAAAAAATTCAAAAGATTATTGATACTTTTTAAATTTGAATTGGATATTTAGAATGATCTATACAATAAGATTAACATTCTTGAGAAATGTATATTTGATAAATTCAAGTACGGGTTTTGTTGGAATGTCTGCAAAGATGTTTTCCTAATCTGTTAGTTCGAATTTCAAAAATTCAATTTAGTAGATTAAAGAGAGGTCAGATTAGTAGATAACGTCCAAGTAGCGGAGAATTAGGGAATAATATAGATACCCCAAAATAATTTATTTAAAAAAAATTGAGAAAGCAATCTTATCTGGTCTTTCTATCACTTTTTTCAAACTCCAATTCACTTAATCATGACAAACTGATATAATTTTAGAATTTGAATTTAAATGCAATTTGAATTGAAATGAAGTTCAAACTTTTCTTCGACCTCTTTAACGTCTTATAAATAACCCCACTGAATAAATCAATTGACATACTTTCTTCTCTTTTTTTATAGTTGATCATTAGCTCATGTGAAAGTTTATTTGTCATTTGCACCTATTCATTTAATTAACCAAAAAAAAAAAAAAAAAGCTTATTTCGTATTGCATTAGTTTGTTTGCTTTTATAACTTTATATGGGATACTAACCTATATGGCTATTATTATTGCAGTTAAAAGCAAAACACAAAAGATAAAATACTGTTTTAGAGTTCCAGCTCATCTTATGGTATTCGGTAATGCAGAATATAGTAACATTATTAAATAGAATATGCTTATTGCTTTCTTGATCTTGGTCACTTCTATATCTTATTGTAGTTTTTCTAATTGGTCGCATACAATCAATTCGAGCAAAAAGTCTTTTTAATGTTGAAGGTTCGCTCCAATTATGTTCTTCAGCTTTGCTCTTGATGAAAACTATGAATGATATTCATCTCTTTCATTTATTTTCTTCGATAATTAGTACATGAAATGTTATAAAGTTTAGATTCTTAATTACGTACTCTGTAATATCAATTATCAATTGCTTAATTTGAGTTGTTTTTACAAGGATGTAGTTAAAAGATATGTTTTCTGAAATGTGCGCGAGCAAATTTGTTGGTAAGTGTGCCTTGCACCATTAATAAAATATTTTTATTCAATGGTTGTAATTCTTGATGAATATTATGCCTTTTTATGAATATTATACCTCTCACATAAATATTCCCAAGAGTCCAAAACACATTTGTCATCTACTCTTTTTATCTTTATCTTATAACTATTGCGGAAAAGAGGCGACATGCATATGATTAATTTTCAAGTTATCCTAATTAAAGATATTTATGTGTTTTAACAAATTGAGACGTTTTCCAATGATTTATCTGTATATTGTTGCATGATTAAGTAATTTGGTAAACAATAGATACACTTATGCATCGACGTTTCTGAAACGACCTCCATCAGTCGTTTCGGAAGTTAGGACTCCGAGTGGCGTACCGATAATTTTAAAATATTCGTAAGGTCCATTGGGACTTGTTTATAAAATTTGAGCTAAATCAGACCTCGTTTGGTAGGCATCGGAAGAAGGTTTCAGTTTTTATTATCGATAAATATTAAAAAATAGATTTTCGAGCTCGGTTTTGGGCGAATGAGCTCCGATTCGAAATCCAAAAGTTCCGTTAGGTTCGTATGATTATTTGTGACTTTTATGATTTTTCGAAAGTGAATTTCGATGTTGTTCGGCTAGTTTCCGCTAAAATGCCGAAAGTTAAATAATTTGACCTTTTTCTATTTAATTTGCATATTGAGTTTCGGGAGTCCGATTTGAGATCCTCCTTAGTGAGTATGTTACATATATTTTGTATAACTTGTACATAAAAGTTGAAATTATTTCGAATATCGTAGGGTACAGTTCTAATTTTTACCGTAGCAGCGAATTTTAAAGGAAAAAGAAAAAAAAAGAAGAGAAAATGACAAAATTGGAAAAGATGAAAGGCGGTGGGAACTATAGCATATAGAGGAATAGAGAGACGAACAATATGAACAGACAGAAAATGAGAATGACGAAATGAAACAGAAAAATGCTAGAAAATGAGAAAAGGGGCCGGAGAAAAGTAGAATTTTTACCCTGGAACATTCAGGTAATGATCCTAATATATTATTTGAGTTTATTACGTGTGTTTGAATACATTTTAACGGTACAAATTGAGATATTATACATCGTTTTAATAAGTTCAACTTATAGTTTAAAGGGTCAATTGGACCCCCGATAATGGAATTGATTATATGCTCGTACTCAGTGAGTTATGGGCAACATATAAATGTAATTTATTTGGGGTTTGGTTATGTGACCTTAAACCCTGTATATAGGCCTGGCCTGCGTATTGCGTATGCAAATAGGGTATCAGGTTCCTAACCGGATTGCCCTAAGATGTGAGGAATGAAGCCTTTAGCCTAATTTGATATATTTTTTTTTCTGCTTATTGAATAGAGTGAGATCGCTTGGCAATGAAACCAAAGAATAAAGCAGTTGTTGGGTAGCAGTATTAACTTTGGAAGAGGTAAGTGTTTATATCCGTTTCTTTGGAGGCACCTGGCCTCGTGGATTTTCTACCACGTGTTCCTTACGTGAGTAGCTGCCGATAGGCGCACTCATTATACCTTAGCTTTGGATATACTTTGTATATTATATGTTATGTCATGTTGTTGGTATTGCATTGAGGATCTGTGCATTGTACTCTGGCTGTGAGTTGACATATACTTCCCGGCAGTCGATGAGAGTCCCGCGCCGGAGAAGGGTTATCATTGCGTCATATTGAGGGTAGGAGGATTCCGCCATCGGAGCAGGAAGATTCCGCTCCATTGCATCATATTGAGGGTAGGAGGATTCCGCCCTCGGAGCAAGAGGATTCCGCTCCATTGCATCATATTGAGGGTAGGAGGATTCCGCCCTCGGAGCAGGAGGATTCCGCTCCATTCATTTGGCACATGTGACCCTTTGCATCATTTCATTTCATTTCATGTCATTTTATTTCATACTATTGTGTAGAGTTGTGGTACATAACTACTGTTCTGCTTCTACGTGCATTGCTTATTTGTTGATATGTTTCTGGCTCGTATTCCTGGTTGAGTTTATACTTTCATACGTGTTTTCGGTTATTATCTGGCTCTGCCTTTTTATAATTTAAATAAGAGGAATTTGGTTTATCTGTTTCTTCTCCCTGGCTAGCTATCCTATTTTTTGAGGTGGCTAGTCTGCCCCACTTATTGAGTTCTTTGACTCACCCTTTTTTGTTGTTTGTTTCTTGTCTATCTATTTCGTTTTGGCAGGTTCGCTCCAGGATTGAGTTCGCCACGTTGTGAAGGAGCGAAGACGACTTCAGCTGTCAGGGTGAGCCAGCTTTTATTCCGGATGGCCACCAGTTCATTTGTTATTATTTCAGTTGCATTTTGCTCCCTTCAGGAGGTATCTGTCGTCTTTTGTACTCTTAGATGTCTAGTCTGGATAGCCCTAAGCCTAGTATGTTGGGTAGTCAGCTGTAATTTCTGTTGTACAACTTAGAGGTATCAGTATGTCTGTGTTGTTTTTTTTTTAAGTCTTGTTCTTATTTATGAATTGAATTATATTTATTTTCCTAATTTAATTTGTAAGGGTTCGCCCGACGGGTCAAGAGGAGGATGTCGGGTGCCCGCACGGCCTAGCCGGATTTCGGGTCATGTCAGTTTCATTGGTCATTGCCAGTGGTATTCTAACCACCACTTCGTATGAATTCTGAACAAGTTTGAGGATCATCATTCTATCAGCTCTTTGACAGTTTATTGTAAACTAGAAGAACAGGAAGAGAAAACATTCCAAGTCGTGCACGTTGACGACGCAATGCAACTTTTAACTTATTATAAATTGCTTAAATTGGGATTGAAATTATTTATGTGAAATAAATAAAGGAAAGTGTGAACAAGATTAGTGGGATATCACTGAGTATATTGTTGTTGTTGTTGTTGTTGTTGTTGTTGTTGTTGTTGTTGTTGTTGTTGTCTTTATTAACCATATGTTCATTACTTTTAATTTGCAATTGTTGAATAATTTATCTACACTATAATGGTGAGCTGATATAAAGACTTTAGATCGAGATCGAGTGTATCTCATGAAAAAATATATATGTAGTTCTCATGTTAACCGGCTTTTTAGTTTAATAATATGTTGCATTTTTTATGGCAAAAGAAACTATAAGGAATTTAAGAGTGACAAAAAAAAATTCAAACTGAAATAATTTGAAATGGTTTATGCTGTAGCACTTTCACATATCTCGGGACTATTAAACACCACTAATTAATTTCAAGCTATCTATTACAATTAATTAACACCAGCTTACTTATCATACTTTTACAGAAATCGCAAACAAGCCTCAAGAGCAAGAGTAAAATACTTAAAAAGTCACTCAACTTTGAGAAATGTGTGACCAAAGTCACTTTGCTTTGAATTGTACTAATAAAGTCACTCAACTTAAGGTAATTCTCACCAAAAGTCATTGTAACCGGATTTTGCACAATCATCTTACCGAAAATCTGACATGGCATTTTTATTTTTAATTATATATACATGTGGCATACTTTATTTTCCATGTAGGATTTTATAATAAGTTGATTAACCCAACTCTTAATCCATAACCCATTTCTCTTCCACATATTTTCGGATCCATCTCCTTTTTTAAAATGGACGGTCTAGATTTAATGAAGTAAAACTAAATATTTGAGCATGGTTAGAAAAATATATCTTCCTATTTTAAATTCAAAGCATCTAACCTATCTTATAATTTAGCAGCAAATTTCATCCCTCCTCCTAAATTATTTTTCGGTCTCCAAAATTTTCGTTTATTTATTGTTTTAATAAAACTTTGTTTTTGCTAATCCAATCTCAAACATATAACAGAAAACCAAAAATAGTGTTAAACTATTTGCAAGTGATAACATCGTAAGGAATAGAATTAACAAGACAAGATTTAATAATGTCAATTTACTCAAATAACAATATACGAAGAAATTATTTTCACACAATCACATCAGTTAAAACTAGTTGAGAAGATAGTACCTAATATTCTGCTCATAGTTATTCACATTTTATCTTGGAAAGAAACTTTCCAACCAATTCATAATACTTATAGAAATCACATAGATCTTCTGCACTTCTATATCTAAAAAAAGATGAGTTTGTTTAACAATTAAAGTAATTTTTATTTAAAATGATTCTTAATTTTTTGAGTGCACATTGTCGAACAATAATAAAAAATTACAAATTGAATTTGAAATAGAAAAATATTTTGTCCAAACCATAGTTAAATACCTTTATTTACCCTATTAAATCTAGAACATTGGTTTTAAGGAGGGCCAAGTGTCATTCATCCAAATAAGAAATTGAGAAAATGGAAACACTAGATAAAATATATATTTAACTATCTATTATATTTAACTAATCTACCTATTATCTATTATATAAAATATATATTTAACTAATAGATTTGAAAAAAATATTCTAACCATAACTAATTAAAGAGTTAAGTACTTGAAAGAGTAGTAAAGCTAATATTTTGGCAGTACCCGTAGAAATTTAGCAATGACACAATATTCTATTATTGTAATAATTTAAAAGAACACTTTCCAAATCCTTAGAAAATAATTCAACTTATTATAAAATCCTATATGGACAATAAAGTATGCCACATGTATATATAATTAAAAATAAAAATGCCATGTCAGATTTTCGGTGAGATGATTGTGCAAAATCTGGTTACAATGACTTTTGCTGAGAATTACCTTAAGTTGAGTGACTTTATTAGTACAATTCAAAGCAAAATGACTTTGGTCACACATTTCTCAAAGTTGAGTGACCTTTTAAGTATTTTACTCCAAGAGCAATGAAGATTGAGGGAAAGTTTCTAGCATAGCAGGTGCTTTGGTTTTGGAGCGTTATAATTTTATTTCAAAGTCTATGTAATAGTAACAATATAAATCTTAAAGGAAGTCTAAAGCTACACTTTTTATTTAAGTTTGAAATGAGAATATATATATACTTATTTAATATTGGTGGCTTCTAAATTTGCATTTTTTTATTTTATTATAATTTATTAATTTAGACGAGTCATTTTAAAATTGAGACGAGTCATTTTAAAATTGAGACGAGAATATACATCTCAATTCTACATAGTAAGACTTTACACCACTGAAGCTGAAGTATTACGGGATAAAGTTTCTTTTGATATAGTGATAAGTTAATATATTTTACAACTTAAAAAATAGATTATGATATAAGAATTCGAGAAATTAAACACTCAATAGATAGACGTATGGTTGAGTTTTAAGGCTCAAAGGTGATTACATTACATAATTACTTAAACATTTTATATATATAATTGTTATGATGGGTTGGCTTTCATATTTACCGCGCATAGCGCGGGTGATATATAGTAGTTGTGACTAATAAGGAATACCTCTTTTCTTTATTTTTTTGTGGTTCCAATTTGTTTTTTATACTTATGAAAATTTTAGTGCGAAGAGTTGTATAGCCTCTTCCAACTTGCTTGTGTGTTATAATAGTATCAAGAACCACATCGCCTTATATTCCAACTTCAGCTCCTTATACCCGGAAGGATTTGGCGCTTTACATTTTCAGTACATACATGGACTAGTGGAAGAGATTAGAGATATCATTGCACCACTAGTTGGTGCTTTACATTTTAACTACATACATGGACTAATGGTGCAATCATATATGCAAACCTTGGACTGCCTATGTAAAGAGTGTTGCACAACTCTTCTAAGTTATTTTGGGAGGGAGTTCCTGACAAAGGTATACGTTTTTATGTTTCATCATGTAACAGCCCAAGCCCGCTAGTGATACTGTCCGCTTTGGGCCTAGGCCCGCACGGCTTTAAAACGCGTCACTAGGGTCTAAGGCCAGTTAACTTATATACCCAGGATCACTCCTGTGTTATGCCGATGTGGGACACTTAACCCTTAGCTGGGGTGTTACATACACCCCCCTCTTATGGACTCAGCGTCCTCGCTGAGGTTTGCCCCGCGTACCGGGGCAAACGCGTCACTAGGGTCTAAGGCCAGTTAACTTATATACCCAGGATCACTCCTGTGTTATGCCGATGTGGGACACTTAACCCTTAGCTGGGGTGTTACATACACCCCCCTCTTATGGACTCAGCGTCCTCGCTGAGGTTTGCCCCGCGTACCGGGATTCGCCTAGACTCACCACGGAGGTTTACCCCGCATACCGGGATTCGCCTAGACTCAGCCCTGAACATTGACCCACATCGACAAGGCTGACACGGAGTGGCTCTGATACCATCTGTAACAGCCCAAGCCCGCTAGTGATACTGTCCGCTTTGGGCCTAGGCCCGCACGGCTTTAAAACGCGTCACTAGGGTCTAAGGCCAGTTAACTTATATACCCAGGATCACTCCTGTGTTATGCCGATGTGGGACACTTACAATTGTCACGACCCAAAATCCTGGATAGTCGTTAGGGCACCCGAACTAACCCCATCGGGCGAACCCACTCTCTATATTAACATTAAATCTAAAAAATATTAAATAAAGAATATTATAAAATTCAAATGGTGATTTTTATTACTGAAATACGCGGAATATCCCCCAACACAAATGAAAGGTCTAGTCCTCTATCATAAGTCATGAACATCTATAAGATAAATACGAATAAAATATCCCGAATGTCTGAAACAATAAATAACATGAATGAAAATAATGGAAAGGTGCGCCACCACGGAATTAGGATGGTTGGCTCACCGCTGATCAATAAGAAAATCTTCAACTCTGGCCACGGGGTTCGCTGGTGCTCGGAACCGTATCTGCCCGAAAAGATAATAAAAAAAACAAACAAAAAAAAGAAAATAACGTAAGTCAAGAGGACTTAGTAGGTGGGTAGACTAGTTCCTATGAAAGACAGGAAACTAATCCAAGCAATAAATTAACAGAATAGAGGAGGGAGAAAAAGAAACATGTTATAATTCGCTATTTAAATAGTCCATCCAATCACACCATTCAACATCAATAAATCTCATTTAAGAACCAACAATTAAGCTCTATTAATAAGCCAGCAGAATATGTGGGCTAACTCCGAAAAGATGTGATAGTGGTCCAACTCCGAGGCTATCAAATGTACCAACTCAAAAATAGATAGTGGACCAACTCCGAGGCTATCATATGGACAAACTCCGAAACATTATCAATTGGACCAACTCCGACATATCAAAGTAATCATAAATTTTCATGTCAAACATACACATAACTTACAATACTTTAAACAACAACCAGGAGTAAACACAATCTAGGAAAAACAACACATATTCCAAGTAAACATTTAAACACAATGAAAAGGTGTAAAAGGTTACACCTAGGGCAGTGCACATACAAGGAACGTATGTACAATATCCCGCGTGGACTAGTTCCACCAAAGAAAGGGATAGAACCACCTACCTCTATCCGAAGAAGCAAAACACTACTCAACAATCTTCTTTCCCTGCCGAGTCTCCTCCAAACGTTCTTGCTCTAACTAAAAGAATAGAATATAAAACGAATTTAATATACTGACTCAAATTTCAAGTTTAGAATTGTTCCCGAACTTTGGAATGATAACGTTCACTAAACATATAACTTATGGCTAAATACTTGTTCCAAATACCGTTACTTTACGTATAATTCTGTTAATATTCTAATCTAAAATAAGTAATAACCATAATTTGTATAAGAGAAATAATAGACTCGGTACAGTAAGAATTTAAAACTGAAAAAATGACAATGACTTCATGCTTTAATCTGATCTCAAACGTCCTAAGAGATGTTCTGCTAACCATTCCCTAAAGTTAATTCAATTACTTTCTCAAGGAAACCATCATTATCTCATTATTTCCATGGCTATGTTGTCCTCCTAATGATTACACTCATTATTGGCTTCAATACTTAAATACTATAGTAAAGAGTAAAGGAAACAATTACACATCCTATTCAACTATGAGACATTAGTGTCCAGAAACCATAGCCAACTTTCGAAACACTCACATAGTTAGGCAAGAATCTGATGCCATTTTCAATACTATTAATCATTAAGTAAATATGATCAAAACAAGGGAATTACCTTGTGTTAGCGAAAATCCTTAGCCTCTTCTAATAAAGTCTTAGCCGCCAACTTGCTTCTCAAAGTAAATTTTTACTCTTAACCTAAAATTTGTCTTTTCAAGTCCTAATGTGCATATGCAGTTAAAATACACCACTAACTCCACTTCTCTTCTATTTTGTTATATATATATATTTTTATATTCTCACTTAAAAATGCCAACTAATAAGGATTATGACTATTTGGTCCAACAATAACTTTTAATTATATCTGTAGCCCTTCGTCCAACTCATATTTTACGTAAATAATTTTTTTCTATAATAATAATTAAAATAAATGTATTAAACCAACATAATAACTAGGAAAAATAATATTTATAAAATACCGGGTCATTACATTCTCCCCCACTTAAACTTTCGTTCGTCCTCGAACGATACTTGAATAATCTAAGCCCTATATGATTGCACAAGAGGCAATAGCAAAAGATATAAGCAAATCTCAACCAAGTCAAGTGTCATGACACATACCTGGAGTCTCAAACAAGTACGAATATTTCTCTAGCATACTCTCCTCAATCTCCCAAGTAGCCTCATCATGTGGTCGGTTTCGCCACTGCACCTTTACCAAGGGAATTTCTTTTGATCTCAACTTGCGAATATCCCTTTCAACTATAGCAATCGGGACCTCCTCATAAGCGAGGTTCTCATCCAACTGAATTGTATTCGCCTCAATAACGTGAGTAGGATCATGAACACATTTTCGAAGCATAGAAACATGAAAAACTGGATGAACCGGCATCGAATCGGGTAAGGAAAGCTTATAAGCAACATTACCAATACGCTGAATAATCTCAAACGGGCCAATGAAACGAGGACTTAATTTTCCTTTCTTCCCAAATTTCATCACACCTCGCATCGGTGACACCTTTAAGTAAACCAAATCACCCTCCATAAATACCAAGTCCCGGGTCCTCCGATATGCATATGATATCTGCCTACTCTGAGCAGTCCGTAAGCGATCCTGAATAATCCGTACCCTATCCAAAGTCTGGTGCACATAATCTGGACCTAAAGCAATCAGCTCACCAGACTCAAACCATCCCACTGGAGAGCGACACCTACGCCCGTACAAAGCCTCAAATGGTGCCAACTGAATAGAAGACTGGTAGCTATTATTATAAGCAAATTCTGCTAGGGTAAATGGTCATCCCAATGACCACCAAAGTCCAGCGCACAAGCTCTCAACATATCCTCTAGTATCTGTATAGTCCGCTCTGACTGACCATCCGTCTGTGGGTGAAATGCAGTACTATGCTGAACCTTAGTTCCCAACACTCGCTGAAATTACTGCCAAAACTGTGCTGTGAACTGAGAGCCTCTATCAGAAATAATAGAAAGTGGAGTATCATGCAATCGGATAATATGCTCAATAAAAATCTAAGCCAACTTCTTTGCTGAATATGTAGTCTTCACTGCAATAAAGTGCGCAGACTTGGTAATTCTATCAACCACCACCCAAATCGAGTCATGTTGTCTCAAAGTCCTAGGCAAACCAACAACAAAGTCCATAGTGATCATCTCCCACTTCCACTCGGGAATAGGTAATGCCTGGGATAAACCTGCGGGTCTCCTATGCTCGTACTTGACCTACTGACAGTTTGAGCATCGAGACACGTGCTCAACAACATCCTTCTTCATTCCCTTCCACCAGTATAACTCACGAAGGTCATGATACATCTTAGTGGTACCAGGATGAATGGAATATCGCGAGCTATGTGCCTCATCCAATACCATTCGCCTCAAGTCATCAACATTAGGAAAACACAAACGACCGTTGAGACGAAGGACACCATCATCACCAACTGTAAACTCTGACGCTCCCCCACTTAGGGTCGTATCTCGCAACTCTAGCAAATAAGAATCCTCATACTGCCTCTCCTTGATCTGATTGGCAAGAGAGGATTGGGTCATCATACAAGCAAATACTCTGTCAGGCGCTGGGCTGAATACTCTAACCTTCTGGTTAGTCAAGGACTGAAAATCAATCGCCAAGGGCCTCATATCAGCATCTAAATATGCAAGACTACCCATAGACTTCCGGCTCAATGCATCAGCTACAACATTGGCCTTTCCCGGGTGATAACGAATGGTAAGATCATAATCCTTGATCAACTCGAGCCATCTACGCTGCCTACCATTTAAATCCTTCTGATAAAATAGGTGTTGTAAGCTCTTGTGATCAGTGAAAATCTCACAAGGCTCACCATAAAGATAGTGCCTCTAGAGTTTCAAAGCAAACACAACCGCTGCCAACTCTAAGTCGTGGGTAGGGTAGTTCTTCTCACTCACCTTCAGCTGCCTCGATGCATATGCAATAACCCTGCCATTTTGCATTAAGACACACCCCAAACCGATGCGAGAGGCATCACAATATACTACAAACCCACCTGAACCAGTAGGAAGAGTCAATACTGGAGCAGTAGTCAATAAGGATTTGAGCTTCTGAAAGCTCGCCTCACACTCCTCTGACCATCGAAACTGCACAGCTTTCTGAGTCAAACGGGTCAACGGAGCTGCAATAAAAGAAAACCCCTGAACAAATTGCCGGTAGTACCCTGCCAAGCCAAGGAAACTACGTATCTCTGTCGGAGAAGTAGGTCGTGGCCAATTCTGAACTGCCTCAATTTTCTTCGGATCAACTTTAATGCCTTCACTAGACACAATGTGACCCAAGAATGCCACAGAATCTAACCAGAATTCACATTTAGAGAACTTGGCGTACAGCTTCTGAGCTCGAAGTGTCTGCATAACAGCTCTCAAGTGCTCCTCATGCTCCGCTCGGCTACGGGAATAAATCAAGATATCGTCAATAAAGACAATGACAAATAAGTCCAAGTAAGGCCTGAACACTCAGTTCATTAAATCCATAAAAGCTGCCGGGGCATTCGTAAGCCCAAATGACATAACCAGAAACTCATAGTGACCATAACGGGTCCGGAAGGCCGTCTTTGGGATATCACTCTCACGAATCTTCAACTGATGATAACCAGATCTCAAGTCAATCTTAGAAAAGAATTTAGCTCTCTGCAGCTGATCAAACAAGTCATCAATACGAGGCAACGGATACTTGTTCTTTATCGTCACCTTGTTCAGCTGCCTATAGTCAATACACATCCGCATCGAGCCATCTTTCTTCTTAACAAATAATACTGGAGCTCCCCAAGGTGAAAAACTGGGTCTGATAAATCCCTTACTAAGTAAATCCTGTAACTGCTCCTTTAATTCTCTCAGCTCAGTAGGAGCCATACGATAAGGAGGAATAGAGATAGGCTGCGTGCCCGGAACAACATCTATGCCAAATTCAATATCTCTATCAGGAGGAACACCCGGTAAATCCTCTGGAAACACATCAGCAAACTCACAAACAATAGGAATAAAATCAATAGACGGGGACTCAATGTTGGTATCCCGGATCAATGCCAGATAGGCTAAACACCCTTTGCCTAACATCCGTCTAGCCTTTATGAAAGATATAACCTTGCCCGAAGGTGCAAGATAAGAACCGTGCCACTCAACCGAGGGTGCACCTGGAATAGAAAGTCGGACTGTCTTGGCATGACAATCAAGAGTTGCGTAACAAGATGCCAACCAATCCATGCCCATGATCACATTATAGTCTACCATGTCAAGGACTAATAAATCAACAACGGTTTGCTGACCCTGGATAGAGACTACACAACCTGGATATACTCGATCTACCATAATAGACTCTCCAACCGGTGTCGAAACACAAAAGGGATCATTAATATGCATATAATCAACATTGAAACCCGCAGCAAAATATGGCGATACATAGGAATAAGTGGAACCCGGATCAACACGTGAATAAGCATCACGACCACATATAGAAATCATACCTGTGACCACAGCATTGGATGCCACCGCATCCTGCCTAGCTGGGAGAGCATAATGTGATCCCTAGTCCGAGCCTGAGGGTGAGCACCACCTGAATATCCACCGCCTGATCGACCACCACCAGAATAACCGCTGCCGGGGTGACCACTGCTAGAATTACCACGACCTGAATGACTACCACCAGAAGAACCACGACCTGAATAACCACGACCTGAATAACTACCACCAGAATGACCACCACTAGGATAACTGCCACTTCCACGCCCATGACCTCTGCCTGGCTGTGGAGGACCCCTAGAGGCCAAAGGAGCTGCAGAAATACCAGGAGCATGGGCCAATGCCTGCGACTGAGGAGCTGGGTGACTAATAGCCTGATGAAGTCTATGACAATCCCTCTTGAAATGTCCAATCTCCTTACAATGATGACAATTAATATCAGGACGATATGGCTGGGCCTGATAAGGCATCTGAAAATGACCCTGCTGTAAATGAGGAGCATACTGAATTTGCCCCTGATGAGTCATAGATGCGACCTGAGATCCCTGTAATGTAGAATAAACCTGCCTATCTGGGGATCTGTCGTAGGAACCCTTGCCTCCAGATGAGGCTCCAGAATAATTACCTGAACCACGGGACTTCTTATTGTCCCGCTCTTCTCTATCCTGAATACGATATCCCTCAATCCTCCTGGCTGTCTCGACTGCCTGCTCAAACGAAATCCCAGAACCCACATCTCGTGCCATACGATCTTTCAAATGAGGGAAAGACCCTCAATGAGTCTCTTCACATGTTCTGCCGTGGTGGGAATCAATATAGCCCCAAATCGAGATAACTCTGTGAAACGAATATAGTACTGAGTAACTGTCATGTCTCCCTGGCGAAGCTTCTCGAACTGTCTGCGCTTCTCATCTTTCAAGGTCATAGGCAAGAATACCTCATCGAACTTATGCACGAACTCTCTCCAAGTGAGCTTTGGTAACCCAGCTTCCCTGCCTGCCTTAAAAGATTTCCACCAGGCCTTAGCATGCCCTCTGAGCTGAAATGCCGTATATTCCACTCCATGTTCCTGAAGAAAACCCAAGGTAGATAGCATCTCCTCACAACTCTCAATAAAGTCAAGTGGATCTGCAGAAGCATCTGTACCAGAAAAAGTAGGGGGTTTCAACCTCTTAAACTGGTGAAGTCTACCTGTGTCAATACCCTGATCTGTGGTCTGAGGCGTCCCACCAATTATAAAAACATCTGGATCATGAAGACCTGTAGCAGCCTGAGTCTCTGGGGTGTGCGTAATCGGAGTCTGGATACCAACCCTAGCCTGATCTCGGGAAGTAGCTGGATCAACTGGTACACCCTGAGGGTACTGAGCCTTAAAAAATCCCAATATCTGTACCAAAGTGTCTTGAAGAACCGGGGTGGCTATAAATCCCCCATCAATAGGAATCGGACCTCCCTGAGCGTCTGGTACAACTGGCGGATCAACTGGTGGATCCTCTGGTACTAGATCATCATCCTGAACATCCTCCCCTACAGCATGAGTGGCCCTAGCCCTAGGCTGAGTGGCTGTCTGAGTATGAGCTCCACAAACACCCCTACCACGTCCTTTACCTCGGCCTTTGCCGCCGCCTCTACCACCACCTCTCGGGGCAGCCTGCACCGGTGGTACTACCTCAGGTGCCTGTACTCCTGCTGCTGCGTCTGACGCATTCACCCCTTGTTGTGATGAAGAAGCACGAGTAGTAACCGTCTGCGAATTAGACAGTGGAATAAGTTAGTCTTTGACTTGAAATCTGTACGCCCGAAACCGAAGAATGAATGAAGGGAAATTTTTTCACTAAATACCATATAGCCCCTCGTAGAGAAGTACAGACGTCTCCGTACAAATCAACAAGACTCTATTAGGCACTGTTCATGACTTATTAGGACATTAGAACCTGGCTCTGATACCAATTGTCACGACCCAAAATCCTGGATAGTCGTGAGGGCACCCGAACTAACCCCATCGGGCGAACCCACTCTCTATATTAATATTAAATCTCAAAAATATTAAATAAAGAATATTATAAAATTCAAATGGTGATTTTTATTACTGAAATACGCGGAATATCCCCCAACACAAATGAAAGGTCTAGTCCTCTACCATAAGTCATGAACATCTATAAGATAAATACGAATAAAATATCCCGAATGTCTGAAACAATAAATAACATGAATGAAAATAATGGAAAGGTGCGCCACCACGGAATTAGGATGGTTGGCTCACCGCTGATCAATAAGAAAATCTTCAACTCTGGCCACGGGGCTCGCTGGTGCTCGGAACCGTATCTGCCCGAACAGATAATAAAAAAAACAAACAAAAAAAAAGAAAATAACGTAAGTCAAGAGGACTTAGTAGGTGGGTAGACTAGTTCCTATGAAAGACAGGAAACTAGTCCAAGCAATAAATTAACAGAATAGAGGAGGGAGAAAAAGAAACATGTTATAATTCGCTATTTAAATAGTCCATCCAATCACACCATTCAACATCAATAAATCTCATTTAAGAACCAACAATTAAGCTCTATTAATAAGCCAGCAGAATATGTGGGCTAACTCCTAAAAGATGTGATAGTGGTCCAACTCCGAGGCTATCAAATTTACCAACTCAAAAATAGATAGTGGACCAACTCCGAGGCTATCATATGGACAAACTCCGAAACATTATCAATTGGACCAACTCCGACATATCAAAGTAATCATAAATTTTCATGTCAAACATACACATAACTTGCAATACTTTAAACAACAACCAGGAGTAAACACAATCCAGGGAAAACAACACATATTCCAAGTAAACATTTAAACACAATGAAAAGGTGTAAAATGTTACACCTAGGGCAGTGCACATACAAGGAACGTATGTACAATATCCCGCGTGGACTAGTTCCACCAAAGAAAGGGATAGAACCACCTACCTCTATCCGAAGAAGCAAAACACTACTCAACAATCTTCTTTCTCTGCCGAGTCTCCTCCAAACGTTCTTGCTCTAACTAAAAGAATAGAATATAAAACGAATTTAATATACTGACTCAAATTTCAAGTTTAGAATTGTTCCCGAACTTTGGAATGATAACGTTCACTAAACATATAACTTATGGCTAAATACTTGTTCCAAATACCGTTACTTTACGTATAATTCTTTTAATATTCTAATCTAAAATAAGTAATAACCATAATTTGTATAAGAGAAATAATAGACTCGGTACAGTAAGAATTTAAAACTGAAAAAATGACAATGACTTCATGCTTTAATCTGATCTCAAACGTCCTAAGAGATGTTCTGCTAACCATTCCCTAAAGTTAATTCAATTACTTTCTCAAGGAAACCATCATTATCTCATTATTTCCATGGCTATGTTGTCCTCCTAATGATTACACTCATTATTGGCTTCAATACTTAAATACTATAGTAAAGAGTAAAGGAAACAATTACACATCCTATTCAACTATGAGACATTAGTGTCCAGAAACCATAGCCAACTTTCGAAACACTCACATAGTTAGGCAAGAATCTGATGCCATTTTCAATTCTATTAATCATTAAGTAAATATGATCAAAACAAGGGAATTACCTTGTGTTAGCGAAAATCCTTAGCCTCTTCTAATAAAGTCTTAGCCGCCAACTTGCTTCTCAAAGTAAATTTTTACTCTTAACCTAAAATTTGTCTTTTCAAGTCCTAATGTGCATATGCAGTTAAAATACACCACTAACTCCACTTCTCTTCTATTTTGTTATATATATATTTTTATATTCTCACTTAAAAATGCCAACTAATAAGGATTATGACTATTTGGTCCAACAATAACTTTTAATTATATCTGTAGCCCTTCGTCCAACTCATATTTTACGTAAATAATTTTTTTCTATAATAATAATTAAAATAAATGTATTAAACCAACATAATAACTAGGAAAAATAATATTTGTAAAATACCGGGTCATTACACATCATTACTCACAGCCTTGAAACAAAGAGCGTATACTTTTGTCTGGAACAACCGTACGCACAGCCATGGGATTTAGAGCCGGAAGCTTCGCATGAGCTAACGTGGTCCATCCATGAGGGAAGACAGTTGTGGTATGACAAAGTCATATGATCATGTTTCTCCGACATGTAAAGATTTACTTCCTTCGTCAGTCTTTTCTTCAAATTTTTCAAAGTCAAATTCTCTTTTTACTTGTCTTTTTAGTAATTCAGGAGAGAATTAGGCATATTCTTTGTATATTGCCCTTGGTTCTAAGGACCTTATAACTTGAAATAATGAAATTCCTTCCCAATTAATTTAATTAAGTTTCATTAAAGGTAGTATTCATAACGTCGTATAGAGGGATCAATAGATTACCAGTGATTATTAACTAATACATTGACCAATAAGGGACATATAGAGGGATCAATAGATATGATGACTCACTTAGAGATAAATCATAGGCACAAGAACATGAACACATGTGATCGGTCGCTTGTACACAATAGGATGATGTACAATACGACATACTACCGGTTCACTAACAAATACACTGACCAATTGTGTTCATCTATGGGTGGCCATTGGCCAATACATATGATCACTAATAACTGCGATTCATTATATGTAATTTACTAGGAATTCTATAAAATTGCTACATTGAATTGCCTGCTTTGATTTTCAGATTTAACAATTACTCCACGACCACCTTGGTCATGTGTTGATTTAGAAAGACGCCTCTTCCAACATCTAAAGGGTTCCAGGGTGAGAAAGAGATAAGAAGAGGAAAACGACCCTTTTTCCAGGCTGCATGAGAGTGCGAGCATGGGAGGCTACGCGCTTAGAAAGATAAAAAAGACTAATATACTTTCTATGTATTCAACATGTGCCACGTCAAGTTGATACTGTTGGTTTATGTTGAGTTTTCTGGGCATAGAGTGTATGTCGTCGCAGAAATATTGTGGTACATACGTATTTATAGATATATAACCATAGGCGTCATTAAATGAAAGACATTGATCCTACTCTATTTAGTCACAAGTTACTCCATGAAAGACATGAGAGTGCATTAATACTAGATTAACTAGTACCATCTCTTGTAGTTACATGTCACTAACCCAACAGATACTTAGTGACGTCAACTTTATCCCCTTGTCATCAAAAGAGCTAGGTCAAGCTTTCGACCATTCACCTTACTCCGCCCAAAAGCCGCCAAAGTACTTAAAGCAACATGGAAGATAAGAGACCAAGATGCAATCGATATGCTTTAAGCAACGAGACGGAGCTTCTTGAACTATTAAAGGATCATTTGCCCTCGTGACAAGAGGAATATCTCAGTAACAACTGTGTTAGAAAACGAGCGCACCGTAATCAGTGCATGGCTGCATATGTCATGGAGAAGACATTCCAAAGAACGTCGTTAGGATCCCGATCAAGGTCAATGACTCGAGGAACTACGCACGTCTCAACATAGACAGAAGGGTGAAGAACGCAGACAATTGAAGCATCCTTGTTTCCAGCTTTATCATATACCGTCTGTACTGAATAAAGAAGATGTTTCAAAGATATGGAACCACCATCAAAGAAGCACATTTCGGAGAAAGAAGCAGGATCCTTTTGACGAAAAGTGAAGTTCATAGGCGACACGATGATTTTAGAAAGAGCATTTGTGAAGGATGTCTGCCGGGGTACCCCATTTATAGGCGAAAAGAGTAGAGAACGAGCAAGTATCATGAGTAGTTAATGGCGGTATGTAGAAATGTACAAAGAGTATAAGCGGTACAGTAAATACTTAAAATAACAAAAAATAAGAAAAAATTAGGTCACGTATTTCAAATTTAAAATAATTTTAGAAGCTGGAGACTTATAAGTCATTAAGTTAATAGGATCGTGAACCCGTCTCTACGTCACGATGAAAAAATCTAATTTTATGTAGATAGAGGAAGGGCGATGCCTTTAATAGCCTAAGCGTTAATTGAGTTGGAAAGGTGTATAAAATGGCGAGGTCATTAATTAGGCGTTCTGATTTGCATTTATTGATTCTTTGTATCTCTCCCATGTCTTGTATTGAATGTTACTTATTAATTTTTGCGGACGTCCCACAAGCTCATGAGCACCCAATGGAAGACGTGGCTCGTCTTTCAGATCTAAACATTTAACGGGGCTGCAAGCCCTCGAAACTAGAAACCCTAATGCACAAAGTCTAACCAATAATAATACACGTACACTATACCACTGAATATGTCTGCCATTCAACGCGCTCCGCAAGCCAATTTCTGTTTCACTCATTTGGCATGCTTATCTGCATATTGAATGCGCACCAACCCTATGATACACACTACCTCAACCCGACTTTTGACCTGAACGAGGCAAATCTTTCCTCCTACCCTATCCCTATGAAGATAGCTTTTCTTAAGTTTTACTATCGTCGTCTACTTGTAAAGCATCACCGAGACAAGTGCATGCTCTTGCCGATGTGTACGCTAAAATTCTGAAAAGAAAATACCTGGGCCACTGCAACTGACAATTTTTATTTATTTTTTGATAATTTGCAACTGACAATTTTAGTGGAGTATTGAGTACGTAACGCAATCTCACTGACGTTCCTTTCTTCTTTTCATCGGCAGGTGGGTGATGCAGGCCACACCATAATAAAGATTACTGCAAATCCCTTAAAAAGCAAAACGAAGAATCTTTCAATACTCAGTAACGCAATCTCACTGATGCTCCTTTCTTCTTTTCATCAGCAGGTGGGTGATGCAGGCCACACCACAGTAAAGATTCCTGCAAATTCCTCAAAAAAAGAAAACGAAAGATCTTTCAACACAATACATAATGACACGGACGAACACAGAAGATAATAGATTTGATGTATCGAGTCTTGATGGCCTCTTTTATATCTTGCATATTCGATTATATTGAACTGAAGCAATAGTAATTACTTCCATCTTCTATATCTTGCATTTCGTGCTCCATCTCCATCTGACTCTAAGACGCATAGACGCACCAATAATTTGTGCTCCCTGCGTCCCAAATTAGTTGACGCTTTAGTAAGATTCATTTTCATTTATCAAAAATTAGTTGTTGCTTCCGAATTTAAAGACTATTTTTGCCCATCCTTTCCAGCTACACACGTAATTATTAATTGTATTCTCAAAAAGTATTTAATAGTCATATATTAAATAATGGTAACGTAGTATAACGTATTCCCTATTTATTGATTATCATGATGGACATGCAATAGCTGAAAGTGTCAACTGATTCGGGACGGAGGGACTTAAAGTCAAAGCAATTATAGTTATGACGTCTTTTCATTGACCATTCCATGTTTAGCTTGACATACGGGCCATGATATATCGAAAGTTAAAACATCGTGTAGGTATAAGTATGCTTTAATTCTTTCTTTAGTTTTAAATATATATTACTCCCTCCGCCCCAAATTAATTGTCACTTTAGGAGAAATAGTTTGTCACAAATTAGTTGTCTCTTTTGGATTTCAAGGCTAAATTTACTAGTTCTTCCCAACTATACCATTACTAATAAAAAAATTCCAAAAAAATTTAATAATCAAACATTAAATAAGGGTAACATAGTAAAATATACACCTTATTTAATGGTTTTCATAATATGTGTAAAAAAATTGAAGGAGACAACTAAAATGGGACGGAGGGAGTATTTATCAATAAGATTTGATGTAGTAGCAGTAGGGCAACATTGTAGGATTACTTAGGTGAATTTTTCAAGTTGCATAAAATACTACTCCCTCCCTCTCATATTATGTGAGTTAGTTTGACAGTTAGTTTGACTTGACATGGAGTTTAAGAAATACGGAAGACTCTTGAAACTTGCTGTTTAAAATAAACTCAGAAATTTGTGTGGTTGAGAATCATCCATAAAGTTGAATTGTTACTAAATTAGGGAATATTTCATTCTTTTTGTGACAGACCAACAATGAAAATGTGTCCTATAACTTGGGATGGAGGGAGTACAAGAGTAAGATCCCGTCTGGTCAAGCTTACAAGTATCTTATAGGCACTTAACTATTTTTTGAGTGATTTAGTAACTAAAAGAACAAAGAGTTTATAAGCACGTCTGAGCTTAAAATAACCCAAAAAAGGGAAGTTACGAAATCCTAACTTTTCAAAAGTGTCTTATAAGCAACTTATGGCTCATAAGCTACATATAAAAAGCTCACCCAGACCGAATATAACAACATACATGTAGTTCTCTTTATCATTTGTTTTTACGAAAAATTCTCTTTATCAGTTATATTTTTCTTGGAAAACTTCTCATAATCATTTATTATCTTCAATTTATTTTATTTCTCAACACCCGATAAAACAAATTGACAATAACCAACCCGTTGGATATAATTTTCATTTGGTTTGGTTTAAAGAAGTTAAAAATCGATTATGTTGGTTTGAGTATGATTTAAATTAAAAACCAGCCAAACCATACCATGAACACCCCTACCATCTATATTGCACTTTTGTGCAATCATATAAATTCCAACATCTTATCCAGATACCCCCAACATATATCCTCCCACTTAGTTAGGCTGGGGCTTTATCCTCTTCTTGTTCTTCTTGTCTTTCACTTAACAAAAATATTACTATTCCCTTCAAAATCTCAAAAAATGGGCAAGGTGTATGTTGTGTTTCGTGGTAAAAAGCCGGGTATATACCTTACATGGGAGGAGTGTGCTCCAAATATTATTGGTGTGAAGAAGAACTTCTACAAGTCATATAGTTCTCTAGAAAAAGGTAGAAAAGTTTACATTGAATTTCAAAAGCTCAACAAGCAAGAAGCTGAAGAAGGAGAAGGCTCGTCCAGTGGTATTTTAGATGCTATTGTAATTGGAATATCAGTGGGCATGAGGATATCAAAAAATTGATCTTCTATGTAATTTATGTATGACTAATAATTAATGAATGATGCCGTTGGTTTTGGTTTGTTATATTTGTCTAGTATAAAACGTTTTACATTCGTGACATATTTGCGATGTGGTAATTAAGTTATCATTGTGGAAATTGTAAATAATTTACCAATATTTGTAACACTGGGATAATATGTGTTTAAGATAGGTAATGTTGCAGTTTTTTTGTCATTCTTCACTTTTACACGGCCATTACTAAATCATTAAGGGAAATAATTTATTAAACATTTTACCCCTATTTATGTCTTGATTGTATTTGAATTATGAGATGAGTATATCACAGCCAAGTATATATATTTTTTGGTGATTTTTAGTCCCCTTTTAATTTGTAAAACAGAACGTACTCAAGTACTTTTGTTAATGGAAACAAATTCAAAACAAATCCACATGCATGCTTTTTTCACATACCTTATGGAGAGACTTTAATTTATCGCACTTGCTTTCACGGGACCCAAATATTTAAACCGTTTGTGCTACCAAATTGTATTCAATACATTGAGCAACTTGCCAACTTGGGACATGAAAACACGTCGTGCAATAGTCACAATTTGGATATTAAATGACGACGATAGTTGGTTCTTTGATGCGAAGAGAAGCATTTCACGAAGTAGAAAGTTGTGACAAAGCAACAATGGCATTTGAACATCATTTTTCAGAATAAACGTTTGTTTAATTAAGCAGGAAACGAGGGACTTTCACTGATTCTCAAGAAAGGCGTGAACCTTTGCCCAAATAGAAGAGAAAATATTTCAGCAGTGGTTACGTCGCAAGAGACAAACTATAACGATAAAAACATACCCGTACCTAGTGTTTAAAACAAGTCAATAAATACAAGACATATGTAATACTTACGTCTATCTATTACTTACTCATGGTTAGTTGACATGAATTTACTACATTTTAAAGTTTAACTACCATATTTAAGTTGAATGGTTTGGATAAAATGTAGGTGCGGATAAGTATTCATCAACTCTAATTTAGGTGTGGGCGTGTTGGGTTATAACGAACTTTCAAAGATAACTCATAATAACATTAATACTGCGTTCACATTTTAAAAAAAAAATAAAAAAAAAATTGGAAATTTGATGCACGATAATGATTGTTTCAAACTTATACGGCTAAGTTATGGAAAATAAATTATATAAAGATATAATTTGAACATAATTAAGTATATATAAAGATATGAATTAAAAAGTTAAAAATAAAAATCTGATTGGAGTTGGCGATTGCGTAAGATGTAAAATGGATATTTTAAAATGCAATGTTTATGCTCACATAGTCACAGTTAGGATGAAAGTGAAGGCCGAATGGAGCAAAGTGGCTGAAACAACCTTAAGTGGTCGTTTCAGGAATAAGGATCTCGATTGACGTGTCGTCAATTTTAAAAGCTTTATAAGGACCATTCCGACTTGTCTGTAAAATTTGAGCTAAATTAGATTTCGTTTGGTAGGCATCAGAAGAAGGTTTTAGTTATCATTAACGATAAATCATAAAAAGGAGGTTTTCGAGCACAATTTTGGCGAATGAGCTCCGATTTAAAATCTGAAAGCGTCGCTAGGTTCGGATGGTCATTTAGGACATATATGAATTTTTGAAGTGAGTTTCGAGGTTGTTCGGTTGATTTCGGCTAAAGTTCCGAAAAAATTAATAATTTGGTCTTTTTCCTTTTAATTCGCATCTTGAGTTTCAGGAGTTCGATTTGAGATCCGCCTTAGCAAGTGTGTTACATATATTTTGTATAACTTACTTGAAAAATTTGGGATTATTTCGACTTCTCTAGGGTTCCATTTTAATTTTAATCATCGTAGCGAATATATTATTAAAATAAATTAAATTGATAAGTCGGTTGGCAAAATGATATAGAGGCAGAAAACATACAAAACAACAGAGAAAAGAAAGGTTAGAAAAGAAAGAGGAAAAAGGGAAAAAGAGATATAAAAATAGTGGAATTTCTACCCTAAATCTCCAGGTAATGATGTTAACTCATTATCTTAGCTTATTACGTGTGTTTGAATATAATTTTACGGTAAAAATAGGGATATTAGACATCACCCTAATGACTTAAATTGATAGTTTAAAGGGTCAATTGGACTCCGATGATGGAAATGATTATATATTCGTACTCAATGAGTTATGGGCAACATATAAATGTAATTTATTTAGGGTTTGGTTATGGGACTTTGAACCCTGTACATAAACCTGACCTACGTATTGCGTATGCGAATAGGGTATCAGGTTCCTAACTGGATTGTCCTAAGACATAAGGAATGAAGCCTTTAGCTTTATTTGAAATAATTTTTCTGCTTATTGAATAGAGCGGGATCGTTTGGCAGTTAATCCAAAGGAAAAAGCAGTTGTTGAGTAGCAGGGCTATCTTTGGAATACGGTAAGAGTTTATATCAATTTCTTTGGAGGCACTTGGCCTCGTGGATTTTCTACCACGTGTTCCTTATGTGTGTAGCTGCCGATAGGCGTACTCATTACGCCTTAGCTTTGGATTTACATTCTATATTATATGTTATGTCATGTTATTGGTATTGCATTGAGAATCTGAGTATTGTACTTTTTGAGTTGGCATCTACTTTCCGGCTGTCGATGAGAGTCCCATGCCAGTGAAGGGTTATTATTGCATCACATTGCATTCATATGCATTACATTGCATATCATACTGAGTGCAGGAGTATTCCGCCTCAGCTTTACATTTTATCGGGTGCAGGAGTATTCCGCCCCAGGAGAGTGCAGGAGTATTCCACCTCTGGTTTATACTATATCAGGTGCAGGAGTATTCCGCCCCAGGAGCAGGAGTATTCCGCTCCAGTTGGTTAGCAGATTGGATTCCCCTCGAATGCAGGAGTATTCCGCTTCGGGATGGGATTACGGGCACATGTGACCCATTGCATCTCATTTCATTTCATTTTATTTCATTTCATCTCATTCCATTTCATTTCATACTATTGTGTAGATTTTCTGTACATGACTACTGTTCTGCTTATATGTGCATTGCTTATTTGTTGATTATTGTCTGGTTCTGTTTCCCTTACTAGCATATCTATTTTTCGAGGTTGCTAGTTTGTTCGCACTTATTGAGTCCTTATGACTCACCCCTATTTTTTCTTGTATTTTTTTTTTTCGTTCGGCAGATTCTGGTCCAAGCCCCAGCTAGTCGCGTCGTGATTGGGGAGTAGTACGTTTTCACCTGTCTATGGTGAACCATCCTGTTCATTGCGGCCACCAACTTCAGATATTACAGTTTTCCTTACTTTTTCTCCCTGCGGGAGGTGTGTATATCTTTTGGCCTTCTTAGATGTCTGATCTAGAAACATTTAAAAACTGTGTTTTCTGGGTAGTTAGTTGCATTATTTAGACAGCCTGTATGTTTGTCTATCCTAGAGAGTTATCTTATGTTGTTAAAGTTTAGTTCATTTTCATTTCAAGGTAATTCTTCACAATTTATATTGATTCAGTCAATAGGGTTCGCCCGACAGGTTTAGGAGAGGTGGTCGGGCGCCCGCACGGCCTAACCGAAAATTCGAGTCGTGTCAGTGGCAACTTTCACAAAAGTACAAACCCACTACTTTTAAATTACAGTTAGCCTTGTCATAGAAATAATTATTTTGAACTACTTCTTCGACTAAACAAGTTCATATTTTTACATTTGTTTGAGTAGCGTAAATATCAAATTTGACTACATCTCTTATTTAATCTAGAAAAATGAAGGCCAAAATGTGAGTAGTGCGAAGTTGCACGAAATTACAATCCCTCCACTTCACCCCTATACATTGTCAATAGATTGAATGTGCTCTAATTTTTTACCCTGAACATCCATTGTTGTTCTTTCTTCTTTCCTGGAACGTAAAGATATAACTTCACTACCTCGCCACTGTGATGACCACTATACCCGCATCATTAATTCTTATAAGATTAGGGATCCTGTAAAACTCTGCATACATAACCAATGAAGAACCACCAATACTTAGAATTTACGAAATATTGCCTTCTTCTTCATCGTGGAACGCTTTTGACTCAATGCACCTATCAAAGCAAAAGTTTAGGATATGGCATACTAGCCTATAATGGCAGAAGAAGAAATAAAAAACACAAAAGGTATGGGAGGTTCTTCATCCATTGTGTGGATTGAACTAGATCCGAATAAGTGAAAATAGAACTATAAGCCAGCAACAAAATACCATCATAGGAGAGCGGGTGAACAAAAAATTATAAAACAGTATCTACAGTTATATAAAACCACTGAGCAAGAAGTAACAATATTTAGATAAGAGTTTTCTCTCAGCTCAAGTGAATGTTAGGTCTTGGATTGGTTTTTGGGTAGTGCCTACATAATAGTTTGCCGAGAGGTAACCAAGATGCAACCTGGAATTGGAAATGAGAAAGCATGAGAGTGAATGAGATAGAACGAAGGGAGGACATTGTATTTATATATTAAAAAAAAATTCGTGTGCACCACACGTGATTCTTAAAACTATAGAGTGTTCATAGATCATTAGATTTGAGGGAATGAAAGTCCACATTTCAGCAATCATAAACTTGGGTATCAAGCTTTCGAAAAACTTAATTTGCCTTGTGAATATTGTTTCCAAAGTTGATGATGCGTGTGACTAAATTACTGTACATTTTAATACATGGTTCACATCTGAACTGGTCTGGTATGCTTATTAAAAATAATCCATGCATTACTAATTTTTGTATTGCTAATCCATTTAAAACTTGCTTCTCTACCAAACGACCTCATACTAGGTATATATAATAAATTACAGGTCTACCGCTAAACTAACTAACAAAGCAACAAGTTTTATACTATTAAAATAGTACTGCTGTACACAGATTTTTATTTTTCCCCTACCGAAAGAAATCCAACGTTTTAGTGGGTTGGTTATTAGAACTTAGTAGCCTAATAAAAATAAGGTTTTTCTGTCATGTCGTGTGGATGTCAGGTTTCAGATTACTATTATGTAGCATCTACTAAATGGGGCGTAGTCTCATGGACAAATGAAAAAAAAAAACGTCTGAACAAAAAAAAAAAAAGGAATTGAGACTGCCGAGAAACCCGTCAAATGCAATTTTCCTTTTAAAGTAAGATAGTATGCGAGTGAATGTGACAAAAAAGTATATAAATACTGCTTTTTCAAGGCAGTCATAAGTGTGTTTGTTGGAGGGTTAGACATTACGCTTTATTTTCTCAAGTCAAAAAAAAAAAAAAAACTTTCATTAACCACTAACGCCCCTGAAGAATACTCCATCGGCTCCACCATATTCTACTATGTTTTATCCTTCTTCTTTTTTCGGCCACGATATTTGCTATAGTCAACCACATTGCTAATTAATGCAAAAAATGTGATTTTAGGTGGGGATAGGATGTCTTTGGGTTTTACATTAAGTTATTGTTTTTTATTTCAAGATCTGCCACTTAACGGAGGAATTATCTTCATGTTTATCAGTAGTACATATCTTAATTTGCTATATTAAATCCGTTATCTGTTTATATGTTTTCCACGACATCCTTTTCATGTTGGAACTTCAAACTGGTTGTGTAGTGATATATTTTGAATACTTTTATATAACTTTGCGTGCAAATGTATGTCAAGGGTGAAGACCATTAATTGTCAAGAATTCGGTCTATGGCATTAGGAAGAGGTTGTGAAAGGAAAAAAAAACACCGATTTATCTTAAATGACATATAAAAATAGTTATTGTAGAATAGTTATTGACCGCTTTGAGATGTTAAATAATCAACTCTAGCCATATACAATTAATAGGTGATGCTTGCGATTAGCTATTGTTATAATTAGGGGGTCGTCTGAATTTAGAAGACTACAAAATGTCAAGAATGAAAAATTAAAGAGAAACTCTCAAGGCCAGAAGAAGTTCGACGCAATGAAGTAACGGAGTAGCATATTGAGATTATGTTTTTTTATATATTAATATTATTATATCAAGTTCATGTGCCAACAAATGGTGTTACCTATAGCTAACTAGCTAAGTACTCCGTACTAATAAGTGTAGTTAAAAAAAGGCACACACATGTATACACACGCTCTAGGTAAGTCTTTTATAAGGGTAATCCAGTAGATAACATTCAGTTAGGAAACCGCCATTAACAGTGGTTAATACATTACTTTCGTCTGATAAATTTTAACTGCAGTAACTAATAAAAAAATGCCCTTAATACGGACAATTACATAGATAAACACGCGTATCTTATCAAACTGCCAATGCATGACAAATCTAACCCCAAATCATGCGAATAGAAATTCAAGTCCCGTAAATATGCAATAGATCCGAGGTTAGCAATGCGGATACTCTGAAACCGCAATTCCGTACATGATTGGCAATGCAGGTTCTTGAAGCAAGAGTTTCTGCACGTACGCAGCATTCGATTGACACCTCACTCTTAGGAGCAGAAGGCGGATCTCGCTTCTTAGAGCTACCAAGTACTCGCTTGTCTTTAGGATGCGTGTCCTTTGTGAAACTGAGATGGTGGTAGGATACTATCCATATTTACCCTGAAATTGCAATGTAGAGTTATAGCAAAACACATTGTAAGGCAATGAAAAATATCTATAATATAACCTCATTTGTCTGTTGGCACATATCAATTTGCAGAAGTTTTAATGCAGAGTCTTTTTTTTTTTTTTTAACTCCGAATACCTAAACTTAACAACATTGGATTTCTTAGGTTGAATCAGGAGCGGTACCACTTTTTGGAGGTGATTTTTAGATTTAATAGCTGATATCTAATTAAAAGACCCATCACCAAGAAGTGATACCGCTGCTGATCCAAGTAATATTAACATACTCTCCTTAGTATATTTGCTTACTATTCAGATTTAATTTCGTTGTAAGAGAAAATAGGGGAGGAAGAGGTGAATGAACCTTACTCAGTGCTTAATTTAAGTATTACTTTCTATCTGTGTAGTTTTACGGCCATTCTCCCATAATAAATAAGTGAAGAAATGGTCAAAGTATGAACAGTAGCAATCGTGCAGTCAAAGAACTGCCATAAAGCCGGTCAAGTATTCACAGGAGTCTGTGGGTTGTGGCCTTTGAATGCCTCTTACGTTGGAAGTAATTTTTGACTGCATCCGTTACTTTTTGTGGTCTCTACGGTAAATTGCATCATACTACACTAGACAAAAATATTTTGACTGTTAACAAAATGGCAACACTTCACCACTCATACAAGTGGGTGAGTCAAAAATGCCCAAAAATTTTCACGAGTCGACACCGATGATTTGGCGTGTTAATTAATGGCCTGAAGGTACTTTTTGCTGTCGAATAAGTGTACAATATGGTGTTCGCACATACACACAGACGCCAACATATTGGATATGAACTAATTCAAATCAAATAAAAATACTGGACGTCCAGTTAATAAGAGAGTATACAGAGAGGGTTTCAGGGCAAACAGTATCTATTCAATCATATCATATTACTACAAAATTAGGTATCACCCATATAAAAATGTGAATGAAGTTTTCGCCCGGAGACAGACCTAACAATCGTATCATATAAAAAAAGTAGTATAATTGATATCACATCGTTTGACCTTAGACGTCATGAATATGAAATGTTGATCTTTGAATTATAAGAGGCTATTATAATCAATTATGCACATGATATCATATTTTGATGTTTGCTCTAAGTTGACATGACATTAGGACAAAATTTCTCATATGTTGTGGTTGCTTTTACTATCTTGTTATGTTGTTTATCTTTAATATTGGGCTTACATACCAAGAAAGACTATTAAACACTTTTGGTGTCGTCAGTTTCTCTAGGTAGATAATGTCCAATTATACGCAGGAAGGAACCTTATAAACAAATCGGTTCTTCTTTATGATATGGCCAAAGGCACACAAACGTTTACAGCACCAACTCAAGGAATCTCTCCGATTGGATAGGCTTCCAATGAATATGTAGTAGGTATCGATCCGACAGAGCACTTAATCGCCTTTTTATGGAGTAACTAATACAGAGTCACTTTTAATTAATGCCTCAAGATATCCAATGTATAATCATCATCGGATAGTGGGCAAATCCATTTCTGATTTCAAACTCTTTTCATGTCCCGTCATCCATATCCTTTATCAACATGACCAGTTGCATCTGAACCAGAATCATCGATAGTGGGCTTCAATATTAGTGCAAAATAATTTTCATCAAGGTCGTCGTTCAATGCCACATCGGCTTTGACAACACAATTACTTACAGTACAGACGCAGTATTGTTGAACAACACGTATTGAACGTAGTTTCATTCCTCTTGCTACTTTAAGGAATGTGCAGAGATATATTGTGCTTGATTTCAAGCTCCTATTTCAAGAGTTAAGTAAGACCCCCACCATATTCGTTATTGCTTTTATTAGATACTTATACTACTCGTTACGACAAGTAACGCACCCCTTATATAATCCTAACTTCCATTCTGAATAATTTCGTCAATGAAGTTAAATTGTGATTGAGTCTGGCCACAAACGCAATTTCCAAAAAGAGGGGGCGATGTCTTTACTGTTGTTGTATGAGTTGTTGGGGGTATAAATTGGCGACGTGTTGTATTTAAGTGCATGTTTGATCCGTAAAAGGGTTGCAAAGTAGGTAATGGACAAACGAGTAATGAATCACCCAATAATAAGATGGCACGTCATTTTTACTCCCTATTGCCAACTAAGCCCTATCAACTCCCAACTTGTGTATGTCGTAAAACGTGCAGCAGGATAAATGCTTTCCCCACCAGTTATTTACTTTCGACTATGGTTCTATATATATGCATAGAACCTTCCTTGTGTATTGCAATACTTAACATACACACCACTATAATCAGTTGCTAAATTACTAAATAGAATACAATGGAACGAAGACGTCGTGGTAATAATGCCGGTAGTCCGCTACGGGGGCATCTCCGAATATAGTGGGAAAGCTGGTCGCAATTGCAGTACTAATTTGAGTTCCCTCAAGGGGGAGCTACGTACTCTTCTTTCCAGAATAAGGCGTGAATCCGGTGCTGACCATTTGCGAAACCTATTGAATATTTATCGTCCTCTGACAAAGATCATGGCAATTTTCATTAATTTGCCTCAAGAGATTATTGTGATCCCCGACTCGTCTATTTCAGCTCGAAATAGCGGTGAAGATGACAGCGACTACGAGTTAAGCGTACACCAGTAGGGGCTGTTAGGTATAGTTATTGAGGTCAACGGAACTCCTGCAATATTCAGCATAGTACTTGTTTTCTATTGTATTTCCTCATTGCTATGCCTTTAAAATAAAAAGAAGGCTGGAAAAAAGAGAGAGCTCCTTTCTTTTCTATCTTTGGAGGGAGGAATGATCTGCTCTCATCTCTTTCGCTTGGCCAGTAACCTCTTCTTTCTCCAAAAAAAAAAAGTCGGAACTCGATCTTGACGCCCATCAATGACTAGAATCTCCTTTTAGATTCGAAATTCTTCATTTTTTTCTCCCAAATTTTCAAGTCAAGAAGAGATTCGCTCCTAGGGAGGAAATAAGGGTACTCATATCGAAATGGCTTTATGATGATTTCTTCTCCTATGGTAAGAAACCTATATTTGTAGCACTAAGTATTAATGTCGTTTTATTTCCATGTAACTTTATGTGGATATCCTCGTAGCGTGTCCCGTTTGTTAGGTTCTTATATTGGGGCCGCTAATATTAACGGGTATTTCACAATTTATAGCCATGTTGAATGAAATGAAATCTTTTTTCTTTTGTATGTAGAATTGCCTCAAGCGGCGCCTCTTTTCATTTCTATCAAAATTGGATAATCAAGTGACTACTTTTACTAATACTCATAATTAACAACGGGGATCTGGGCCTTGGCTTATTATTCCTAATAATTGTAAGTACCAAAAAGTAAGCTTATGTTAGAAAACATTATAGAAATGTTGATGTATATTTAGTCTCTTATGACTCCATTTCTTACATGTTCATCACATTCCATGCACCATTAGTAGACTTAATTATTGAATTATTTTTACGTCTTAGTTCCCCATTTAGTTAGAGACATATCTAGTTAATTCACAAAGAAGTAACGACATTCTTGTAACGTTTGGACTGTATTGTACCTCTTCATATACGTAAACCTGTATATAAAACACACTTGAACGCACTTGGAAAGGAATAATGCAATATTATTATTTACGTGTTCTCTTTAGGACTACAATTTATAGTTTGTATGCGTTTTCTAAGAGGTCAAAAAACAACCTTCAATGTCACCCTTGCTTATAAATGACATAAACAATGTTAATTCTAGGTAATAATACTTCTTCCGTCTCAAACTTTTTGTCCTGTTAAATTTTACACGTCAATTAGGAAATCATTAATGAGGGGGATTACTTGACTATTTTATCCTTTTTTAATCTTCATTTCTTTTTGAACAATTATAATATTAAATAATAAGTGAGATTTTTGTGATTTTCAAGAAATTTACTGCAATGGGTAGAAGGACAAATAATTTGAGACGGAGGGAGTAGGTTGTTGGAGGGAAGATTTAGAGGGAGAAATTTGAAGTATGTCGGGAATCGAAGCGGCACTACTCCCATTTACATACCCTGTCCCTTCCTATATGATGAATGATTTTCCAGCTTTTGCAAACAATTCTATCAGATTCATTCGTCCTGTTGTGCGATTTTGTACGTGACTATGTCATTTGAATCTTACGTCTACTTTTCAGTAAATTTGTAGAAACAATTGTCAACCCCATGGTGAAATATTCTTTCCCTACGCTTTCAAAAAACCCAATTTTAGGTACAAATTCGAGAGATGTTAATACATCAATATTTAGCTGCAACAGTGCTCTGTAAAATGCACATAAATATATTCTCAACGACACTTACAAGCTCCAACACAAACGTATGGATAGGGATGGTGCCAAAACTCTTAATTGGAAGCGTAGAAAGACTTGTCGATCAAGAAAATAACGAATGATGCAAGTATCCTTGACTGGTAAGAGTAGCATCATAAACCATCAGATATTCTAAGATGTAGATAGCTTTTGTTCTAGTTTTCTACTTGAAAATTCACCACCAGTATACGATACATGGTTTGATTTTACTTTCCTTTTCCATTTCCTTTGCATCAAGTTTGGCTGGGATACGTATCCCCTGTAGTTTTTGTTTTGTTCCGTGATTATCTTCCTCATAACATGGAGTCTAACATTTGGATTAAAATCCAAAGAGACTTGAAATGATCCATTTCTATATGTCATATTGAAAAGTAAGGACATCAATTGATATATTGTAGGGATCGAAACAACATGGCGTCATGCGGAATCTAACACATCAACTATTGTATGACAATAAATCGGACATCCAAGAAAAATACTAAAAGAGACATTTTTAAAAGTGATTTTGGTTGGCCTACATAATTTCGGAGTAGAAGTCTCTGCTAAACAAAATTCTGAATGATAGGCATAGACTGAGATATATTCATATTAGAATACTTTTTTATCCTTTAAAAACAAGTGTCCTAGTAGGTTACAAATTAAGGGCAAAAAAAATCCTAACAATTCACCCCTTGGCCTGAATTTTGGACAAAGTAGTTTTTACTTCTCTTATTAACTATAGTATTAATTTAATATGTATTCCGTATTCACTTATTTTTAACATTTAGTATGCCGAAATTGCTTCTACATGTATAAAAGCAATTAAAATATGAAATACTAAGTCCGAAATTATTATAGATAAATAGAATTATCACATAACTACATCAAGAAAAATATAACGCCACTAGTTTCAGTAGAGATAAGAATGACATACTTTCCCTCTCTTTATTTTAATTTTACATAATTTTGGAGGGAAAATATGGAGCGGAAAGTAATTCGCAACTTTTTCGTACACGCAGAGACAATCAATCATTTGTCGAGACAAATAACAGCCCTACAACTTACTAGGAACTTTCAAAGGAACTTACTAGCGCGTAGCTCTATCTACAATGGATGAACTTATGAAATTCGGGATCACCATGTCCAATACCTACATCGTCAAAGACTATGTGGTATTTTTCGTTCAACACCTTACTCTTCTTCTTTTTCAGGCTTCCGTATATTTATGAAGGAGACACACTAACAGTAGTAATTATGTTTACTGTCAGTATCTACCTGCGAAGTCTGTTCCTTAGATTCCGGCTTCGGCACAGACTTGTGTCCTTGACTTCCACGGGAAAAATTGGACGGTTGCAGCTGCTATCGGTGGAGATAAACAAAATAAGTTGGGTCGTGGATGGAAGTATTTTGCCAATGACAGTGATTTAAGGGTGGGAGATTGGGTTGTCTTTCAACCGGTGAAGTGTTCAGAAAAAGTTTGTACGTGCAAAGTTGAAATAGTTCGTATATTAGAATCCAGCGAGGCTCTTCTTAAAAGGGGATGTGACGAAGGAACCTCTAATAAGCGGTACAAGGTTTGAATTGTCTCCCTAATTAACTATGTTTCTCTTTTCATTTCCAATTGTTTCACTTTATTTTATTTTATGGAAATAAAAAATATCTTTACGTTATTCTTAGACGGCAAAGATGAGCCTACAAGAGAAGCTTGCTTACTACGAGCGCACCGTTTATCTTAACATTGAGAAAGAAAAGGAAGTAAAGTGTGTCAAGGATGAACTTGAACTTTTGGAGAAGAGAAGACTACTTAGGACAAAGCTGGAATACAAGGAAAAGGAGAAAGAACAAGCACAAAGATTGCAAGATGAAGCCGCGAATGCTCTTTTAATTGACAAGGACTTCTTAAGGATGAATCAGCTGCATCATATAAAGAAAGAAATTATATCTATTAAAGCAGAACAGAACCTGGGTTAGTGAGCTCGAAAAGAAAAGTGTGTCGCTGATGCTAGTACGTTGTTGATTTTTGTGAATTTTTGTTAGAACAAAATCTTCTAGTATCTAGTCTATCGACTAAATGATGCACACATTATCTACACGAATCATTTTAGGCTATGTTGCACAGATACTAGAAGATTTATCATTTTAGGCTATGTTGCACAGATCTGACAGTGCAGTCGGATGCATTTCAGTTCCTCGGATGCATTTCAGTTCCTCAGTCGAATGTAGGGTGTTGTTGGATGATCCGACACTGGTATAATGTCATTTTGAATGATTTGAGCAACATGGAGTTTAGGCAAGGGGCTTTAAGGTGGTGTTTTGTTTCAGATTTACAATATACCGGTGTTTATTGGGGTACCCTGTTTATTTCAACTATACGAATTTTAATCTTGGGTAGTTCCTAACATTATGTGAAAGAATTAATATCAGTTGTCTGTGGATGTGCAAACGTCGTAGGTGCCAAATACCGTTTTACAGAAGATGTGCATACGTCGTAGGTGCCAAATATACTCCATTAAAGGAGCTTCCTTGTATGAGACACATCATAATGAAGATTTTCTTAGTTGCGGATAGAGCAGGTACAAGGTTCTACTTGGTAATCACAGACAATACAAGTAGTTGCTTCGACTGTTGCGTTGCATAAAATAATTACAACAAACGCATACTTGAAAGTTAAACCGCTTTACAAAAATCGATAAAGTCTTCATCAACTGATGTTGTGTAGCTGTGATAGGACTTAATGCTGAGCTAATGGAGTTCCATTGAGAGGGATTCCCACCTGTTCACTTTTTTTTCTTTTTGCGAGTGGCAAGTTTTTTTTTTCTTTTGAGTTAATTCCATTAGTTCCCCTATCCTTGGTTGTGTTTGGGAGACAATCCCGCATCCACATTAGTCAACAATTTCGCAAGCCCTAACATATTTCGCGTGCATTTATGTATGACATTTGAGACGGAGGGACAAATTACATTAGGGCTCGTCTATTACACTAAATTCTAAGATAATAATTAACTAACCGAATTGTTAACCAAACAAATTGAACTAAGTATTCACATCCAACAACCACCTTCCATTAATTTATTATATTAACTCTTCATATTACATTTCTCGAAATAATACCCAACTTACATCACCACAAAGAGATATACTAGAGGAAAATGGCAAGTGAATGGGTTGAAGATGATTCGTTCATCTCCTGGTTCCCATTGAAAAGAGCCTCTACATACAACAAGCATGATATTCTGGTAATTCTATTTAGATTTACGTCAATATTCTTCTTCTTTTTTTCAATTTATAAACATGTCTAGATGTATAACTTCGACAAAAATTCTGGCATGCTAAATTTCCACAGTATCTTCCAAATAGCAATAATGAGGATCTCCCTCCTACTTCGGTCATAGCAGTTCTCCGATGTCGTGGGAAGGAGTGGAAAGCAACTCTTATTGGTGGTGGACGACGAAGACTCGTTAAAGGTTGGAAAGATTTTGTCGTCGATAATAAACTGAAAATAGGGAGCCTTGTTTTTTTGAACTTGTTGAAGCTTCAACAGAGGGTGTGGTCTTCAAAATTTTAATTGACGAAACCATCGGTTGAACATGGAGCCTAGGATTAGATGTTTAGAGTATCCTTTGTATTTTGATTAAAATCTTGTTTTGTGTCACTACCTTTTGTTTGCTAATGTATGTGTGAAGTAGCGTAAGGATCTGGACCCTGCTACACGATATCTTTGAACAATATATATCGCTTTATTCGGCTGCACAACTAACAATCGTGAATTGATGAGTCTGACGGTAACAATCTGCTCCAACCCACTACATTATATTTTACACCGGACATATTACATTTTTAATCTCGCCAAGCAATGACATATATCTCTATTACACTATTTTACTACTAAAATATTGATTAAGAGTATTGGTGCTTATGAATTTGGTGTTATAGGGAATAGGGTCCATATTGTTAGTTAGATTATTAATTGTTAAATAATTTCAAAGCCTACCTCATATGAATGAATTCCTTAACGTCTAACGTTTATGTCACACCAAAATTGGGTTTGAACTGGAGTTGGATTGGATCACCAAAATACCAAATATTATACCACACGTCCACACAAATGCATAAATACAACGAGAGAAGCCTGCTATTTAATGGGTGGATACGATTTGATGTCGACAATAAACTGCAAAACGGGAATGCGGTCAAATTTGAACTTCTTAAATCTTCGACAGATGGTGGTGTCTTCTGGAGTAGTTGTTAACGCCAGCTAAGACATCAGTTGATTAAGTAGCCTATAATGAGGAGGTTGAGAACACGTTTAGTTTAAGATCATGTTTTGTGTTGATTCCTATTGTTTGCTAATTACAATCAAAACTACTAGAACAAATTAGTACTGTACCATTTAATATAGCATTTTATTATTCTTCAAACAAAATTATGTGAAAGCTAAACTTGGACAACTATATAATGATAGTGAAGCGCATTTTTTACTTGCACTGCTCGTGCTAAAACACTATACTGTTGCACAAACCCTATAGTTCTCATACATAACTAGAAGCCTCAGTTTTCTACTTTCTTTTGAATCCGATACAGTAGGATACGCCAAGCTGTGATATAGGTACGGGTCAAACAACAACAAGTTATCACGATGCAAATCTGGCTGTAAATCGCGGGAATGGCGTTTGGCGGTTCAAAGCAGGTATATGGGTATATGTGCATATCGATCAGATAAAAAAGCTGATTTATCATTACATTGAACAGTGCCATATCTAAGGATAAGATCTTCACATATACTTCACCGACCCCCACTTGCGTCTATGAGGGGTTGGGTCGTAAAGCACTATTAGCACACCTATTGAATCTCTTATTTTCTTTCTCGGAGTCAAATAAAAATGACAAAACAAAGAAAGGGTAAAGGAAATTATAAATATTATGCTGTTTTCTGGGGATTGAAGCCTGGAATATATAGTAGCTGGGAAGAAAGCGCACCCCTGGTCATTGGTGTCAAAAAATCCCTTCACAAAGGCTTCAACGATGAGGATGAAGCTAAGGTAGCTTATGAAAAGTTTAGGAAACTAATCCCAAATAATTTTTCGGTGAATACTGAAAGCTGTGATGGAGAAGAGAATGTTCCTTGGGAGATGTTAGCTGTTCTTTTGTTAGGAATTAAGATTGACATGAAACTAACTGAGAAGGCTTAAAATCCATACCTTAAGGCGTGGGATGGAATGAATTAGTATGTTTAAGCCCCAAGTCCTTGCTAGTGTTTTTATTACTGTGTTTACGTATCGTGAAGCCAGCATACCAAATATGTAAGTGTTTGTTTTGTTCTTGTGGGCGAACGAACGACCTTTTGTGTAACCAGATTGTAAACTTATGTATGGTCAACCAATGTATTTATTTTGAAGCATATAGTGGTGATTATGTGATGAACCTATTCCACGTCATGAAAAGTATAATTATGAGATTAATTGCTAATGCAGAATCCAAGCTCTGGTATGATTTTAACTGGGTTTTGAAAAATTACGTAACTAAGTGATTTTGTTTAACTTCGTGAATAAGGCACTTAAACAGAATTGGTTTTCCAGCTAGAGTTACTTATAAGAGGTTGGAAGAAACAAACTTATAAAAATATGATCATTCTTGTTTAATGGACTAAAACCTTGGGCATTCTTATTTCTGTGACAAGAAAAAAACGACGACTCTCGTTCCATTTTCCAAACGAGTACAATAGCTTGATGAGAATGCTCAACACACACCTCGACTTGAGGTATGAACGGTCATCGCGATACAATTTACCCAACTAGGAGTCGAGGTCGAATCCGCAAGGAACAAAGTGATGCGATCAAAGTAGTGGAGGAACTAAATCTATTTGACTTCAAAAGCCAAACTAGGATAACGAGGTGATGGAATGATATTAACAAATACAAACTACACTAGGACAACAAGTAAAGGTGTGATCAATGGCCGATCTCACAACCATCTCCAACCATCACTCCAAATCTCACTCCAAAATGGAGTAAACTACCTCCAACCATTACACCATTTTTTACTCCAAATGAGAATATTCCTTTCTATATTCTTTTCTATCTTCTATATTATATTATTATCTTTTATTTATTTTCTTTTATTTTCATTAAATAAATCCTATCTTTTTTCATTCTTGCATATTCATCTCATATAGTTCATATTCCTTTTTTATTTTCAATTCTATAGTATATTTTCAATTTTAATATATTTTTATTTAATGTACTTTTAATTTTCACTTTTCAAATTTAGCAACATCGTATACGGTCACGTTTGCACTTATAATTTGTGACGGTAATTTGTTTTACACACTTATAACTTATAACGAAATTAACTTATAATTTTATATAATAATAATAATAATATATAAGAAAATTAATCTATCAAAATTATATGGAAAAATTAAGATGTAAAATGAACATTGCAAAGATATTACATAATACTAATTAGGTAGATATAAAATGATAAATTAAAAGTGTTAAATAATTAAAGATAATAATATAATAATAGTGAATAGTAATAGAGTTGATGAATAGTGTCACTCCAAATTTGGTGTGACAGTATTCACACTCCATTTTGGAGTGAAAATTGGCGCATGGTTGGAGAGAAATAATGCCAAAAAATACTCCAAGTAGGCGTTTGGCGTGGGAATCTCACTACCGTTGGAGATGGCCTATAGGACGGCACTGGCATCTACGCCAATTGCGTATGGCTTAAAGAGTCTAGTAGTGACCCTATGACCTATGGTAGCAAAATCAATGACAATTTAAGGCACCACTTGTTCATAGAATTAGGGAGTGGTATTTCACGGAAATATACTTCGTAATATTTTTTGTTCAATAGTTTTGCAAACTTTGAAAAATAAAATTTCAAATTCTTGCATTCAGATAAAGAGTCGTATTTGTATTAAAAGTATTTGTTTCTTACGAAAATTCCTGATTTTTTTTCTTTAAATGACACATACTTTTAACAACAAATTCAATTTTCAAAAATTATACTGTATTTCAGTTCAGCCCTTCATCCAACTATATGTCCAAATCTCAAGTAGATGCATCGGTCCAAACAATCTGTAGCTGGCATCCAAACGCCTCCCCTCCACACTTAACCCCACAATTAATGATGATGGTTTGGTTCCCAAAATGTACTTTTTACAAACACCCATAGTGATGATAGTGTGCCATCTTTTCCAATGTATTAACTGTCCATTCGGACTGCCCATCCAATTTTGGTTATGTAAATCCTCATATTCGAGGCTGAGACAGTTACACTAGCTGTGGACTTAGTCAAAAAATGGGGAGAAACGTGAGGCGTGCAGAACCAGCACTTACAAGACTTCCGACCGACTGTTTAGAGACTATCATCCAAATGTTTCTCCAGTCAAATCCCCCAAGAAATGATATATCCAGCCTTTCTCTAACGTGAGCCATCTTAATTTCTAATTTTCTTGATAAGAAGCAGTTTTAGTTGACTATGATCTTATTTTGCGTTGGATCACCGGAATGTTAACTGCAGGTTCAATGAAATTCGATCTCTTACCTTGTGAAGACGTTTTCAAAACTATTTGCCGCTTCATTTAGTTAGCGGAAAACTGCAACAATGTGACAATGTTATTCTTAGATTCCTAAAAAGATTGGATTCTATTGGGATTGAGTATGCCATCCTATTCCTTGGAACGTATATTTTTTCATAGCAGGTGACTTAGCCAGCATACGCTTATTAGGGCGAGTTGCTCGTACCACAATGTTGTCTCAAGCAAGGTATAACTATGGTATTGTATTAATAAAATCAGGTTGTAGCTATGGTGGTACCGGAGAAGTGCGTAGCCTGTTCAACAAATGTGATGGTAGAATGGCGATGATAGAATATCGGACTGACCTCCAATGCTTGGTGAGAACTATTGTAGAAAAATAGTGGTGACCAACCTTTGTTGTAAGACCGACCCTACTCATTGGTCCCCAAAATTGGAGGTCTCCATATTTGGCTCTGCTGAGCTTAATGTAACTTGTCCTTATGGCATTGTTGATATCGAAATGATCAAACTTAACTTACTAGTAGACTTTTATCTGGAATATGAAGAGTACTCAAGTTCATCAAATTCAAGTGTGACGATGATGATCTAGATGAATAAATTTTTCGATGTTGTTAATCTCTGCGTGTTTGTAATTAGTCGGGTGCTTAGTTAAGAAGTGGAGGTGTTTTGCTATACAGCATTTCTTCGTGCAACATTTTTACAGCAATTGCGGTTAATACTTATTCCGGTCCACTTTATAACAGGTTTTAGGCTATTTTTTTGTCCATAATACTTGATCTTTCCCGAAGTAAATAAAGGTTCTTCCAATATTGCATTGCTAATAAATTGCTTAAAACTCAAATACAGGTAATAAACGTTTGGTTAAGGAATAATATTGACATCTACACTGCTAAGTCCTTTAAAAGTAATTTCCTTAATTTGAGGAAGAGCACCGGAAAACATCTTATAACCACAGACCGGAAATCGCCCCCACTAAAATAGTTCCGGCGTTTGAGAGTCAACTTTTTAATGTTGGACGAATTTTTTGTCGTAGTATCTTTGAGATTCCGTTTCTGAAGTGATAGTTGTATATTTGATAGCTAATGCTACTTATAAGTCAGTCTAATCTTAGTTCAAAATAATTACAAGGTACTATATGAAAATAGGTTGTCGAATATTAACTCGATGGACTCTACAAAATCTAAAACATGTCAATATTCGTGGACCAAAACGACTATCATTGTAACGTTCGATAATTGGAAAAAACTTCAACACATTCCACATTAACACCTTGTTTGGATGGTTGTAACCCATGGTATGGTATTGTATTGTTACCATGGGTACGAAGTTTGTTTTGGTTGTTTCTTTAGTTAACATTGTATGGTATCGCTAAATCCATGGTTATGTAACCATGAATACTGCCACTTTATTATGTAACGACGACAGATTTGGTGGGATCGTGTCGTTACCTATTTTTCTTACCCATCATGCCTTCACTTATTACTTAATCTTTACATTTTATCTTAGAGGTGATTTGTAATTATTAAACCATGGTAAACAATACAGTCTATCCAAACGTTGTACACCACATTACGATACAGTACCATAAGATAAAATACAATACAACACATTATGAAACGATGGGTAGCTACCATCCAGATGGAGTGTAAAACGTCCCTGTCATTTATTGACGTGGCACTATATATCCTCAACTATCATTAAATGATAAAAGTAAGTTTGTTATCATATACGAGTATATGGTTAATGAGTCATTGGTACTAGGTTCCTCCCACCCCCTATATATTTTGGCTGTTGATATGGATGGACTCCCAATCCACTGTTAAAGTATGCTCTAGTGTAAACGTTTTGAACTTCGGACGACTTGGCATTCCATAACAAAAAAAAAAAAAAAAACACATTCTGTATGCGCTGTCACAATATGAAGCAAAATATTACGCATCAAGAGTCGCCTCTTACCGTACTACCAACTCCTTGTCTGGAAAAAATAATTCGCCTATTCTTAGAGTCACGCCCGTCACGTCGAGAAGTGGCTATCCTTTCGGTCGTGTAAGTTCTATGGTTTGTTGAGTTATTCAGCAATATTTATTTGAGGCGTTTGATAATAGCAGCTGTAAAATCTTTTCTATTTCAGGTGTTTAGAAGTCAGGCGTCTGCTTTTCACAAAACAGTTTCAGCAATTTCTAAATTTGGAATTTATGTTTTATAAATTGAAGGATTCTGACCAACTTATACTTCGATTTATTAAAAGATTGAGCAGCGCAGGAATTGCACATGGCTCTATCCTCGTTGGGACTTACAATTTCTTTATCCTGCATAACAGGGAGGCTCTAGCCATTTTTCCAGACGTCGCCGTTACTTCACATCTTGACCAGGGTAAGTACAATAGTGGAGTTGCCATGCTTAAACTGCGTGAACCCGAAGATGCTAGGCTGCTATGTAGCATTTGGAGTAGGCCCGGCGGCAGATACTCATTAATTAATTGTCGTAATGTCCTCAAAACGATGATCGGTGGTTACCACAAGAAACTATTCAGGTATTCAATCTGTAAACTAGTCGGTCCTACTCACTGGAACGCGTAATGTATACAGCCAATAGTTAGAGATCGTGAACTAAACGTGACGTGTAATATGTGTCTCATTGATGTCGAGTCCAGGATATTAACATTAACCCTAGAGGTAGAGAGGGTAGTCGCGGAATACGCGTAATTTGTGACTTTATTTCAAGGGTGTTAAATGTTATCATAATAGTTTGTGCGGCGTTCCTATGTTGGACATACGTGTTATTTGATAGGAGTTTATTCAAATTTTTGTATATCTGTAAGGTTAAGTTTTAGACGATCTTTACGTAATTGAACGGGACGACATACACGAACGTAATGGGGGGTAACCAAGCAGTGTAATCGTTACTGCTAGAACCGCTCCAAATGGTTCGAAATAGACATCCCCATATTCGGATTTTCCTCCTCTCCATTACCAATTCCTTCCTTTTCTACAGATGCTTGGTTGACTGGTGGACACATGTGCAGTTCATGGTTCAGAGGTATGTTGTGTTTTAATATTAAACAAAAGTGTGTCTCGTAGCTTCTGAACAATCACAAGCTTTATTTTCTACGTCATATTAATAAACGAGAATTTTCTAATAAAGTACAACAACATACCCAGTGTTATCACACAAGCGGGGTCTGGAAAAGTGAGATATACGCAGAACGTACCCGACCAAGTACGAAGGTGGATAAGTTGTTTCTGATAGACCATATAAAAAGAATTTACTATTAATTATTGTTGCTGAATAATCGTTATTTTAAGTTCTACTAAATTTATGTGTCATTGTACTAAATAAACATCGTCGGTTTATTTTCAAACCAGGAGTGAATTTACTATTAATTATTGTTGCTGAATAATCGTTATTTTAAGTTCTACTAAATTTATGTGTCATTGTACTAAATAAACATCGTCGGTTTATTTTCAAACCAGGAGTGACTCTATGAGCTAGTGAGTACAACTTCATGAAATTTTGGTTTCATGAAACATCGCCTCGTCATTGGTTTAGTTCTTTTTTGTATTGCTTTCTTGTTATATATGTCAGTCGAAAAGCCGAAAGCGAAGTCCTAGTATGAAGTAGGAACTAAGGGAAGATCTTTAATATATTTATTGATGCAAGGCTAGAATGTTGGATATATATATATATATATATATATATATATATATATATATATATATATATATATATATATATATATATATATATATATATTTTGGAAATAATTCTTTTACATCAACCCAATTAGGGTTAGTATATTAATTAGATTAATCAAATCTCAACCGTTATCTTGAATATCATGACATGTGTTAGGTGATGGAGAGGAGCATGATCACCCTAATGCAAATGAACATCTAAATCACTGCTTATACAATACTTTTAGTTCACCGAAGAGGTCGGTTGGCACGTTAACCTCTCTCTTCGGGTGTGGGATTTAGAACATCACTGTTATTTCTAATTTAAATTGTACCTCCCAGTACCAAGAATGTAATCGTAAGTTTATTTTCCTTGTTAAAAGCATCAAGATATACTTTTACGGTTAGAAGACCGAAGTGATTCTACCACATACAGACCAAACAATTACACACTTATAGTAGTATCCGTTAGATGCATAATGAGCAAAATGATTGTTTACAACAAGGTGGGTATAATCAAGCCTCCGAAGGATAAGTACAAGGGTACAAGGTAGATAAAACCCAAACCAAAAATAGTCAAAAAGAGAGGCTTGGCCATTGTACAGAACTGTAGAGACAAAATACCATCAAATAGAATGTTCTGTACATTACAAAGCCTCCCAAACAAAGCTATAATTTCACAGGTGTGCCCATGAATTTGATATCAGCATGGGCAGCAGCTTGGGGATGCACAACATTTGACTCAGCAGCATTCAATTTTTGAATTTTTTCTTCCAACTGCCGTTCCAAGCCTGATAGGGTCACCGACCTGACATGCCCTATATCATTCCTTATGCGCAGCACCTGTTGTTGCAAGATGTTGCGGATATCGATGGCTACACCATATAAATCGATTTTTGATGCAACAGTTTGTTGAAGAACTTGTTACAAGGTTGACGATATTTAAAGTACTTCAATGAAGTCTTTTAATAACTAATAATTAACAGGTTAATCCAAGAACAAATACGGTAATCAACCTTAATTGAGCTGCTAGAGTTTGCCTCTTGGATTTTACTCGGACTTGGAGTTTTGACCCCAGCTGGGGAATGGAAGACAACGCTAAAAGTTTCCACACCTCCAACAAATGATTCAATTTGAAGGCTGAGCACGTCCCCAGCCCGGACCTGATTTTCTTTTGCAAATCTCTTGAAACCACTTCCTATTTTTTTTTTGACCTTTGCCCGTGTACCGCACATTTCCATTGCTGGGAAGAATAACTGAGGATGCACCTAGATGCATCTTTTGGAAGATATCTTGACAGTTTAATCGGTAAGTGCTGTAATAAGTTAGTCATGACCATTGTTAGTGTCGGTATACATAGAGATATCCAATAGCATGAGTTAAGGACACATGCAAGAACAATCAAGAAATAAAAAAGGAGCAATTAGATTCTCAAATAAGATACCAGCTGTCCATATTTAAGGCATGACTTTGAGATATGTACAACACATGTTATTGATGAACGTCCTAAGGGAGAAAAACTACTTTCTGCATCCAATGCTTTCAAGTTTTGTGTTGTGTTTTTTAAGTTTAGTTTAGTGGCACTTATATTAAGAAAAGAATAGGTTAAGAAAGCTTAGAACTTTCCCGCCTTAAAGCTACTTTCCCTCCAAAAATCATGTCATAGTATGCAAGTGGGGCGGCATGTCATAATACACTCGCAAGTCCTTTCGACCACTCCATATAGACGACTTGTTGCATCGCCCCTGCTCTATATGTTGTGCTATCAAATCAAATGAAGCAAGTATTGGATTTTGGAGACTCCTTCAATCACCCTTTCCACCACCCTTGCTGTATTTTTTCTACAGCCCTTGTTGTATTTGCTCTTCTAGTAATTGTGTCATGCATGTTGGGCGATTATAGCATGATTATTAGAAGGAAAATGAAACGCATAAAAAATACGGAAATGACACCTATTAACGATATCAACATACAAGACATAATTAAATGATGCATCACTAACTAATTTAAATTGTTTATCGGTGGGAAGTCGAGCGATTGAGTAGAGATGCTCTAAAAAAATAAGGTCGTCTAATGTCCACATGACAATAGTATATTACAAGGAAAAGGAGTATATCTATCTGCCTAGTTTTGATAGATTTCCCCCAACGTAATCACCAAATACCTACTGCACTTAATTGGACATAATCTACCATGGACATGTGAGGCCGCCAAAGTCCTAGTGTATTTAATAATTCGTACTAGTCTGTAAGCCCAATATTAAGCTAGCGTTTGGACATTGATTTGGTTGAAACTTGGGAATTTGAATTTTTGAAATTGAGTTGAGAAACAATTTTTTAAAGTTAAAATTATGTTTGGACATACATTTCATTTGAAAAATATTTGATGTTTTGTGAGTGTGAGAAACAAAATTTCCCAAAAAATACCAAACAGTGGTCTTGGCCACTTTTTGGTTTTTCAAAACTTGGTCAAAAAGTATGTCCAAACAAGTTTTCCACCCAAAAACTTCCCAAAAAGTGCTCTCAAATAAGTAACAAATTTTGTCTTAATTACATTTCAATATAGCGAAAACACCGTATATAAGATATAAAGTTCAGAATGGATTATACTAGCCCATTGTATCATTAAAGATCATCAGTTCATATTCTTAACGTCTAAGCTCAAACGATTCGATATCAATCATACATTTTTCACATGATATCATAAGTTCATTGAATAATAGTTATATTAATTATTTACTATTATAGTAAAAATCGGGGCCTTTCATAATTTGGGGGCATAAAACAATGGCTTTAATGGCCTTATAGTCGGGCAACCCCTTAATTGTACTGTGCTTGTTCATTACCGGAAGAGGCTACCTGCCATAGTAGGGGTACACCTTCCAATCGGTCCCGGTAGAGAAATCTGTCAATACCCAGCATCAGCGTAGCCTCGTCGATTCCTCTTACTTGCAGCCATTCTCGAAAACGAATTTCTTCTCCTATGTATCTTAATTTCCAACGATTGGCTTCCAGCGCGAAACGAGCTATAGAGACCTCAGAAAATACAATCTTCCGGAATGGCTTGCACCTGCATATAGAGTCTCAGTACAAACTGAAATGGTAATGAAGAAAAATAAAACCACTTGTCACTTATATCGACACTAACAGAACATAGAATCTAGTACTAGTACTCACACAGAAGAAATGGATAACAAATTCCTTAGTTGCTCTTCCCAGTATAGTTTCCCAGAGGTGCATCGGGAGTCTATTCAAATATGATTCTTCCATTCTGAAGATGCACTTGAACTTTCTGATCAAATTGATAGTAGCTGATGGAGTACACCGAAGTAATTGATAGTAATACTTATAGTGGAATTCAGGTAATTAAGTGTAGTAGGTGGTGTTTTAAATTTAAAAGTTAGTGAAAGGCTCCACTAATTGTTTGCCTTGTCAACGTAAATCCATTCTCTTGGATTGTTGTCACACACGCACACACCCCGTGCCCTTTCCCTGTTTGGTTGTTTTCACACGCATATGACAATCCATTACCCTATTTTTGACACCAAAATTGTGAAAATTAACTCCAACCCATTGCACTCTTGTTGTGACCAGACGCTATGTAAATTTTCCAACATAAATTTTTCAAATAATATGAAATCCAGTATGAAATTATTTTCAACATACATTTTTCAAATAATATAAGTTGTGACCTGATGCTATGCGTTATGCCTATTAATGAATAATTCTAATGAAAGTTACATCATTGATAAATAATTTTATATATATATATATATATATATATATATATATATATATATATATATATATATATCACATTATGGCAAAATTTATTATTATTATCGTTACATAATATCCAAAGTGTTATTATAGATTATTATAATACTTCCCTATTAGAACTTTACATCTTTGTGAAGGTTATAGCCTTCGTACAACTAAAACTTGTACAAAAATAAGAATTGTACACCAAATCAATAAGTAAAATTACTATTACAAGGATATTACTTTAAATATGATTAGGTATACTAGTAGCCTAATAATTGAAAAAATTGAAATTAACAGCCTAAATTAAAACTTATACTCAACAAAGTCAATTAGTAATGAATAGTAATCGTGTCTATGAGCAACTTACACTAATCACACACAAAAATTGTGTAAGTACTAAGGAATGTTGTTGGGTTGGAACACCGAATCATGTGTGTGTCTGAGGTACGGTATGGTATTAAACATTTCGGTCATAAATTTTGATTTTACGTTTTACAAAATGTCATGTCATTACCGTTCAAAACTAATTAAGTATGGTTCACTCCTTCCATATATTATACCACTGTTCAAAATTACAAATGTCACTGGCAAAAATGTACACTTAACTACCATGTTAGTACACAAGATTACTCAAAATATACACATTCAATGAGATTTACAATCTTACTCCGCATATGTAGCTCAATTAGAACACAAGACAACTCTCTATAGCAAGGCATTAGAACTGAAATATTATTAGTTTAATTAAATATATAATCATTTGTACATATCACTAGTTTTTTATATTCTCTAGTATTATATTTACTAGTTCAAATTTAGGTTAATTAAATTATTTATATATATATATATATATATATATATATATATATATATATATATATATATATATATATATATATATATATATATATATATATATATATAGACACACACACACACACACGAATTACCGAAAATACATACTAACTACAGTACCAACTAACTATGTACATGTAATTTTGGTTCGGATTCACCACACTAGCATACCCAAAACCGTCACCACACTAGCAAATCGTCAAAAGTATTCTTATAGGATTTGATGTGATTGTTGGGTTGTCTGCTCAAGTAATCATACTTTCTTGGTCATTGGAAAAACTATAAAAAGACTGTGGAAGTGCATCGTGCAGTGCAATTGATTACAAACCGTCACTAATTCAACTATGGATAGGTAATTGTGCGCACTAGTTGAGGTTGTATTTGTGCATTGCAATTGGGGAACTTAAAGGGACTAAAAAAAAAACGGAACTGCTCTCAGTCCCAAGCGTTTGTGGTGAGATAAAATGGCGAGGAACATGAGGCCTGCGGTGCCATCTCTTACACGACTGCTTTTTTAGAGGGGTTGAATGGCTTCGTAAGGTTTTGACCGCCCCTAGATATAGATTGTGTTTGCTGATATGCCGGAATCGGCTTAGAAAGATGATTGGTCCAGACAAATATAGCGAACTAACCAGGCCCTATATTTGTGGTAAGAAAGGCTTCACCCATTGGCCCCCAAGGTCCGTAGAGTCCATAGAGCATTTTGACGAGTTTAAGTTCAGTCGCGAAAGCTGCATTGCTGATATTGAGATTACTAAACTTACCTTACCTCCACAGTATGACGTGGGAATTAATAACTCTAAATGTTCATCAAATTCATGTGGTGCATACCAGTCCGACGACAACGAGTCTGGCGATGATCAGTAGGTTAGGACGAGTTTGTTTCTTCGAAGTACATAGTGGAAGAGGCTTTTTTTATATATTTTTTTTAAGTAGTGGAACATGCTAATTATCTATTTTTGTTGACTAGTCAAGTGTAAGGTGCACCTCGAAAATGCTCTCTTTTTGTGCGCTTTGTTCAAGTAAGGGACATGTAATTTCCTTTTGACTTTGTTTAGGAGTAATGAATTACAAAACGAAATATGATCGCATAGGGTACTAGCTACCTCTGGTAACCAAATCAGGTAAATATTGGAAGGTTGGAAACTGTTTGAAGCTATCATTTTAATGAAGTGCCTATCCATCGAAACTAAACAAATGATCACACATGACAATAGTATAACTATTAATTAATAAAAAAAACCTCCACTTTTAACTGCACATATCAACTTACAGAGCAACAGATATGAGGCCACCCAAAGTCGTTAATATTATTTTGTAAGATCAATATTACCGTAAAAGATAAGCAACGACGTTGAACAATTTTAAATAAAGCTAAGCTTAAACCAAGATTGATCAGAAGTGATTTTTTTATATTTCAAAGAACTCAAACATCTCTGTACGTCTAAGTTCAAACATTTCGATATCGATCAAACATTTTTCTCATGAAAGTTCAATTCTTTTAATTCAGATATGGTTTCTCTCCTCCTCGGAATCCGGTGCCCTTCTCCTTTTCTATTACACACCCTTCGAATAACTTGGCAATCTCTAACCTTGCAATATTTTTTTGTTTTATTTTGGTGTATGAATAGTGTTGCACCATCATAGTATTCGGCATTATTTTATAATAATTTTTAATTATATGACACTCTGAGTTTAACATATAAACTTTAATTTGACATCTAGATTCCTAATATTACTATTCATCTACACCATTACTATGCATTTAATTTTTTTAATTTTTATATTATATAACACTTAGTTTAACATATTCTATATTTTATGAAAGCAACGTACTATTTAAGTTTATCACTGATTTCGCCTTTATTTGAATTATCAATTAATATATACTTACCTCTACGACGTATAATATTGGCTTACAAGTTATATTATTTAAAAAAATGAATACGGTACGAAATAATTGTATATTAAATGGTTATATTGCAAAGGATTATGAATTACATGGGTGGATTTGTAAAAAGGAAGAAAAGAAATTGCATGTTTTTTGAAATTAAAAAATAATATATTACAAAAGAGGTAGAAGAATTAAAAAGGTTCTGAGTTAGTTTGCAAATTTTTTATGTTTGCACTAATTTGGTGCAAAAAATGGTGCAAAGGGTTGAAGATGCCAATATGTCGTAGAATTGTAAAAAGCCACATGTTCATACCAAAATTCTTACGATATGATTGGGCCGTGCTTGCATTACTACTATACTACTTGATCGTTTGTCCATCAAATTTGTTTTGCTTTTTTTCAAAAAGTTTTTGAGAAACATGTTTGTCCATGAAATCTTGTGATTTTTTCAATTTTTTTGGAAAACAGTTTTTGAAAAATCAAAAAGTGGTTTAGAGCACTTTTTCAAGTTTTTTTTTTTAAAAAAAATTTTTCTCCTCTCACAAAACTCTACCTTTTTTTCATGTGAAATATATGTCCAAACACAACTTCAACTTCCAAATACCATTTTTCAATCCAACTTCAAAAACTCTTTTTTCAAATATTTTTCCAAATCTACGGCCAAACTGCCACTACAAGTGACTTGTGTTTCGACCAGAGGTAATTTCGTAATTTCAGTTTGAAAGTTAGTTCAAAAATTTTACTCCACAAAATTCTGGAAACATTCGTCCACATATACAAACCACAGCGTATAGAATTTAGGTCCCACTATCTTCACGTATTTAAAATCTCAAAGCATAAGAAAAACAATAGTACAACACCACGCCTGTCCCCACTTTGTAAAATTGAACAATTGTACTCGTACTTGTTGAGATCTATTTTACTGTAGCTTCTATTGACACTTTAACATGGGCTCCCTTTACATGTACATATTTTGACACCAACTTACGTCCAACCATCACTCTTAAGAATATTGTTTTAAAAAAAAATAATGATCCTTTTTTAAATTTGAAAGCAATTTAACATTAAAATTTTCATTATATCCTAAACTAATTACGTTGATTTATAATCAAACAAATATCTATGAATTATTTTAATCAAACAAATATTAGGTTTGAAAGTATAAAGTATCATACATTATTGAAATTTTATAACTTATAAATCTAGTACTATAAAATATGGGAGTTGTATTTCAAATGTAACTTCAATTCTTACTTTGTTTATAGGAGTTATGCGAAAATCGAACACCAAAACCAATGTTAATTGTAGGATTTTTAATGTTAAACATGGGTGTTGGCCTCGACTCATTTTATTTCGAATTGACTCGTCCCTTAAGCAACTTCCCGCCCGAAGGTGTAGATCAGATTTTCAATGCACGGTACTCCTATAACCTATCACTCGACTCCCCTGCTCGAGTCGTCTCTTCCACCTTATTTTAAACGGACATCGAAAAATATATTATCTACAAAATCATTCTAGCCATAAAAAATGCAGTCATTCATGGATGTCGAAGAATCAAGTAGCAACTCGCAGGCTAGGCCAGGTAATACCGCGAGCGTGCTTTCCCAGGTTTTAGGTGTACATCAAGATGATAGCTTGTTCGACAATCGGTCAAATAGTAGTATGGATGGCAAAAACAATGAGCCCAACATCGCGACTGGTGAGGGCCCGGGTATTAATCCGTGGGCACCAGCAGGAGGTTCGACCGTAAGGTTGAAGTTTCCTAGCCTAGAAGCAATGGTTGATTTTTACCAGGATCACGCTAAAAAATAGGGATTCAGCATTACGAAAAGGTCGTGCAAGATGCAATCGACTGAATATGACCTCATAACAGCGCGAAGACTGTCTTGTCACAGAGCTGGAAAACCAGTGAGATATCAAACCTCGAAGAAAGTAGACTGCAAGGCTGGAATTTATGCCATCTTTTGTTCAGATCGAACTTCTTGGGAAGTCCAATCAGTTATGGTTGAGCATAACCATGATTTAGAACCACGTCTTTCATGGTTAATGGCAGCCCATAGGAAAGTAACTCGTGCACTCAAGGGGAATCTCGTGCAGCGGACACTGCAGGGGTTAGGCTTTGCCGGTCATTTAGAACAATAAAAATCATTAATGGGGGGACTGAAAATATGGGATGCTTGCCACGTGACTGCAGAAATTTGATCAATCCATATAGGAAGATGAGGTTGAAACACGGTGACATAGAAATGTTAAATTTTTTTTTTCACCGTATGCATTATGCGGATGAAAGATCCGTTTATGAGATGGATTTAGACAATGAGGGCTGACTGAGGAACGTAATGTGGATTCACCCGAAAGCATTTCTTGCATACCAGCAGTTCAATGACGTGATTGCCTTGGATTCTACATACAAAGTTAACCAGTATAACATGCCGTTTCTAACGTTCGTGGGCGTGAATCACCATGGTCATTCAATTTTACTTGGGGTTGGACTACTATCCCATAAAGACATCACAATATACAGGTGGTTATTCAGGACATGGGTGAGATACATGGGGGGGCATCGAGCCAGGTGCCATCCTAACTGATCAATGTGAGAGCATGGGGGCAGCCATAAGGGAAGAATTTCCTACCACAACCCACCATATGTGCATATGGCATATATGTTCAAAGGTGGGTTCCAAGTTCTAAGGACTTAGAGACAGGGACGCTCTCGTAAAAGAGTTCAACAACATCGTCTACATGTCTTTCACGGTCGAGGAATTCGAAGGAAGATGGGCTCAGTTAATTTGTGATCCCTGTTTACGAGAGAATCAATGGCTTGATGATATCTATTCAATAAGGAGCCAATGGGTGCCGCTATACCTGACAGGCACATTCTGGGATAGTATGAGATCCACACAGTGGAGCGAGTCAATGCACGCATTCTTTGACCAGTTCATTACTAGTCGTACAAACCTTTTGACGTTCGTGATGTAGTACGAGGTAACTCTCAAAACCAAACTGGACAAAGAGTTAAAAGAAGTAGAGAGTTCGAAGAATACCCGACTATTTAGTCTGACCGGCAGTCAATGGGAAGAACAGCTCCGTGCAGGTCTTACGCGGAACATTTAGGATATGCACAGAAAACAAATCCAAGACTCTGTCGGTTGTAACATTGTCGGGTTCAACATGCAGGACGAAGTGGAGACTTTCTTGGTGTGCGACACCAGAATAGGTCTAAACTACGCAGGCACTGAATACATCATGACTGTGGTATACAAACGGGACGGTCATTATTTGGATTGCACTAGCAAGCTGTTCAGCACTGGTGGGATTATATACAGGCACATGATTCTCGTGGTGAAATATTACCGAATGGAGCAATTGAATGAAAGGTACATAATGAGAAGATGGCGTTGAAACATGAGTCGACCGCACTTGTGGGCTTATGTGCCCGAAGGTTATCCGCAGATGTCCGATGAATTCAAAAGGCTCCATGGACTTAAGGGTATCTTCTACAAATGCGCGGAAAGGGCTGTTCAGTCTGACAAGTTGACGGGCAAACTTGGGCTCGAGCTCGTAGCAAGTTTTGGTAAGCCTAACAATGACGACCCTGTCCCCGATGACATACATGATGTGGAGGACCATCGTAGTGATGTTCCCATCCTTGATCCAAGATCTCTGAGGAGCAAACGAAGGCCCTATTTGATCCGTGTTAGGAACAATTGGAACAGAAAGCAAAGAAGATATGGAAGGGGAGGAGGATGGGGTAGAAGTAGAGCTGGAGCCGCCGAAGCAGGACGTGGTGTGGTAGGGTTGATGTAAGCAATGTCAATCGTGGAGTTGATGCAAGCAGAGGCAGTGGTGCAGTTGATGCAACAACTGACAGTTGAGGCGGAGGTGGAAAGGGTGGAAGTAGAGGAGGAGCCTGCTGTTGACACCCATTTTTGTCCCGAATTTTAATTAAAAGTATAATAATTTTAAAATTAAGTTCAATTTTGAAGATTGCAAATAAATAGCTAATTTTAAAGGGAAATGACCAAAATCGCAAGTCATCTCTTCATTTGCAGCGTGCTATATAATTATTTATTTAATTTAATAAAGGGCAAATATGTTCTTAAATTGCAATTTAGGATTGTTTTTTGCAAAGCCCATATAACACAAAACCCCAACCAACTATTCAATAATCTTCACTATATCTAAAACCCTACACCCATTTGACATAGACCAGCCGTGCCCTCACCCCTCTTCACATCCTCTTCCTCACCCACTTTCTTCCTAAAACACAAAAACAACACCAAAATCAAAAACCCATTTCACTATATTCTTCAAACTTCACTTCTTACATACACACATGGCATAAAAACCACTACACAGTCCACTCACAAAAACAGATCCCTCTCTATTACTCAAAAACCCCACACTCCAATATACAAAAAACAAACAGATCGGGAACGGGAGTTAGAGAAGTGGGTTAATGGTAGAACCCTGTAGCCGCTGTGACTTTGATCGGAAAAACACTATTATCAATCACTTTGTTTGGTTTCTCTTATTTTGTTTACCCGTTTGTCGAAACTGGAAATAAAGAAAGAGTCGGAGTGGTAGTGACGCCGTCGATCGGTGTTGCTCCTCCTTCTATTTCACTGCTGTTCGGATTCGTCGTCACCGTTGTCCCACCGGAAAAACCATCATCGCCGGCGACATACCAGCGGCAGTGACGACGTCGGAGTAGTAGTGACACCACCCTTTGCTCGTCGGTGTTGCTCCTCCCCGTTTGTTAATTGCTCCATTTATTGTTGTTGATGTTCACTATGTGGTCGCCGGCGGAATATTCAGTCCTCACTAGCTCTTCATTCCCTTTCCACGGGTGGCTTCATTTCTACTTGTCGTGTTTGTTTGTTTCGATCGGAGGAATTGTATTTATTTATGTGAGGAATTTGGTGATGGTCTTTGGGTTGTCGCATTGTTGGGGAATCTGGTGGAATTTGGTGGGGAATTTGGTGGATCTGTTTTGATTATGTTTTGCTATGTTGACCCCATTACACTTGATCTGTGTTTTGCTTAATGTTCAGGACTTGGTTTCGTTGGATTTCGTAGTCACTGGTTACTCTAAGCCTATGAAATAATTAATTTTTTGAGGCAATGGACTGATTTGAACAAGATACTATACCGGCCAGTGAAAATACATATATACGTATTGAGGCCTACACAAGGAATTGGCGGATTTTGAAAATGATACTACACTTGAACCGTCCCGTTTCTGTGTCCCTAAAGCAAAAAGGCGATGATGAATGTATGCATTTGAGGCAAAACAAATCGAATAGAGTAGTGGGTTTGGTACTTGGCGTGGCAACACGACCGGCTCCGTGTTTGAAGCCGTACCAAATTCCGATCTTCTATTCGACGCGCCATACAAACCTGAGCCTAAATTTTGCAAAACAAACCCCCTTTTATTATTATTATTATTATTATTATTATTATTATTATTATTGTTATTATTATTATTATTATTATTATTATTATAATATATTCTATTATTATTATTATATATTATTATTATTATTATTACTTTATTACTTTATTATTGTTATTTTATTTTATTAATTATTACACTTTATTATCGTACTAATCCAGTTTAATTCCCATTTTTTTGCGAGGTACATCTTAGCACGAATAACTCGGGAACGCTTTCGGCTAATTTATAAATAGGGATAGTCCGTTGCATTGGAATCGTTTGGATTGAATTCGGACTCAAGCATTCAAAAATGAGACATTAGAAATTTAGAAAGTTGAAGACTCCCGCAAGTTGATCAATTTCCCGGGTTTTATCTTTAACTTTGCCTTTCTGTCCTTAGAAATATTTATGTAAATAAAATGCGTAAAATATTTATTTATCAATAATATGTGATTGTCTGTATATTGCTTTACTTGATGTTCATTGCCTTTTATTTTGAAGTCGTTCTTTAATTTATTGCAAACTTGGGCCAATTAGCAAAATGCGTGCAAATTAAAATATTTTTCATAAACAAGTTTTTTTTTTTCAATTAATTATTTTAGATAAATTTTCTAGAAAAGCATATTTTGCAAATATTTTGAAAACCTGTCGGATTAACCGTATTTTACGGAATTTCGGAAGTGCCTTAAAAACCTTCTTCCGAAATTAATAAAACCTCTTACCTTTAGAATCTCTGAAAGAAAGACCGTCTTTTTTTTTTTTAAAATGGAGTTTTTGCACGCATTTGTTAATTTGGTTCCCTGTTTTCCTTAAATTGGGTGGCGACTCCAAAAACTCCAAAAGAGTTAGCCCATCCTGTCGATATTCCGGAATTTAGCTTTTCGGGGTTAATTTTTGGGGTTCAACAGCATGGCGACCCCGCTGGGGAGCAATAAAGGTTTTGACCATAAAGGTTTCCAATTGTTTGCAACTAGCATGCCTAATTTATTTGTTTTATTATATCTGTTTGTTTGGTTTGCCTTATAAAGCATGTTTTGTATTAATTTGTGCATAATTTGCATTCCGTTCATATTTCTTCCCTCATGGAGCCTGTCAATTCTCTTTCACCTCCTCGATTTCATCACGGGGTACCCGCTTGACGGGTAGTTATGCAGGAAGGGCATTGCCCTTACCTCACTCTTTGAAAATTCTTTCGTGTCACCAAAAGTTAGTTCGGGATATTGAGATTGCCTGGTTTTGTCATGGCCAGTTCTACTACGTTGTGAGGCCAGGTCTATCCCGCATAGGTCGATTCAGCCTCAATCGTTAGCCCACTCTTAGAAGGAGATTAGGTCATGCATGCATATACACCTTAGTTTGGGGGAAAGTTCGGCAGATTTGGTTGGTTTGTGTTTTGGAGATGGCTTGGTGTAGTGAGATCTAAGAGGCGAAGCCCCTGGTGTCTTTAAAAGGATCAGTGGGGTCCCTCTCGTGAATGGCTTTGCGTGTGTGCAGGTCTATGTTGATTATCCAGCTGCAACTTTGTAAAAATTGAAGTATGCTTGTCGCATACTCGGAGAGCGAAGCCCCTGTGTCTTTGAATGACCAATGGGGTCCCTCCTTGAAGACCAGTGCGGTCTTGGCTGCCTAGGAAACTGAGAGGCTTGATTAAAGCCGAGGACCAGTGAGGAGCCCTATGAACAAGGTCGGTGAGCCTTGCAAAACCTAGGAAGCTGAGAGGTTTGTCTAAAGCCGAGGACCAGTGAGGTTTTATTTTGAAGGCCAATTGGCGCCTTTCGCGATTTGTAGTCTGGTATTGGGGAGACAGTTGGAAATTTCTCCCTGGATGTTGTAAAGCAATTGGGAATTGTGCTTGGAGGAGTGTGGATGTTTGCAAACCTATGGAGGATTGTTTCGGGTTTTAGGCATTTGGGTTTAGAATTTTGTGCATATGCTGTGGAGAGCATGAGTTGTGTTAAAATGTTAATTGCCTGCCTTGCTTTATTTGCTCAAGATGCGTTAAATACTAGGTGTTGCTTGCTTGTATGCAATCCTATGAATGACATGCAAACTATCTTAGTTACCCTTTGAAAGGTTTCTTTTGTTTTGTTTATTTCTCTAGCAAATGTTGGATTTGTGAAGTGGCTGACCATTCACCACGCAAAGGATTCGAGATCTGATTGATGGTAGATGCTCTAGCTCGTACATGATGCAGCACCAGAAGCTAATGGCATTGTTTGAAAGAACTTGGCAATTGAACTTAGTAGCATTATTTTTAATTTTAATTCAGATTGAGGCCCTGAATTGCATTGTACTTTAAAGCTTATGTTAATCTGAATCAACTCATTTTGAATTTATGAAAGTTGAAATAAAATTCATCGCATTCTTATTATGTTATTTACGCTTGCATTTGTTTCCATTGCAAAATTAATAAACCTGTCAAAGCTTTACTTGTAACGTATGGCAAAACAACTGAACAATTTAAACCGACGCACTGAAAGTTATTGTCTGCGCTCTTTGGATATCGCACTATCTGTTAGAACCTCAACTGGGGCAACTTTTATTTGTTGGTGTATGGTGTTGAAGCAGTGGTGCAGAACTACGCACGGTCTGATTCCCAAGGAGGGATATGTAGGCTCCCCCATCGGGCTCGACCCTTTAGCATTTAAGTTTTCATTTTCCCCCAAGAAGGACAACTGGGGCAATTTTTGCAAAGCAAGTTAGGGATGCGGAAGATTATAACTGGGGCAGAATTTTGCAAGAAGCGGCGTTGGGTATTAAAGATGAGTTGGCAATAATTTTGAAGTTGGTTAAGCAAACAGTGCAAAGTCTAAGGCAAAGGACGTTCAGTTTGTTTTAAAATATATTACAAGTTTAAGTCAAGGCAAAATTTTCAAAATGCATCTTTGACTTCATTTGCATGTGCATTAAAATATTTTATCTTGCCTCTATTTTTCGAAAATCTATGCTATTTGAGTTCATGAGCCAAGTTTCTTAAAGCAATTCGCAAATTCAAGTCCAATGAAGACGAGGGAGCAGCAGAAGCAGCAAGATCGGGATGAAGTCTGCACAAATCAAACTCTTCCTCCTCCCTCCCCAAAGCTAACAAATTTTTCTTTGAGAGCAGGAACATGAAAGCTTACAATGAAAGGATCACTCACTATGGATGAACAATTATTTGACCACGCATCCAAAGTTGCCTAGCAAAGTTGACCATCGGCTACGAGGATTCCCTTTGTTGGACTATCTCGCCTATTGATTCGCCAAATGGCTCTTGCATTGCTCTACATTCCCGCACTGCTATTCTTTGCACTTACTTTGAATTATGCCTTCGCACTTGCTTTAAAATTGACGCCTTACTTTACATTTTTCAGGTTGACCACCAGGCGGGGCTTCCCTCTTGTTGGACTTTCACGCCTGTTGATTTGCTAAATCGCTTTGGCGTTGCTTTACATTTCACACTAAATTGCTTTGCACTTGCTTTCAATTATGAACTTGCACTTGCTTTATATTATGACTTACTTTACTTTTAGTTTAACTGGTCAGTCCTGAGACCCTCATTGCTTCGTGTCGGACCGGTTCACCAGCTGATTTGTACACAATCAATTCCAAGACCCTCCTTGTTGCGTGCCCGACCGGCTTGCCAATTGATTTGTCAAGATGTTCAAATTGCCTTGCACTTGCTTTCAATTATGCCTTTGCACTTGCTTTATATTATGAACCGCTTTACTTTTAGCTTAGCAGGTTAACAGGTCAGCCCCGAGACCCTCCTTGCTTCGTGCCGGACCGGTTCGCCAGCTGATGTGTAGACAATCAATTCCAAGACCCTCCTTGCTGTGTGCCCGACCGGCTTGATGTTCAAATTGCCTTGCACTTGCTTTCAATTATGACTTTGCACTTGCTTTATATTATGAACCGCTTTACTTTTAGCTTAGCAGGTTAACAGGTCAGTCCCGAGACCCTCCTTGCTTCGTGCCGGACCGGTACGCCAGCTGATTTATTCGACAATCAACCCCAAGACCCTCCTTGCTTCATGCCCGACCGGCTTGCCAGTTGATTTGTCAAGATTGTTGAAAATGCTTTGCACTATGCCTTTACATTTGCTTTATTGCTTCGCCTGTGGATGGGAAGACAATTTATCAAAGATATTGCAGCTTGCACTTATAAATTACGTCATGCCTATCGTAAGCAATCGGGGGTTTTATTATCAAGTCTATCGTGAGCAAGCGAAGACTTCATTAGCATTGAAGCCTACCATAAGCAATTGGAGGCCTTATTCTGAAGCCTATCATAAGCAATTGAAGGCTCTTTTATTATTGATCCTACCGTAAGCAATCGGGGGGTCTTGTTATCAAGTCTATCATGAGCAAGCGAAGACTTCATTAGCATTGAAGCCTACCATAAGCAATTGGAGGCCTTATTCTGAAGCCTATCATAAGCAATTGAAGGCTCTTTTATTATTGATCCTACCGTAAGCAATCGGGGGGTCTTATTATCAAGTCTATCATGAGCAAGCGAAGACTTCATTAGCATTGAAGCCTACCATAAGCAGTTGGAGGCCTTATTCTGAAGCCTATCATAAGCAATTGAAGGCTCTTTTATTATTGATCCTACCGTAAGCAATCGGGGATCTTATTATCAAGTCTATCGTGAGCAAGCAAAGACTTCATTAGCATTGAAGCCTACCATAAGCAATTGGAGGCCTTATTCTGAAGCCTATCATAAGAAATTGAAGGCTCTTTTATTATTGATCCTACCGTAAGCAATCGGGGGGTCTTATTATCAAGTCTATCGTGAGCAAGCGAAGACTTCATTAGCATTGAAGCCTACCATAAGCAATTGGAGGCCTTATTCTGAAGCCTATCATAAGCAATTGAAGGCTCTTTTATTATTGATCCTACCGTAGGCAATCAGGGGGTCTTATTATCAAGTCTATCGTGAGCAAGCGAAGAATTCATTATCATTGAAGCCTACCATAAGCAATTAGAGGCCTTATTCTGAAGCCTATCATAAGCAATTGAAGGCTCTTTTATTATTGATCCTACCGTAAGCAATCGGAGGTCTTATTATCAAGTCTATCGTGAGCAAGCGAAGACATCGTTATCATTTGAAGCCTACCATAAGCAATTGGAGGCATTATCATGAAGCCTATCATAGGCAATTGAAGGCTCTTTTGTTTTTGTTCCTACCGTCAACCATCAATTTCTCAAAGATTATTCGCCTTGCCGCATATGCAGAGCAAATCCATTTCTTTCTTTTCCATTATAGCCTTTGCTTTATTATTATTCACTCGTTTTCTAACGCATTCACTTTAAATTTGCAGAAATTGAATATCGGATTCAATAAGAACTGAAGGCATTCAACGCTTTGCAGCACTATTAATTCAAGCAACACGACCCAGTTTTGCTTATTTGTTTTGCATCATCTTGCCTTAATTAATCCAATTTGGAACTTTGTTTTGCAGGCTGCTATCAAATTTAGGCTCGTTCACCTTATAATCGAACGTTTTAGGCTCGTTCGCCTTATAATCGAACGTTTTAGGCTCGTTCGCCTTATAATTGAACGTTTTAGGCTCATTCGCCTTATAATTGAATGTTTGGGCTCGTTCGCCTTATAAATGAACCTTATGTTACCTGCGTAGGATATAGATTAGCCAAGTCGACTTGAGATATTATGTCTTGTTAGTCAACATATCTTATGAAAGCCTTGCATTTTACAATTCGTTCTTGCTTTACTTATTGTTTTGCTTTACTGTTTCAGAATAAGGATCAGCTTAGAGGTCCTCCGGGCGGAGTACTTTGTCAGTTGATCGAAGGAAGAACTTATCGATGATACCAATTTTTAGCAGCACCGCAGCAGCGTTTGGAACATGGAGCTTTGCTTAGCAATGAACCAGGGCAATCATTGATATGAGCTAGACTCGTCAACGAAGACCTGAAGAATTGCACCCGCATAAGTCATCCACCCTAGAGGTAAGTCTCTTGTTAACCCTGAGTCTGAGGTTTGAGATTGAACACAAGATGGCTCGGTTATCGAGGTGCAGTGGAAGCTATGTCCGTGTAAACCCCTCTTTATGGGTGTGTCGTCGACCACATTTTCATAATTTGGGTGATTACAGGCCTCTTTTCCCGCGCTTGAGTAGTCATTACTATCTCGTCTTTGATTTTCAAATCGCGTCGAACTACATTTGGCCTGATTCTCTTTCAGCTCGAGATATGTAGGCAACTCTGAAACCGAAGTTCGGCCATGTCCATAAGCCTCGCATTTTGATCCTAGGAATCAGAGTCTTGGCATTACCATGACAAAATTGGTTTTCACGTCAACTTTCTTTACCCTGAAAACTCTTTCATCCTTTTCGGGTAAAGAGGGGCAGCTGTTGACACTCATTTTTATCCCGGATTTTAATTAAAAGTATAATAATTTTAAAATTAAGTTCAATTTTGAAGATTGCAAATAAATAGCTAATTTTAAAGGGAAATGGCAAAAATCGCAAATCGCCAGTCGTCCCTTTATTTGCAGCGTGCTATATAATTATTTGTTTAATTTAATAAAGGGCTAAATATGTTCTTAAATTGCAATTTAGGATTGTTTTTTGCAAAGCCCATATAACACAAAACCCCAACCAACTATACAATCATCTTCACTATATCTAAAACCCTACACCCATTTGGCATAGACCAGCCGTGCCCTCACCCCTCTTCACATCCTCTTCCTCACCCACTTTCTTCCTAAAACACAAAAACAACACCAAAATCAAAAACCCATTTCACTATATTCTTCAAACTTCACTTCTTACATACACACACGGCATAAAACCCACTACATAGTCCACTCACAAAAACAGATCCCTCTCCATTACTCAAAAACCCCACACTCCAATATACAAAAAACGAACAGATCAGGAACGGGAATTGGAGAAGTGGGTTAATGGTAGAACCATGTAGCCGCTGTGACTTTGATCGGAAAAACACTATTATCGATCACTTTGTTTGGTTTCTCTTATTTTGTTTACCCGTTTGTCGAAACTGGAAATAAAGAAAGAGTCGGAGTGGTAGTGACGCCGTCGATCGGTGTTGCTCCTCCTTCTATTTCACTGTTGTTCGGATTCGTCGTCACCGTTGTCCCACCGGAAAAACCATCATCACCCACGACATACCAGCGGCAGTGACGACGTCAGAGTAGTAGTGACACCACCCTTTGCTCGTCGGTGTCGCTCCTCCCCGTTTGTTAATTGCTCCATTTATTGTTGTTGATGTTCACTATGTGGTCGCCGGCGGAATATTCAGATCTCACTAGCTCTTCATTCCCTTTCCACGGGTGGCTTCATTTCTTCTTGTCGTGTTTGTTTGTTTCGATCGGAGGAATTGTATTTGTTTATGTGAGGAATTTGGTGATGGTCTTTGGGTTGTCGCATTGTTGGGGAATCTGGTGGAATTTGGTGGGGAATTTGGTGGATCTGTTTTGATTATGTTTTGCTATGTTGACCCCATTACACTTGATCTGTGTTTTGCTTAATGTTCAGGACTTGGTTTCGTTGGATTTCGTAGTCACTGGTTACTCTAAGCCTATGAAATAATTAATTTTTTGAGGCCATGGACTGATTTGAACAAGATACTATACCGGCCAATGAAAATACATATATACGTATTGAGGCCTACACAAGGAATTGGCGGATTTTGAAAATGATACTACACTTGAACCGTCCCGTTTCCGTGTCCCTAAAGCAAAAAGGCGATGATGAATGTATGCATTCGAGGCAAAACAAATCGAATAGAGTGGTGGGTTAGGTACTTGGCGTGGCAACACGACCGGCTCCGTGTTTGCAGCCGTACCAAATCCCGGTCTTCTATTCGACGCGCCATACAAACCTGAGCCTAAATTTTGCAAAACAAACCCCCTTTTATTATTATTATTATTATTATTATTATTATTATTATTATTATTATTATTATTATTATTATTATTATATATTCTATTTTTATTATTATTATTATTATTATTATTATTATTATTATTATTACTTTATTATTGTTATTTTATTTTATTAATTATTATACTTTATTATCGTACTAATCCAGTTTAATTCCCATTTTATTGCGAGGTACATCTTAGCACGAATAACTCGGGAACGCTTTTGGCTAATTTATAAATACGGATAGTCCGTTGCATTGGAATCGTTGGATTGAATTCGGACTCAAGCATTCAAAAATGAGACATTAGAAATTTAGAAAGTTGAACACTCCCGCGAGTTGATTAATTTCCCGGGTTTTATCTTTAACTTTGCGTTTCTTTCCTTAGAAATATTTATGTAAATAAAATGCGTAACATATTTATTTATCAATAATATATGATTGTCTGTATATTGCTTTACTTTATGTTCATTGCCTTTTATTTTGAAGTCGTTCTTTAATTTATTGCAAACTTGGGCCAATTAGCAAAATGCGTGCAAATTAAAATATTTTTCATAAACATGTTTTATTTCAATTAATTATTTTAGATAAATTTTCTAGAAAATCATATTTTGCAAATATTTTGGAAACCTGTCGGATTAACCGTATTTTACGGAATTTCGGAAGTGCCTTAAAAACCTTCTTCCGAAATTAATAAAACCTCTTACCTTTAGAATCTCTGAAAGAAAGACTGTCTTTTTTTTTAAAATGGAGTTTTTGCACGCATTTGTTAATTTGGTTCCCTGTTTTCCTTAAATTGGGTGGCGACTCCAAAAACTCCAAAAGAGTTAGCCCATCCTGTCGATATTCCGAAATTTAGCCTTTCGGGATTAATTTTTGGGGTTCAACACGTGCGGAGCAGGACGTGGTAGTGGTGGGGTTGATGCAAGCAATGGAAATGGTGGCGTTGATGCAAGCAGAGGCAATGTTGCGGTTGATGCAACAACTGCCTGTGTGGTTAACGCAACCGGTGGCAACAGTGGGGTTATGCACGTCGAGGCAATTGCACAATTTGATGCAAGCAGTAGAGAAGGTGATGATGATGCAGTTGTTGAGTGCTCAATAGCAAATTCCTAGTGATGCCCTGTTAAAGCTTATTTTGTGCGTTAAAACTTTTTTCAATCTGTTTTATTTCTTGTAATTGAACGATTGTGGTATGTGGTTTGTGCGTATCTAATTTTACATTGTCTATGGGGATAGGATAAATGAAGCACGGTAATTATTACCAGTCCAAAAAATAGAATGAAATTGAAAGCAACTGTAAGCTAGGATAACATTGATACTACCAGAAAAGATCACAAAAAAAAGTATCGGCTAAGATCGTAAACAAAAGTGCATCCCATGTTCTTCTAAGGATGGCACCGTAATTCACTGTGCAATGAGCATGACAAGAAAAAGACTCTCAAACTCAACAACTTGGCCACAAATAAGTCTAGTAATAATTACCTTTTATAATGAATTAATTTCGTCATCTGGCCAGCGACGAGATGTCCAAGTTATGGATGCTCAGATCACGTTTATAAACATGAAAAGGGGTATTATGTAACAAAATGGGCTACATATCGAACAACGTTATTGTTATGATTGAAATTTAACTTACACAACGGGCTTCCGTCTTCTTCTTATAAGATTTCAATCTGTCGAGTATGTAATCGCACAAAAATGTCCGTTCCGCCGCTCTTCAAAAAAATTCAATAGGGTGGTACTGTGTAGAAATTGGGGGAATCTGACCTTTTTGGGACGAAAGATTAGGGTCTTGGCTTTTCGATTTCTGCTTGTTCAAAGGGGATAAAAGTGGACGTTTGGAGGAAGAGAGACAACACAATTGCCGGGAAAAAAAAAAAAGACCAGAGAGAGAGACATCGCTTCCCACATAAACTTAAAACTTTTTAAAAACTTTCCCCCACCCGTCTAGTCCCGAATTTTCTTTAGTTTTCCTCCATATTCTTCCCTCCTCATTTTTTTCGCTGAATTACCAAGCACTTGACCAAATTATTAGCATACGTTTGACTATCGCACCGTAGTTAGGTAGTATTTGGTAGGGGTGTCAATGGTTTTGTTCGGTCGGTTATTTCGAAAATTTTGTACCATACCAATTTTTCGGTTATTCAAGAATGTATAACCAAAATTTAAATTTTCGAAACCGTCCTAATCATGTAGGTTTCTCTTCGGTTCCGGTAAGATTCGGTTAACTTTCGGTTTTTAAAAAAAAAAAAAATATTGTGCCATTTTTGTTGTACAAAACAACAATATTGAAAAAGAAGTATTGCTTTCATTGCAAAATTCATATGACTCTAATGATTAAATTAAAATATAAATATCATCTTACTAGAGTACTAAACGATATTAGAGATAACAATGATATCACAATCATTTGAATATTTGGTGAAGTGTGCTTAAAATGATTCATTACAATATAAGACAGTGAAACACTTTACAATACCTACTCTCTAGATAACATTATGAAATAGTGGGTAAGGATAAATAAATAAATAAAAAGTTAGACAATTATTTACATTATTTCGACTGTTAAACTCATGTTCTTTTAATTTTTTAATAAGATATTTGATTATGATGTATTATTCTATACTAAATCAAAGTTCAAAATAAACATAAGTCTGCATAAAGAGATTAAACCTTCATCCCTTGATAAAATTTACAAGATGAATGAAAAAATAGTCCGCGAAGACCTTCTACAATAAATATTGACACTACAGCACGAACTAGATTTTAATGAATTTATAGTTTAAAATGGCGAAAGCAATACACTATTGAAACATGCTAGTTTCAAATTTTAGTATATATATATATATATATATATATATATATATATATATATATATATATATATATATGTTTCATATATAAAGTATATTTTATGCATATAAATTCATTCGGTTCGGTTCGGTATTTTTTTCGGTTTCTTTTTATAAAATAAAAAACCTAACCTATTAATCGGTACGGTTATGACTTTGCATCAGAACCTACGGTTTTATTTTAAAGAACCTAAAATTTGGTTAGGTACGGTTCGGTTCGGTCGGTTATGTCAGTTTTTGAAAAACTATTGACACCCCTAGTATTTGGACAGAGATTTGATTGAAACTTGAAAGTTTGGGAATTTGAATTTGAGTTGAAAAATAGTTTTTGGAACCTGAAATTGTGTTTACACATACATTTTCAGTTGAAAAAAAGTGGAAGTTTTCCAAATCTCCCAAAATTTCAAATCGAACGAGGGCCAAATGCATCCCTCGTTGTACTTGGTAGTTGCATCAACCAAAGGCGAAATAAGATCGTATGGGCGAAAATGGCTTTGGTTGATGATGCATCCAAACGTTACTCGAGTATGAACACAATAAGCGAAGAGGCGCTAAAAACATCTCCAACTAAATGTTCAATGATTTTGGACAAAACTTGCAAGTTAGGGTAATAACGTTACACGTCTAAGTAGGGGTTCATGATAATATCCCGTCTCATACACACTTTCCTTACAAGCTTTACTTATGCATACGTATCAGAATTGGAGCCAAATCAAGCCAACCTCAATATTTGACGAGCGACTCGATTTGAAATCGAACCTGTGTGAGACCACCTGACCCATCATGCAACATATAATATTTTATCGGCCTGAAAAATAAGAACGAAGGTGAAATATAGTCCCCACTCATCTACTTCACCTAAAATTATAGAAAGAGCGATAAATGATTGTAAGCTGCCATTGATAACTGCAATATCCGAGAAATCGAGGAACAAATCCGAAACTTTTGTTGATTTGGTTAACAATAGCTGTTTAACTATTTCTAAACTAGCCTCTCATGAAGATACAAGATTGTACAGTTTTAGTAGAAATCAAAGTAAGCAATCAAAAGTTAGTTATATAGAGTGTAGCGACTCATGCTTGAAAGTGGTTGATTATTTTATTTACTTTACTACACACAAAAAGGTTTAAAAAAGAATATAGAATTCACAAGACACGCGCCTTCATCATTGTTCGATCTCGTGACCCTTTCTATGAATGGCACACCAGAAGCCGCTGCGCAGAATTAGTCACATCTATTGGACGTTGGGCCAAAATATACTAAAAACTCCTTGCATCTGTCTTGAGTTTCTAATTCCTTGGTTGACGCATCACGCAAAAGTAGTAGTATTTTTCGTAGAATATCATTGAGGGATGGATCAACCAAAGATAAAATTAGGAAGTAGGGGCCAAAATGGCTTTGGTTGACGATTCAACAACATGTTAATCGGAGTATGAACATAAAGAGTTGAGAGTCGCTGAAAACATCTTATACGAAATGTTTGTATGGTTTAACACGACAACATCAATATAAGTGGAATTATGGACTTATGTACTTTTACTACTAATAAGCAGTCGAGTATATGTTTAATAAAAACTGAAGGGCAAAAAAAACTGTAGAAAATATACATACTTAGCTCCCGTTTGGACATAGTTTTTGGAGGGATTTTTTGAGCAAAAAAGTATTTGTTTATGCTCTTTGAGCAAAATTTGTCCAAAAAACTCCCAAAAACTGGTCTTGAGCTGTTTTTGGGCCAAAAACAAACATTTACACATCAAATTTCATTTTCATAAGAGCTCAAAGGCTTTTTTGAGCAAAAAAATTTGTTCCCCAAAAGTATGTCCAAACACTTTTTCATTTCCATAACTTCACCCAAAAATTGTTTACGAAAAAATATTTGGGAATCTATGCCCAAACACTAGCTTAAACTATTGTATAGGTTGAGTTTCTCCGAAATTTTACAATCAAAGTGACAGAGAGTCGATCATTATATCTGGATTAAAAAACCTAGGATTAGCCATCCCCTTCCCCCTAAATTTTAATGTCAACACTTTCAGCCTCATCAGCCGCCCCGCCAAAACACCAAAATCTCTATGTGTAAAAGCTAAGTTGCGATCATGGCCAGGATTAAGAACCCTCAGATGCCATTACAAGTGACTAGGTGTGCGGGTACTAAAAGGAAGCTCTTATACGCAGTATCTTTACGGACCTCACGTTGTCCATATACAAGAACCCAACCCGCCAGCAAACCATGGGTAAGTTGCGATAAGGACAAAAAGGGGAACGACCTTGTAGCAATTGAAGATTCTTCTGAATCCATACCCAACTCTGCAGGGGAAGGGAGATGGGAGGATGATCACGGAAAGGATACCAGTGATATCTGTGAACCGTCCGCGCCCGTATACGAGGTATTTTTTCAATTAGTCTGTTATTTGCTCTATTTTTGTTTTTGCTATTCATTCGAATCATCAATCTTTAAATCAACTACAACATTTCGTGGTTCCCGACAACTCCCAGGAACAATATGTCAATGAAGAGGATTGGCATAGACCCTCATTTCTCGTCTGCGTTAGGGAGATTGACATATCCTCTTACGGATTCAAGAAACCTTTGGATAAACACGGTCCTGGCAGAGCCAAGGTTTTCAAGAGATGCTCGTTGGAAAACTTTGCCAAATTTAAGGAGTTGTTAAAGGAATATAATATATACAGAGAATTCAAGGACAGTTGTTTTGGTCGTTTTCTAGACATGTCTATCGGGTGGACTTCAACGAAGAGCCGGTTCATAATATTCTCGTCCGTCGAATAAAGCACTGCCAGAAGCAAAATGAGATGTGGTTCCTAGTCAACGGGAAGCCACTCTGTTTTGGCCTGAGAGAGCATGTAATCATGACTGGGCTTAAATGCTGGCCTAACCCATCCGACGAAGAGTTCAGTTCGCTCCTGAATTCTGGCAGTGCTAATGCACTTCTGAAAAAAGTCCATGATGGAAAAAAGAAAATAACTGGGCCAGAACATGAGATGAGAATGAAGTCCGTTGACTTGAGTTATGTAGAGAACCTCAAGATGAGCATGGTCTTGTTTGTGCATATGGTTTTAATGGGACCCCCCAATAAAAAGTTTGTCAAGAATGAGTGGATACTGATAGCAGACGATCTTGCGTTTTTTGCCAAGTATCCATGGGCCACTGTAACGTTTCCATATCTATTGGAGAGCTTGAAGAAGAAGCCCAAACGCGTTTTCAATAATGTCGCCAACACTTTTTACTATTATTATCACATTCTTCGCTTCTCGCATGCTTTCCTGGTATCAATTTTCAATATGCATATACGAGTAATTTTTTTGCTTTTTCTGCATTCTGGTGTTTATGCTTGGAAAACATAAGACGGTGTGATGGATGATAATACTCCTTCCATTTAAGGCTTGGATTTATGAAGCTATACCTTCCATTGGACGTATATTGCACAAAGAACGTGAGCCAAAGATGTCGAGGATGCTGAAGTGGCAGCGGGCTAAGAAGCTGTTGGAGTGGCAGGAAGTTGATCCATTTTGCGACCGTGAGGTCGAGCACGTAGATGTAAGTCGAATGCATATAGTATTTTATTTTCCGTTCGATTGATCCCATGCTCGTTACTGGTTTTATATTTGTTCGCTGCAGGCGGAGGTGCATCTGTTCCTTATCCCTTCTTTTCGCGAATCGTATCAACCGTCTTTGAATGAATTTAGGTCCCTCCCCGATTTGCCAGATGAAAAGATTGACAGGTTGAGGAAAGAGTTGGAAGGGGCGACAGTAGTAATAAAGGCACTCCCTGCGGAGCACGTCGATCCTCTGTCCCTACTCCAACAACACAGCGGAGTAGAGGAGGCTGGGGATTCAGGTGGTCTAAGTGATGCATTCGAAGGACAGGTTATATGCGTGGGAGGAGCTGGAGTAGACGAGGTTGGAGATATATCTTGTTCAAGTTTTGATGCTGTTGCAGGACAAGGGGCATGTGCAGGGGACGTCGGAACCTCGAGGGGTACTGCAATTTGCACTCACAAACCACTAGAAATTCATTCGGTAGAAAGAGTACAAATTTCGGAGATGGATTATTACAAACCCATTGAGTTACTCACACAGGTCGAAAAATCCGAATCATTTGCTGCTTGTGACTCGGAATTCGTCGACTTTGTTTTGGCCCGTGAAATAAATCCAGTATTTTGAATGAGGACAGAATTTATAGTTTCCTAGAGAGATTTGCAGTTGAAATGTTTCACGATGAATTTGAACCATAGTAGGCATTGTCCGTGTTTGGTGCATAACAAGCACGCCGCAGTGAACAAACTGTTTAAAAAAAATTGTTGCATCCCTCACACCATCCTTGGATAGAACTTCTGGAAACCTGACGAGTCAAGCTCATTACACAAGAGCGTTAAAAATAGCTCTGGTTATTAACCCTGCCAACGAAAGCCCTTATGTTAATTTTAATGAACCATTCTTCCTAGATGTACTCCTATAGTTGACACACAACTCACAGCCACTTTGGCTAAACTAATCAACAACAAACATAGTTAGCCGTCCGATATGCATAACCATAGTGCGTGTGGCAGCATAACAAAGGAATGGAGAAATGGAGTGATAATTATTTGCAAGTAATATCCCATTACACGATATATTTAGTCAACATTACCGAATGAGTAACTCTTAGCAAAGCGGCAGAACCAGGTGTAGTTTAAAATCTGAAGACATGCCTTGCCAATTACTAATATTTTAAAAAAGAAACTTCCCTACAACTGATTAATTAATCTCCCACCAATTTTGGTTCGCGGATTTCAGATTTTCCCTCCAAGGAAAATTAAAAATACGAAATGTTTGGCAGTAACTTGCGAACCCGGTCCATTATATATTCTCCCATAGCCCTAGAGGAAATTGTCACTGAGAACCCCCTTATTTCTCTCAAAAACCAAGCATATCCTCTTCTTTTTCGCTGTTTCTAACATAGTGAAGTTAAATTGATATGCCTACAGAAAGATGCAGCCTACGTCCGCGCGGCATCGTGGATAACAAAGTTTTCCACTGTGTAAACACGGTGAAATCCGACGTTAATTTATTGGTCGTGCGGGTTGATCGTGTTTCTCGCCAGGTGGATTTGCTGCTGATGCGTTTGGAAGACTTCGCGATGACCTTAGAGCGAGTACTGAATAATCACCAAGGCAATTGTCTTGTAGGAGCGCAAATCTCCTCTTCTACAGCCTCACCACGGCAGGGTTTGGATTTTATTTGACTCTTTCTATGCTATCTGTATTTCCCTATGTCTGAGTCTGCTGTTCCTTTTTGAAGTTTACTTTGGGTACTGCAAAATTTTGATATTTCCGATCCTATGTCAACCTGCAGCACTATTTGTTCTGACCCGTAGTAGTGAACATCAATCTGTGTATGTATGTTGTTTATTAAAATAGCTCAATTCGTAATTAGTATCTGGAGTAGTATTCTATGTAATGGTGTTCCTCCAAATAATCCGCTCTTGACTACTATTATATTAGGCCTATTTTCCCCCAAATGTCAAATAAATATGTTTTTTAATTTATATCAATCCCAGAAATTTAAAACGAAAAAGTACTTCATCAGGTTTGAGCAGGTACATTGTCTAGACACCTATTCATCAAAAGTAGAAGTAGAGGTTTCTTCTGAATCAACGACTTCTGCTTGACACCGTCAAAGAGTGGATAAGTTAATGCGAGAGTTTCAATGTCAACTCGACGTAAATGACAATTAACTAACGGGTGCAATATTGCCATGAATTGCATATGAAAATATTAACATTGACAATTACTATTGTACATTATGTTATTATTATTGTTACTATAACACTTGTTTTGACATAATATAAATTTTAATTTTTACAATTAAATTCCTAATATACCAAATATTTTTTACATAATACTCCTATTTTATAATATTAATTTAAATCTTATTTTTGGAGTGTCATATAATTAAATTTCGTGCATATTATTTTTATTAAAATTGTGAGTTAGTTATATAAAAAAGAAAAGAAGAAAGTATTTGTTTTATGGAATTAAAAAATAAATTTCAAAGTAAAAAAATAATATAACATAGAAAAGTAGAGAACATAAATGTAATATTATTTTTGGTGCAAGAAATAGTGCAATGGGTTGGAGTTAGTTTGCACCATTTTGATGTCTGCTCTATTTTGGTGCAAACAATGGTGCACAAGGTTGGAGATCCTTCTTCTCCCTCTCTTTATTCAAGTTCATTTACTTTGAGTGTATGTGTCATATTTCCTAGAAAACTTGTGTGTCATGGTGCCCATGTGACTTTTTGAAAGATATACTCAATGTCTTCTATACTGGTCAATCGACTCCTGCACTTCCATCTTTGCGCCAACATTCTTTTAAGGGTAAGAGTTTGTTGCCAAGAGATCTAATTAAACCGATATATGTTGCATACGTAACATGTATATGCTCCTTCAGTCAAAACCATTTTAGAGGTTGGTCATATTGTACTTCATATCACTTCAATAAAGCTTTCGACCAAAATTGCTCAGGAAGTCTATTTGCATGGTCTTGTAACTTGTAATAAGTGTCTCAAATAAATTCATCTTGAGTTCGTCGTCTTGTCTTGTCTTGTCTTAGTTCAGTCGGTCAAGATATGCTTCCAAATACTCATGAGTTTAAGCTTCCGTCACGTAATAGAATATTTGTCACTGCGTCTTTGAGTACCAGTACTTGATAGTTGATGCAATAAGACCAAATTGGTACTAAGATTAAAGAGACAGTGGTATGGTTTCCAATCGACACATTCATTGAGATACATGGATTAATTAAGTACTAAGATTATTGAAAGAGTATATTTTGTAGGAGAAACGAAGTCAGTGGTGGTTGTTAAAGAAGACTGTCCGGACTTGCACCGATTGTGAAAAAAGACTGTTATAGAGCAATGCACATGTCTATAAAATTCCAGAAACAAAAGAGATGGACATCAACACAATATCATCACTTTTCAATATTATAAAAGACAATGTCTCAAACACATTCTGATCATACGACTTTGTCTTACCACAACTTCCTTCCCTCTTGGACGGACCGCATTTGTCCATGCGAAGCTTCCAGCTCTAAATCCCAGGGCTGTGAATACGGTTGTTCTAGACAAAAGTATACGCTCTGTTTCAAGGCTGTGAGTAAGGTTGAAACAGAGAAGCGTATGCTTTTATAGGAAACTCCCGTCCAAAATAACTTACAAGAGCTGTACAACACTCTTTGCATAGGTAGTCCAAGGTTTGCTGCGGGACCGGAGCGGAGATGGTCTTCTTTGACCAATTCAATTGACAGGAGTGTATTGTACGATATTATATATATGATTTCACCACTAGTCCATTCAGCTGTAGTGTTTATACTCCTCGTATAGTCTCTCTACGACCTGGAACAATGCAGGAGGCAAGTTATAAACGAAGCTAAGCATTTAATTTATACAAACTTCCAAAAAGGTTCTATGGCTTTGAGTATTGTTTCTACCCAATTAGCGTTAGACTGGATGTGAGACCACACCACGATGCAATCTATCAATCTTTATTTGACGTGCAATTGGTCGTGGTGGTATCATCAAGCCAGATGACCCCAGTTGTGTGCCGTCTGTACGGACTCCACAACCATAAGTGGGAGTTACATCAATAGTTGCAACATCTCCCTTGCAAACAGAGCATATCCTTGTAGCATTCGTTGTATCAACCAAAGGTAACTGATAGAAACATGGCAAGCAATACAGGTGCCCACAACAAGTCAATATAGGTACTCGAGGCACTTCCAAGCAAATGCTACAGTAGAAAGGACCACCCCACAGCTTTCTACCTCCGTGTTGTGACTCTTGTGACCTTGTACCTGACTATCCTCATTGACAGCAGATACATTCCCATTATCAACAGTAGTATTTCGTTCCCGATGACGGGCTCTATACATTATATCCTCTAGTCGTTCGAGTCTTTCATACAAAGTCTCAATTCGCAAAAACATGGGGACCGAAGCTTCTAGGTTCCATGATCCATAGGCAACCGTTGGTCTGTTCAAACGAAGAAGTAATATTATTACTAAGAGATAGAAATGGCAATTACAAATTGGATATTTACATTAATTTGAAAAGCCTATACAATGCCGCAATCCCGCAACACAAGAAGTTTGCAACACAAAATAATTTTTCACCCCAACTTCTTGGGAACCTCAACAACATCATGCAGAACGTCGCGTAGCAAGCACAAAATGAGTAAGGATCCAACATTGGGACAATAGTGATGTGTGTGTACTTCTGCATTGAGGCTGTTGAATAGATAATCACACTTATGCGTAGAATCCAAAAAAATACAAGCATACTAAATTGAAAAATCCACAAAAGTACAGACATTGTGATTCAAAATAATGGCAAAAATACAAAAATCAGAGCCTTCAAACAAAACGATGCAAAGCATTTTGTAAATACAAACTTCCAAAAAGTTTAATTACAACACTATCTCGAAATTTAATAATTCTTTCAACCCAAACAGCATTAGTGAGAGCGGGAAATATCACCACGCTGACACCTATCCCTCTTTATTCTACGTGCTTTTGATCGTGGTGATATTATCACGTCGTGCATCAGAGGCGGGCTGCATTCAGTACCAAAAATGGGAGTTACATTTTCAGTTGCAACATCTCCCTTGCAGACAGGGCATTCCCTTGCAGTTGATGTTGATTCAACGAAAGGTAACTGATAGAAGCATGGCCAGCAATACAGGTGCCCACAGCATGTCAAGATAGGTTCTCTAGGCATTTCCAGGCAAATTTTGCATTCGAAAGGACCACCCACACAGCTTTCTACCTCCGCATTGACACCTGGCACCTCACTATCTTCATTGATAGCAGATACATTCTCAGTATCGATAGTAGTATTTCGAGCTCGGGGATGGGCTATAGATAATAAATCCTCAACTTCATAGACTCAATATCTGAAACAGTATATGGGGTGTCGGAGGGTTCTTTGTCCGCATGATCCATTGAAAATGGCTGATCTGACCAAACGTACGTAAAGGAATATTTTTATTAAGAGATATAAACTACAATATATGTACGCTTCAAAACGATTTTTTGAGGTCTAGAACAAAAACCCCCACCGCCAAAATTCATAACTTTTTAAAAGTTTATTGTAAACTAACAGCATATCGAACTAAACGAAACAAAGAAAAAATGATTATATATACAATTTTAGGTGAAATTAGCCATCTACCCACAAAGTGGAAACAAAGTTCGACTTTCACAATCAATCTTCAATAGCTACGCATCTGCAACAAACAATCAGGATTAGTGAGCTCTGACACGAAGACGTCCATGGGGACCACAAAAAACCACAACAAATAATTTAATAAACACAGAAGGGCCACAAAAATCGGACGTTGAAGTAGGGCTGAGAGCTTACAGTGGTTTAGACTCAGCAATGCTTTTCCTGCCTAACGGATCTCATTAACGGGCACTTGCCCTACAGAATCCTTTGTGATTAGTTCTGACGAAATTAAGCAGCAATGACAGAATGTTTTAGGGTATCGCTATGTATATATATATATATATATATATATATATATATATATATATATATATATATATATATATATAAACCAACCTACGAAGTAAAAAGTGAAAGATTTTTTTTCCCTTCAAGTACGCATTTGTCACGACCCGACCTAGGATCGCGACGGATGACCAATACTAAGTGTCGATCATCACTAATCATGCTGATAATCTGCTATGAATATAACTGATAAACAGAATAAGCATAAACCTAACTCATAAGAATTATGCAATGCAAAAAGCTGACAAGGCTAACATAAGCTGACATACATAACATACTGACTGCACCACACAGGGACATATCTACAGGCCTCTAAGAGTGATGAACTGAATATGCAAAGGACGGGACAAGGCCCCGCCATGCCCAAACTGGCTGAATGTACACATACCAAAAGATAAGTAACTCCAGGAGTAAGCGGAGTAACTCCAATAGTTGATAGATGGCCACTAACGTGGTCCAAGCATTGATCTATCTACACCTGCGCGGCATGAAACGCAGCACCCCAGAAAAGGGCGTGAGTACGATATGTACCAAGTATGTAAGGCATGAGCATATAATATATCATAGCTGAATGAAACTGTAAGGCTGGAATATAAATATGTATATATGAGCTGGAGCATAGCAATATTGATTGAAATTTTAAGAACGTACGAAACATGATCTGAATTTAAACTGAAGTGTAGCTGAATCTGGAACTGAAGACTTAGCTGAACTATACTAATAAATAACTGTAATATGACTGATAACTGATTACTAGAAACAGGATTTGATAGCGGTACTGAGCTAAAACTGAACTGTTATCTGAACTGGTACCTGTCTGGTGTTATGGGCTATATCCCCCCAAATCAGGTAACTGAACATCTGAACTAGTACCTGTCTGGTGTTATGGGTTGTATCCCCCCAAGAGTGATGAACTGAATATGCAAAGGACGGGACAAGGCCCCGCCATGCCCAAACTGGCTGAATGTACACATACCAAAAGATAAGTAACTCCGGGAGTAAGCGGAGTAACTCCAATAGTTGATAGATGGCCACTAACGTGGTCCAAGCATTGATCTATCTGCACCTGCGCGGCATGAAACGCAGCGCCCCATAAAAGGGCGTGAGTACGATATGTACCAAGTATGTAAGGCATGAGCATATAATATATCATAGCTGAATGAAACTGTAAGGCTGGAATATAAATATGTAAATATGAGCTGGAGCATAGCAATATTGCTTGAAATTTTAAGAACGTACGAAACATGATCTGAATTTAAACTGAAGTGTAGCTGAATCTGGAACTGAAGACTTAGCTGAACTATACTAATAAATAACTGTAATATGACTGATAACTGATTACTAGAAACAGGATTTGATAGCGGTACTGAGCTAAAACTAAACTGTTATCTGAACTGGTACCTGTCTGGTGTTATGGGCTATATCCCCCCAAATCAGGTAACTGAACATCTGAACTAGTACCTGTATGGTGTTATGGGTTGTATCCCCCCAAATCAGGTAATTGAAAAGCTGGACTAGCCTTATGTATAATCATGCAGTGCATACTGTGGCTATATACGCGTATATAACAAACCTGGCGGGTGTTATGGGCTATAACCCCCCTCCAACCAGTAATATCTAGTCTCTCTAGTCAGAGTGTGTGAATGAAACCCGGTCACACTAGGTGTGTCAACTCCTGCCTGAACCAGAGGGGTTGTATGCCCTAGACGGGTAGTATCACACGCGACCGGACTGTGTGTCCAATGTCCAGCCTCTATGGGTGACTCCAAATCACACATAACATGATCACAATATAAGCATGAGCAAGTATGAGGGATAACACATGTTGCAACAATAGATATGGACTCAAAGGAATGATAAGAAAACTCTGGATGGAATTATAGACACAACCTGAAACTTAGAATTTGTCTAATTCTTTTGACTTTTATAAAAATTTCGGCAGAGTGTCCTCTGAAACTGGATGATCCGCAAAAACAGAACTAGCACTATACTATACACAGGAATGGATACCCGGATAAACTGATAACATAAACATGTTAAACGGATAACAAGATGAGACAACTGGATGACATAACAAATCCACAGATAGAATGTCTGGACAGCACCACTCTCCTGGCTTTCAATCTAATTTTCAGAGTGTAGATCAAAGTTATAGACTTCATAGTCTTCATGAAAGTTTTAGATATATGTCTTAGGGTTCTGAGGATTCTTAAAGAATCTAAATATCAATTTTGTAGAAGGAGTTATGATCAATATACTAACAACTGTCCAAAGATCAAAACAACTTTCCAGATTTTGAAACGTTTTATCTTGCTGATTTGGACGTCTTTCACCTTGGATTTTAGTACCACATTAAGTATATACAAGGTTTCCTTGGTACCATACAAGTTTCTCAAAAGAAATACTAAGTTTAGAACTAAGAAAAGCTTCAAAAGCTAAAAGATACATGCCTTGCGAAAAGAAAGGTTTAGCCTTACATACCTTTGATGTTTCTTGCTTCTAAACCTTGTTTCCAAACCTTGTTTCCGTTGAATTCCACACCTTTTAAATCTTAAACAAGCTATAATACAAAATTTAGGTACTTTACTTAGCCATGAAGTAACTCTAAAACTCAAACTATAAACGAAATTGAAGGTAGTATAACGTTACCTTAATCGCGTAGAGCGTTTTGATGCAATTTGTTTTCAATTTCGAGTTAAGATTGATGTCCATCTCTCAAAACCATATTAATGGCTTCAATACATAAGAACACACTGCTTCTATCATGAATTTTCTGGAAATAACGAAAATAATGATATTTTTTCCTTTTATACTTGAAACATTTCAGTTTTAGTCCTCTTTTGCGCTTATGTCCCTTTTTCTGGCCTGATTTCTGACGCTCATATCTTTTTATCCAAACATTTTATGAGCAAAAAATCAAAAGTATTGGAAACTACACTCCAATACCTTCAATTTGATATATGATATGTCTCCAAAAGACCTGATATAACATACGGAATTAATTGTTGAAAAAGCTTCATTACAAGGCAATTCCTTAGTCGGTTTTTCCGCAACTTAAATCCGATTTTTCACAAATTTTATATTCAACATATAAACATCATATATGGTCATATTATAACTTTAAACTCACTTAAATCATTCTTAACATGGCTTTAGAGTGATATACGTCACTTTAGACATACGGGGTGTAACAATCTTCCCCCGTTAGGAACGTTCGTCCTTGAATGTTAAATGAAGTATATAGAAGCATTAAGCTACGATCTGTTACATACTTGAAGTAGTGAAGAGATGTGGATATTTGGCTCTCATGTCATTTTTCAGCTTCCCAAGTTATTTCTTCTACATTATTGCTTCACCATAACACCTTAACTGAAGGAATGTCTTTCGTCCTTAGTCGACGAATCTGGCTATCTAAAATTGCAACTGGCATCTCTTTATAAGTTAATTGCTCTATGATCTATATATCATCTACTGGTACAACTCTAGAATGATCTCCAACACATTTTCTGAGCATAGAAATATGGAATACTAGATGTGCCTCCTGAAGGTCTGCTGGAAGGTCTAACTCGTAGGCTACACGCCCAACTCGCCTGATAACCTGATATGAACCAATAAATCTAGGGCTAAGCTTCCCCTTCTTTCCAAATCTCATAACGCCTTTCATAGGTGATACTTTTAGGAATACCCAATCGCCAATCTGAAATTCTAAATCTCAACGTTGGTTATCTGTATAGGACTTTTGTCTGCTCTGCTCTGCTCTGCTAATAATCTTTCCCTGATCAACTTGGTTTTATCAACTGCCTGTTGGATTAAATCTGGACCTATCAATTGAGACTCGCTAACGTCGAACAATCCTATAGGAGACCTGCATTTATGCCAATACAAAGCTTCATATAGCGCCGTCTGTATGCTAGAATGATAGCTATTATATGCAAAGTCTATCAACGGTAGATGTTCACTCCAGCTGCCTACAAAATCTAACACACAAGCTCTAAGAATATCTTCTAATGTCTGAATGATCCGCTCAGCCTTACCGTCTGTCTGTGGATGAAATGTTGTACTCAGATTCACCTGTGTCCCTAAACCTGTCTGCAATGATCACCAGAAATTAACTGTAAACTGTGCGCCCATATCTGAAATGATAGATACTGGAATACTTGTAGGCGCACTATCTCTCTGATATAAAGCCTAGCATAATCCTCCGATGTATATGTAGTTCTAACAAGCATAAAATGAGCTGATTTAGTAAGCCTGTCAACTATAACCCAAATAGAGTCATACCTGCTCCGTGTACGCAGTAAGCCTGTAATGAAGTCCATATTCACTGCTTCCCATTCCTGCAACAAGCCACTAGGTTTTTGATACTCGACCTTAACCTGCTGGCAGTTAGAACACTGAGCCACAAATTCTGCCATGTCACACTTCATTCCATCCCACCAGTAAATCTGCTTAAGGTCATGATACATCTTAGTCGAACCTAAGTGAACAGTGTACCTAGAATAGTGTGCCTCAGTCATAATCCGTCCACGTAAATCTGCAACATCTAGAACACAAAGTCTATCTTTATACATGAGAACCCCGTCACTAGTAACCCTATATGGTGACTCTGTTTTTCTTCTGGCTATCTGTCTGTATTCAACTAGAACTGGATCCTTATACTGACGTTGTTTTACTTCTATCACTAGGCAAGTAGTGCCTGCATTCTGAACTGTAACTTCTGCGTCCTCTGAATCTATTAATCTGACTTCCATGCTGGCCAACTGGTGGAGTGTATGAGCTAAATCTATTTTTTGTGGCTGTAAATAAGATAGACTACCCATAGACTTGCGACTAAGGGAATCAGCAACAACATTTGCTTTACCCGGATGATAAAGAATGTCTATGTCATAGTCCTTCAGCAACTCTAGCCACCACCTCTATCGTAGGTTTAGCTCCTTCTGCTTAAATATGTACTGGAGGCTCTTGTGGTCTGTATAAATATAAACATGAACACCGTACAAATAATGTCTCCAAATAATGAATGACTGTTGCAAGCTCCAAATCATGAGTAGGGTAGTTCTGCTCGTGCCTTTTCAGCTGCCTGGAAGCATATGCAATAACTCTTCCGTGCTGTTTCAAAACACAACCAAGACCAATTCGAGAAGCATCACAGTAAATGACATAGCCCTCAGATCCCTCTGGATGTGTAAGTACTGGAGCTGTTATCAACCTGTTCTTTAGTTCTTGGAACTGTGCTCGCAAGAATCAGACCACTGAAATTTAGCTGTTTTTTGTGTCAATTTGGTGGAGCTGCAATGGAGGAAACACCTTCCGTGAACCTTCTGTAATAACCTCCCAAACCCAGAAAACTACGTACTTCAGTTAGCGTCGTAGGTCTGGGCCAATTCTTCACAGCCTCGATCTTCTGGCCATCTACTTTAATTCCTTCTGCTAAAACTATATTGCCAAGAAAGGCCACTTAATCTAGCTAGAATTCACACTTTAAAAACTTAGCATATAATTGCTGGTCTCAAAGAGTACCCAATACTGTGCGTAGGTGCTCCGTATGCTCTGATTCAGACTTTGAATAGATGAGAATATCATCAATAAATATAATCACAAATAAATTCAGATAAGGCCTGAACACAATGTTCATTAGATCCACAAATATTGCAGGGGCATTAGTGAGTCAAAATGACATCACTAAAAACTCATAATGGCCGTACCTAGTCCTGAATGCAGTCGTAGGTATATCATATTCTCTGAATCTAACCTGATGATAGCCTGATCGAAAATCTATCTTCGAGAAGTACTTGGCACCCTGTAGCTGGTCGAACCAGTAATCAATCCTGGGCAGAGAGTATTTATTTTTTATTGTGACTTTATTCAGCTGTCTGTAATCTATGCACATGTGTAGAGAGCAGTCTTTCTTTTTCACAAACAATACGGGGGCTCCCCACGGGTAAATGCTGGGTCTGATGAGGCCTTTATCTAACAAATCCTTTAGTTGTTCCTTAAGTTCTTTCAGTTATGCAGGTGCCATCCTGAAGAACATGCCCCTGATGGCGTGCTTGTGCTGAGGAAGCAAACTGCTGATCTAGCTGACTGGGCTGCACAACTACCACCCCCAGTCGGGCAACCTCTCCTGAAATGACCTACCTTTTGACAAATATAACGAGTATCAACTCCTAACTTACATGGTCCCAAGTGGCGTCTACCACAATCTGGACACCTGGTATATGTCTGACTGACCTGTACAGAAGTACCACGACGCTTAAATCCTGAAGTCTGTGATACGTGACTAGATCTGGACTAAGGAGGTCTATCAGATCTCAGGCCACGAGACTTTGTAGGTATACTAGCTGGTAGTTGTCTAACATTCTGCTGTCTACTCGCTCCAGATGTCTCTCCAAACGAACCAGAAAATCTGCCCCTCTTGTGTAGCACTCTATCCCTGTCGGCTCTCTATTTCTACTTCCTCTCCTCAAGTGATAAAGAAAATGCCTGAATGCGTGATATGATTATACTTGGCTGCATAGCAACAGTCATACACTTATTCACGAGGCGTAGACCTACTCACAGTACATACGTGTGAATTCTATCCTTCATACTGGCTACCACAGTAAGGTCAAACCTTGCTAAGAAATTAAAGCGATAATTATACTCTTCTACGCTCAAACTTCCCTGTCTCAAGGTCATGAACTGATTAGCACGGGCTCCCTATGTCTCTATAGGCATATACTGATAAAGGAAGGCATCTGAGAATTCCTTCCAAGTCGTGGGAGTAGCATCAGGCCGTCTAGATAGCTCCCATGTCTGATATCACCCTGCTGCTAGGTTATGCAATCTGAATGTAGCCAACTCTACTAACTCTGTGTCTGACACGTGCATAACCCTCAACACTCTGGCTATCCTCACTAGAAAATCCTGAGGGTCCTCTCCTGTACGGGATCTGGTAAAGACTGTAGGCTCTAGCCTGATAAAATCATTGATCCTGGATCCAATATCTCCCTGGGCATCTGCACTGTGTTGTCTAGTCTGAGCAACAACACTTGTCAATAATCTGATGGCATCCCTCATTTTCTGCCCCTGATTGTTGGGTGGAGGAGCTGGACGTACAGTAGCTGCGGTACCTCTAATATCGCCCTGAACTGAAGGGATCTGTGAGGCCTCAGATGGAGCCTCAGGTCTGGACTCCTCACTCTCATCCACCTCAGGTGGCACTCTACTAGTACCCTGGCGGCAATAACCTTGCCCTTCTGGGTAGCTGTTAGTTTTTTTGGCAACATCGCTTTGCTGAAAATACTATTGTTAGAGGGCTGAATTATATAATCATGGCTCTATCGCACGATCTAGAGAAGAAAGAAAGACAACTGTCCTGAAGTGCCTTGTAGCCTCCTGTTCAAAAGTATGGCGCACAACATACTCTTGAACAAGACTCTACTAGACACGGCCTGTAGACACCCTAGGACTTAACTGCTCTGATATCACTTTTGTCACGACCCGACATAGGGTCGCGATGGATGACCAACACTAAGTGTCGATCATCACTAATCCTGCTGATAATCTGCTAACTATGAATATAACTGATAAACAGAATAAGCATAAACCTAACTCATAAGAATTATGCAATGCAAAAAGCTAACAAGGCTAACATAAGCTGACATACATAACATACTGACTGCACCACACAGGGACATATCTACAGGCCTCTAAGAGTGATGAACTGAATATGCAAAGGACGGGACAAGGCCCCGCCATGCCCAAACTGGCTGACTGTACACATACCAAAAGATAAGTAACTCCGGGAGTAAGCGGAGTGACTCCAATAGCTGATAGATGGCCTACTAACGTGGTCCAAGCATTGATCTATCTGCACCTGCGCGGCATAAAACGCAGCTCCCCAGAAAAGGGCGTGAGTACGATATATACCAAGTATGTAAGGCATGAGCATATAATATATTATAGCAGAATGAAATTGTAAAGCTGGAATATAAATATGTAAATATGACCTGGAGCATAGCAATATAGCTTGAAATTTGAAGAACGTATGAAACATGATCTGAGTACAAACTGAAGTGTAGCTGAATCTGGAACTGAAGACTGAGGTGAACTATACTGATAAATAACTGTAAGACTAATAAATGGTTACTAGAAACTGGATTTGATAGCTGTCAACTGACACTGACGCTAAGAACTGGTGACTGGAGAACTGATAACTGGTACTGAGCTAAAATTGAACTGTTATCTGAACTGGTACCTGTCTGGTGTTATGGGATATATCCTCCCAAATCAGGTAACTGAACATCTCAACTAGTACCTGTCTGGTGTTATGGGCTGTATTCTCCCAAATCATGTAACTGAAAACCTGGACTAGCCTCATGTATAATCATGCAGTGCACACTGTGGCTATATACGCGTATATAACAAACCTGGCGAGTGTTATGGGCTATATCCCCTCCAGCCATTAATATCTAGTCTCTCTGGTTAGAGTGTGTGAAAGACACCCGGTCACACTAGGTGTTTCAACTCCTGCCTGAACCAGAGGGGCTTTATCCCCCAGACGGGTAGTATCACACGCGGCCAGACTGTATGTCCAATGTCCAGCCTCTATGGGGGACTCCAAATCACACATAACATGATCACAATATAAGCATGAGCTTATATGAAGCGTAACACATGTGGAAACAATAGATATGGACTCAAAGGAATGATAAGAAAACTCTGGATGGAATTATAGACACAACCTGAAACTTAGAATTTGTCTAACTCTTTTGACTTTTAAAAAAAATTTGGCAGAGTTTCCTCTGAAACTGGATGATCCGCAAAAACAGAACCAGCACTATACTATACACGGGAATGGATACCCGGATAAACTGATAACATAAACATGTTAAACGGATCACAAGATGAGACAACTGGATGACATAACAAATCCGCCGATAGAATGTCTGGACAGCACCACTCTCCTGGCTTTCAATCTAATTTTTAGAGTATAGATCAAAGTTATAGACTTCATAGTCTTAATGAAAGTTTTAGATATATGTCTTAGGGTTCTGGGGATTCTTAATGAATCTAAATATCAATTTTGTACAAGGAGTTATGATCAATATACTAACGACTGTCCAAAGATCAAAACAATTTTCCAGATTTTGAGACGTTTTGTCTTGCTGATTTGGACGTCTTTCACCTTGGATTTTAGTACCAAATTAAGTATATACAAGGTTTCCTTAGTAACATACAAGTTTCTCAGAAGAAATACTAAGTTTAGAACTAAGAAAAGCTTCAAAAACTAAAACATACATGCCTTGCCAAAAGAAAGGTTTAGCCTTACATACCTTTGATGTTTCTTGCTTCTAAACCTTGTTCCCTTGAATTCCACACCTTTTAAATCTTAAACAAGCTATACTACAGAATTTAGGTACTTTACTTAGCCATGAAGTAACTCTAAAACTCAAACTATAAACGAAATTGAAGGTAGTATAACGTTACCTTAATCGCGTAGAGCGTTTTGATGCAATTTGTCTTCAATTTCGAGTTAAGATTGATGTCCATCCCTCAAAACCATATTAATGGCTTCAATACATAAGAAAAAACTGCTTCTATCATGAATTTGCTTGAAATAACGAAAATGATGATATTTTTTCCTTTTATACTTGAAACATTTCAGTTTTAGTCCTCTTTTGCGCTTATGTCCCTTTTTCTGGCCTGACTTCTGACGCTCATATCTTTCTATCCAAATATTTTATGAATAAACCATCAAAAGTGTTGAAAACTACACTCCAAGACCTTCAATTTGGTATATGATATGTCTCCAAAAGACCTCATATAACACACGGAATTAATTGTTGAAAAAGCTTCATTACAAGGCAATTCCTTAGTCGGTTTTTCCGCAACTTAAATCCGATTTTTCCCAAAATTTATATTCAACATATAAACATCATATATGGTTATATAATAACTTTAAACTCACTTAAATCATTCTTAACATGTCTTTAGAGTGATATACGTCACTTTAGACATACGGGGTGTAACAACATTGTCTCTCTAATATATTTATACAAAATTACAATTTTGTTATACATTCTAATAACATTATTTAGTCAAATATAATACAAAATTATAATAATTAATGTGAGAAAAACGCTTAAGCCTTTTCAAATACTCTTTATCGGAATATTACTTAATTAATTAGCTTCTTGGAAGTTGGAAACATATGCAAACTTCTGTATTCTGAACAAAATACATTGAATATTCTGTTAAGGAATATTCTAGATGGGAATACTAATAGATATATGATATGTTTGATAGATAAATCTCTTTCTCGACTTAATGTATAAATTTTTATGGACTACACTCTCAACAAATGATTTCATCGGCTCTACATGTATGTGATCTACATACATGTATAAATCTATTCCAGTACTGTTGAATTTATATTCTTTAAATTGTGCTGAATTTCTAACAATCATTTCCGTTAATGTAAATCTTGGAGCAAATGAAAAGACTACTATTCAATACAATTTGTTATTCCCCAATGACATTCTATACTTCTTTGACTCCTCCTACACGCTATTATATATTGGTTTAGAGAGCACAATGCTTTTGTCCATTCCGTGGATGTTCTTTTACTTTTTAATCATTTTTTCTTCTTACTTATCTAATAATCCATGTTGATTATTTGATGTTTAAAAGTTACAATAAAATAAACGTCTACATAATTTTGTTTCCCCAGCTTATGAAATGATTATTTTTTGTCGCATTCAGGAAAAATCAATTGACATCGTGCTTCTGTATAGAGTTGAACAGAACTCTACTTGGATTTGTGCAAGTACAAATGAGGCTGGCAGCATTTCATTCTAACAAAAAGTTCATTTTGTTGCGAGACTTATGAATACTTTTTTCTGAATAAGTTCTTTTTTATTGTATACCGGATAATGTTAGAAGGCTATCCCAATTACATTTAATTTTCTTATGATTTTTGGTATCAAATTAGTTTATTATTATTATAGATGTCTCATCTGCTGTCATAAATTATACTTCATTCGTGCGGCAAGGTTTAGTACGAGAATTAAAGTACTTCATTTTTTGTGTTAATTCAAACATAGATTTTACAAATATTCTAACTCTATGAAATATATGGATGGAGATACTCACAATAAGTTAATATGAATAATATAAGTTATAACATTCTTTCATTATTATATTTTCTTTTGTTGTTTAATGACTTTTTACGGTTGTGTTTGCTTTATTAAAGTTGATATTTTGTTTTAAATATTTCTCTGTTGATTTCTTACTATAATTTTGGTTAGAAAAAAAAAAGTTGTTCTCACTAATATGGATTACACGCGCCAATCGCGTTTCAAGAAGTAGTATATATTTAAGGGTAAACGTATGGTCATTTCTAGCAGATGCGAAGCCGGTCTAGTGTCTTTTGGTTTTCTCTTTATTAACGTCAAACTGTCGAAATGTTTCAGGAGTTAACTAGTGTTTGGAATGTGGGTTGCTCCTTTACTGGCCTTCCTACAATAATAATGTTTAATTAGTCCGATTACGTCTTGTGAAAATAATAAATATCAATTGTAAAGGTTTCGATATATCAGTACTTTCAATTTATATTTTTTCCATTTAATTTACTAGAAATTATACACGCTTATTACTAAATATTTACATTTATAATTTTTGTACTAGTTATTAGGAATACAAGTGCATTGCACTTGTCGGAAAAACTAGTAAGTAACTATTAAAAAAGTCATGCATAGCAAAGAAAGTGGGACCTACAGTTATATAAAAATATTTTATAAAGTCACGCCAGATTTCCGGGGGAGACGGTGCAAACACCTGCAAGAATTACTTTTGGAGATATTTTCTCTAAGTTGAGTGACCTTTTTGGGACCAACCAAAGCAAAGTGACTTTGGTTGTTAATTTTTCAAAGTTGAGTGACCATTTCAGATTTTAACTCCTTCCGCTTATAAGGAGAACAGTGGAAGGTTAAATAAGGGCTCAACCCGTGGTTTATGATGCTTAACACTGGTATTAAAGGGCGGAAAAGGTTAAATAAGTGATGGGGAGATTTTGTACGGGCCAAAAATCTAAAGGCAGGAGATCATGTTAGCTTGCGACTCATTGAAAGCACCGAAGATGTAGTAGTAGATAAGAAAGCATTAAATTATTAAAGAATATATTCATAAATAAATATTGTTTCATAAAGTAATATCCTATTCGGTTTTCGAAAATCATAGTGGATGAACTTTGATCAACAATTTAAGATGATTTTTTTTTCATCATATTGATATGGAAAGGGTTGTATGTAGTAAGTATTGGGTAAATGTTAATGTTAATAACCGGCAAAATAAATTAGTATAAACTCGGCTAATTTACCATGAACTTCCTTTTCTGCGCTATTTTCCCATGAAACGTACTGCTTCGCTAATATATAAGGCTAGTGGTAGTTGTAGAATTGACACGACCTGGAATCCGGTTAGGCCGTGCAGGCACCCGACATCCTCCCCTAGACCCGTCGGGCGAACCCTTACAAATTAAATTAGGAAAATAAATATAATAATTCATAAATAAGGGCAAGACTTTAAAAACAAACACAGACATACTGATACCACTAGGCTGTACGAAAGAAATTACAGCTGACTACCCAACATACGAGGTTTAGAGCTACCCAGACTAGACATCTAAGAGTACAAAAAATGACAGATACCTCCCGAATGGAGCAAAATGCAACTAAAATAATAAACAATAAATTGGTGGCCATCCGAAATAAAAGCTGGCGCACCCTGACAGCTGAAGTTGTCTTCGCTCCTACACAACGTGACGAACTCAATCCTGGAGCGAACCTGCCGAAACGAAATAAATAGACAAGAAACAAACAACAAACAAGGGTGAGTCAAAAGGACTCAATAAGTTGGGCAAAGTAGCCACCTCAAAGAATAGGATAGCTAGCCAGGGAGAACAGTAGTTATGTACCACAAGTCTACATAATGGTATGAAATGAAATGAAATCAGATGAAATGAAATGAAATGAAATATGATGCAAAGGGTCACATGTGCCCGTAATCCCATCCCGAAGCGGAATACTCCTGCATTCGAGGGGAATCCAATCTGATAACCAACTGGAGCGGAATACTCCTGCTCCTGGGGCGGAATACTCATGCACCCGATGTAATATAAACCAGAGGCGGAATACTCCTGCACCTGATATAATATAAAGCTGAGGCGGAATACTCCTGCACTCAGTATCTGATATAAGAGTGGAATACTCCTACTCCTGGGGCAGAATACTCCTGCACCCAATATAATATAAACCAGAGGCGGAATACTCCTGCACTCTCCTGGGGCGGAATAATCATGCACTTAAGATCATATGCAACGTAATGCATATGAATGACATATACTGGATATGAATGCAATGTGATGCAATAATAACTCTTTAGCGGTGCGGGACCTTCATCGACAGCCGGGGAGTAGATGCCAACTCATAACAGAGTACAATGCTCAGATCCTCAATGCAAAACCAACAACAGAACATAACATTTAATATACAATGTAAATCCAAAGCTAAGGCGTAATGAGTACGCCTATTGACAACTACACACGTAAGGAACACGTGGTAGAAAATCCACGAGGCTAGGTGCCTCCAAAGAAATGGATATAAACACTTACCTTATTACAAAGTTAGCATAGTTACACAACAACCGCTTTATCCTTTGGATTCGCTGCCAAACGATCATGTTGTATTCAATAAGCAGAAAACGATATCAAATAAGGCTAAAGGCTTCATTCCCTACATCTTAGGGTAATCCGTTTAGGAACCTAATACCCTATTCGCGTACGCAATATGCAGGCCAGGGGCCCTATAAAGGGTTTAAGGTCACTTAACCAAACCCTAAATAAATTACATTTATATGTTGCCCATAACTCACTGAGTACGAATATATAATCAATTCTATTATCGGGGTCCAATTGACCCTTTAAACTATTAGTGGAACTTATTAAAATGATGTCTAATATCCTAATTTTTACCGTTAAAATATATTGAAACACACGTAATAAACTAAAATAATATATTAAGATCATTACCCGAATGTTTCGAGGTAAATATTCTACTTTTCTCCGGCTCTTTTCTCATTTTCTGGCATATTTTTCCTCTGCTTCGTTTCTGCTTCTCGTTGTTTCTCTTTCTGTTCATTTTGAGCTTTATAAGCTCACCAACCTCCATATTCTCTTTATTTCTTTCATTTTGTCCATTTCTCTTTCCTTTTGTATTTTCCTTTTTCTTTTATTTTCTTTTTTTTTCGTGACAAAAATTAAAATGGTACCCTACGATATTCGAAATAATTTCAACTTTTGCATATAAGTTATACAAAATATATATAGCATACTCGCTAAGGCGGATCTCAAATCGGGTTCCTGAAACTCAAGATGCAAATTTAAATGGAAAAATGTCAAATTATTTAACTTTCGGCATTTTAGCGGAAACTAGCCGAACAACCTCGAAATTCACTTTCGAAAGTTCATAGTAGTCACAAATAATCATACGAACCTAACGGCGCTTTCGGATTTCGAATCGGAGCTCGTTCGCCAAAACCGAGCTAAAAAATCTCTTTTTAATATTTATTGCTAATAAAAACTGAAACCTTCTTCCGATACGTACCAAACGAGGTCTGATTTAACTTAAATTTTACAGACAGGTCCTAATGGACCTTATGAATATTTTAAAATTATCGGCACACCAATTGGAGTTCTAACTTCCTAAACGACTGACCAAGGTCGTTTTATTCTCCTCCACTTATACTCTCGTTCGTCCTCGAACGAGCCTAACTCTAAAGAAAAATTCGTGCGGATAACAAGAGAACTTGCACAACCTTCATGAGCTACTCCATGGGCAATATTTCCTGATTACAGGATTAGAATTATAACACGCATATCGAACTTTTGGAATAAAATATATCTGGATAATATGATAATACTATTGCACAGCTTATTTTGACTAAGCTGATCCTTCCTCAATCACGAGTAGAGAGTTCTACATTTTCGAAGCAAAGATACACGGAACTTTGAATGGGTTAACATGATTCAACCGATAATCACCTCTTTGATACAGAACAAGTTGATGGAACTAAGAATTAGCTCACGCTTGATGCAATAGATGAAGCTTTTGAAGTACCTTGTCACTACACACTATAAAGATTTAATGCAAGCTATATTATTTTTACAAACACACTATGCAACACCTCAATTGATGTTAGTGTTGTTCCGCAAGCTCCTTGTGGGAATGTAGTTGCTCATATCCTAATGTATGTCGAAGGTTCATCTGAACAGGGTCTATCATATAAGGATAAGGATCATGCAAATACTATTGGATAGTATGATGCAGACCAGGAAGTATCTTCAGACTGAACATCTATTTCAGAGTATTGTCTTTGAATTGGAAATATTATGACTTGAAAAAGTGAAAATAAAAGAGACATGTAGTTGGACCATGAGCTGATGCAGAATACCAGCAACAAAGTTGATTACATGTACACTTATAATGGTAAGTAACTTCTCAAAGAGTTGGGGTGTGAAGGAAATATGCCAATGATGGATGGACGATAAGCTGCACTAGACCTTTAACTCTAAATTTTCATGAAGTAAAACAACGCCAATATGAGGATCCAGTTCTAGTTGAATACAGACAGATAGCCAAAAGAAAATTGGAGTCACCATACATGGTTACTACTGACGGTATTCTCATGTACAAAGATAGACTTTGTGTTCCTTATGTTGCAGATTTACGTGGACAGATTATGATAGAGGCACATTATTCCAAATACACTGTTCATCAAGGATGACTAAGAGGTACTATCATCTTAAGAAGATTTATTGGTGGGACGGAATGAAGTGTGACATAGCTGAATTTGTGGCTCAGTATTCTAATTGCCAGCAAGTTAAAGTCGTGTTATCTTTCCAGACTTTATACTTTCAGCAGATAGGTACGTATATATGATCAGGTTGCCAGCTTATCTCTATCATTAATAGATTATTAGTGGGTTTAGCAATGATCGACACTCATTGTAGGTTTCTGTCGTGGCCCTAGGTTGGGTTGTGACAAAAGTGGTATCAACGCCTTAGAGATTTAGTATTAGCATTCAGTATTTAGAGGAAGACTCCTCCACTTAAAGCACAAACTCATGCAGCTATTTGAATAGGAATAACCATCCCCGCACAGTCTGCTGGACTAAAGAAGATTTAGCTAAAGGTTGAACATAGGCAGACCTAAGCTGCCAACTACCTTTTCGGGTTGCCAAACAGCTGCAACTCTCGAGTCACAATTCCATACATTTTCTATAAACACCACCACCTGATGGATCAAATCAAAGGTCAAATGATGCCATTCATTACCCTTAGTAGCCTTGAAAAACAATAATGTGCTTACCCGGATACCTTGACACGTACTCTGGCTCAACATAGGGAACATCACGAGTGGCTATTAACTGCCCAAGCCCCCTAATTTCGGAAGAAAAAGAGATGGCAATAAACTAAGGATAGAAATAATTAGATCTTTAGGAAGCTTATCTTGTTATTTGCTTGGCTACCAGAGCTAGACTACTTTCAAGTCATGCTAGCCAAAGAATCACAATCGAAGAAATAGACATTAAATGAGCTTTATGGAACAACATCCATGCCAATTTAACCTTCCCGTAAGAAGAAAATTCCAACAATTTATCAGTAGACTCTTTTATAACTGAGAGAAGATCATAGAATAACATGACTTTACTAACATCTCGAACCAAGAGGATACACGTCGATCGAGTATTACTTAGTAATCACTTTACACCGGAAGAAACAATGACATGTTCTGATGGTGATTAATAAGAATCCTATCATCCTACCAACACTGAATTCCGAGAAGGGAGGTAAACTAATTTGACATAATAATAAAAGGTGGCACGATAAAATATCAAGAAGACAATATCGACACTCACTGTCAAATCTCTCATATTTAGACCAGATAAATTAGTTGGGTCTCACAAATTCTAGGAATAAATCGTACTAGAAGCTCGCCCCTCTACCGCAACCAATTCTTAATAGAAACAATATCCAAGGAAACCATGGAAACATGATATGACAAACCATTTCCAGATCGATCGGAAGAATCAAATCTTACTTACGTATAAGGGAAGAAGAAATACATGGGTCTACTACATCGGATGCCTCAGCGTCCTGCCAGACTGGCAGTTCATAGAACTGCCTCTACAGCTGAGCTGATCCACTAACCTGATAATTATTTCCATAAGAACCACAACCACTATGCTTTTGACCTCTATTGGATGGTGGCATTTCTCTGGCTGATTGAGATCTAAATAAAATCCTCTGCGACTGTGCAGGTGCTTGATGACGAGAGAAAGGATGACTGCCTACTTGTCGGAGTAAGGGAAAACTCCTCAAAAGATAACTAGTACTCATGACAATGATAAAACCTTTTCGCTAAAAATGGAAGCTGGACAGATTATTGAAAGCTATAAAGAGAAAAACTGGGTCTGATCTTGACGAACTACTGGCGCACTTTAAGAATAACGTGACACAACCTGAGATAACCTAGAAGGTGACTTCCCAAAATAATCAGAACTCTTACCTCTAAATGAGGTACCATGGTTGCCCATCAGGGACACGGGATTTCTTGTTATATCGCTCTAACTCGTCCTACTCTAACTTTAGGTATGCCTCATACCTTCGAGCAATATCAACAACGACATCAAATGAAGTCCTAACCTTAATTTCTCAAGCCATCTGGGATCTCAAGGAAGGAGAAAGGTCACCAATAAATCTTTGAATCTCTCGAAAGGTTCATGGACTAGTTCTAATGCGTATCCAGCCATTCTATAGGATTCAATCTCATATTCTGAAACACCCAGGCTACCCTATCCAATCCACTCAAACTGGCGACACTTTTCATCTCGCTCGCTACTCGAAAGGAGCTTTTCCACGAATCGCTCGATACAATCAAGAGCCTGAAGGATACGCTGACATCACTTTATTTTTAAAAAAAATTACACAGGGATTATCTGATGCATGGCTTAAGAATATCGGAAGGTTTAGCCGCGTAAAATAATGCAACAACTTTGGGCAATTGAACCGAACTATTACCTCGGCTGGCTGACCAGCCAAAACAACTGGTGGCACAAGACATGCTGCCTCTGGAACATAATTTACTGGGAAACATCAGGAACTGGAACAATAGCTCTCTAAGACAGAACATCTCCATCTGCGGCAACCTGATAAGCTGCGTAGCAAATAATAGGTTCTTGCGGTATTTGCATCGCCAAGATTCTCGTAAAAGAATCGTAGAGAGCCAAGGGAACCACAAGGCCCTGCTCCCTTGCCTATCACGAGCTTGTACAGCTGGGACCTCCGTAACTAGATCGTCAACACGATCAAAAACACTCGGCGCTTCGTTAGTGCTAGCCCCAGGCTAGACTGCTTCGTCTTGAACTCATACTGTTTGCTGATTTGTTGCACGAAGGTTCACAATTACCACGAAGGAATTAATGACTTAACGAAAACTTTTAAATCCTAGACCGACGCACGATCAGAAATGAAGGGAGTGAAACTTCCTAAATGCCATCATAGCCTCTCGTAGATAAGTACGGACGTCTACGTACCCGTCAGCGAGACTCTACTTGACACTGTCTTAGTCTGGATAGACTCTAAACCGGGCTCTGATACCAACTGACACGACCCGGAATCAGGTTAGGCCGTGTGGGCACCCGACATCCTCCCCTAGACCCGTCGTGCGAACCCTTACCAATTAAATTAGGAAAATAAATATAATAATTCATAAATAAGGAAAAGACTTAAAAAAATGCAGACATACTAATACCATTAGGCTGTACGAAAGAAATTACAGCTGACTACCCAACATACTAGGTTTAGGGCTACCCAAACTAGACATCTAAGAGTACAAAAGAAGACAGATACCTCCTGAAGGGAGCAAAATGCAACTGAAATAATAAATAATAAACTGGTGGCCATCCGGAATAAAAGCTGGCTCACCCTGACAGCTGAAGTCGTCTTCGCTCCTTCACAACGTGGCGAACTCAATCCTGGAGCGAACCTGCCGAAACGAAATAAATAGACAAGAAACAAACAACAAATAAGGGTGAGTCAAAAGGACTCAATAAGTTGGGCAAACTAGCCACCTCAAAGAATAGGATAGCTAGCCAGGGAGAAGAAACAGATAAACCAAATTCCTCTTTTTTAAAATATAAAAAGGCAGAGCAAGATAATAACCGAAAACACGTTTGAAACCATAAACTCGACTAGGAGTATGAACCAGGAACATATCAACAAATAAACAATGCACGTAGAAGCAGAACAATAGTTATGTACCACAAGTCTACACAATGGTATGAAATGAAATGAACAGAGATGAAATGAAATGAAATATGATGCAAAGGGTCACATGTGCCCGTAATCCCATCCCGAAGCGGAATACTACTGTATTCGAGGGGAATACAATCTGATAACCAACTGGAGCGGAATACTCCTGCTCCTGGGGCGGAATACTCCTGCACCCGATATAATATAAACCAGAGGCGGAATACTCCTGCGCTCTGCTGGGGCAGAATACTCCTGCACCCGATATAATACAAAGCTGAGGCGGAATACTCCTGCACTCTGTATTTGACATAAGAGGGGAATAATCCTGCTCCTGGGGCAGAATACTCCTGCACCCAATATGATATAAACCAGAGGTGGAATACTCCTACACTCTCCTGGGGCGGAATACTCCTGCACCCGATAAAATGTAAACCAGAGGCGGAATACTCCTGCACCCAATATGATATGCAATGCAATGCATATGAATGACATATACTGCATATGAACGCAATGTGATGCAACAATAACCCTTCACCGGCGCGGGACCCTCATCGACAGCCGGGGAGTAGATGCCAACTCATAGCCAGAGTACAATGCTCAGATCCTCAATGCAATACCAACAACAGAACATAACATTTAATATACAATGTAAATCCAAAGCTAAAGCGTAATGAGTACGCCTATCAGCAGCTACACACGTAAGGAACACGTGGTAGAAAATCCACGAGGCTAGGTGCCTCCAAAGAAATGGATATAAACACTTACCTTATTACAAAGTTAGCACAGTTACACAACAACCGCTTTATCCTTTGGATTCGCTGCCAAACGATCCTGTTGTATTCAATAAGCAGAAAACGATATCAAATAAGGCTAAAGGCTTCATTCCCTACATCTTAGGGTAATCCGTTTAGGAACCTAATACCCTATTCGCGTACGCAATATGCAGGCCAGGGGCCCTATAAAGGGTTTAAGGTCACTTAACCAAACCCTAAATAAATTACATTTATATGTTGCCCATAACTCACTGAGTACGAATATATAATCAATTCCATTATCGGGGTCCAATTGACCCTTTAAACTATTAGTGGAACTTATTAAAATGATGTCTAATATCCTAATTTTTACCGTTAAAATATATTGAAACACACGTAATAAACTAAAATAATATATTAAGATCATTACCCGAATGTTTCGAGGTAAATATTCTACTTTTCTCCGGCTCTTTTCTCATTTTCTGGCATATTTTTCCTCTGCTTCGTTTCTGCTTCTCGTTGTTTCTCTTTCTGTTCATTTTGAGCTTTATAAGCTCACCAACCTCCATATTCTCTTTATTTCTTTCATTTTGTCCATTTCTCTTTCCTTTTGTATTTTCCTTTTTCTTTTCTTTTATTTTCTTTTTTTTTCGTGACAAAAATTAAAATGGTACCCTACGATATTCGAAATAATTCCAACTTTTGCATATAAGTTATACAAAATATATATAGCATACTCGCTAAGGCGGATCTCAAATCGGGTTCCTGAAACTCAAGATGCAAATTTAAATGGAAAAATGTCAAATTATTTAACTTTCGGCATTTTAGCGGAAACTAGCCGAACAACCTCGAAATTCACTTTCGAAAGTTCATAGTAGTCACAAATAATCATACGAACCTAACGGCGCTTTCGGATTTTGAATCGGAGCTCGTTCGCCAAAACCGAGCTAAAAAATCTCTTTTTAATATTTATTGCTAATAAAAACTGAAACCTTCTTCCGATACGTACCAAACGAGGTCTGATTTAACTTAAATTTTACAGACAGGTCCTAATGGACCTTATGAATATTTTAAAATTATCGGCACACCAATTGGAGTTCTAACTTCCTAAACGACTGACCAAGGTCGTTTTATTCTCCTCCACTTATACTCTCGTTCGTCCTCGAACGAGCCTAACTCTAAAGAAAAATTCGTGCGGATAACAAGAGAACTTGCACAACCTTCATGAGCTACTCCATGGGCAATATTTCCTGATTACAGGATTAGAATTATAACACGCATATCGAACTTTTGGAATAAAATATATCTGGATAATATGATAATACTATATCACAGCTTATTCTGACTAAGCTGATCCTTCCTCAATCACGAGTAGAGAGTTCTACATTTTCGAAGCAAAGATACACGGAACTTTGAATGGGTTAACATGATTCAACCGATAACCACCTCTTTGATACAGAACAAGTTGATGGAACTAAGAATTAGCTCACGCTTGATGCAATAGATGAAGCTTTTGAAGTACCTTGTCACTACACACTATAAAGATTTAATGCAAGCTATATTATTTTTACAAACACACTATGCAACACCTCAATTGATGTTAGTGTTGTTCCGCAAGCTCCTTGTGGGAATGTAGTTGCTCATATCCTAATGTATGTCGAAGGTTCATCTGAACAGGGTCTATCATATAAGGATAAGGATCATGCAAATACTATTGGATAGTATGATGCAGACCAGGAATGATCTTCAGACTGAACATCTATTTCAGAGTATTGTCTTTGAATTGGAAATATTATGACTTGAAAAAGTGAAAATAAAAGAGACATGTAGTTGGACCATGAGCTGATGCAGAATACCAGCAACAAAGTTGATTACATGTACACTTATAATGGTAAGTAACTTCTCAAAGAGTTGAGGTGTGAAGGAAATATGCCAATGATGGATGGACGATAAGCTGCACTAGACCTTTAACTCTAAATTTTCATGAAGTAAAACAACGCCAATATGAGGATCCAGTTCTAGTTGAATACAGACAGATAGCCAAAAGAAAATTGGAGTCACCATACATGGTTACTACTGACGGTATTCTCATGTACAAAGATAGACTTTGTGTTCCTTATGTTGCAGATTTACGTGGACAGATTATGATAGAGGCACATTATTCCAAATACACTGTTCATCAAGGATGACTAAGAGGTACTATCATCTTAAGAAGATTTATTGGTGGGACGGAATGAAGTGTGACATAGCTGAATTTGTGGCTCAGTATTCTAATTGCCAGCAAGTTAAAGTCGTGTTATCTTTCCAGACTTTATACTTTCAGCAGATAGGTACGTATATATGATCAGGTTTCCAGCTTATCTCTATCATTAATAGATTATTAGTGGGTTTAGCAATGATCGACACTCATTGTAGGTTTCTGTCGTGGCCCTAGGTTGGGTTGTGAAAAAAGTGGTATCAACGCCTTAGAGATTTAGTATTAGCATTCAGTATTTAGAGGAAGACTCCTCCACTTAAAGCACAAACTCATGCAGCTATTTGAATAGGAATAACCATCCCCGCACAGTCTGCTGGACTAAAGAAGATTTAGCTAATGGTTGAACATAGGCAGACCTAAGCTGCCAACTACCTTTTCGGGTTGCCAAACAGCTGCAACTCTCGAGTCACAATTCCATACATTTTCTATAAACACCACCACCTGATGGATCAAATCAAAGGTCAAATGATGCCATTCATTACCCTTAGTAGCCTTGAAAAACAATAATGTGCTTACCCGGATACCTTGACACGTACTCTGGCTCAACATAGGGAACATCACGAGTGGCTATTAACTGCCCAAGCCCCCTAATTTCGGAAGAAAAAGAGATGGCAATAAACTAAGGATAGAAATAATTAGATCTTTAGGAAGCTTATCTTCTTATTTGCTTGGCTACCAGAGCTAGACTACTTTCAAGTCATGCTAGCCAAAGAATCACAATCGAAGAAATAGACATTAAATGAGCTTTATGGAACAACATCCATGCCAATTTAACCTTCCCGTAAGAAGAAAACTCCAACAATTTATCAGTAGACTCTTTTATAACTGAGAGAAGATCATAGAATAACATGACTTTACTAACATCTCGAACCAAGAGGATACACGTCGATCGAGTATTACTTAGTAATCACTTTACACCGGAAGAAACAATGACATGTTCTGATGGTGATTAATAAGAATCCTATCATCCTACCAACACTGAATTCCGAGAAGGGAGGTAAACTAATTTGACATAATAATAGAAGGTGGCACGATAAAATATCAAGAAGACAATATCGACACTCACTGTCAAATCTCTCATATTTAGACCAGATAAATTAGTTGGGTCTCACAAATTCTAGGAATAAATCGTACTAGAAGCTCGCCCCTCTACCGCAACCAATTCTTAATAGAAACAATATCCAAGGAAACCATGGAAACATGATATGACAAACCATTTCCAGATCGATCGGAAGAATCAAATCTTACTTAAATATAAGGGAAGAAGAAATACATGGGTCTACTACATCGGATGCCTCAGCATCCTGCCAGACTGGCAGTTCATAGAACTGCCTCTGCAGCTTAGCTGATCCACTAACCTGATAATTATTTCCATAAGAACCACAACCACTATGCTTTTGACCTCTATTGGATGGTGGCATTTCTCTGGCTGATTGAGATCTAAATAAAATCCTCTGCGACTGTGCAGGTGCTTGATGACGAGAGAAAGGATGACTGCCTACTTGTTGGAGTAAGGGAAAACTCCTCAAAGGATAACTAGTACTCATGACAATGATAAAACCTTTTCGCTAAAAATGGAAGCTGGACAGATTATTGAAAGCTATAAAGAGAAAAACTGGGTCTGATCTTGACGAACTACTGGCGCACTTTAAGAATAACGTGACACAACCTGAGATAACCTAGAAGGTGACTTCCCAAAATAATCAGAACTCTTACCTCTAAATGAGGTACCATGGTTGCCCATCAGGGCCACGGGATTTCTTGTTATATCGCTCTAACTCGTCCTACTCTAACTTTAGGTATGCCTCATACCTTCGAGCAATATCAACGACGACATCAAATGAAGTCCTAACCTTAATTTCTCAAGCCATCTGGGATCTCAAGGAAGGAGAAAGGTCACCAATAAATCTTTGAATCTCTCGAAAGGTTCATGGACTAGTTCTAATGAGTATCCAGCCATTCTATAGGATTCAATCTCATATTCTGAAACACCCAGGCTACCCTATCCAATCCACTCAAACTGGCGACACTTTTCATCTCGCTCGCTACTCGAAAGGAACTTTTCCACGAATCGCTCGATACAATCAAGAGCCTGAAGGATACGCTGACATCACTTTATTTTAAAAAAAAATTACACAGGGATTATCTGATGCATGGCTTAAGAATATCGGAAGGTTTAGCCGCGTAAAATAATGCAACCCCTTTGGGCAATTGAACCGAACTATTACCTCGGCTGGCTAACCAGCCAAAACAACTGGTGGCACAAGACATGCTGCCTCTGGAACATAATTTACTGGGAAACATCAGGAACTGGAACAATAGCTCTCTAAGACAGAACATCTCCATCTGCGGCAACCTGATAAGCTGCGTAGCAAATAATAGGTTCTTGCGGTATTTGCATCGCCAAGATTCTCGTAAAAGAATCGTAGAGAGCCAAGGGAACCACAAGGCCCTGCTCCCTTGCCTATCACGAGCTTGTACAGCTGGGACCTCCGTAACTAGATCGTCACCACGATCAAAAACTCTCGGCGCTTCGTTAGTGCTAGCCCCAGGCTAGACTGCTTCGTCTTGAACTCATACTGTTTGCTGATTTGTTGCACGAAGGTTCACAATTACCACGAAGGAATTAATGACTTAACGAAAACTTTTAAATCCTAGACCGACGCACGATCAGAAATGAAGGGAGTGAAACTTCCTAAATGCCATCATAGCCTCTCGTAGATAAGTACGGATGTCTACGTACCCGTCAGCGAGACTCTACTTGACACTATCTTAGTCTGGATAGACTCTAAACCAGGCTCTGATACCAACTGACACGACCCGGAATCAGGTTAGGCCGTGTGGGCACCCGACATCCTCCCCTAGACCCGTCGTGCGAACCCTTACCAATTAAATTAGGAAAATAAATATAATAATTCATAAATAAGGAAAAGACTTAAAAAAATGCAGACATACTAATACCATTAGGCTGTACGAAAGAAATTACAGCTGACTACCCAATATACTAGGTTTAGGGCTACCCAAACTAGACATCTAAGAGTACAAAAGAAGACAGATACCTCCTGAAGGGAGCAAAATGCAACTGAAATAATAAATAATAAACTGGTGGCCATCCGGAATAAAAGCTGGCTCACCCTGACAGCTGAAGTCGTCTTCGCTCCTTCACAACGTGGCGAACTCAATCCTGGAGCGAACCTGCCGAAACGAAATAAATAGACAAGAAACAAACAACAAATAAGGGTGAGTCAAAAGGACTCAATAAGTTGGGCAAACTAGCCACCTCAAAGAATAGGATAGCTAGCCAGGGAGAAGAAACAGATAAACCAAATTCCTCTTTTTTAAAATATAAAAAGGCAGAGCAAGATAATAACCGAAAACACGTTTGAAACCATAAACTCGACTAGGAGTATGAACCAGGAACATATCAACAAATAAACAATGCACGTAGAAGCAGAACAATAGTTATGTACCACAAGTCTACACAATAGTATGAAATGAAATGAACAGAGATGAAATGAAATGAAATATGATGCAAAGGGTCACATGTGCCCGTAATCCCATCCCGAAGCGGAATACTACTGCATTCGAGGGGAATCCAATCTGATAACCAACTGGAGCGGAATACTCCTGCTCCTGGGGCGGAATACTCCTGCACCCGATATAATATAAACCAGAGGCGGAATACTCCTGCGCTCTGCTGGGGCAGAATACTCCTGCACCCGATATAATACAAAGCTGAGGCGGAATACTCCTGCACTCTGTATTTGACATAAGAGGGGAATAATCCTGCTCCTGGGGCAGAATACTCCTGCACCCAATATGATATAAACCAGAGGTGGAATACTCCTACACTCTCCTGGGGCGGAATACTCCTGCACCCGATAAAATGTAAACCAGAGGCGGAATACTCCTGCACCCAATATGATATGCAATGCAATGCATATGAATGACATATACTGCATATGAACGCAATGTGATGCAACAATAACCCTTCACCGGCGCGGGACCCTCATCGACAGCCGGGGAGTAGATGCCAACTCATAGCCAGAGTACAATGCTCAGATCCTCAATGCAATACCAACAACAGAACATAACATTTAATATACAATGTAAATCCAAAGCTAAGGCGTAATGAGTACGCCTATCAGCAGCTACACACGTAAGGAACACGTGGTAGAAAATCCACGAGGCTAGGCGCCTCCAAAGAAATGGATATAAACACTTACCTTATTACAAAGTTAGCACAGTTACACAACAACCGCTTTATCCTTTGGATTCGCTGCCAAACGATCCTGTTGTATTCAATAAGCAGAAAATGATATCAAATAAGGCTAAAGGCTTCATTCCCCACATCTTAGGGTAATCCGGTTAGGAACCTGATACCCTATTCGCATACGCAATGCGCAGGCCAGGGGCCCTATAAAGGGTTTAAGGTCACTTAACCAAACCCTAAATAAATTATATTTATATGTTGCCCATAACTCACTGAGTACGAATATATAATCAATTCCATTATCGGGGTCCAATTGACCCTTTAAACTATTAGTGGAACTTATTAAAATGATGTCTAATATCCTAATTTTTACCGTTAAAATATATTCAAACACACGTAATAAACTAAAATAATATATTAAGATCATCACCTGAATGTTTCAGGGTAAGTATTCTACTTTTCTCCGGCTGTTTTCTCATTTTCGGGCATATTTTTCCTCTACTTTGTTTCTGCTTCTCGTTGTTTCTCTTTCTGTTCATTTTGAGCTTTATAAGCTCACCAACTGCCATATTCTCTATATTTCTTTCATTTTTTCGATTTCTCTTTCCTTTTGTCTTTTTCTTTTATTTTCTTTTTTTTTCAACACAAAAATTAAAACGGTGCCCTATGATATTCGAAATAATTCCAACTTTGGCATACAAGTTATACAAAATATATATAGCATACTCGCTAAGGCGGATCTCAAATCGGGTTCCCGAAACTCAAGATGCGAATTTAAATGGAAAAATGTCAAATTATTTAACTTTCGGCATTTTAGCAGAAACTAGCCGAACAACCTCCAAATTCACTTTCGAAAGTTCACAAAAGTCAAAAATAATCATACGAACCTAACGGCACTTTCGTATTTCGAATCGGAGCTCGTTCGCCAAAACCGAGCTCAAAAATCTCTTTTTAATATTTATTACTAATATAAACTGAAACCTTCTTCCGATACGCAGCAAACGAGGTCTGATTTAACTCAAATTTTACAGACATGTCCTAATAGACCTTATGAATATTTTAAAATTATCGACACGCCAATCGGTATCCTTACTTCCTAAACGACTGACCGAGGTCATTTCAAGAATCCAAATTCTTCTTCTGGGAACACTTCATTCCTTGCAAATATTTCTCATGAAAATATTGATTCCTTCATCTTAAAAAATATTTGCCTCGATCCTGGTGTAAGATTCCCAAGTCCCTCATTTAGATGTAAATCAAAGAATATGCACATTTTTCTTCATCTGTTCTTCCATCCATGATTGGATGAACGGAGTACGCCAAGTCATGAAGTCGGATCAGGATCTTAATTGTGCTCTTTGGATTGACTTCGATTTAGTGTGTGCACCGATTACGGTGCACTCAAATCCTAAATTAGTGAAATGTTGTGATATTCCTCTTGTCATGCGGAGTTCCTGAACAAATGAATTCCAACTCCAAATAGTTACTCTGCATTAGCTCGTCTTTTTGTTACAAGGACACATTTTTCTGGAAGGTCCTACATTTTCACGAGCTGTGTGTCCACCACTGTCTTCTCTCTTCTGTCGGTTGATTAGAGAGACTTCAATGCAAGATCAACTATACAAATGAAGGGTATCAAGCCGTACAAACTCGGACTTGGAGGAACTTGCTGATTAATATTTAGCTTTTATGAACTTCATAAAGGGTCTTCTTTGAGATTCACTGGCACTGTGTAGGCTGACATCCCCACTATCATGTAGGACATCACCATTACCGTTTTGTTAAACATATATTTATTTTCTTCTCTTTATATTTTCCTTTTCTCATTATTTAATGTATCACCTTTTTTTGTACTCCAAATATTGGTATTACTCTTTTCATCAACTCTCCCATCTCTTTTCATATTTATATACGATTATATTTTTCTTGCCATTTAAGCTCATTTTTCACTCGCTTTATTCTACGAAGACCACCTTTGAAACCCAACAGGAGGTAAAGTTTTGAAAAAGCTTTCCACAATGTGTTAGAACTGAAAATCTGAACATTATTTTATTATTTTTGGCTAGTAGTGCCTGATATGGTTTTCATAAAGTTATTGGTTACTCTCGCACCTTCATTGTCCTAGGCTGACAATTGTAGGATAGTTTGATTCCCCGATGTAAAGGATTATCACCGCTATTTTAATTAGTAATCTATTGTGTACTATCTTTGTATTTGGCTTCGACCATTTATAGTATAGAATTGAAGATTTAATTATAAAAAAAGAATAATTGTGGTCTCAATATACAGGTTACATAGATTGCTAAATGTATTGCTGATGTTTAGAGCCCGCTTATACAGTTATACTCCGTAGTTTGAATAATTGAACGTACCCATGCAAATTTATCAAGGGAATTTGGTAGCCTTTAATTATCAAACAAATACTTCCTCCGTCCCAAATTAGTTGAGACTTTCAAGTTTCAGCCATTATACGCCCAATCGCCCGTTAAGAAAATCAATGATTAGAGTATATATTTTACTATGTTATCCTTATTTAAGATATGACTATTAAATAATTTTTTAGTATATCTGAATAATTAAGGGAAAGACCTAAAAAAATAGTCTTGAAATTCATTGCTGTCAACTAAACTAGGACAAATGAATCTTGCTAATGCGTCAACTAATTTGAGACGGATGGAGTACAAAACAAAGTCACATGGACAATATCCAAGTACATGGACAGTATCATAGGCTCTATTGATATTTAATGGGGCAAATAATAATGGAGAAAAATTCCAACCCCCAAATTGATACCGAAGTGTCTTATGGAGTACTCTAAAAAGATATATGTGCTTTATAAGCTACTTTTATACCTACGCAAACAGTCTATATGTCTGAGCCATAAGTTGCTTATGAGACACTTTTGAGAAGTTAGGATTTCGTAACTTCTCTTTTTTGGGTTAATTTAAGCTCAAGCGTGTGGTATTTTAGCCATGATAAGTGCACTTATTTCATCAATTTAACACAACAATAGATCAAGTACAAGTACGTAATGTGTGGTATTTTAGCCATACATCAGCATGTCCATCATGATAATCACTAAATAGGGTATACATTTTACTATGTTACCATTATTTAATATATGACTATTAAATACTTTCTGAGAATAAAATTAATAATTAGGGTTACATGTGTAGCTGGAAAGGATTGGCAAAAATAGTCTTGAAATTCAGAAGTGAAACGACCTCGGTCAGTCGTTTCGGAAGTTAGGACTTCGATTGGCGTGCCGATTATTTTAAAATATTCGTAAGGTCCATTAGGACCTGTCGGTAAAATTTGAGCTAAATCAGACCTCGTTTGCTACGTCTGAGTTAAACTTGGAGATGGAAGTCTTTAAAAAGAGATTTTTTAGCTCGGTTTTGGCGAATGAGCTCTGATTCGAAATCCGAAAGCGCCGTTAGATTCGTATGATTATTTGTGACTTTTGTAATTTTTTGAAAGTGAATTTCGATGTTGTTCGGCTAGTTTCCGCTAAAATACCGAAAGTTAAATAATTTGACATTTTTCCTTTAAATTCGCATCTTGAGTTTCAGGATTCCGATTTGTGATCCGTCTTCGCGAGTATGTTACATATATTTGTATAACTTACTTGGAAAAATTTGGGGTCATTTCGTCTTCTCTAGGGTTCCATTTTAATTTTAATCATCGTAGCGAATTTATTAAAAAAAGATAGAGAAAGTCGGTTAGCTAAGGGATTCATCAGCTACATGCGATACAGAGAGCAGAAACAGACTACAAAGACTAGAAAAGAAATGTTAGAAAAGAAAGAGGAAAAAAGGGAAAAAGAGGTGGAAAAATAGTAGAATTTCTACCCTAAATCTCTAGGTAATGATGTTAACTCATTATCTTAGCTTATTACATGTGTTTGAATATATTTCTACGGTAAAAATAGGGATGTTAGACATCACCCTAATGACTTAAATTGATAGTTTAAAGGGTCAATTGGACCCCGATGATTGAAATGATTTAATATTCGTACTCAGTAAGTTATGGGCAACATATAAATGTAATTTATTTAGGGTTTGGTTATGTGACTTTGAATCCTGTACATAGGCCTGGCCTGCATATTGCGTATGCGAATAGGGAATCAGGTTCCTAACTGGATTTCCCTAAGACATAAGGAATGAAGCCTTTAGCTTTATTTGATATAATTTTTCTGCTTATTGAATAGAGCGGTATCGTTTGGCAGTTAATCCAAAGGAAAAAGCAGTTGTTGAGTAGCAGGGCTAGCTTTGGAATACGGTAAGTGTTTATATCCATTTCTTTGGAGGCACTTGGTCTCTTGGATTTTCTACCACGTGTTCCTTATGTGTGTAGCTGCCGATAAGCGTATTCATTACCCCTTAGCTTTGGATTTACATTGTATATTATATGTTATGTCCTATTGTTGGTATTGCATTGAGGATTTGAGCATTGTACTCTGGCTGTGAGTTGACATATACTTCCCGGCAGTCGATGAGACTCCCGCACCGGTGAAGGGTTAGAGGATTCCACTCCATCGCATCATACTGAGGGTAGGAGGATTCCGCCCTCGGAGCAAGAGGATTCCGCTCCATTCATTTGGTACATGTGACCCTTTGCATCTCATTTCATTTCATTTCATACTATTGTGTAGATTTTCTGTACATGACTACTGTTCTGCTTATATGTGCATTGCTTATTTGTTGATTATTGTATGGTTCCGTTTCCCTGACTAGCGTATGTATTTTTCGAGGTTGCTAGTTTGTTCGCACTTATTGAGTTCTTACGACTCACCCCCTATTTGTCCTTGTGTTTTCTTTTCGTTCGGCAGATTCTGCTCTAGGACCCAGCCAGTCGCATCGTGATTGAGGAGTAGTACGTTCTCAGCTGTCTACGGTGAGCCATCATGTCCATTGCGGCCACCAACTTCAGATATTACAATTTTCCTTACTTTTGCTCCCTTCGGGAGGTGTGTATATCTTTTGGCCTTCTTAGATGTCTGATCTGGAAACCTTTAAAACTGTGTATTATGGGTAGTTAGTTGTATTATTCAGACAGCTTGTATGTTTGTCTATCCTTGAGAGTTATCTTATGTTGTTAAAGTTTGGTTCATTTTCATTTCAAGGTAATTCTTCACAATTTATATCGATTCAGTCAATAGAGTTCGCCCGACAGGTTTAAGGGAGATGGTCGGGTGCCCGCACGGCCTAACCGAGAAATCGGGTCGTATCAGGAAGCGACAACTAATTTGTGACAAATGAAAATGAATCTTACTAAAGCGCAACTAATTTGGTACGCATGGAGTACAAATTATCGGTGCTAGTATTTACTATTGTTGCAGTACAATATAATCGAGTATGCAAAATACAAAAGAGGCCATCAAGACTCGATACATCAAATCGATTATCTTTTGTGTTCGTCCATGTCATTATGTATTATGTTGAAAGATCTTTCGTTTTCCTTTTTTGAGAGATTTGCAGGAATCTTTACTATGGTGTTGCCTGCATCATCCACCTGCCGATGAAAAGAAGAAAGGAGCGTCAGTGAGATTGCGTTACTGAGTATTGAAAGATCTTTCGTTTTCCTTTATTGAGGGATTTGCAGGAGTCTTTACTGTGGTGTGGCCTACGTCACCCATCTGCCGATGAAAAGAAGAAAGGAACGTCGGGTGAGATTGCGTTACTGAGTATTGCAAGATCTTTTGTTTTCCTTTTTTGAGGGATTTGCAGGAATCTTTATTGTGGTGTGTCCTGCATCACCCACCTGCCGATGAAAAGAAGAAAGGAATGTCAGTGATATTGCGTTACGTACTGAATACTCCACTAAAATTATCAGTTGCAAATTACCCAAATATATATATATATATATATATATATATATATATATATATTCAGTTGCAGTGGCCAGGGTATTTACTTTTTAGATTTTCAACGTACACATCGGCGAGAGCATGCACTTGTCTCGGTGATGCTTTACGAGTGGACGGCGATAGTAAAACTCAAGAAAAGCTATCTTCACAGGGATAGGGTAGGAGGCAAGATTTGCCTCGTTCAGGTCAAAAGTCGGGTTGAGGTACTGTGTAACAAAATTTCTCCATAGGGTTGGTGTGCATTCAATATGCAGATAAGCATGACAAATGAGTGAAACACGAATTGGCTTGCGGAGCGCGTTGAATGGCAGGCATATTCAGTAGTATAGTGTTAGTGTATTATTATTTGTTGGACTTTGTGCGTTAGGGTTTCTAGTTTCGATGGCTTGCAGCCCCGTTAAATGTTTCGATCTGACAAGCGAGCCACGTCTTCCATTGGTTGCTCATGAGCTTGTGGGACGTCCGCAAAAGGTAATAAGTAACATTTAATACAAGACATGGGAGGATTCAAAGAATCAATGAATGCAAATCAGAACACATAATTAATGACAGTATCATATCTCAAGAGGTGCAAGTGACTATCTAATGAAAGTAGATCTGATAGGGTTGGAAGGCAATGTGTATGGTTAATTTGACTGTCCCATGTACTGTATTGTATTGTAATTATGATTACAACGTCTAATTTGATTGTTACTTTAAATAACATTGCGGTGGATGAAAATATAATGTGGATGGTCGTGCCGATGTGGTGCATTCATCAAGCATTAATATGGATAGTTGTGGAAATTAGAGTGGCATGCCGAAAATTCGTTCATTTGTGGTATTGATTATAATGATGAAATACATCAAAAACAAAACTGCGAGGCTAAGCGACAATACATTAAATGTTGTTGCCAAGTCCACACATTGGGTGTGGCTGTAATCCCTCTAATTCCAAAATACTATGCTCTGAGTCCTAAATTACGACCCACTCTAGCCTACATCGCTGAAGAGTTCTACTCCGTATTAATTTTACGCATTCTTTAGGTTTTCTAAGAGTTTACTAGTCTTAATTTTTAGTGTCAAATGTGTTATCACCGTCGTTAGGCTTGAATAGATCATAGTGAAATAGTTTTCCTTGCATTCACTTTTTCGGTTATACGAAACTTCTAATGGGATCTAAAAATGTAAGTAGGTAGGTAATTTTCTTTTTTTAGTTGACATGATGGAGTTAAAGTAGTCTAAGTCCCGTGCACGAAAGATAGTGGAGACGACGATAACACAACGATAACTACAATAAGTTTCACTGAAGAAAGTCGAACGCAAGTCGTTCAACTAAACCTTGCAGAAGGCAACCATGACAACAAAGACCAAAGGAGGTTCATATCGGAACAAAAAACAAAACCAAACGACCGAACAACTAAACATACATACCAAACGTGATATAAAACATAGAGCGCCCTGACAAGGACATCGCATAAATTTAAAACAGCAGGCAATACCCTAGTGGTTAACACTGGAGTTTTGACCAGCCCCCGAGGCATTTTCAGAAGTTGTATTGTCAGAGATTACAATGGGCTCTATGGGAGCTAGTGGTGGTGAGGAATCTAAGGACAGTTGGAAGAGCTTTTGTAGTGGGGATTCTTGAAGGAGCAGCTTTGTCAGTCCATCTGCGCCGGAGTCCTCCTTAATCCTTTGCAGAAGTTCTCGGGTCTCCTTTAGCGTAGCCAATAAGTCACCTAAACTTCTACAAAGTACCTCTTTCGATGCACCCGGCGACGGAGGAATGAGAGATTTGCATGCGCTAACGATGTTACGGGGTGGTGTGTTATCCATCGTAACTTGTGTACATATAATGAGAGAGAGGAGAATATGAAGCGCATGGGTATATGAAGCATATGCGTATACTTAAATATAGGGGGGAGATAGATCCGAAAATATAGTAGAAATTGTATATATCTAGTATGTTGATGTAATAAATAAAGATTACTAGTAACTGGCAAGGGATTAATTGGCGCGGTTGATGATGAAAATACCGACTAAACAGAAGATGCGGTTAGTGTAGTGCAAGTTATGGTCTACATAATTGGATGGAATGAAAATTTCAAGCAACACTAACTACTACCAACGCAATTTTGCAGCCAGACTTGTGCATCTTGTCTTTCGAACTGATAAATTGGCTCCCATTTTCTATCTAATGGCATAGACAAAGTTATTAACGATTAGTTACTGTCACATATATTTGTTTCTGATTAGCAGGCAGTAATAATCTACGCACATATTGCACTCTAATTTATAAAATAATTCAACACATTCGACGGCTAGACAATCATTTTGGACCAAACACGGAACACGTGAGAATCATATGTAACAACACAACAACTGAGTTTATGTAGAAAGTTAAAATATATGGTCCCGATAAACATGAACATAAAACAGCGTTTAAGTAAAGGCTGATAAATATAAATAACCATGCCTAGTAAAAAAGCACAAATTGACCTATCCCGACCAACAATTTTCAACTTTCAATAAAACTTCTTACGATGGCTTCCTTCTCTTTCCTTGCCTCCTCTGTCCGACGCGCAATTCGACCCCCTCAACTTGGAATAGATCATTCTCGGATGCATTTAGTTCCAAGAGTGCCTCCCGAAGTTTGAGCTCCATCAGATGCATCCTTTCCCGCGCTAGGGTAACACGTCCCACATTTTCCTGGAATAAAGCTTTTATCCTCATGCATCAGAAAAACTCATTAAAATATTGCCGAATTTACACAATATAATTAAAGCCCATCCAACCGGAGGTGCATAAAAAAGTAAAGAGCAAACAACCTGTTGTTCACCAATGAGTGTCGATGCATTGGTAGAGTTGTCCATTTGTGTGCTTGATTATTCAATGAAACTGAACGAAAATGAAAACAAAATATAGTGAAAAAAGAAGCAAGATGTTGGGAAAAGCTAAAAGGAATCAAATTTATAGTTCGCACCGCTAGGATTATGAAAAGTCGCATATTTAAGTTAGCATTAGGATTACCGATTACGAGGTGTCGGATTTAATTACCATGTTTTTTAATTGGTCACTTTTCCTTAAATGGCACCCATTAATGAAAAGTTATGCATTTTGAAAATTAAAGGCTTATAATATCTTCGAACATACTTAAGCCTATATTCGTTCATTTTTACAAATTAAAAGCGGAAGAATAAACATTAGCAATAATAAATTTGACATTATCTATATTCCCTGAACTTTATCCACTATAATAAAGTAGACATTATCATAATTGGCTTGGATGCATGTTATGAGATTCGGATGAAATGATAAAACTCAAGTAAAGCTATCCTCATAGGGATTAGGGAAGGACGGAAGATATCCCCTCGTTCAATTTCTAAAAAGTCGGGTAGCGGTCGACTGTAATAAAATTTGTCCATAGGGTTGGTGTGCATTCAATATGCAGATAAGAATGCAAAATGGGTGTAACTAGAGAAGCAGAGGAACGCATTGGATGGCTAATACGGTGGTATAGTGTAAACAGCCTTTAGGTCTAGGGGTCTGCGCATTAGGGTTTATGGTCTCGAGAGACAACCCAATCTTGTATCTAGGTGCCTAAATAGGGTTTTAATATTATAGATGATATATTGAAGATAATTCAAAGTTGATATGAGAAACCTAATTTGATTAAGTTTCATTATTCGGTAGTTTATTTAATTCCTGTCTAGAAAGGTTTTTAGGGAAAACTATATGAGAATAGGTTTTTCTTGTTAAAGTTAAAGTAGACTTTGTTTGTTATTATTATAAATAGGGGTGCTAACTCTATTATATTGAGTGGTCTAAAGAGTACAAGTTCAGATCAATAATATTAAGGGTCTGTAATATTAAAGATAGTTATATTTATTTTTCTACATGATATTCTACAAGTTCATTCTTGAATATAAACTACTGAAAATTAATACCACACATTAATTTAATTTATATTTTACAAATATTCAAGAGTGAAGCCATTGATCTATATTAACTTTCGCATGGTCGAATAATAAAATGAAGAATCCATAAGAAAGGAGCAGAGTAAGGACCTTGGTTTTGTTAATAAAGCTACAACCATTAATTTTGTTACGTTATTGGAGAAATGAAGAGTGGGAAAAGTTAATGGAGAGGAGGCCCAGATATTAAAGGGATAATCCAATACTCCCTCCGTCTCAAATTATTTGTAATGTTAACTTTTACATGCCCCTAGGAAGTATTAAAGAGGGATAATGACTTGTTTTTGTACCCTCTAACTTACGCCATACTTTTTAGGAGTATCTCTTAGTATATCCTTCTATCACATTCACTATCATACTATCTCACTTGAAATTTCGTGTGTGTGACTTAAGGAAATGTTATTTTTTTTTATATTGTAGCTGTATATATATATTTTTTTTTTAGTTTTTGAAGAATAAATACGGGTACAAATATATTATTCCAACTCCAAACATACAGTGGAGCTGGACAATATATAATCCCATAAATATAACGTTAATTCTGCTTCATTCACTGCCTATGATTTATTTGACTGTTTCCAATTACGCTTTAAGGTAACTCCTCCATAAAAATATTTTGTTGATGTTAATACTTTCATTCTCACTTCTCAAGCACTGGTTCTGCCCACATTCCGGAAGGTGCAATGTCCACCCTAAGGTGATGAAGAACTCATTCGTTATCTGAATACACAATTTCGATTTTGCATTTGATTTCAACATTTTTGCTTGTCTGTCGAACTGTTATGACATTTTGGGTGACCAGTAGCTTTGCTGTGATGAATCTCTTTCCACCAGACTGTCGGCAAATCCAATGGAGGTATCTCTATGAATAAAATATTTCCATGAAATTAATATTCTAGAATGTTCTTACCGCAGTATCCTTCACTTAAAAGTCAATTAAAGCATTATTTAAGAGAATCCTCTGAAATGGAGAAATAGAGTTTTTCTAAGTCTGAGTCCCTGAGATGGAGAAACTGACACGCCATGGTCTGAAAACTGATGTTGGAGTAACTTCCTTGACCATATCATCCACTAGAATGCCAAAGATTTCCTATGATATGCACTACAATAGATGGAAACGGTTTCTTTTGAAGAGTGATTCTCCACGATGTCATCTTGGATGGTAAAGATAAGTTCTTAAAATCGCAAAGCAGATTTGAACATCTAACTCAGATGGTGAAGATATGTTGTTTATCATTTTCATACGTTATGTAGCATATAATGGAATTTGTAATATTCATCTAATATAATCCATTCAGTCAATTTTAGTTGTAAAGGTTGATTTTTACTTTCACATGAAGGAATCATGAATAAGCATAGTATTTTTCCTAATTTACCCTTGAATCTTCTTGATATTTTCTAGATATTGCTACAAATATAGGTGTTTGTATTTTTTCAATAACAATTAATGCTAGTGGTAATATGGAGAATAATGGTAAATTTTGTTTGGTTGATATTCTAAATTGATACACATTATGGAGCATTACAACTAAATTGGACCGAAGTAAATTTTTAACATTTTTGGGGTTTAGACCCGTGCCATTAATTATCACCGTGGAAGTAGCTTAAAATGAACTTCTCCATTAAACTAAAGGATTGACGGGCGGTTAAAATGAAATCTACCATTATTAGAAAACTGACGTTGGTGGGTGAAAATGTGAAATGTGTATTGAGTACTTGAAAATTCGATACTCCCATTATAAACCGACGCAAGATATATAGCACCAAATTAATCTTAGTTATATCCTCAAGAAATTACCTATTCCACGACGCATAAACAATACACGCAATACTAGCAACACGTCAAAGTTCAAACACATCTATAAAAGAGCCTTTTTCGTTGGGATTCATATAGACTCTACAACCCGGTTTTTCACTATAACTAAACGCATAAGCCTCTTCCTTTCTTGTTCTAGCCAAATAAGATAATTTAAATAATATTTTTATATTTTACATATTAAATATGGATCATTGATTTAAGCCTTAAATGTAGAGGTTTATGCTAAGAGGAGATAGACGGTTAGACAGGTAGGCATTATCTATGTGGCCGAGCGTTTAGCAATCAAGAATCTTTACTCTTGACACCACTCTCTCACCTCCTACATCAAATATTTTTGCGTCTGAAAATTTTCTTCCAATTTGATTCGTATCAATCCATATATTAAATTCGATATTGAGTTTTGTTTTTTTTTTTTTTTTGAAAAAATAGTATACCCTCTTTATGATAGATGAGAATTAAATGTCAATCTCCGATTGATGGGTTTACTTTCTTGAAAATAGGTATATGTCTAAAAAAAATACATTATGCATATATATTTACAATATATATTATCTATATTTTTACAGAACTTTGAAAACTAGATATGAAAACAATACACGCATATATATGCTTACAAATACAAAAAAAAAAAAACGGCTGGAAGTGTATAGGTAGGGTAAAACATAAAATAGAACTCCAAGCGTTTCCACTTCCTTTTTAAAATCTGAATATCTTTTTCCACCTCCCATCTAAGAAAAAAAATATGTCCAACAACCAAACAAGCTTCACTCCAAACGGGAATTTTAGACCACACAACTACACGACGACCGTCTTGAATAAATGGGATATCGCTGCTATGGAGACCGAGTTGAAGAACGCATCACACACCCTTGAACAGACGAGGAATGAACTATGGAACATTAAGGAGTGTTTCTTGCGACACGTTCAGGAGAGCAGCAGGACCACGAGGCGTATGGAAAGAATGCTTCGTACGTTGCTTATTGCCAAGGACGTGAATCCCATGCAGTTCGATACCCCAGTAAATTCTCCTCATATGGAGGATTAAATACATTTTTTATTTTCTCTCTGATTTACGTAATAATATAGGTTGGTAGGAGTGTTTTAATGGCAGTATCATTGTTGAATTACTGCAGTAACTTTATTTCAGATTCTTAGTAAATAAAAACTCCAATTGTTAAGGAGTTTGTTCCTTAAATTTGAAATTTATGGATTAGGATTAGTACTACTTTATTCTAGGAGATTTAAACTACTTCAAGTTTTGTTGTAGTAATTTAAATAATTGTTATTTGTTGAATTGAAGTAAGTTCCCTTTCAACCAAAGATCTGCAGTATTTTTTTCTTCCTTCAGTTATTTCCTTTACTTCTTTAAAAACCAACAATCACTGCTATGTATTTACTTCAGATGTTAAGTAGTCTTTTGTATTCTGGGTATATTATGGAATAATGTTTCACATCATAATATGATAAGTTCTGTTTGTGTACGTAATGTGCCCTGACTTGTCTTTGTTTACAGTTTAAATGATCTGCAACTAAATATCCAAAGAGCCTTTAGTCACAACATTAACAGTTCATCGAGATCAACATGTGATTTATTTATATTAATCCTCTTAGTTCGTTTGTCACTGCGTCTGGTGTTTGTTTAATAATAGTATTATTATTATTATTTATTATTATTATTATTATTATTATTATTATTATAATTATAATTATAATTATTATTACACTTATTATTAATTCTATTGAAAATGTTGGAGGTGAAGGCCAAACAGTGTGCCCGAGACCTTGAACATTTGGTAGTTTATTTCCTATGAAATGAAACTCAACATTAAAATGAGGTGACCTTTGCGTGTGAACAGTTACTGAAAGGCCAGAGCATTAAATTAGGTGTATTTTCCTAGATTCAAAGCAGTTTTTGGAGATGCCTTTTAGAACTTAGAAATAGTTTACCAATTGCTATCCTTGCAACAAAATGATCTATTTGTTATTCTTTTAGCGGACAATTATTTATTTTTCAAATCTCTCGTTATATCATGGGGACGAACAAACTCTGAACTCAAATGTCATAATAGTATTTGATTTGACCATCGTGATCTTATAATAAAAATATATACGTGTAAACTGATAATTAGAAGCTTATGCCTAAATATTTTTAGAGATAGAATACAATTATAGATAGATAAAGTATAACATAAAAAGTCGATTGAGGGGATAATTACGTGGATATACTTAATTGTTGTTATTCAATGGGTTGTGATTTTGTACAGTTCCCTTTAATGTAACAGCCAAGTACAACTACAAGTGCCAATAGAGAAATTTTAAAACAAATTTTTATTCACCGTATGTCAATGTAAAATGAATATATTTATATTATTAATGGTTTAAAACAATTACAGAGTTACACAAAATTGACATATGGATTAGTCAAGAAAATGTGAAATGTTACCTCACTACTCCATGAAGCTCGCAATCACTTGGATCAATTTAAGACACCTAGTTTATTCCAGAATTCCACGCATCATCTTTTGATTAGTTTCCATCGATTTTACCCAACTTTACTGTTACTGCTTTTATAATTTTATTTCGCCGAATCACTTAGTAACCCTGCCCATGCCCTATTACCTTCTCTCTTGTGGTTATAAAAGAGCTTTCTCAGAATATATTTATTTCAAATTTTCACTCAGAAACATCCAAAAATCTTCTTATACTAAAAGGGAATACTCCCATTGTTAATGGATCAGACAAGCTGCCCTACAAAAATAATCAAACTTCAGCCTCAATTTTTATATATTTTATTTGAGTCATTCCCTAAATTTAGTATTTGTTGATGTCTTCTACTTCCATGCTCGCTTCTGATGAACTAGTTCAATCCACATTGCGGATGATGAAATTTAAACTATATGATGATGGAGAACTCATTTGTTATCTGATGATCCATGTTTGTGTTAATTCATTTTAATTTTCTATATCCTGCATCCTACGGTTGCTTTCCCATACGCTCTTTTCACAAAAGAATCATCACGAGCCAACACCATTACCATGTTTATCCGTTGGAAATGTGGTGCATCCAAGGGAGAGTTGCTTCTTGATCATGTTTTTTGAAAGGAGGTCTTGGAGCATTTTGTTGCTGGTTTTCCTACATAAGCCGTAGGACAAACAACATATGTATCACGTGGAAAGTACTCAGAATTGGTACTATCGTCCGGATCGATCTTTCTGTTAAGAAGTTGATTGGAGAAAAAAAGGAGGAAATTTCAGAAATATTAAGAATGAACCGACTCTCTTGATATAAAGGAAAGAACTAGTGCTTGTGACTCTTTAATTAGGGTATGTTGAAAGTCGCACCATTTAGAAGTGCGAGGTGCAGTTTAGGGTTTTCACTGAAAAAAGTTTTTATAAAAGAAAAAAGATTTGGTAAAATAAAAGAGGATGGTACTCCTCTTTGATATATCGTTTGGTTTCCTTGGCTGTATAGAATGGATCTCCTACTTTGTAGATTTTGATCATTAGTGCAATTACTTTTGTCATGTCATATTGATGTTAACTAGTCAAGCTGAATCTTTAATCAAATATACAACATACTTTCGCCAAAAAAAAATATATTCTTATTATTATTATTATTATTATTATTATTATTATTATTATTATTATTATTATTATTATTATTATTATTATTATTATTATTATTATTATTATTATATACAATCTTTTCATGAGGGTTAAATAGGTAACAACGAAAATGAACATTTTGCAACACTGAAAAACTAAATAAGTCGATTTGATTTATACTTGGTCATATGCTACATGATAACTGAAGACGATCCACTGAACAGTAACGTCTCATGTCACTGTATTTGTACTAACTATGCTATAATGATATGACAAATTTCAAATTAGCTTTAATTCGAACAACATAAATTGGTCATTGATCATCTATTTTGGAAAAGTATCCTTGATCATATGTTATACTACTTGATAATGCAAAATCTTCTATTTTTAATCCGGGTCCCACAATATTCTCCTCTTGTTAACCCTAAAATATTACCCTTCTTTTTCATTTTCTTTTCGTCACAACCCTAACTGTTGTCTATTCTTCCTTCGTTAGCCTCTCTAATTTTCTTCTACCCCTCATTTTGGCTATGAAGAACAACAAGAAGATGACCTTTTTCTGTGTAAGCCTCACAGATTTAGTAGTTACCTTACCCTTTGAAATTTTATATTTTGCTTTAGAGTAAATTTTTAACTAATTGTCATTTTAATGTATATATTCGTTTTTTCGCAGATTTTTCCACTGGATGTCTTCCTCCTGAGGCGAAATCTGCCATTGCAGAGTGTAATGGGAAGGAACGGGTTATTAACCTTATGGGTGGAAGAGATATGTTAAACAAGGGGTAGGTAAAATTTGTAACATAAAACAATCTGAAGACAGGCGATTACGTTAGATTTAAGCGTGTTGAGAGTAGTGTTGACTCTGTGAAGTTTGATGTCACTGGTTTTAACTCCAGTGATTTGATCCTCCATGTGGATCTTGTCATTCTTGTTGCCGAGATGATAAAGGAAGTGATGATGAAGGAAGTTCCAACGATCCCCCATGTGCAGGAACTGCTAGTGATCCAGTTATTATTTGATTAATGTTGCGGTTGAAGTATTAGTTGTAGGAGGTTAAATCCCCTGATGGTCTGTTCTTATTGTCAGTATGTTGTTGGTCTGTATATGATGCTACGTTTTTAAGTAATTAGATGTTTCTATTTTGGAAATGACATTTTCTAAGTAATGGAATGTATGTTCATGTTTGCATTTCCTTTAATTCTGGTTATTGTATTCTGTGAATAATTTGAACCATAAGGGTTAATTTGAAATTAAGGATTGAACTTAATTTGAAGTTCAATCCCCATATACTGAACTTCAAAAGGTGCAACTTCAGTCTTTAAAGCTTGAATTTTCCGTAGTTAAAGGATGAACTTCTCTCCATAAGGATTGAAGTTCAATTAAAAAGTTAAATAATACAACTTCAGTCTTTTAGGGGTTGAAGTTTTTCATATTCTCATATTGAATTTCTATGGACTGAACTTCAATCCTTATGGAGAGAAGTTCATTCCCTTCGACCAATTTCAAATTAATGTCGAAAAAACCAAATTTGTAAAGCAATGATTTTGGTTATACTTTTACATACAATTTCAAACTATTATATTTTAAGTGTTGGAGATTAACTGAATGATCGGGATGGATTAATGGTCTCACCTTGTACTCTAAGGCTTTATTTGGCCTGTGGATTATATGTGTTAGAGACTCCGTAGCATAAAAGTGTGCTTTTGTAAGTCGATACATAAAGATCTTGAAGGAAGAACTAACGAAATAAACCCATAATTAATTTGAAGCATTAGTTGTTAGCAATATCTTAGGGCCACAAAATATTTCGGGTATCATATGATCATATGAATGTGTATGATTTACTAATTTTATTTTTTTTATAAAAGTTGGCACCAAACAGAAAAGGTGGCCATTTTCGTTTAATATGCAACGAAGAAAAGCTAGCTAAACGAAATATGTGCAATAAATTACCCAAGCTGAACATATGCATGCGACCTTTCTTAATAGTCTTTCCACAATTCATATATGAAAAATAAACATTTTATTTCTTTTATCGTAACTAATGAAATGTACGAACTACTTTATCAGATAGTCCTTGCACTTCTTCAGATATGAATAAGTGAGGTGTAATGATATGTCAGGCCTTCATTGTGCATGAACTGACCCCTAGACCTAAAGGCTGTTTACAGTATACCACAGAATTACCCATTCAATGCGTTCCTCTGCACCTCAAGTTGCATACTTATCTACATATTCAATGCACACCAATCCTACGGAAAGATTTTGTTACACTCTACCTCCAGAACGAGGGAATATATTGTGTCCTTCCCTATCCCTATGAGGATAGCTTTTCTTTGATTTTATCGTTGCAGCCAAATCTCAAAACATGCATCCAAGACTGCTAAATGTCACGCCCATCTGTAAGTTGAAAACCTGAAAAGGATGTACAGTGGCCATTGCACTTGACCAATTCATTGATGTGGAGTATTCAGGAAAGGAATCTCTTCTGACGACCCTTTCTTTTTTCCATTTGTATGCGGGTGATGGCAAGCGATGATAGGTTAAATTCCTGCATATCCTGCAAAACATGGAACGCAATATCATTCCACAGTATACCTGATGACATCAACCACCACTGAAGCTTCAAGATTTGACAGATCGATTCTTGAAAAATTATCGGAACCATCCGAGTTAATTAGTATTGCTATTTAGCCAATTAGCCGGATTTATAATAAATTATTTATCTTGTTATTAACATTAACATATACTTTGTATTTCTGAATATCTTCTTTAATAAGATTTTCCATTAATGGATTATTTACATTTCTCATGTCTTGTATTGTATTTCAACCAACCGAATATAAAGAGCTCAGCTCATGTGCACCCAGCCACAAGATCCGGCTGTCAAGTCCAATTATTTAACGTGGATCACTGGCTGCAAACACTCGAAACTAGGAACCCTAACGCACTAAGTCAAAGCACTAATAAATACCTTAACCCCAGACTATACCACTGAATATGCCACTCAATGTGCTCCTCTGTCACTTCTAGTTGCAACCATTTGGCATGTACATCTACTTACAAAATGTACCCCAACCCTATGGACAAATTTTGTCATACTCTACCTCAACCTGAACTTTTTAGAATTTGAACTGAACGTGGGGATATATTGCGTCCTTTTCTTTCCCTATGAGGATAGCTTTTCTTGAGTTTTATCGTTGCAGCCGAATCTCAAAACATGCATCCAAGACAGCTAAAGGTCATGCCCATCTGTAAGTTGAAAATCTCAAAAGGAAATACAGTGTCCCCTGCACCTGACCAATTCATAGACATGGAGTATTCAGGAAAGGAATCTCTTCAGACGTTCCTTTCTTCTTTCCATTGATATGTTGGTGATGCAAGCGATGAGAAGTTTGATTCCTGCATCTCCTGCAAAAAATAAAAAGAAAGATCATTCAACAGTATACATAATGACATCGACAACCGTTGGAGATTATAGAATTGAAAGATTAACTGAACCAGCCGAGTTAATTAGTCTTGCTAAGTAGCCAGTAAGACGAGTTTAGAATAATTTATTTTTCTTGTGTTTAACATTAACATGTACTCTATATTTCTGAATATCTTCTTTAATATGTATGCTTGCTTATTAAAGTAAAAGCTCCTTAGTGGTACAAGAGATGGTGGTACGTACTCCATGTAAATATATAAGAGAGTAATAGTCAATTACGAAATGGAATACTAATGTAAAAGAGAATTGTACAGAAGTTCTTTTCATTTGGCATTAGCACATCTGCCACTGAAGGAGTAGTTTCTATACCCCAAATCTAAGCTCCCGTTTGGAGATTGTTTTTGGAGGGATTTTTTTGGAGTTTTTTGGGCCAAAAAGTATTTGTTTATGCTTTTTGAGCAAAACTTGTCCCAAAAACTCAAAAAGTGACCTTGAGCTGTTTTTGAGCCAAACACTAATATTTACACATCAAATTTCATTTTCATAAGAGCTGAAAGGCTCTTTTGAGCCAAAAATATATTCTCAAAAAGTATGTCCAAACAGTTTTTCACTGTCATATCAAACTTCACCTAAGAAGTGTTTTCAAAAAATTATTTGGGAATCTATGTCCAAACGCTAGCCGGACCCCTTATGCTAAATATGTACCTCCTCCATCCCAAATTAGCGGACTTTGCAAGATTCACTTGTCCCAACTTAGTTGACGCTTTAAGATTTCGAGACTATTTTGGCCAATTATTTCCAACTATACCCTTATTTATTTATAGTATTATTTAAAAATATTTAATAGACATATTAAATAAGAGTTATTAAATAAGAGTAACATAGTAAAATACATACATACTCTATTTATTGATTTTCTTATTGGGCGTGCAATAGCTGAATGTGTCAAATAATTTGGGACAGAGGGAGTGTATTTATAACTCTTCAAACATTAATTTTAGGACCCCTCAAATTTTAAATCTCACCTATTGGTTAATATTGTAATTGTTCAAATACGGATGCCCCGACTGGTTTCGTATTACTAAACAATATATAGCAAGACTGTTTATATGGCACGATCTCCATATTGCGCCGCCTATATATAGGGGCTTGTGGTAGTTGTAGATTCCAAAACCTTCTTCTAGGAAACACTTCATTCCTTCCAAATATTTGGGAATTTCAGAAGTACTCTTTCATTCAGAACTACTCCTTCATTCAGAATGGATATTGTATAAGAAATTTGCATATCAAATAATATGTACAGTTTTCTTCCTGTGTTATTCCATAAAAGATTGGTTGAACGAAGTCCCCAAAGTCATGAAGTCTGATCGGGACCCTAATTTGTTCTTCGAAATGACTTCAATTTAGTGTGTGCACTGAATACGGTGCACTCAACACCTACCGCAGCGAATGCTGTGATATTCCTCTTGTCATGCGTAGATTTTAGTTGTGGTATTATCTCCTTCAAACTGCAAATCAGCACGGCATCTCCAAAACCGATGCATTTGCGTAGGATGAAATTTAAACCCTTTCATGATGAAGAACTGATTTGTTATCTGATGATCTAATATTTTCTACGGTATTCTCTCCTTTACATGGCAAATCAGCAGCATATATCCTTTGTTTGCAGTTTGGAGGTTGCTTTAGCTTCGAATATTTAGATTTGATTGGCGTGTTTAGGAGATTGCATCATCCGTAAAGTGCTACTTTTGTTGGGGTGCCGAATTCCCCCTGTAAGGAACTTGTTTTTACATTGTATATCTCACGTGCCTTTGATACTAATGAAAGTGGTGATTAATATAATTTTTTCCCCTGAGCCTAGCAGTGAATCTAATTGTAATGTCCTGACATTTTTTTTTTATACGCTCAGTAAAATTAAATTAAAATGTTATAATGAATCTGGAAGTCAAAAGACAAAAAAGTCGGTATTGCGATAGGCCAGTGAGTATTTTCTTGCCTAGACTGCTTTCATGCGGAAGATGTTAGGGGCTCGTTGGGATCCTACGTTTTCATGGTTTTGGTTAGTGCTTGCAAAAAACGAAGAGTAGTAATTTGATGACTTCCCAACTATATAGGCCAATTTGCATTGCCCTTTCGTGAAGGCTAGGTTTTCTAGGTACCTCTTTTTTGTAACATTAATTAGGTTAATGTATCATCAGTACACGTCGAATACGTAAGTTTATTTTTTTAAGAACAATATTAAATCTCCCACAGCCCAGCTAGCTATCCTGGTCATATTACACAATCTGATGTGGGGGGACTCATCAGTTAGTACCTCACTAGATGAAGTAGAACTCATTAATATAAAAAACAAAATTTATCAAAGCAAGTTCTAATAAATAATCCTTTCAACTCACGTCTTACTAGTTGTTTGGTACGAATGAACTGCCCTTTCACGAGAGTTTTAACTAGCTATTGCACAGTCAATAGTGACTTTAATGGGTTGGAGGTGCAAGATATGGGAGCTGATCGTATCGTATATCAAAACTTAATTGCAGCATTAACTACTCTCAACAAACATCGGTGACATATGTTGATAACATGAAGGGGTGACATATGCTGGATTAACAATTTGAAAAGGTTTCATTGGAATAGGTAGCAATCGTGATGTAGTAGTAGTAGTACATATCCAATTAATCACTAGTTGGGCAACGACAGTGGAGCGCTGATAGTATATGGTCAATTGATAGCTCATTCTATATCATGAAAGAAATTCACTTTAGGATCCAGCGTCAGTTAGGGTTACTGTTTATTTCTTTTATGTATGAGGAAAGGACAAAACATTACTGGCAACGTTCTCACATAATCAACATTATTCCCCAACTATCCACCATCATACTCAATAAATAGGGCACTAGCTACCCATCGGTTTCAATTTATTTGAAAACATCTGCTTGTGCACAAAGTTTAATAAAGAAATTGCGACAGTTGATTAGCTATGGTCTAAAGTAATTGAAAGATGTTTGCATGGATACATATCAATTCATTAAAGATAAAACAAAAAGTTTATATTTCAAATTGAGGATGTAGTCATTCTTTTTAAACGAATCAAAAAGAATATGTAGGTTCTAACAAATTGAAACGTACAGACGGAGTCGGGAGCACGTGCTTTACACAACGACTACATGATCATACACTTTAACTGGGACCAGCTAAAACGATGACAATAGTTTCTTACGATGAAAAGCTTGCTCATACACTGCACTGAATGTTGTACAGCAAGTGTGATTTACCAGAAAAAATCATTAATTCTCCCTTTGGAAGTAGTAAAAAATGAACTTCACCATTAATATGAGGTGTCGATTGGCATTGGCAGGTGAAATATTCTGCTGACAATTAAATCTAAACAATTACTAGTAGTTTTTGAAGGGAAACGGTTGGTTAGCACATGTGATAGGTGAATCTCGGTTGTAAATACTCCACTTTGCCCTAAACCTGCTAAAAAACTATATAAGTTCATGTTAGACTATATGTACGTGCTCATCATCCCAAATAAAAAGGTCATCTTATTTATATTCACAAGAACCCAACCATTACTACCCAGTCGAGATGACAAAAAACAAGGCACACCATCGGCCTCCTGAAAAAAATCTTTCATTCCCTGTTTTGCAGGATAAGAGTGAATCTTTTCCTGCAGAATTTCGCATTGGAAAAAGAGGGAGCTGTCAGGTGAGTTTATTGACTACACCATATCTCGTACTCCAATAAGTAGACGTGTAATGGCTAAGTTTGCAGTCACATACAATTTGTGTAAGATGCAATGTATTGTCATTTAGTCTTGCAGTTTTATTTTTGATGTACTGCATGCTTTTGCGTAATCTCAATGGCAGTCATCTCGGCATGCCACTCTACTTTCCACAACTATCTACGTCCATACTTACAGTAAATGCACCACAACAACACGGCCATCAACATTCTATAAATAATTCGTGCTTACCATTGCAAAGAAAAAGGCCATCTTATTTATATTCTCAAGAAGTTTTTAAATATTACCCGGTTCAGAAGGCAAACAAAAGACGCGCAAACCTCACATCACTTCTCGATCTATATAATCTCATTTGCGAACTAAACTTTTATTAGTAAACCTTGAATGAAATGGTTGAATGTTTTTTGTTGGCCTAGAATTTCTTCATATCATTATACTCGCTACTACAACTTAAAAGTAACAACACTGCATTTTAGCCCGTTAGTAGAACTTAATGGTATGGAAGCATCACTATAGTTGCTATGTGATATCAAATTCTAGTTGATCTAAAAATCGAAGGCAATATTTTCCTTCTGATGATCAAAGAGGAGATATAGTTAAGTAATGTTATATACCAATTCCGGTGTAGGACTTATAATTCAAGAATTTCAATTGAGGGAGTAAAATGTTGTGGAAGTTCAAAACAAATCAATTGATTGCTTATTATTTTTCAACAAATTAAGGAAATTAGGGGTGAAAATCATTAAAGTAAATAGGATAAGGTGTAATTCCCAAATACCCCAAATCGTCAAGGGTGCAAAGTGCAAATTGCACAATTAGGTGAATGGACACCTCTATTATTATAGGTTATTTAATGACACATAATATGATCTTGGCTGGAAATAAAATTTTTTGTAGGGAAGTTCAGCTTATTAAAGACAGTAACGTTTTGCATTTCACCTACAACTCCTAAAGTAGGAACCTAGAGGCGTCAGCGAAGCAACAATGGAAGAACCTCTACAATTTGAGGTGCTAATCACCAAATCGTACATCAACATGGATGTTATGGTACTTCTCTTTAAACATATTGCACGATTTTTTGTAACATAGCATTTTAAGATGTTATTTTTACTGTTTTTTCTAACTACAGCATCTGCCTGAGAGAATCATTAAATTTATGCTGGATAAGGTAGAAGTTTGCTTTCTTCACGGTGATAGGGGAGCTTGGCCAGTTACAGTTGGTCGAAGTGAAGGTATCATTACTAAATTTACTTCTGGGTGGCGAAAATTCATTACGGACAATGGTTTAAAGGAGGGAGATCGTGTACTGTTTCAATTCTCTAAACGTGGGGATGCAATTGTGAGGTGGGAAGTTTGCATCATCCGCAAAGTGAATTACTATGATGTTTTGTATAAGCAACGTGATGAAGGAACCTCATCAAACCCGTCTAAGGTACTTATTTCTCTTACCTGCTTTTTTGTCATTTCTCAATATAATGACTCCACTAGATTAGTTTAACGAAATATGATTCAATTTTTTTCAGGAAATAAACATCGAGAGTAATCAGAAAGTTGCTCGCTTTGAGAGTGTGAGTAAAGCGACAAATAATTTACATCGCGAAGTTATTAGTCTGAGAAGAGAGATTGCATCTTTGGAGGGTAGACTTGCATCACTTAAAGAGAGTCTGAAAGGCAAGGAAGCAGAAAAAAACATGCAGAGGATTTGGTAAAGGCGGCAGAAAAAACTGTGACAGACGACAAGGATTTTCCCGTGATGATCTCGATTATTGACAGCAGCATGTGGCTTATTAGCTGAATGTATGTCTTTAAGATCAAAATCTACCAGTAGTAACCCTCTTGATGCACATTTTTATTTGCTGGTTTTGTTATGTTGAGGTTTGGTTATACCTCCCGCGTTGTAAAATTTCACAGTGGTGCTTACCGTTACAATGCATATTTTGCTACTATAACAATCTGCATTGTGGCCAGTTTAATTGTTTAGTGATATTGATATTACAAAAAGTTTAACTGTCAATTTTTACACAATATAAGTTTGCTTATTATGTTACCTACAATGATTAGTGCACATGAAAGAATTAAAACATAACGATTGGGGCATCAATTGGGTGCACAATCCAAAATGATTGGCCATTTAGAACTATGAATATACTAATTCTTAACAAAATACTCAATATAATGTGCTTAATTGTGAAAGCGTAATTGGATCTTGATTGAAAAACACCCCGTAAGTACATTAAACGTTTCTATGACTGGATTATACGCAAATCTGTTTGTTTACCAGATAATTGTAAAGATAAAAATTCTCTAAATTGGATCAACAACAGTCACTATATTAAACAACATCATGAAAATGCATTTAAGTACTGCTACACAACATTTACTATGACATATAGCTTCCCAGAAAAATGTTTATCCCAAAAACAGATCATGAAGTGCATTTAAATACTGCTAAAAACATAGAATACTGCTATACTAACCAACCATAATAGGATAGGCCGGAGTTACTTCACCACCTAGGGTGGGGTCATCTTCATCTAGATCAGAACCCTTAAATACAACATCATCTTTGTTCAAATAACCAAACATAGAGAATTTAAACTTCACAACTTCAGCATTACATTCAACGAGTTCAAAGTTAACATGTGCAGATACCTTCAGATTGTTGTGGAGTTTGGTCGTTCTTGTTGTGAGAAGAAAATCATCAATTTATAGTTTTCAAGACTTCTTCTCTAAGAAAAAATAGACATAGAAGGAGATATACTCCAATAAGGAGTCCTTTACCCTTTCTTCAACTAAAATGAATCCTACTATGTTACAAATTCAGGGCAAAGCCCTAACACCACACACTCTATTTTCGTATGAATTAGTTGGTCATTGAAAATTCTAAATTGCACCTCGTAAAATTAAACTGTGCGATTTCCAACTTTCCCTATTGAAAGACGCCCGAACCACTCATTATTTCATTTGTAACAAGAGATAATATTCATTCATCCCTCTTTCAAAAAAAAAAAAATTCCTCCATCTGTTCTACTCCATTCATTCTTTAACCAAGAATAAGGAAAAAAAATGTCAATTGATTCTACTAATTCAAAGTACTTTTTACTCGGTACACTCGTTTTTACTAATGATCGTGTGACATTTGAATGTCATTTAAGTTGGAAAAATGTTACACATGATGACTTTGTAATTTTTATTGATTAATAATATTTTTTATTTTTTATTTAAAATAGCCTATAATTAGTGTCGTTATTGATAATTGTTTCTGTGATAGATCTTTCCAAAACATGTGCTTCGTCTATTGCCTGATGAACCACTCCCGGTTTGTGTTATTTGTGGGACAAATGAATACGAAATGCGCCTGTTTATTGAAAAAGGGTGTAAAAGGCTGGGCAATTGTTGGTTAGATTTTGTAATGGCCAACAAAATCAAGGTTTGTAAGTTTTTATTTTTCCAGATCAAGGACAAGCTATGTGATGGTCGTTTAGTTTTCATAGTTCACATTCTGGGAAACCCTCCGAATCCTGATGGTGGCGATTCTGATGATGATGCATTATGTTCATCAAGTGATGGTTCTGATTATGCTGGCGAAGGAACCTCTGATGATCCGGTCCAAATTGATTAGATGTAAGGGTTAGGACTATGTTCGTCGAAGGTTTTTGTTAATATGTTATGCATTTTCAAGACATTAATGTTTGGTTGTTTGTACTTTGTACTTAGTTATTTTAAGACTTTAGTCTATGTTAAATAAGTTGTTTCATCTATTTTAAGTATTGAATTTTTAATTTTTGTTGAATGTATATTTAATTTAGGCAGCTGTATATATTGTTTCATCTATAGGTTTGACTATTGTAAATAACAATGTCCCGTACTTGTGCAAGAACTTATTTTGTCTAATGTAACAACTAAGTTGCAACTTATAATAACAACTATACATGGATTCATAAAAGACAAGAAGAGATGATATGGAAGAAGAATATTCTACGCATTGTATCATGTAGCAACTGACATGGAAGGAGAATATATTCTCCACAGTGGGACAAGTCTCATATCTGGTTCCAAAGCAGCTTTACTTTGTTAGAATATGGGACAACCAGATTTCTTAGAATAGGAATTATGATACATGGAAGATTTCTTTTATGTGATTGTCAAAGATTTACTAAAAGATGATGATTGCCAATGATTTACTATAGGAATTATGATACGTGAAAGATTTGTTCTATGTGATTGTCAAATATTTATTTGACAAGTTATTTATTCTCAAATGATACCAGTTGACCTTTTTTCGTCTTTCAAATGTGACAAAAAAATTATAGACTAAAAATGAGTATAAATTTAACAACTACAAATCTGGGCAAACTTAATAAAACAAAGATTAAACATACACTAAACATAAACATAGTTAGCAACAGTTCAACCAAAGTACATGCTACCATAAACCATAGACCAAGTAATAAACCCTACAGAAGTAATCAAACTTCAGCCTCGCTTTTTATATCTTTTATTTGAGCTATTCCCTCAATTTAGTATGTCGTTGATGTCTTCTACTTCCATGCTCGCTTCTGATGAACTACTAGTTCCATATGCATTTGTGTAGGATGAAATGTAAACCCTATGATGATGTAGAACTCATGTGTTATCTGATGATCTAACGTTTTCTACTGTATTCTCTCCTTCACATGGCAAATCAGCAGGGTGTATCCTTTGTCTGCAGTTTGGAGGTTGCTTTAGCTTCGAATATTTAGAGTTGATTGGCATGTTTAGGAGATTGCATCATCCGTAAAGTGCTACTTTTGTTGGGGTGCCGAATTCCCCCTGTAAGGAACTTGTTTTTACATTGTATATCGCACGTACCTTTGATATTAAAGAAAGTAGTGTTGATTAATATAATTTTTTCCCCTGAGCCTAGCAGCGAATCTAATTGTAATGTCCTGACATAATATTTTTTTATATGCTCAATAAAATTAAATTAAAATGTTATAATGAATCTGGAAGTCAAAAGACTAAAAAGTCGGTATTGCGATAGGCCAATGAGTGTTTTCTTGCCTCGACTGCTTTCATGCGGAAGATGATAGGCGCTCGTTGGGATCCTACATTTTCATGGTTTGGTTAGTGCTTCCAAAAACAAAGAGTAGTAATTTGATGACCTCCCAACCATATAGGCCAATTTGCACTGCCCTTTCGTGAAGGCTAGGTTTTCTAGGTATCTCTTTTTTGTAATATTAATTAGGTTAATGTATCACCAGTACACGTCAAATGAGTAAGTTAATTTTTGAAGAACAATATTAAATCTCCCACAGCCCAGCTAGCTATCCTGGTCATCTTACACGATCTAATGTTCGGGGACTCATCAGTTAGTACCTCACTAGATGAAGTAGAACTCATTAATGTAAAAAGAAAAAAAATAATCCTTCCAGCTCACATCTTGCAAGTTGTTTGGTACGAATGACCTGTCCTTTCACGAGAGTTTTATCTAGCTATTGCACAGTCAATAGTGACTTTGATGCGTTGGAGGTGCAAGATATGGGAGCTGATTGTATCGTATATCAAAACTTAATTGCAGCATTTACTACTCTCAACAAACATCGGTGACATATGTTAATAACATGAAGGGGTGACATATGCTGGCAGAACAATTTGAAAAAGGTTTCATTGGAATGGGTAGCAATCTTGATGTAGCAGTAGTAGTACATATCCCTTTAATCACTAGTTGGGCAAGGACAGTGGAGCGCTGATAGTATATGGTCAATTGATATCTCATTCTATATCATGTAAGAAATTCACTTTAGGATCCAGCGTCAGTTAGGGTTACTGTTTATTTCTTTTATGTATGAGGAAAATGCAAAATATTGCTGGCAGCGTTCTCACATAATCAATAGTATTCCCCAACTATCCACCATCATACTCAATAAATAGGGCACTAGCTACCCATCAATTTCAATTTATTTGAAAAAATTTGCTTGTGCACGAAGTTTAATAAAGAAATTGCGACAGTTGATTAGCTATGGTCTAAAGTAATTGAAAGATGTTTGCATGGATACATATCAATTCATCAAAGATAAAACAAAAAGTTTATATTTCAAATTGAGGATGTAGTCATTCTTTTTAAACGAATCAAAAAGAATATGTAAGTTCTAACAAATTGAAACGTACAGACGGAGTCGGGAGCACGTGCTTTACACAACGACTACATGATCATACACTTTAACTGGGACCAGCTAAAACGATGACAATAGTTTCTTACGATGAAAAGCTTGCTCATACACTGCACTGAATGTTGTACAGCAAGTGTGATTTACCAGAAAAAGTAGTTAATTCTCCCTTTGGAAGTAGTAAAAAATGAACTTCACCATTAATATGAGGTGTCGATTGGCATTGGCAGGTGAAATATTCTGCTGACAATTAAATCTAAACAATTACTAGTAGTTTTTGAAGGGAAACGGTTGGTTAGCACATGTGATAGGTGAATCTCGGTTGTAAATACTCCACTTTGCCCTAAACCTGCTAAAAAACTATACAAGTTCATGTTAGACTATATCTACGTGCTCATCATCCCAAATAAAAAGGTCATCTTATTTATATTCACGAGACCCCAACCATTACTACCCAGTCGAGAAGACAAAAAACAAGACACGCCATCGGCCTCCTGAAAAAAAATCTTTCATTCTCTGTTTTGCTGGAGAAGAGTGAATTTTTTCCTGCGGAGTTTGGCATTGGATAAAGAGTGAGCTGTCAGGTGAGTTTATTGACTGCTCCATATCTCGTACTCCAATAAGTAGACGTGTAATGGCTAAGTTTGCAGCCACATTCAATTTGTGTAAGATGCAATGTACGGTCATTTAGTCTTGCAGTTTTATTTTCGATGTACTGTATGCTTTCGGGCAATCTCAATGGCAGTCATACTTTTCACAACTATCTACGTCCATACTTACAGTTATATTAAATGCACCACCACAACACGACCATCATATATTCTATAAATAATTCATGCTTACCATTGCAAACCTCACATTTGTCTTAATACTAGAAAGCTCCCACCCTTTCCGTGTGTCATTTCTAATCTGATAAAAATATTTTCACCTCTGATTTGAAAGAAGTATGTCGAACAACCAAACAAGGTTCACACTAAATGGGCATCATAGCCCGCACAACAACCGCAGCAACAACGTATTGAATAAGTGGGATATCACTGTTCTTGAGTCCCAGGTCAAGGACGTCTCCCGCACGCTTGAACAGGTGAGGAATGATATCTGGTGTCTTAGGGGTAGTTTTTTTAGAGACGCTCAGGAAAGCAGCAGGACCACGAGGTGTATGGAAAGAATGCTTCGCGCACTGCTTGTCATCAACGAGGTGAATCTCGACCAGTTCGTGACCCCACAAAATTCTCCTAATGCGGAGGATTAAAGACATATGCATTTTATCTTAATATTTATTAGTATTAGTATCTTAATCAATGCACTCGAAAAGGTAAGGCTATATGTCCACTAGCTCATATCTCCACTTCTTATGTATTTTCCCCGTACAGTGCAACTATATTTTACATATGATATGTTTTTCTGTAAGAAATGTGCCCTACTTGACTTTGAGTCGCAAAATTATCAATATAGCCACGAGCTATGACACGACCCGAAATCCGGTTAGGCCGTGCGGGCACCCGACATCCTCCCCTAGACCCGTCGGGCGAACCCTTACCAATTAAATTAGGAAAATAAATATAATAGTTCATAAATAAGTACAAGACTTAAAAAAAACACAGACATACTGATACCTCTATCCAGACTAGACATCTAAGAGTACAAAGAAAACAGATACCTCCTGAAGGGAGCAAAATATAACTGAAATAATGAACAATAAACTGGTGGCCATCCGGAATAAAAGCTGGCTCACCCTGACAGCTGAAGTCGTCTTCGCTCCTTCACAACGTGGCAAACTAAATCTTGGAGCGAACCTGCCGAAACGAAATAGATAGACAAGAAACAAACAACAAAAAAGGGTGAGTCAAAAGGACTCAATAAGTGGGGCAGACTAGCCACCTCAAAGAATAGGGTAGCTAGCCAGGGAGGAGAAACAGATAAATAAAATTCCTCTTATTCAAATTATAAAAAGACAGTGCCAGATAACAACCGGAAACACGTAAGAAACTTCTAAACTCAACCAAGGGTGTGTGCCAGAAACATATCAACAAATAAGCAATGCACATATAAGCAGGACAGTAGTCATGTATCGTAAGTCTACACAATGGTATGAAATGAGATGAAATGATATGAAATGAAATGCACAGGGTCACATGTGCCCATAATCCTATCCCGAAGCAGAATACTCCTGCATTCGGGGGGAATCCAATCTGATAACCAACTGGAGCGGAATACTCCTGCTCCTGGGGCGGAATACTCCTGCACCCGATATAATATAAACCAGAGGCGGAATACTCGTGCACTCTCTTGGGGCGGAATACTCCTGCACCCGATATAATGTAAAGCTGAGGCGGAATACTCCTGTACTCTCCTGGGGCGGAATCCTCCTACTCTCAATATGATACAATGGAGCGGAATACTCCTGCTCCTGGGGCGGAATACTCCTACCCTCAATATGATACAATGGAGCGGAATACTCCTGCTCCTGGGCGGAATACTCCTACCCTCAATATGATACAATGGAGCGGAATACTCCTGCTCCTGGGGCGGAATACTCCTGCACCCAATATGATATGCAATGTAATGCATATGAATGACATATAATGCATATGAATGCAATGTGATGCAATAATAACCCTTCACCGGCGCGGGACTCTCATCGACAGCCGGGAAGTAGATGCCAACTCACAGCCAGAGCACAATGCTCAGATCCTCAATGCAATACCAACAACAAGACATAACATATAATATACAATGTATATCCAAAGCTAAGGCGTAAGGAGTACGCCTATCGGCAGCTACACACGTAAGGAACACGTGGTAGAAAATCCACGAGGCCAGGTGCCTCCAAAGAAATGGATATGAACACTTACCTTGTTACAAAGTTAGTACAACCACTCCATAACCGCTTTGTCTTTTGGATTCATTGCCAAACGATCCACTGTGTTCAATAAGCATAAAAATATAACAAATTAGGCTAAAGGCTTCATTCCTCACATCTTAGGGCAATCCGGTTAGGAACCTGATACCCTATACGCATACGCAATACGCAGGCCAGGCCTATGTACAGGGTTTATGGTCACATAACCAAACCCCAAATAAATTACATTTATATGTTGCCCATAACTCACTGAGTACGAATATATAATCAATTCCATTATCGGGGTCCATTTGACCCTTTAAACTATTAATTGAACTTATTAAAACGATGTCTAATATTCCAAATTTTACCATTAAAACATATTCAAACACACGTAATAAACTCAAATAATATATTAAAATCATTACCTGAATGTTTCAGGGTGAAAATTCTACTTTTTTCCGACCCCTTTTCTCATTTTCTGGCATTTTGTTCTTCCTCCCCGTCATTTTTGTTTTCTCTCTGTTTCATATTGTTTATATGCTTTCTTCGTTAAGTGACCACCGCCTAACTATTTTGTCATCTTTTCTTTTTTTTTTTAATTCGCTGTTACGGTAAAAATTAAAACAGTACCCTACGATATTCGAAATAATTCCAAATTTTGCATACAAGTTATAAAAAATATATGTAACATACTCGCGAAGGCGGATCTCAAATTGGACTCCCGAAACTCAAGATGCGAATTTAAATAGAAAAAGTCAAATTATTTAACTTTCGGCATTTTAGCGGAAACTAGCCGAACAACATCGAAATTCACTTTCGAAAGTTTACAAAAATCACAAATAATCATACGAACCTAACGGCGCTTTTGGATTTCGAATCGGAGCTCATTCGGCAAAAACCGAGCTCGAAAATCTCTTTTTAATATTTATCTCCAATAAAAACTGAAACCTTCTTCCGATGCCTACCAAACGAGGTCTGATTTAGCTCAAATTTTACAGACAGGTCCTAATAGACATTAAAAATATTTTAAAATTATCGGCACGCCAATCGGAGTCCTAACTTCTGAAACGACTGACCGAGGTCGTTTCATTCTCCTCCACTTAAACTCTCGTTCAGATAACAAAAGAACTTGCACGGCCTTCATAAGCTACTCCACGGACCTTATCTCTTGATTACAGAATCAAAATTATATTACGCACATCGTACTTTTGGAATAAAATATATCTGGATAATATGGTAATACCATTGCACAGCTTATTCTAACTAAGCTGATCCTTCCTCGATCATGAGAAGAGAGTTCTACATTTTCGAAGCAAAGATACACGAAACTTTGAATGGGTTATCATTATTCAGCCGATAATCACCCCTTCGATATATCTTTTGATATAGAAAAGGTCGATGGAACTAAAAATTAGCTCACGCTTGATACAATAGGGGGAGCTTTTGAAATACCTTGTCACTACACATTATAGAAGATTTGATGCAAGCTATGTTATTTTCACAAGCACACTATGCAACATCTCAGTTGATTTTAGTGTTGTTCCGCAAGCTCCTCGTGGGAATGTAGTTACTCATATCCTAATTTATGTCGAAGGTTCATCTGAACAGGGTCTAGCATATAAGAATAAGGGTCACGCAACTACTACTAGATAGTATGATGTAGACCAAGAATGATCTTCAGCCTAAACATCTACTTCAACGTATTGTCTTTGGATTGGAAATATTATAACTTGAAAAAGTGCAAATAAAAGAGACATGTAGTTGGACCATGAGCTGAGGCAGAATACCAGCAACAAAGTTGATTACATGTGCACTTATAACGCTAAAGTAACTTCTCAAAGAGTTTAGGTATGAAAGAAATATACATACCAATGATGGATTGTCGACAAGCTGCACTAGACCTTTAACTCTAAATTTCCATGAAGTAAAACAGCGTCAGTATGAGGATTCGATTCTAGTTGAATACAGACAGATAGCCAGAAGAAAACCGGAGTCACCATACAGGGTTACTACTGACGGTTTTCCCATGTATAAAGATAGACTTTGTGCTCCTGATGTTGCAAATTTACGTGGACAGATTATGATAAAGACACATTATTCCAAATACACTGTTCATCCAGGTTCGACTAAGATGTACCATGATCTTGAACATATTTATTAGTAGGATGGAATGAAGTGTGACATAGCAGAATTTGTGGCTCAATGTTCTAATTGCCAGCAAGTTAAAGTCGTGAGAAAAGTGGTATCAACACCTCAGAGATTTAATATTACCATTCAGTATTTGGAGGAAGACTCCTCCACTTAAAGCACAAACTCATTCAGCCATTTGAATAGGAATAACCATCCTCTCACAGTCTACTGGACTAAAGAAGATTTAGCTAAAAGCTGAACGTAGGCAGACCTAAGCTACCAACTACCCCTTTCGAGTTGCCAAACAGCTGTAACTCTCAAGTTCACAACTCCATACCTTTGCCGTAAACACTACCGCCTGATGGATGGTACTTCTATATAAAAATTTCGGCAGAGTTTCCCCTGAAACTGGATGATCCGCAAAAACAGAACCAACACTATACTATACATAGGAATGGATACCCGGATAAACTGATATCCAAAACAATAATATGTTTACCCTGCTACAATAACACATACTCTGGCTCAACACAGGGAACGTCACAAGCGGCTACCAATCGCCCAAGCTCACTAGTACCGGACGAAGAAGAAATGGAAATGGACCGAGGATAGAAATAATTAGAGCTTCAGGAAGCTCATCTTCTTATTTACTTGGCTACCAAAGCTAGACTACTTATGAGTCAAAGTAGCCCAAGAATCGCAATTGAAGAAACAAATATTAAAGGAGCTTTATGGAACAACAACCATGCCAATTTGACCTCCCAATAAAAAGGAAACTCTGACAAATTACCAGAAACCCTTTTATAACTAAAACAAGCTCATAGAATAACATGACTCTACTAGAATCTCGAACCAAGAGGAGACACATAGATCGAGCATTACTTACCATCCACTCTACACTGGAAGAAACGACGACACTTCCTGATGGTGACGAATAAGAAACCGATCATCCAACCAACACGGAATTCCGAGAAGAGAGGTAAACTGATTTGATATAATAAGAGAATGTGGCACAACAGGATACCAAGCAGGCAATAGCGACACTCACTGTCAAATATCTCATATTTAGACCAGATAAATTAGTAGGGTCTCATAAACGCCAGGAATAAATCATATCAGAAGCTCACCCCTCTACCGCAACCGATTCTTAATAGAAATGACATCCAAGGAAACCATCAAAACATGATAAGACAGACCATCTCCAGACCGATCGGAAGAATCAGATCTTAAGGGAAGAAGAAATACATGGGTCTACTACATCGGATGCCTCAGCATCCTGCCAGACTAGCAGTTTATAGATCTGCCTCTACAGCTGAGCTGAGCCACTACCCTGATAATCACCTTCTGAAGAACCATTGCCACCCCGTTCTCAACCCCTACTGGATGGTGGCATTTCTCTTAATGCCTGATTGAGATCTAAATGAAATCCCTACGACTGGGCAGGTGCCGGAGGGCAAGAAGAAGGACGTCTGTCTACTTGCTGGAGTAAGGGAAAACTCCCCAAAGGATAATCAAGCTCAGGACAATGATAACACTTTTTTCGCTAAAAATGGAAGAAGGACAGATTGTTGATAGCTAAAGAGAAAAACTGGGTCTGATCTTGGCGAACTACTGGCGCACTCTAAGAATCATTTGACACACGCTGAGATAACCTGGAAGGTGGCCTCTCAAAATAATCAGAACTTTTACCTCCAAATGAGGTACCATGGTTGCCCACCAGGGCCACAGAATTTCTTGCTCTCCCACTCTAACTCTTCCCCCTCTAACTTATGGTATGCCTAATACCTTTGAGAAATATCAACAACGACATCAAATGAAGTCCCAACCTCAATTTTTCGAGCCATTTGGGATCTCAAGGAAGGGGAAAGGTCATCAATAAATCTTCGAATCTCTCGAAAGACTCATGAACTAGTTCAAATGCATATTCGGCCATTTTATAGAATTCAATCTTATATTCTGAAACCAACAAGCTAACCGACAAGCTACCCTGTCAAATCCACTCGAACTGGTAACACTTTTCATCTAGTTCGCTACTCGAAAGGAACTTTTCCACGAATCTAGAAGAAAAACCGAATCGAGTTAGCTAATAAGAGAACGACCCACCAATTCAAGGCTAGACCCAGAAACTGGAAAGCAAAATAATCAACACCATATCGCTCGATATAATCAAGAGCCTGAAGGATACGCTGACATCATTTTATTTTTAAAAATAAAATTACGAGGTTTATCTGATGCATTGCTTGAGAATATCGGAAGGTTCAACCGAGTAAAATAATGCAACCTCGCACTCGGACCGAACTGATACCTCGGCTGGCTAACCAGCCAGAACAATTAGAGGTACAACACATACTACCTCCGGAATATAATTTACTGCACCAATATCAAAAACTGGAATAGAAGCTCCCTGAGACTAAACATCTGCATCTGCATCTGAGACAACCTGATAAGCTGCCTAGCAAATAATAGGTTCTTACGGTATCTGCATCGTCAAGATTCTCGTGAAAGCATCGTAGAGGGCCAAAGGAACTACAAGGTCCTGCTCCCTTTCCCATCGCGAGCTCGAACATCCGTAACTAGATCATCAGCACGATAAAAAACTCTCGGGGCTCCGTCAGTGCTAGCCCCAGGCTAGACTGCTTCTTCTTGAACTCATACCGTTTGCTGATTCGTCGCACGAGGGTTCACAATTATCATGAAGGAATTAACGAAACTACTTTTGCATCCTAGACCGACGCATGATCAGAAAAAAAGGAAGTGAAACTTCCTAAATGCCATCATAGCCCATCGTAGATAAGTACGGACGTCTACGTACCCATCAGCGAGACTCTACTAGACACTGTCTTAGTCTGGATAAACTCTAAACCGGGCTCTGATACCAACTGACATGACCCGGAATCCGGTTAGGCCGTGCGGGCACCCGACATCCTCCCCTAGACCCGTCGGGCGAACCCTTACCAATTAAATTAGGAAAATAAATATAATAGTTCATAAATAAGGATAAGACTTAAAAAAAACACAGACATACTGATACCTCTAAGCTGTACAAAAGAAATTACAACTGACTACCCAACATACTAGGTTTAGGGCTATCCAGACTAGACATCTAAGAGTACAAAGAAAACAGATACCTCCTGAAGGGAGCAAAATGTAACTGAAATAATGAACAATAAACAGGTGGCCATCCGAAATAAAAGCTGGCTCACCCTGACAGCTGAAGTCGTCTTCGCTCCTTGAAAACGTGGCAAACTAAATCCTGGAGCGAACCTGCCGAAAAGAAATAGATAGACAAGAAACAAACAACAAAAAAGGGTGAGTCAAAAGGACTCAATAAGTGGGGCAGACTAGCCACCTCAAAGAATAGGGTAGCTAGCCAGGGAGGAGAAACAGATAAATAAAATTCCTCTTATTTAAATTATAAAAAGACAGAGCCAGATAACAACCGGAAACACGTAAGAAACTTCTAAACTCAACCAAGGGTGCGTGCCAGAAACATATCAATAAATAAGCAATGCACATATAAGCAGGACAGTAGTCATGTATCGTAAGTCTACACAATGGTATGAAATGACATGAAATGATATGAAATGAAATGCACAGGGTCACATGTGCCCATAATCCCATCCCGAAGCGGAATACTCCTGCATTCGGGGGGAATCCAATATGATAACCAACTGGAGCGGAATACTCCTGCTCCTGGGGTAGAATACTCCTGCACCCGATATAATATAAACCAGAGGCGGAATACTCCTGCACTCTCTTAGGGCGGAATACCCCTGCACCCGATATAATGTAAAGCTGAGGCGGAATACTCCTGTACTCTCCTGGGGCGGAACCCTCCTACCCTCAATATGATACAATGGAGCGGAATACTCCTGCTCCTGGGGCGGAATACTCCTACCCTCAATATGATACAATGGAACGGAATACTCCTGCTCCTGGGGCGGAATACTCCTGCACCCAATATGATATGCAATGTAATGCATATGAATGACATATAATGCATATGAATGCAATGTGATGCAATAATAACCCTTCACCGGCGCGGGACTCTCATCGACAGCTGGGAAGTAGATGCCAACTCACAGCCAGAGCACAATGCTCAGATCCTCAATGCAATACCAACAACAAGACATAACATATAATATACAATGTATATCCAAAGCTAAGGCGTAAGGAGTACGCCTATCGGCAGCTACACACGTAAGGAACACGTGGTAGAAAATCCACGAGGCCAGGTGCCTCCGAAGAAATGGATATAAACACTTACCTTGTTACAAAGTTAGTACAACCACTCCATAACCGCTTTGTCTTTTGGATTCATTGCCAAACGATCCACTGTGTTCAATAAGCATAAAAATATAACAAATTAGGCTAAAGGCTTCATTCCTCACATCTTAGGGCAATCCGGTTAGGAACCTGATACCCTATACGCATACGCAATACGCAGGCCAGGCCTATGTACAGGGTTTATGGTCACATAACCAAACCCCAAATAAATTACATTTATATGTTGCCCATAACTCACTGAGTACGAATATATAATCAATTCCATTATCGGGGTCCATTTGACCCTTTAAACTATTAATTGAACTTATTAAAACGATGTCTAATATTCCAAATTTTACCATTAAAACATATTCAAACACACGTAATAAACTCAAATAATATATTAAAATCATTACCTGAATGTTTCAGGGTGAAAATTCTACTTTTTTCCGACCCCTTTTCTCATTTTCTGGCATTTTTTTCCTCCCCGTCATTTTTGTTTTCTCTCTGTTTCATATTGTTTATATGATTTCTTCGTTAATCTCATTAATCACTTGAGCTTTTAAGCTCAAGTGACCACCGCCTAACTATTTTGTCATCTTTTCATTTTCTTTTTTTTTTTAATTCGCTGTTACGGTAAAAATTAAAAAGGTACCCTACGATATTCGAAATAATTCCAACTTTTGCATACAAGTTATAAAAAATATATGTAACATACTCGCGAAGGCGGATCTCAAATTGGACTCCCGAAACTCAATATGCGAATTTAAATAGAAAAAGTCAAATTATTTAACTTTCGGCATTTTAGCGGAAACTAGCCGAACAACATCGAAATTGACTTTCGAAAGTTTACAAAAATTACAAATAATCATACGAACCTAACGGCGCTTTCGGATTTCGAATCGGAACTCATTCGGCAAAAACCGAGCTCGAAAATCTCTTTTTAATATTTATCGCCAATAAAAACTGAAACCTTCTTCCGATGCCTACCAAACGAGGTCTGATTTAGCTCAAATTTTACAGACAGGTCCTAATGGACATTACAAATATTTTAAAATTATCGGCACGCCAAATCGTTGTCCTAACTTCCGAAACGACTGACCGAGGTCGTTTCAAGCTAGTTGTTGCATTCACTGGTCATAGAGATCAATAGTTATGGCATGTTGCAACACACATCGTTCGGCAAACTGCGTCTTCTTAGTGCTATTCCCTTTTTGTGTCGATTATTCAAATTTTGAAGAGGAGCAGTGCATGTATTTTTTATTATAGGATTATCGAGACCTCACTTGCTTCAAATGAGGAATTTGCTAGTGAAGGTAAGCTTTCAATATGCGACTTTTTATTTATCCCACTCACATCAGTTGTGTACGTTTCATTTTAGCAAAATCTCATTAATACGTTATTGATACATTGTTGATAAAGGTTTCACCCCGATAAAATAAAATTGAAGCACATATACATGCATGGTTCCTGATCGCTAAGAATATCAGTATTATTAGTCGGAAACATGTTACTTTTTTTGTCAATTAGAAAAACTACTGATGTAATTATTTTTCCTAGTTTTATATGGAAAAAGTCGAAAGATGACTAATCTTATGGCTGCTAAACATAGAACTCATTCAAATAGCTAAACTTAAAAATAAAAAGAAATAATAAGAGAATAACATTAAGAAGACGCAGCTCATTGCAACTTGCAATATGTATTCACGTGATATGATTGTGATTTTCATGTCGCCATAATTATATCGTACTATCATTTCCATTTACTCTTGCAATTAAATATATAAATAATTTCGGGATTTTTACAAGACTACCAACTATAGAAGATTTTAAGTTAATAATAATACAAAAATCATGACTGCTACACTTTGAATTATTATTAAACATTTGACACTACAGTATACATTGCATGAGTATTAGTACTCTTAATTACTGTGGTCATTATTTAAATAATGGCGCGTGCATAATATCAATAAGACTAGAGCACATTCTTTGGAAAATGGTAATTGTGATTATTCTATAAAGCACATCCTTTTGGGTGCATTTTGAGCCCCACGACCCTAAGGCAAAGAAGCTATAAGGCGTAGCAAAGAAAAATAATTAACAGAGATAATTTGTTTACGTTTTATAATTTCTACAATAACTACTGAATTGCAAATAATCCACTTAACTACCCCCCAATAAATACTGAAAAGAGTGCAATGCAATGTATAACTCAAGAAACCGTCGTTTCTATTACACAGGCAACCGTTCAGTAGTTAATTCAGATCATATTGGATCATGCGTAGACGCAGCACTACACATCATTTCACTATAAATGCACGAAAATTCTTCACCATCATCACACAAGCAAAAACAGTAACAATAACTATAGCAAAACTGTAGAAACATCATGGCAGCACGTCCAGTTATAAAGATGGCAGACTTGAAGAAAGATCTTGATGAAGTGAAGGGAGCCCTAATAGAAGCAAGGGACCGCCAACTTATGGATATTCGGAGGATTAAAAGGATATTTTAACTTCTCCTCCAACCTCAGGGCAAGTCCTTGGACGACATATATTTCACATCGCCCAACTCTCCTCCCACCGGCAATGGAAGTTAAATTTTATCTTGTACTTTTCCCTTTGTTATTTTCCTATTTAAAAAGTAGTCTATGGTGACCCTTGTAATTGTGAAACTCCCCTTTGTGCTTTTCAGTTGGTTAGAATTTAAACTTTAATGTCTAGGTAACACTAGAAATTACTTAATATTAGTGACATGTAATTTAAGCACGATTCTACTATTGATTTTTTTTCCAGGAACATACTACCTCCTCTTTATATAGCAATGGTTGGACCAAGTGTGGCATTAGCATTAGACCTTTGACGAGGAAAATAACTCAGAGATGACACTCTAATTCAAACAAAAGGACAAGAACATAGATTAGTAACAAATGTCTAGTCTATACTACACATCCAAGTTCTAGTCAGAAACTGCACCAAATATCCTAATATACATCTATCTATTCCTCATCTTCGGAGATGATATGAACGCGAAAACAGAAACCTTGTTGGGGATTTAGTGGTAAAATTTAGAAGTGGAGAGCTTGTCCTACTGTGATACGACGCCGAGTAACAAACCGCAACCAACCGCGCTGAAACCTTTTGCGAGACGGCGACACAGTGAGATACATGTTGAACCTAAGCATACCACTGTAGATAAAAGCTTTCGTCGTTTCGTCTGTTAAAGATGGCTTAAGCGCGCGGGGAAAATCAATAATAAAATATTTCAACATTTAATAGATTAAAAAATAAAATAACTACATTAAACATAACCGAGATTTTAAAAACGTGGTACGAAACTTACTAGATCGTTAGTTGTAGAGTATGATCTGCTTATGCGTATATTGAAGCATGTACGGTTCCCAGTTCGAATGAAACATCCCAAAGGCCAGATTTCACGGTCACTAGCGTCCGGCATATGTTTGAGAAAGGGAGAAGATCGACGAGGCGAAAAGAAGAAAATTTAACTTTTGGTTTACCAAATCCTCTAAAAATATACAAGTAAATACGAGGTAATGGGAATTATTGAAACCCTACCAAGAGATAGCTTGGGTGGGCTTAAAGTTGGCTTATAAGTTATAAATTCATTAATATATGTTTGATAACCATCAAAATTTTAATCTATGCGAAATTATTCAAAATTCTTTCCAAACAATAGAAACTTCAAATATTAATCTATGAGAAATAATTCAAAATATTAAATTTATTTGCCACTTAATTTTTCAAAAAGTAATAAAATATATTGCTTAAATTATTCTCAATTTGTATATATGGCTGTCTGACACGACCCGGAATCCGGCTAGGCCGTGCGGGCACCCGACATCCTCCCCTAGACCCGTCGGGCGAACCCTTACCAATTAAATTAGAAAAATAAATATAATCCAATTCATAAATAAAAACAACACTTAGAAAAAGCACAGACATACGGATACCTCTAAGCTGTACAAAAGAAATTACAGTTTACTACCCAATATACTAGGTTTAGGGCTATCCAGACTAGACATCTAAGAGTACAAAGGAAACAGATACCTCCTGAAGGGAGCAAAATGCAACTGAAATGATAACCGATAAACTGGTGGCTATCCGGAATAAAAGTTGGCTCACCCTGACAGCTGGAGTCGTCTTCGCTCCTGAACAACGTGACGAACTCAATCGTGGAGCGAACCTGCCGAAACAAAATAGATAGACAAAAAAACAAACAACAAACAAGGGTGAGTCAAAAGGACTTAATAAGTGGGGCAGACTAGCCACCTCAAAGAACATGATAGCTAGCCAGGGAGAAAAGAAATAGATAGACCAAATTCTTTTTATTTAAATTATAAAAAGGCAGAGCCAGATAACAATCGGAAACACGTAAGAAACTTATAAATTCAACCAAGGATGCGTGCCAGAAACATATCAACAAATAAGCAATGCACATATAAGCAGAATAGTAGTCATCTACCGCAAGTCTACACAATGGTATGAATTGAGATGAAATGAAATGAAGTGAGATGAAATGAAATGAAATATGATGCGAAGGGTCACATGTGCCCGTAATCCCATCTCGAAGCGGAATACTCCTGCATTCTAGGCGAATCCAATCTGATAACCAACTGGAGCGGAATACTCCTGCTCCTGGGGCGGAATACTCCTGCACTCAATATCTGACATAAGAGCGGAATACTCCTGCTCTTGGGGCGGAATCCTCCTACCCTCAATATGATACAATGGAGCGGAATCCTCCTGCTCCTGGGGCGGAATACTCCTGCACCCAATATGATATGCAATGTAATGCATATGAATGACATATAATGCGTATGAATGCAATGTGATGCAATAATAACCCTTCACCGGCGCGGGACTCTCATCGACAGCCGGGAAGTAGATGCCAACTCACAGCCAGGGTACAATGCAATACCATCAATAGGACATAATATATAATATACAATATAAATCCAAAGCTAAGGCGTAATGAGTACGCCTATCGGCAGCTACACGCGTAAGGAATACGTGGTAGAAAATCCGCGAGTCCAGGGGCCTCCAAAGAAATGGATATAAACACTTACCTCTTCCAAAAGTTGGCATTGCTAATCAACAACCGCTTTATTCTTTGATTTCATTGCCAAACGATCCCACTCTATTCAATAAGCAGAAAAATATATCAAATTAGGCTAAAGGCCTCACTCCTCACATCTTAGTGCAATCCGGTTAGGAACCTGGTACCCTATTCTCATACGCAATACGCAGGCCAGGCCTATATACAGGGTTTAAGATCACATAACCAAACTCCAAATAATTTATATTTATATGTTGCCCATAACTCACTGAGTACGAATATATAATCAATTTCGTTATCGGGGTCCATTTGACCCTTTAAACTATTAATTGAACTTATTAAAACGATGTCTAATATTCCAAGTTTTACCGTTAAAACATATTCAAACACACGTAGTAAACTCAAATAATATATTAGGATCATTACCTGAATGTTCCAGGGTGAAAATTCTACTTTTCTCCGGCCCCTTTTTTTATTTTCTGGCATTTTTTGTTTTGTTTTCCGCTGATGTACTCGTGTTTCTCTCTGTTTGTGTTTGTTGAAATGTATTTCTGCTAAGGGATTAGCTTCACTGACTTATTAGTCACTTCTTGTCTTTTCTTTCTTTTCTTTTTCTTTTCCTTTTATTTTGTTTTCTTTTCGTAACGAAAATTAAAATAGTACCCTACGATATTCGAAATAATTCCAACTTTTGTATACAAGTTATACAAAATATATGTAACATACTCGCGAAGGCGGATCTCAAATTGGACTCCCGAAACTCAAGATGCGAATTTAAATAGAAAAAGTCAAATTATTTAACTTTTGGCATTTTAGCGGAAACTAGCCGAACAACATCGAAATTCACTTTCGAAAGTTTACAAAAATCACAAATAACCACACGAACCTAACGGCACTTTCGGATTTCGAATCGGAGCTCATTCGGTAAAACCGAGCTCGAAAATCTCTTTTTAATATTTATCGCCAATAAAAACTGAAACCTTCTTCTGATGCCTACCAAACGAGGTCTGATTTAGCTCAAATTTTACAGACAGGTCCTAATGGATATTACGAATATTTTAAAATTATCGACACGCCAATCGGAGTCCTAACTTTCGAAACGACTGACCGAGGTCATTTCATTCTCCTCCACTTAAATTCTCATTCGTCCTCGAACGAGCCTAAGTCTAAAGCAAGATTCATGCAGATAGCAAGAGAACTTACACAACTTTCATAAACTATTCCACGGATATTATCTCATGATTACAGAATCAGAATTATGACACGCACATAAACCCTTGGATAAAAACATAGCTGGATAATATCATAACGCCATTGCCCAGCTTATTCTGACTAAACCGATCCTTCCTCGATCACGAGAGGAGAGTTCTACATTTTCGAAGCAAAGATATACGAAACTCTGGATGGACTAACATGATTCAGCCGATAATCACCTCTTCGATATACCTTTCGATATAGAACAAGTCGATGGAACTAAGAATTAGCTCACGCTTGATGCAATAGCGGGAAGCTTTTGAAGTACCTTGTCACCACTCACTATAGAAGATTTGATGCAAGCTATATTATTTTTACGAATGCACTATGCAACATCTCAGTTGATGTTAGTGTTGTTCCACAAGCTCCTTGTGGGAATGTAGTTACTCATATCTCCATGTATGTCAAAGGTTCATCTGAACAAGATCTATCGTATAAGGATAAGGATCATATAACTACTACTGGATAGTATGATGTAGACCAAGAATGATCATCAGACTGAACATCTACCTCAGGGTATTGTCTTTGAATTGAAATTATTATGACTTGAAAAAGTAAATATAAAAGAGACATGTAGTTGGACCCTCAGCTGAGGCAGAATACCAGCAACAAAGCTGATTACATGTGCATTTATAACGCTAAAGTAACTTCTCAAAGAGTTGAGGTGTGAAGGAGATATGACAATGATGGATGGACGACAAGCTGCACTAGACCTTTAACTCTAAACTTTCATGAAGTAAAGCAGCGTCAGTATGAGGATCCAGTTCTAGTTGAATACAGACAGATAGCAGAAGAAAACCGGAGTCACCATACAGGGTTACTACTGACGGTGTTCTTATATATAAAGATAGACTTTGTGTTCCTGATGTTACAGATTTAGTTTATGATAAAGGCACATTATTCCAAATACACTGTTCATCCAGGTTCGACTAAGATGTACCATAATCTTAAGCAGATTTACTGGTGGGACGGAATGAAGTGTGACATAGCAGAATTTGTGGCTCAATGTTCTAATTGCCAGCAAGTTAAAATTGTGTCATCTTTCCAGACTTTATGCTTTCAGCAGATAGGTACGTATATATGGTCAGGTTGCCAGCTTATCTCTATCATTAATAGATTATTAGTGGGTTTAGCAATGATCGACACTTACTGTAGATTTCTGCCGTGGCCTTACTTTGGGTCGTGAGAAATGTGGTATCAACACCTCGGAGATTTAATATTACCATTCAGTATTTGAAGGAAGACTCCTCCACTTAAAGCACAAACTCCTGCAGCTATTTAGATAGGAATATTCATCCTCGCACAACCTGCTGGATTAAGAAAGACTTAGCTAAAACATAATGCGGCTCCGACCTGAGCTACCAACTACCCTTTCAAGTTGCCAAACAGCTGCAACTCTCAAGTTCACAACTCCCTACCTTTTCCGTAAACACCACCGCCTGATGGATGGTACTTCTATATAAAAATTTCGGCAGAGTTTCCCCTGAAACTGGATGATCCGCAAAACAGAACCAGCACTATACTATACATGGAAATGGATACCCGGATAAACTGATATCCAAAACAATAATATGCTTACCCGGTTACAATAATACGTACTTTGGCTCAACACAGGGAACATCACAAGCGGCTACCAACTGCCCAAGCTTACCGGTGCCGAACAAAAAAGAGATGGCAATGGAATGAGGATAAAAATAATTAGAGCTTCAGGAAGCTCATCTTTTTATTTGCTTGGCTCCCAGAGCTACACTACTTCCGAGTCAGGCTAATCAAAGAATTGCAATTGAAGAGATAGACATTAAATAAGCTTTATGGAAAAACATCCATACCAATTTAACCTCCCAATAAGAAGGAAACTCTGAAAATTTACCAGAATACCTTTTTATAACTAAGACAAGCTCATAGAGTAACATGACTCTACTAGAATCTCGAACCAAGAGGAGACACATAGATCGAGCATTACTTACTAGCCACTTTACACCGGAAGAAACAACGACACTTCCTGATGGTGACGAATAAGAATTCCATCATCCTACCAACACTGATTTCCGATGAGAGAGGTAAAATGACTTGACATAATAACAAAAGGTGGCATAACAGGATGCCAAGCAGGCAATAACAATACTCACCGTCAAATCTCTCATATTTAGATCAGATAAACTAGTAAGGTCTCATAAATGCCCGGAATAAATCATATCAGAAACTCACCCCTCTACCGCAACCGATTCTTAACAGAAACAATATCCAAGGAAACCATGGAACATGATATGACAGACCATCTCCAGACCGATCGGAAGAATCAGATCTTAAGGGAAGAAGAAATACATGGGTCTACTACATCGGATGCCTCAGCATCCTGCCAGACTAGCAGTTCATAGAACTGCCTGTGCAGCTGAGCTAAGCAACTACTCTGATAATCACCTTCTGAAGAACAACTGCCACCACACTCTCAACCTCTACCAGAGGGTAGCATTTCTTTTACTGATTGAGATCTAAATGAAATCCCCTGCGACTGCGTAGATGCCTGATGACGAGAGAAAAGATGATTGCTAACTTGTCGGAGTAAGAGAAAACTCCTCAAAAGGATAGCCAGACTTCCAACAATAATATCACATTTTCGCTGAATATGGGAACTGGACAGATTGTTGATAGTTGTAAAGAAAAGACTGAATCTGATCTCGACGAGCTACTGGCACACTCTAAGAATTACGTAACATAAGCTGAGATAACCTGGAAGGTGACCTCCCAAAATAATCAGAACTCTTACCTCCAAATGAGGTACCATGGTTACCCACTAGGGCCACGGGATCTCTTGCTCTCCCGCTCTAACTCTTCCCGCTCTAACTTATGATATGCCTAATATCTTTGAGCAATATCAACAACGATATCAAATGAAATCCTAGCCTCAATTTTTCGAGCCATCTGGGATCTCAAGGAAAAAGAAAGGTCATCAATAAATCTTTAAATCTCTCGAAAGGCTCATGGACTAGTTCTAATGCATATTCAGCCATTCTATAGAATTCAATCTCATATTCTGAAACACCAATAGGCTATCCGACAGGCTACCCTGTCCAATCCACTCAAACTGGCAACACTCTTCATCTCGCTCGCTACTCGAAAGGAATTTTTTTCCACAAATTTAGAAGAAAAATCGAACCAAGTTAGCTAATAAGATAGCAGCCCACCAATTCAAGGCTGGACCCCTGAAACTGGAAAGCAGAATAATCAACATCATACCGCTCGATATAATCAAGAGCCTGAAGGATACGCTGAAATCATTTTATTCAAAAAAATCACGAGGTTTATCTGATGCATTGCTTAAGAATATCGAAAGGTTCAACTACGTAAAATAATGCAACCTCTTTGAGCACTCAGATCTAACAGTTACCTCGGCTGGCTAACCAGTCAGAACAATTAGTGGCGCAACACATGCTGCCTGTGGAACATATTTTACTAGGGCAACATCAAGAACTGGAACAAGAGCTCTCTAAGTCCGAACATCTGCATGTGCGGCGACCAGATAAGCTGCCCAGCGAATAATAGATTCTTGCGGTATCTGCGTCGCCAAAATTCTCATAAAAGCATTGTAGAGAGCCAAGGGAACCACAAGGCCCTACTCCCTTACCCATCGCGAGCTCGTACAACTGGGGCCTCCGTAACTAGGTCGTCACCACGATAACAAACTCTCGGGGCTTCGTCAGTACTAACCCCAGGCTAGACTGCTTCGTCCTGAACTCCTTCCGTTTGCTGATTTGTCGTACGAGGGTCACAATTACCATGAATGAATTAACGAAAATATCCTAGACCGACGCACGATCAGAAATGAAGGAAATGAAACTTCCTAAATGCCATCATAGCCTCTCGTAGATAAGTACGGACGTCTACGTACCCATCACCGAGACTCTACTAGACACTGTCTTAGTCTGGATAGACTCTAAACCAGGCTCTGATACCAACTGACACGACCCGGAAACCGGCTAGGCCGCACGGGCGCCCGACATCCTCCCCTAGACCCGCCGGGCAAACCCTTACCAATTAAATTAGGAAAATAAATATAATCCAATTCATAAATAAAAACAAGACTTAGAAAAAGCACAGACATACTGATACCTCTAAGCTGTACAAAAGAAATTACAGCTAACTATCCAATATACTAGGTTTAGGACTATCCAGACTAGACATCTAAGAGTACAAAGGAAACAGATACCCCCTGAAGGGAGCAAAATGCAACTGAAATGATAACCGATAAACTGGTGGCCATCCGGAATAAAAGTTGGTTCACTCTGACAGCTGGAGTCGTCTTCGCTCCTGAACAACGTGGCGAACTCAATCCTGGAGCGAACCTGCCGAAACGAAATAGATAGACAAAAAAACAAACAACAAACAAGGGTGAGTCAAAAGGACTCAATAAGTGGGGCAGACTAGCCACCTCAAAGAATAGGATAGCTAGCCAGGGAGAAAAGAAATAGATAGACCAAATCATTTTTATTTAAATTATAAAAAGGCAGAGCCAGATAACAATTGGAAACACGTAAGAAACTTATAAATTCAACCAAGGATGCGTGCGAGAAACATATCAACAAATAAGCAATGCACATATAAGCAGAATAGTAGTCATATACCGCAAGTCTACACAATGGTATGAATTGAGATGAAATGAAATGAAGTGAGATGAAATGAAATGAAATATGATGCGAAAGGTCACATGTGCCCGTAATCCCATCTCGAAGCGGAATACTCCTGCATTTGAGGGGAATCCAATCTGATAACCAACTGGAGCGGAATACTCCTGCTCTTGGGGCGGAATACTCCTGCACCCGATATAATATAAACCAGAGGCGGAATACTCCTGCACTCTCCTGGGGCGGAATACTCCTGCACCTGATATAATGTAAAGCTGAGGCGGAATACTCCTGCACTCAATATCTGACATAAGAGCGGAATACTCCTGCTCTTGGGGCGGAATCCTCCTACCCTCAATATGATACAATGGAGCGGAATCCTCCTGCTCCTGGGGCGGAATACTCCTGCACCCAATATGATATGCAATGTAATGCATATGAATGACATATAATGCGTATGAATGCAATGTGATGCAATAATAACCCTTCACCGGCGCGGGACTCTCATCGACAGCCGGGAAGTAGATGCCAACTTACAGCTAGGGTACAATGCAATACCAACAATAGGACATAACATATAATATACAATATAAATCCAAAGCTAAGGCATAATGAGTACGCCTATCGGCAGCTACACACGTAAGGAATACGTGGTAGAAAATCCGCGAGGCCAGGTGCCTCCAAAGAAATGGATATAAACACTTACCTCTTCCAAAAGTTGGCATTGCTAATCAACAACTGCTTTATCCTTTGGTTTCATTGTCAAACGATCCCACTCTATTCAATAAGCAGAAAAATATATCAAATTAGGCTAAAGGCATCACTCCTCACATCTTAGGGCAATCCGGTTAGGAACCTGGTACCCTATTCGCATACGCAATACGCAGGCCAGACCTATATACAAGGTTTAAGATCACATAACCAAACTCCAAATAATTTACATTTATATGTTGCCCATAACTCACTGAGTACGAATATATAATCAATTTCGTTATCGGGGTCCATTTGACCCTTTAAACTATTAATTGAATTTATTAAAACGATGTCTAATATTCCAAGTTTTACCGTTAAAACATATTCAAACACACGTAGTAAACTCAAATAATATATTAGGATCATTACCTGAATGTTCCAGGATGAAAATTCTACTTTTCTCCGGCCCCTTTTTTCATTTTCTGGCATTTTTCATTTTTTTTTTTCCGCTGATGTACTCGTGTTTCTCTCTGTTTGTGTTCATTGAAATGTATTTCTGCTAAGGGATTAGCTTCACCGACTTATTAGTCACTTCTTGTCTTTTCTTTCTTTTCTTTTCTTTTCCTTTTATTTTATTTTCTTTTCGTAACGAAAATTAAAATAGTACCCTACGATATTCGAAATAATTCCAACTTTTGCATACGAGTTATACAAAATATATGTAACATACTCGCGAAGGTGGATCTCAAATTGGACTCCCGAAACTCAAGATGCGAATTTAAATAGAAAAAGTCAAATTATTTAACTTTCGGCATTTTACCGGAAACTAGCCGAACAACATCGAAATTCACTTTCGAAAGTTTACAAAAATCACAAATAATCATACGAACCTAACGGCGCTTTCGGATTTCGAATCGGAGCTCATTCGGCAAAACCGAGCTCAAAAATCTCTTTTTAATATTTATCGCCAATAAAAACTGAAACCTTCTTCCGATGCCTACCAAACGAGGTCTGATTTAGCTCAAATTTTACAGACAGGTCCTAATGGATATTATGAATATTTTTAAAATATCGACACGCCAATCGGAGTCCTAACTTTCGAAACGACTGACCGAGGTCGTTTCATTGTCGCATCATCAAAAAGATAAAAACTATATATTAACTAAAATCAATTCATATTATTAATCAAAATAAGTTGCTCATAAAATAAGGTGCAATGATAGATACAAATTAAAGAAAGAACAAAGAAAAGGGAAAAGATGAGTGAGAGAGATATCTAACAAGCAAATAAAAAATAATAAAAGAGGAAAAGATGAGAGAGATATCTAACAATGAATGCGTCCATTGGAAACCAAATTATAATAGGACTCCATAATAAAGTCTCATTTAAACACATTATATAGACAATCCACGATATAGAACGTAATGCTAGTACTAAAGTAGTAGTCAAATAAGAGGCCATAAAAAGCTGACTTGTCCGATAACTTTCAGTAAATTAATCCCCCAAATCAGTATCCCAACCCAGTGGCATTGCAAGCTTGAACAGTTCTACAGCTAGCATACACCTTTCACAAGTTATGTCCAACTCACCATAGCCATATATGATGTATCGATTTATAGAAGCCTAGTGACCAATCCTATTCTCTACACAAAATCTGAGAAGACGAATACTCTCGAACCATTCAGGACCAAGCAAATTTCTTAATTCACGACGATAAACAATTATATCCAGTCTACCATCTTCCTCATATCATATCCTCCTAAGCTCATCTATTCCACTATAGTGCTGGCCATTACAAAGCAATGCAATCCCATAAGCATATACTGCCTCGCCAATACCAGAGTCAGCAACTTGCTGCAGGATGGGTAAACCATCAATATTTTGCTCATAAAAGAACTTGTAGATGCCAAAGAACAGAGATGCGTGGTTAATTCTTTCTTCATGGAGCCTTCTTATAAAAGAAATGGTTGCAACATCGACATATGGTAGCTTATAACTGTTGAGATATAGAGACAGGCAGCACTGGAATCTTCTCGAGAACACTATACGTCGAAAATCCCGGCTCCTGCCAAATAGAAAAAGCATGCAGTAATTTATATGTAATTTTATATATTGTGGAATGAAACAACTGTAACTAGTTCTTACACTTCAGATATGTTCGTTAAAGACGTTCTCGATGGCTCGTCGCTAACCACTTTCTCGATGATTAATGCCTTCAAATCATCTTGGAGGTTTGAAAGGGATGGTTCCTCCATCGTGATTTTCTAACTCACCAATCTTATTGCTTGCTAGGAAATAGCAGCTCCAATTGAGGTTTTGATGGCTGTTATTCTTATTGAAACTGGAAATATGGAGCGTTGTTAGCTATGTTTGTTTTGGTTGCATTTACTAATTACTAAGTCATAGAGCATTGATATGTGAAATAGTTTTGTTTTATAGCGAAGTGGTCATAATTCATTCCATGAGATGGTGTGACTGTGATAAATTGGAAGTTCAATAATCTAATCTACACCATAATTCGTTACAGTGTCATTCAAACGGTGGAAGGTCATAAAAGTGACAGTAGAATAGCTAGTGATGTGGTAGGGCTTTTATTTCATTGACACGACAATTCGCTGGAGTATATTCTTTATTGAACGATTTTAATTATTCAAGAAAGCACATCCTCATGGTGCAATTTGGATCCCACCGCATTATAGTAATTATATTGGCTAATCATATATTTTGGGCGTCAAGTGATAGGGTACTTTGTAAACGCCCCAAATAAAAATAAAGTCGGTTTTATCGGTATTTATGACACAAAGCCTCTACAGCGAATATCTTGCTCTAAAAAGAGTTGATTTTGTTTTGGTTCCCCTCCCCGCCCCCCCTTATTCGGCAGTGTAATGTGTTGCTTGTGTGCTACTAGTATTTAGATGATAATTTTGTGATAAGGATTCTTGATAAAAATGGATAGACGCGACATAATGTTGTAGCTTATTATGTTGGGGGGGGGGGGTATTCAAAGAGGGAGAAATGTATTCACAGATTTTAAATTAAATAAAATGTCAAATAATATTTGTGGATGGAAAATTAAAGTGGAGGATGGACTGAAGAGGATTTCACAACATGGTTGAAATCAAGAAAATAGTTAATTTGTGACAATTAAATCAAGAAAATAGTTAAATTAAATCTAAACTAAATGACATGAGGATCTGAAGAGGATTTCACAACATGGTTCAAAATAGAGATCCCATGTTCATACATTAGTCGTGACGAATTGATATCTTACTTTAGCCGTACGTTATTTTCATTTTGATGTCAAACTAAAATTTAATTTAGAATTTTAACTACGACAACAATATTATTCGTTGTTATGCTTGTGTAGTATCTTTAAAAGACCGTCTATCACTATCACTAATGGTAGTATTTTTATTGCTTTTGCTTATGGTTGTGTCGTTTATTTATTGTCGTGACTTGGTCGTGTTTTGCTGAAGTTATGGAATGGAAATTTTTCCACGAAACTATGAATTATGAATTAACCTTATGTTATGCTAAATCTATTCATAACATTATATGTGTTTGGTCACTCAAACAGATTTTTCCCCTCCAAAACCTTCTTCCCAACTAACTAGTAATAATATGGCTTATTCCCAAAACCTTGAGCCAAACGAATAAGTCATGCATGGGAGATGAAAATCTGTGTACCTTTGTACATAGTGCCTGATCATACTTTTTTTTTAAGTACGTTTTATTTATTAGAGTAGAATTCATTTCCTACACCATACGCATTTGAGTACCACCAAATATATGGTATATTAGAATTTCATTGTTATTCCTTTACCTTTTGAGTAACACCATTTCACAAACCCTAAAAGATTAACTAAGGATTGAAATGATAGATCTCTAGGGTTGAGATCAGACGATAGTTTGATGAAGGATAAAGACGATTTGGTTAAGTAATGTGCAAGATGAAGGAAATGAGGTAAACTTTACTTACATAGTCACTATAAAGGATTGAATATTTGTTTTAATCTTTTATTTATTAATATTTAGGGCGCATGCAGGCAAGATAATGTTGGAAATAGTTTGTAATAATTGGAGGTCTTAAGTTGAAGAGACGTATCTATTGGCGAAAGAGGGTGACTATTATGTAAAGTGACCTCCAATCTGTTGTAAAAACGTAAAAGAGTATGTCAAATGTAAAACTCAAATATGTCCAGTATAAGGATGGTACAAGAACTAAGGGAAATTTACAACACAAACAAGAACATTGAACAATTTCCTTGAAACAATCTCATTCACCAAGGGCCACGAGTCATCTGATTAGCATCATAGTATTTATAGCCTGGCTGGGGCATCAGCAGGTACAATAACACAACCACCTGATTAAGGCATGGATCGATCATAGAGGTAATGATGTAGGAAATCAAACGCGAAAAGTAAAAGATAGGAACGAGACGTATCTCGATCACAAATCTCAAGTAGCAACGGAGAACCCATTCCGTTACACCCCGAGAGAAGGTCAAGAATACCTACGCTAGGCAACTACCCTCGAGCTAACGTGAGCACGCAAGTAGAATGGTCGGGGGGATTGGAATTCATCTAGATCCGCTAGAGGAAGAACAAGTCCCAATTCAAGGTTTTTCATTCAACAAGAGTTCAACTCTTCAACACAAAGTGTATTTTAATCATCAAGGTAAGCTAATGAAATAAACTACTTCCTCCGTCCCAATTTATGTGGCACCATTTGACCGGGCACGGAGTTTAAGAAAATAGAGGTTGACCTTGTTAAATATCAATTTTATCCTTGAAAAAGTAAGAGAGAGAAGATTTGAGTAATAAAAAAGTTGTTGGTAGGTTTAAAAGTATGTAGGGCCCAACAAGGGTAAAATAGAGATGCCATATTAAATAGTTGTCAAATAAGGAAAGGTGCCACTTATTTTGGGACAAACAAAAAAGGAAATGGTGCCACATAAATTGGGACGGAGGGAGTATCAATCTAGCTATTTATAGGTGTTTTTAGACACCTTTTGAAAGGTCTAGAATGCCCACACTTAGGCTTAGGAATAAAGGACCACGTAGGGTGAAAATAGTCATAACATAACTAGGAATCACGTGCTTCAGCATTTCGGGCGGAGCGTCCGTGAAAACCAACAGTGGGGTGGCCTAGGCGGGGCGCCCAGAGTTGGGGCAGAGCGCCCAGGCCTAGGCATCCTCAGGCGGAGCGCCTGGATCCTCAGGCGGAGCGCTTGGATGACTGGGCTGCTCCCCTTGCACTTTGAGCACTCGGAACGGCTTCCAATCGCTTCCTTCTTCTAGTCCCTTCCTCACCAAGTGTAGGTGTACTCCTTGGATCTCCCTAGCTTGGCTCCGAGTGAAGGGTTTCGTGGTTTGCCCGACATCATTCTCCCCTTCTTGAGAAGATTTCGTCCTGGAAATTGAAGCATTGTCATCCACGACCTCTTCATCACCTACATCCATAGGAACCAAGTCACAAACATTGAAAGTATTAGAAACTTGATACTCACTTGGTAAGTCGACCACATAGGCTTGTTGTTTATCTTTGAGAGCACTTGGAATGGGCTATCTCCACGGGGTGCCAACTTCCCTTTCCTAAGGTTTGGAAACCTTTCTTTCCAGAAGTGCACCCACACATAGTCACCCTTCTTGAGTTCCACCTTCTTGCGTCCCTTGTTTTTCTTGGAGGCTACCTTTGCATAAGCTTCTTCCAAATTCTTCTTTGCCTTAGCATGTACCTCCATCAAAGCCTTGGCTCTAGCTTTTCCTTCAAAATTAAAAACCATTTCCCTTGGCAAAGGGGTTAGATCAAGGAAAATCAAGGGGTTAAAACCATAAACACACTCGAATGGAGTCATGCCAATCATTCTATGCACGGTTCGATTGTAGGCAAACTCCATAAGAGGTAGATTGTAGTCCCACCCTTACCCCGGGTCATGGCTCTAAGAAGAGCATCCAAGGTTCGGTTCACCACCTCGGTTTGCCCATCGGTTTGCGGGTGGTGGGACGTAGAAAACAAGAGTTTGGTGCCAAGGGAACCCCATAAACTCCTCCAAAAATGACTAAGGAACTTGGTGTCCCTATCACTCACTATGGTTTGAGGCACACCATGCAACTTCAAAATATTATCAATAAACAAAGTAGAAACATGTTGTGCATCATCACATTTTCTACATGGAATTAAATGAGCCATTTTGGAGAACCTATCCACAACAACATAAATGCTATCATGGCCCCCCCTAGTCCTTGGTAAACCCATGACAAAGTCCATTGATATATCCAACCACGGACTAGTAGATACGGGGAGTGGGGTATACAAACCATGGAGGTTAGATTTGGACTTAGCAACCTTGCACTCAAGACAAGAGATGCAAAGTCTCTCAACATGGGTCCCCATTTTAGGCCAATGGAATTGCTCCCTAAGGATGGCCAAGGTTTTGTCCCTACCAAAGTGACCCATGAGTCCTCCACAATGTGCCTCTTGCACAAGCAACTCTCTCCATGAGGACTCGGGTATAAACACTTTACCATTTTTAAAGATATATCCATTAACCCATTGGTATTTCTCAACTCTCTCCCCCTTTTCTAGAGCTTCATGGATGCTCTTTACCTTCGGGTCATGAGCATACATCAATTTAATGCTCTCAAAACCCATAAGCTTAGAGGTGAGAGTGGTGGCTAGAGCAAACTTTCTAGAAAGTGCATCCGCCACAACATTGTCTTTCCCTTTCTTGTATTGGATCACATAGGGAAAAGACTCAATGAATTCAACCCACTTGGCATGCCTCTTATTTAGCTTCTCTTGGCCTCTTAGATGCTTGAGTGACTCATGGTCACTCTTGATTACAAATTCTCGAGGCCAAAGGTAGTGTTGCCAATGGGCAAGGGCTCTCACAAGGGCATACAACTCCTTGTCATACGTAGAGTAATTCAAGGAGGCCCCTTTCAACTTCTCACTAAAGTAGGCGATGGGTTTGCTATCTTACATTAAAACACCACCAATTCCCACCCCCGAGGCATCACATTCAACCTCAAATGCCTTTCCGAAGTTGGGAAATTGCAATAGAGGGGCGGTACTCAACCTACTTTTCAACTCTTGGAAGGCCTTCTCTTGAGGCTCTCCCCAAACAAAAGGTTAGTCCTTCTTCACCAATTCGGTAAGTAGAGCGGCAATGGAGCTAAAGTCTTTCACAAATCGCCTATAAAAGCTAGCAAGACCATGAAAGCTCCTCACTTGAGTCACGGTAGTGGGAGTAGGCCAATCACGTATGGCCTCTACCTTAGACTCATCCGCCTCCACTCCTTGGGCACTCACAACAAACCCAAGGAAAACTACCTTCTCAACACCAAAGGCACACTTTTTAAAATTAGCATAGAGCTTTTCGGCTCTCAACTTTTCAAGCACTTGCCTAAGGTGATCAACATGGTCGTCTATTGATTTACTATAGATCAATATATCGTCAAAGTAGACGACCACAAACTTGTTGATGAATGGCTTTAGAACATGGTTCATTAGCCTCATGAAAGTGCTAGGTGCATTGGAGAGCCCAAAGGGCATCACCAACCATTCATAGAGACCAAACTTGGTCTTGAATGCGGTTTTCCATTCATCCCCGGGTTTCATCCGGATTTGATGGTAGCCGGACCTAAGGTCAGTTTTGCTAAACACACATGAACTACTTAATTCATCTAACATATCATCAAGTCGGGAAATGGGATGACGGTACTTTACCGTTATTTTATTCACGGCCCGACAATCAACACACATCCTCCAAGTGCCGTCCTTTTTGGGAACAAGGATCACGGGTACGGCACAAGGACTCAAGCTCTCCCTCACCAAGCCCTTAGTGAGCAATACATCAACTTGCTTTTGCAATTCTCTTGTATCCTCCGGATTGCTCCTATAAGCCGGCTTGTTTGGGATTTGAGATCCCGGGACAAAGTCTATTTGGTGTTCAATACCCCTCAAAGGAGGTAATCCATCCGGCATCTCATCCGGGAACATGTCCCCAAAATCCTTCAAGACATTCTCAAACACACTAGGCAAAGGGTTAGAAGAAAAATCACAATTAGAGTTAAGGATCATACCTTTGTGCATTAGGCATAGGAGAAACTTGGTGCCATCATTTCCTCTTAGGACCTCGCCCGGTTGCATCATGGCACATATGCCACCGGTAGAAGAAGAAGGTGGGATTGCCACCATGCTTTTGGACAAAGGGCTAGTCTCAACAATAGACTTAGCCTTTGCCGCCTCCTTCAACTCCCTCATCCGCTTGTAGTCATCACTCACTTGTTTGGGAGTTAATGGCTTCAACACAAATTTCCTTCCCTCATGTTTGATCGTGTAAGTGTTGACACGACCATCATGAACCGCTTGTCGATCAAATTGCCAAGGCCTTCCAAAGAGAAGGTGGCATGCTTGCATAGGCACCAGGTCGAACAAGTGTTCATCTACATAATTACCCACTTTGAACTTGATCAATGCTTGCTTCACCACCTTTAGCTCCCCACATTCACTAAGCCATTGTATGCGATAAGGCTTGGGATGTTTTAAGGTAGGCAATTTTAGTTGGGTAATTAGTGATTGACTCACAACATTAGCACAACTACCGGAGTCAATGATCATAGATCATACAACACCCGCGACTCGGCATCTAGCATGAAAAAGGTTTTCCCTTTGTAAGGTTTCTCCATCCTCCACTATCATTGCTCCTAAGCTCCTCCTCATAACTAGAAAAGTATGAGGCTCGTCATCCTCCACCGCTTCATCATGATCATCATCCTCTACTTCCTCATCTCCCTCTACTCCCTCATCTTCCTCTGGTTCACTCTTTTGTTCATAAGCATCATTACCAACAAAAACCATGGTCCTTTTCGTAGGACACTCCTTAGCAAAATGTCCATACCCCTTGCATTTGTGACTTTGAATGGAAGAAGAAGTAGGAGTATTCAATTGGGTTTTAGAATTACCTCCAACATTGGGTGTGTACTTCTCAAACGGCTTCTTCACATCTTTGCTAGCACTTGCTCCACTAGGGCCACTTGCATTTGTGAATCTTGCATTGGGAGTAGGATTTTTCCAATCCTTTGGCTTGTTCATGGAAGTAGAAATGTTGCTCTTGTAACGGTTGGACTTCTCTTTATCAAGCCATTGCTCGGCTTGAATAGCGGCATCAAGGACTTCTTGAAGTGAAAGGTAAGCATTCAATCTCATTTGTGAAGCTATACCATAGCTCAAACCATTCATGAATCGGATCACGGCATGCTCCTCATCTTCGGTGTCCATATCCAAGGCCATTCGAGTTCTTTCAAACTCATCATATTATTCATGCACCGTCTTGACACCTTGCTTCAACTCATAAAGTTTCTTGAGTTGCTCTTGACGATATCTAGGAGTGATGTACTTGATACTCATGATACCCTTCAAGTCATTCCAACCCACATTCACGGGGATTCCCGCTCTTCTCCTTGATCTCTTGACGGATTCCCACCAAGTAGATGCATAGAATTCAAAGGATGAAATAGCATAAGTGCCTTTCTTCTCATCGGTCATCTCATTTGTGTCAAACAATCTTTCCATGTGTAGCACCCATTCAATGTAAGCCTCCGGATCACAATTCCCTTTAAAGGTTGGGAGATTAAGCTTCACACTATTGAGGTTGGTGTTGTCACGACCCCCACGGAAAGGCTCCGGTTGGCCCCCATAGTGATCTTCATTCACACCATACTCCCTTCTAGCATTCCCACCAACATACCCCATAGGTGGCCCTCGACCTCGGCCCCTACCTCTATCCACATTTCGACCCCAATTCATACCTCGCCTTGGTTGAAAGTGATCATCAAACCCATACATATCATCACCATAATCGGCTTCCTCCCCTTTTTGAGCTTCATCGGCTTGCTCAAGAGGTTGCACATTTCGGATGGGTCTTGGTAGTGGAATGTTTCTTGGGGGATTATCCAAGATACGGGGAATGCCCGTTCATTGGGGATTGCCCAACACTTGATCAATTCTCTCTCGATCATCCTTTACCCGTTGTTGATTGAGCAATTCAATAACATGGCTAACTTGCTCCGGGGTAAAGTTGGGACTACTTGAGACTTCAACTTGGACACTCGGGGTCCCTTTCTCAACTTGGACACTCGGGGTCCCTTTCTCCAATTGGACATTGGAAGTCCCTTGCTCAACTAGAGCACTAGAGTTCACCCTCTCAAGGCTTTCAATCCTCAAGTTCATACTATCCAATTTGGCAAGGATAGTAGCAAGGGCACTCTTAGCAAAATCTTCTCCTTCGGTAGACATTGTACGTACACAAGTAACAAACGTTAGCAAAACAACCTCACACACTCCCTCACTTGAGATCACTCGGTTCTCTCGTTTAGTGGTGGTGGATATTTCACTCGACTTGTAGTTCCAAAGCTTCACGTAGATGAGTAGCAATTCCTCAACTCAACCAAACTATTCACGAGTCAAGCACACTCCGGGGTGAGTGGAGTTAATAGGACTCAATGAAAGCTAGGCACTTTGAAGTGAGGACTTGAATCAAAAAGAATCTAGGAATCTTCTTGGAATTCTACTGTCCAACTAATGCACGAATTAACCTACAAGCAATGAAAGATTAGTGCTAATTAAGTAGAAAGATTACTTAGATAGGCACTAATAAGAGGTTAGGCAACAAATAACAAGCAAACCTAGAAGAAACAATCAACCCTTCAGAGATTCAGGCGGAGCGCCCAAAAATTGATCAGTGGGGTTGGGCAGGCAGGGCGCCCAGAGGTTGGGCGGAGCGCGTGGAGCAAGAGTAGTTCAGGCGGAGCACCCAAAGGTCTAGGCGGAGCGCCTGGACGAAGAACGCCTAGGTTTTTCTGCTCCGTGTTCTTCGTTTTCAATCCAATTTCTAGTCCCATTCCAATGTGTTTTGGCCAAATCCAAGGTACCCAAAGTTGTTCCTTGATACAACCTACAATCCCCAATCAATTTCACACCCAAACAACCAACAAATAATGTTCAATCAAGATTCAAAGTTTTCAAGTTTGGGGTTTCAACATGGGTTTCAAGGTTCAAGGGTGGGTTTTGATTCTTCAAGAACTATGTTACCGAACTCCGAATCACACGATTCTTGTTTCAATTTGTTCGGTTTTCAAAAGAGATCAATCCCCAACAATCAATTACAAAACCCCACAATCACACAACCCAAAATCAATCAAATTCATCAAGAACAAGGTTTTGGGAGGGTTTAACAATATTTGGGGTTTTCAATTTTCAACTCAATCCAATCCAAACAATTTTGGTACCCAATTGTCAAGTTTTCAACAAGGATTAAGAATCTATAACACCCACTTAAAGAATCACAAACACCAAAAAGTTACACCAATTTTTGAATTTTTGAGTTTTTCAATTTTTTTGTAATTTTCTTTTTGCAATAACTTCAACAACAAGAAATCTAAAGAAACTAACCTAAGCACGAAGAATCAAGGGTCGGGGGTTCGTAGAAACGATACCCGAGCCTTGCTCTGATACCAAATGATGTAGAAAATCAAACGCGGAAAGTAAAAGATAGGAACGAGACGTATCTCGATTACAAATCTCAAGTAGCAACGGAGAACCCGTTCCGTTACACCCCGAGAGAAGGTCAAGAACACCTATGCTAGGCAACTACCCTCGAGCTAACGTGAGCACGCAAGTAGAATGGACGGGGGGATTGGAATTCATCTAGATCTGCTAGAGGAAGAACAAGTCCCAATTCAAGGTTTTTCATTCAACAAGAGTTCAACTCTTCAACACAAAGTGTATTTTAATCATCAAGGTAAGCTAATGAAATAAACTATCAATCTAGCTATTTATAGGTATTTTTAGACACCCTTTGAAAGGTCTAGCATGCCCACACTTAGGCTTAGGAATAAAGGACCACGTAGGGTCAAAATAGTCATAACATAACTAGGAATCACGTGCTTCAGCATTTCGGGCGGAGCGCCCGTGAAAACCAACAGTGGGGTGGCCTAGGCAGGGCACCCAGAGTTGGGGCGGAGCGCCCAGGCCTAGGCATCCTCAGGCGGAGCGCCTGGATGACTGGGCTGCTCCCCTTGCACTTTGAGCACTCGGAACGGCTTCCAATCGCTTCCTTCTTCTAGTCCCTTCCTCACCAAGTGTAGGTGTACTCCTTGGATCTCCCCAGCTTGGCTCCGAGTGAAGGGTCTCGTGGTTTGCCCGGCATCAGAGGTACTGCTGCGGAAGGGCCATGCGAGGACCATAAACTTGAACTGATGGAACTATAGACTGATATGGCACTTCTCCAGGTTGTGGATGATCGTAAGCTCGATAAGGTAAAACCCTATAGTTGTAGTTTTCCTGAGAAGGTGGACCAATAGAAGGGCCAGAAGCGTGAGCATAATTTTAAGAGAATACAGCAGATGTTGAGGCATCGACCATATAGACATGCCTGCTGTAATGATAACAATCGACCTGTAATGAAGGGCCCTGGATGGATACCGGAGGCTTTTTCTCCCAACCTAAACCATATATGATGCATCCTGGTGCTAGCTGCGGAGGATAATTAACATAAAGAGGTGGATATTGTGGGCTAGGTGATGTGTATTGTACTCTTTGATGGTAATCATGACCCGCAAACTATGATGGAGGGGCCTGCATGGATGCCGAGGGCATCTGCTCCCAACCTGGACCATATCCACCTCTTGGTGCTTGCTTAGGAGGGCCCTGCATGGATGCCGAGGGCATCTGCTCCCAGCCTGGACCATATCCACTTCTTGGTGCTGGCTGTGGAGGGCCCTGCATGGATGCCGAGGGCATCTGCTCCAAGCCTGGAGGGCCCTGCATGGATGCCAAGGGCATCTGCTCCCAACCTTGACCATATCCACCTCTTGGTGCTTGCTGTGGAGGGCCCTGCATGGATGCCGATGGCATCTGCTCCCAGCCTGGAGGGCCCTGCGTGGATGCCGAGGGTATCTGCTCCCTACCTTGACCATATCCACCTCTTGGTGCTTGCTGTGGAGGATAGTTACCAAGAGATAATATAACAATATAATAACATAGAAATATATTAAACATTTAGTTACCAAGAGATAATATAACAATATAATAACATAGAAATATATTAAACATTTAGGGTCCGATATCCCCACCTAGACCTTTAACAAGTATAGGAAGTAGAGAACTTCTTTGATGATTTGGGAGTGATTATCTAACTTTCAGTATAGTTCAGTGAAAGTATTAGAACTATACCAACATATATATAAATTCTATATCGCACTGTTTTGTGTTCAAATCTACGTTCAATCAAGCTAAAAACTAGTCGACCTCCTTACTTTTTTACCGCTTGAACCTTCCTTTGTTATAGAAATCCACAGACAACATTCTTAAGCTACGAAAAGCGCATCCAAGAGGATTTGGAAAGAGTACCATACTGAGCAGAAAAGAGTAACAGGAGCCTTCATTTGAATTAGAAGCCAGAGGCTTAACCTAGCCTAAATATAGAGACTCATAGAAACCTGTTGCACTCCTCTGTGACTTGAACATTACAATCTATTTTCATGATTTTATTTCTTTCGTTATCCTAGTTGTACAAGTGAATGTTCTTTTCTATATTAATCAATAGAAATAAGCACACACTCCATCGAATTAAACACAAAACACTGAATCATTAACTTTACAAAGAGACGAGTCGAGTCTTTGCATGCAACTGAGTTCATTAGTCAGCAGTCATCAAAATACTTCTACCTCTCAAGACGAACACCAGATTTGAAGCAAAAAAGGGCATAACATGTTATAAATGAGCACTCTCTGAATAGATCAAAAAAGTATATATGGCAAATACAAAGTGGATGTGTTTTACCTCACGGTTATCATGGATGTCTTCTACCTACATGTCTTCTTCTGCATCAGTGTCTTCTTCTACCTCATCGGTGTCTTCTTCTACCTTATGACAAAATGAGATGTGACTCGACAAGTACAGTTATCTCAAATATTTTAACTATAGGAATTTCTTACCCGAGATGACGCAAGAATCTCCTTGGGGAGTAATGCAAGAGCCTCTCCTGCAGCCTGTTGCTCTGCCACTTTAACAGAGCGTCCAGCTAATTTGGATTTATATCAGAAACCGTTGAAAGTGACGGTAGTTATCAACTTTGGTGCATGATTCGGAACCCCATCCCTAGTCGTTTTATAGACTGGTAAGGGCTTTCCATGTCTTATCGCGAACTCATGAAGTTGTTGCTTATGATACATCCTCGCTCTATTTCAAACCATCTCACACCGATTAGTACTGTTCTCAATTAGATATTCCAGTTTTCAATAAAGATACGAGAATGCATAGACAACAAAAGTTCTTGAAAAAACACATAAACATGAGAAACCTATGTAGCAATGCCAGAAAATTAACAACGAACACCCAACTAAACACTACTAAGTACTACCACATCAGTCAGGTGTCTCTTAGCTTCAAACTCACCAAAGAGGCAAAGACTAAAGAGAATCTCTAACATTTCTCTGTAGTCTTTTCTATTTATATGGTAATACCAAAAGCAACACATAGTGGTACTCCCTTCGGTCCATATTACTTGTCGTGTTTCAGAGTTCGGATTACGAGACACAACAATGCCACAAATAAAACTAAGTCTCTAATCCCTAAAAATACCAAAAGAACTAAACTTCACATATAAAACTAAGTTTTCTAATCCCTAAACATACTAAAAGAACTGAACTTCACATGTAAAACTAAGTTTTCTAATCCCCAAACATACTAAAAGAACTTAACTTTACATATAAACTAAGTTTTCTAATCATTTGCACTTGTAACAACACCACAAAACAACCAACAACAGCAGGTCCAAAAAGCTCTGATAGCAGCATATCAAACAAATCGGGTAAACTATGATAAAGAAGCTCTAAAAGACAAGAAGATGGTCATGGGGACCACAAAACACCCCCAACAGACGAACGAAAAAAAATGAACTTCACATATTCTTTTGGACAGGATATTCTGTGAAACTAAACTTCATCATTTTTGCAAAGAATATGGGTCTGCAAAAGGGCATAAAAGACCTAAACTTTTTTTTTTTGCAAAAAAAATTTCCGCATATATTTTGTAACCCCATATTCTGCTCCAAAACTAAACATCACATATCTGTCAATTAATTTCTCCCAACACTAACTTTATGTATGACTGCTGGATTTCAGCTAACTCTAAGTTTTTTTGCTTTGCTTTGCTTTACTTCTATTTTTATAGGTAGCAACATTTATGTTAACGAATACTGAATTTCTAGTTGAACCTTTATTCGGAGTCCTCCATGTGATTTGTGGTCGATTTATAAATTGTTGTTATTACTCCTTCCAGAATGTGATGGATGATGAAGATGAGAAGCTGAAATACTTGAAGAAGAATTATGGTGATGAAGTATAAAAAGTTGAGTGATAATTGTCAGATACTAAAGCCTATAGAAGAGAGAAAGAAAAGTAACAAAAGATGGTGCATAGAAGAGAGAGAAAAGTTGTTGTAGAGGAGAGAACGAATAATGGGGGAAACCGAAGAGAGAGAAAAGTTTTCAATAAAGCTCTCACTACTGTTGTACACTTGAAACGACACTCTCTCTTGGTTGTCCATTAGTGTGATTGGTTAGGCAATGAACGGGAAGCAACATACTTGTTCATAAAGGGTGTTTTTTGCACACTTCATGACATGAAATTATAAACATAAACGTTAAGAAAACTTTGTTGTTTAAAATTCTTACCACTAATTGCAAATTTTATACTGATATTACAGTGTAATTAAATTAATTACTCTGTACAAATTATAATTAAGTACATTTAATAAAATATTTTGAATATTTTATGACATCATATTATATATTTATTATTATAAATTATTTTTATTTCTTATTTATGATAGTGATAGAACCTTTGGTGATCCGGTTCAAATTGATTAAATGTCAGGGGTTGAGTAGTTGGGCTATGTGCTTTTTTTTCTATATATTTTTCATTTTTTAGTTGTTAAATTTAGGATATTTAGTCGATCATTTTCGCATTTGGAAGACACGAATGGACATTTAACCTTTGCACTTCCCCATTACAGACTATAACTTATCTAGTTAGTGTATCGATATTGAAATATGGACTGATTCAAGTGTAATTTAATGACATGCATCGATAGCAACGGCTGGTAGATAAAAGTTTTCAACATGAAGAAACATCATAAACCAACAAAAATAGCTTGTAATATATCCAAATGTATCCAACTTAAAATTAAAAATACAATACTAGAAAAATCAATCATCATTCAGAGGTTTCAGGATGGCTTCCTTTTCATTCTTCGGTGGCGCAATTGGACCAGTGTCCACTTCGCATAGGTCATCATGTGCTGCCCTTAGTTCCACCATTGCTTCCTTCAGTCGGAGCTCCAACGCATTCACCTTTGACATAGCTATAGTAAACCGTCCTAATTTTTTCAGGTACAAAGCATGGTCCTTCTGCATCAAAAATCGAAAAAAAACTTGCCAAATTACGAAATATAATTAAAGACAACACAATCGATGGTACGTGAAACAACGAAAGAAACCTGTTGTTTGGCTTTGAGTGTAGAAACATCAGAAACGTTTTCCATTAGTGAGATTGATTGGGCAATGAAAGGGGAAAGAGATAGTTACGTAGAAAGCAAATAGGAGAAGAAATCCAAATGAATGAGTTATGTGAACAGACGCAAGAAATGAACAGTCACAAGAAAGATTAAGTGCAGTGATAATGAGAGTGAGAAGCACTAATTAAGGTGATTAAATAGACGAACATACTTGTTCATAAAGGGTGTTTGTTTAAAGTTGACCCTACTGTTTAATAGACATTTTTAATATACATCGCTAACCAAAAAAAGATGCTAAAAAATAGGTTCATGCATATCCAAAATTCTTAAAATATTATTAAATAACAATTAAGATGTTGGTAGTTCTAAGCCTAAAAAATAGGAAACAACAACGTAAATTGTGGTAGAATCCCAACAGCAGTTGGGATCTTATGCTTTACCATATATCGCAATCTTCTTCCCCTTTTTATTTCATTATCTAGCTCTATAATAATTAGAATATTTTTTTAATACACTTTTATTCTCTTATGCATTGTATATTTTTGATGTACAGTTTATAAACTTGAAATATTTGATTCATATTCATAACACTCGTAGTAGATTTTATGCATACTAATCTGTAAATATATAACGAATGACAACCAATATATTTGGTAAATATTAGGAATACTGAGTGCATATATATTCATAACACTTTGTAGTATTTTATGCATACTAATCTGTAAATATATAACGAATGACAACCAATATATTTGGTAAATATGTGGAATACTGAGTACATACATATTTATAACACTCATAGTATATATTATGCATACTAATATGTAAATAAATAATTAATGATAACCAGTGTATTTGGTAAATATTAACAATATTGAGTGCATACATATTCATAATACTCGTAGTATACTTTATATATATATATATATATATATATATATATATATATATATATATATATATATATATATATATATATATATATATATATATATAATGAATGAATGTACTCATTGAAAGTGAATGGAGTAAATGATACCTAGAATGTCTTTGTGCCTACTGTAAATAAAGAACGAAAGTGATATGTGCAAAAAATTAGGAGATAACTCACAAGGTAAATAAGTAGTTAATTCAGATTAATTAATAATAATAAACGCAGTCAAACAGAAAATTCCAACTTCCCACAAAAGTAGGCACGCTTAGGGGGAGTTAATCTGTTTTTGAAAATGGTGAAAAAAAGATACCTACATAAGTTTAAATGTTTATATGCAGTAAATTAGAAAAAATGTATCTATTTTCTGTTAAAGACACTTCCAAATGTCTATATAATGTAAAAATTACTTTAATATTTGCACACTTCATGACATGAAATTATAAACATAAACGTTAAGAAGACTTTGTTTTTTAAAATTCTGACCCCTATAATTGCAAATTTTAGACTGATATTACCGTGTAATTAAATTAATTACTCTATACAAATTATATTTAATAAAATATTTTTGAATATTTTATGACATCATATTATATATTTATTATAATAAATTATATTTATTTCTTTCTTTATTTATATTATTAAAGTGGGAAACCCCTAATCACAAGTCATTTTACTAAAAAAAACCCCTGTTAATTTTCGAAGCCGGTCTAATGTTTTTTTTTTTTTTGGTTTCTCTTTATTAATGAAAAATGTTTAAAAAATTCAGAAGTTAATATGCTCACACCGTTCTTGGTATAAATATTGTCATTTAAGTGTTGCATATTTCGAGCAAAACCACCATTGCAGTCATTTCTGCATGCGTCCTCACATAACCAAGTCAGTACTCTACTTTCCATAGCTATCCACATTCATACTCAATAAATGCACCATAACTACACGGCCATCCACATTCTAGTGGTTGAATATAACTTGAAAAATTTACTAGTTTTTTCATCGGAAGTCCCTTAGTATGGTATGACTAATGTACCTTATCTTAGAATAAATTAAGATATTAAGATTGGTTGCGTATTGTGTGAGAAATTTGAAAGATCTGTTTTTTTGATTCTAAAAAACGTATTGTAAGCATACATATCATATACAAGGCTGCTAATTAATTTCAATATTTTTTCTTATGCATATGATTTTTTTTAAATAAAGTCCATCCACCTAGGCTTTCATCTCCTACACTGGTGCGGGGTTAGGTTTAGAACCCTACCATGTATATTAAGATCCAAAAAGTAAATACATTAAGGAGGGGGACATAGAACCTTACCTCCTCAAAATAATGTAAGGTGTATGATAGCATCTTTTACGTAAGAAAGATACAAAAAGGAGTTGTTCTTGTGAATACCCTCAACATATGCATGTTAGAAAATTCCCTAGCGTATGATTAAAATAGTTATCAGGATTTTTTTTGGTAACATTAATAATTAACAGGATTTTTTAGTAAAATGAATTTTGACTTATGATTCGGGGATTCTCACTTTTATAATAATAATAATAATAATAATAATAATAATAATAATAATAATAAACAAATAAATAAATAAATAGGCTCTCTAAACGTTTAGTCATTCTATAGGTATTTTCGTAGGAATAAATATCAAGGGTTTCTGTTGGATAAGAGGCTGTTATTAAGAACCATTATGTAGGATACTTGGTGTTGGTAATGCCCTACGTTTTTCGTTTGCTTCCACCATTGTAAGGTCACTGCTCTACTTCAAATGTCTTTTTTTTTTTTTTGATAGGGCTTGTTGGACCTTTCCGTCTATTAAATTATTTGTTTTGAGTTGTTGTTGTTAGTGATATGATTAGAAAACTTAGTTTTTATGTTGTAATCACTTTGTCATTGCCATTTCAATCTGTTAGTAATAATATTCCTTTTCGTTTGACTAGATCAACCGTGTCCTATGGATCCTAGGAACCAAGAACCTTCCGAGTCTCCATCTCCTCATTCAGATATGATTGCTCCTATGCAAAGGAGGGTCGAACTGCTTGAGTATTTAATGGGTTTAGTGCACCCTGAGGCTCGGAATACTACTTTGGATACTGGGAATGTATCTGCTGTCAATGAGGATAGTGAGGTACCAGCTGGTCCTTTCGAATGCAAAATTTGCTTGGAAGTTCCTAGAGAACCAATCTTGACTTGTTGTGGGCACATGTACTACTGGCCATGCTTTTATTAGTTCCCTTGCGTTGATTCAACTTTAACGAATGCTACAAGGGAATTCCCTGTCTGCAAGGGAGATGTTGCAAGTACAAATGTAACTCCCATTTATAGTTGTGGAGACCGTAGTGAAGGAACACAACTGGAGTCTGGCTTGATAATACCACCACGACCAAATGCGCGTCGAATATCAGATTGATAGATTGTATCGTGGTGTGGTTTCCCATCCAATCTAACGCTACTTTGGGTGGAAACAATTCTCTTTTCATCTCTGCTTCATTATAGCACTCACGAAGGCCCAGTAGATTCATTTATTTTGTGGTTCCCATCATTGTAGCTATGCATGTTTTGGAATTCCTGTATTTGTACAGTTGTATCTTATCAATTCAGTGTATCTGGTTTTCGAGATCTTTTTTTATGCATTCTTCAATTGATCATGTTTATATATTCAGAAGCCTCAATGCAAAAGTACACACACTATTTCTACATTAAGGTGACCGTTATTTCATTACAATGGAATATCTGATAAGAAAATATGGCATTTCTTTGCAAATTCGCTTGGAGTTGCATAGAACGTCCACCATAGTAGAATTGTTGTGTGGAGTTGGTGGGGCTGTCACTATGAAAATGGTTTAAGAGCTATTATTCGCAGAACTTTACCAAATTACTTTCACTTTTGATCTTTGAAAAAGAAGATGTACTATCAAGTATGGTCAACAAAGCTTTTTTTTTTTCTCAAGAGTGGTTCATCAGGTTATTAATCATGTTAAATTTTTAGTTGCTGAAAACTTTGAGCAATTGAAAGGTCGACTCGGAAGGAAATCTTTGAATATGCTGATTCATATAAGATGCCCCTCTCTTATAGTCTTATTTTCCTGTCGGGTGGAAGAAACCTCATCAAAACTTCTTCAAGATTAACTCTGATGAGAACTCGATGATCACAGAAGGGATGGTAGGAGTAGGGGAAGTACTTAGAGATCATTCAGCTTCCATGATTCTAGCATTTTCTAAGTCACTACAACTGCACAAACGACTTAGCAGAGGCACAAACAACTTAACTCTGGAGCTGGATTCTGCATTGGTTGTCGATATGATTTTAAAGAAATATAAAAGAACCATGGAACCTACAGGAACACATTAAGATGATCCAACAAAACTTAGCAACAGTAAATGGTGAAGCGAGACACCGTTATAGAGAATCCAATTTTGTAGCATATGTTTTGGCTAAACATGCTGCATTGTGTTGATGGTGAAAATATTTCTTGTTGAAGGAAAGTTGGAAGACGAAATGAAAGAGAAGAGTCAGTCAAAGCAGAAAGGAAATCGACAGTGAAAGCAAAGTGTTTGACATTCTCTATGTTGCATTAAGTTATGAGTTATTGGACCGGGTTGTCTGATATTTGGGCTCAAAGTGGTGTTTTTTGTTGGGCCAATTGACAAAATCTGAAGTCTTCATTATGAGAAGTCTATTGGCCCATGTTATTTGGAACAAAATAGCTGTAAAAATTTTACACAATTATTGTAAATAAGTTTCAGAATTATTTCTTGGAGTATAAGTAAATTTGTAAAGAATCCTAGGAAGAATAATCTAGAATGTGATGAGTAGAATAGTTGTTAGCTAATTTTATCCAAGTTTGTTAGAGATTAGTCGAGTAAATTCATTATAATTTGTACTTATATATAAGGTGACACATTGTTCATAATGAATAACCTATTTCTTGATCTGAGAGCTCAATTGTGGTCATCATTTGGGATTTTGTTTATGTCCAGTCTTAATGTAATCTTTGCTAGTATTATATGAAGAAAGGTGCACCTTAGTTTTTTTTTTTTTTTTAAAAAAAGGATTTCTTGTATCTCTCTTATTATAAGTTAATGATGTCATACCATCTTGAGCTATATTTATGAAATTAAGATCTTCTTCTACCTACCCCATGTTCACTTTGATTCTAAATTTATGATCAATTGTAAGAGGTGAGTATCAAAGTAGCTTCTATAAAAATACGTATATATTGTTTAAACGGGAATCGATCCCGGCCTTTCAATGAAGTGTGCATCAGGGACTTAGCGCCCTTCGTTTAACCGTTGGACCCAGCCACAATACTTGTTACTTGGTAGTCGCCAATATAAGCGAGTAACAAATGTTCAGTTTTCCGGTCGAGTTCAGTGAGTACGCGGGCTTCATTCGAAATTTTAATCAAGTTTTTTTAAATATTTTATTACTTTCTTTCTGCATTGTTCCAGATCTTAGAGAAACTATACGAGGAATATAAATACTACAGCTGAGTGAACAATGCTTCGAGCTGAGTTTGAGTGAAAAAAAAATTTACAATGGCAAAAAACAATAGTAAATGAACTTCAATAAAAAGAGAGGGAGAGGAGGGAGAGTTAGAGACGAGAAAGAAACGGGAAGGCAAAAATACTAAAGTCCCCCCTGATGTTGTACCCAAAAGGTCAGTTACACACTCAACCTTTACGGGCGACCTATTACCCCCCTAATATTGTTCGAAGTGAATTTATTTACACCTTTTCAATGCCTGACCCTTTTTTAAAAATGTGATTGTATAACACGCGCTATTTGGTGTTGACACGTGTATATTTTAGTTAAATCAGACGATTTACTAAATTAAAACATGTTTTAGTTATAATTTAAACTAAAAAACTAATTAACCCTTAAACCTAATTAAACTTTTTAACTTTTTACCCATTCCCCTTCTCACCTATTCAGTTACCCGTTTTAACTTTTCCCCTTTCCCCATTACTTTGTCGATCGAAAACCCTAAAAAATACCCACCTCAATCAAAGTAAAAACGTGTAATTATATAACAATGATAGACAATACATGATCCGTTTGATGTTTTCCATTGGTTTTTAGTATTTTTTATTGACGATTTTGGAAGCATTAGTTGGAAATCGGCCTGTTTGTCTCCTTCAAAGTTTTTGTCGATTTTGTGCTTATCTTTGGTGGAGAATCTGCAAAAAGGTTAGATTTCTTTATCCCTAATTTTATATTGAACCTAGGGTTTTGTACATTTTATATTGAACCTAGGGTTTTGTAAATATTTGTTAAATTAAGCCATGCCATAAATCTGAATAGTTTTTTCTTAAATTAATTTGGTCGTGTGTTTGTTACATTAAGCCATGCATTTAAGTTTGAATAAGTTTTTCTTGAATAGTTTTTCCTTAAATTAATTTGGTCGTGTATTTGTTTAATTATGTCATGCCATAAGTCTGAATAGTGTTTGCTTAAATTAATTTGGTCATGTATTTGTTACAGTAAGCCATGCATTTAAGTCTGAATAATTTTTCCTTTTTGCTACTATATTCAGGTTGTAACATGTCGTTTGTGTTAGTTAATTTAGAAATTCATCATGGTGGGTTTCTCCAATTAGATTCAATGGATAATCCTTACATTGGTGGTAATACAAGGATTACATTTGATGTTGACATTGACTTATTTTCTTACTTTGAGTTGAAGGACTATGCCAAAGAACTAGGGTATAATAGTGAGGCAGCTCTCATTTATGTGAAACACCCTGTTTGGGGTATGTTGGTAGAAATAAAAAATGATAGGGATATTATGGGTATTGTAGAGTATTTAAATAATGGAGATACTTTAGTGTGTTATCTTGGGCATTTGATTGAAGAACCTGTACTGGCTGAGCCTGCTATTGAATATGTGGACCAATGGGGTGGGGCTGTTGATAAAGATGTTAGTCAAGACCAAGGGGGTAGTGAGGGGCTTAACTTTGAAGAGGCAGCATCTACAACACCCTTTCAAAGTGAGGCACCTCCTCCTTCAGATCCTCTTCATTGTGAGGCAGGTCCCACTTCAGATCCTGTTCATAGTGAGGCAGCTCCTACTTCAGATCCACCACCTCAACAATCTGTTGATACTGAAGGTGAGGATGTTGATGTGGGGTCTGATTATGAAACTGAGAATAGCTCAGATTCTGACCATGTAGAGTTGTTTGATGAAGTGGAAGCAGATTATGGTAGTGATGTAAATGAGGAAGAGTATAGGAGTTTTAGGGAGGTGAGGAGGACTGTAGAGAGAAGAAAAAGGAAAGATAAAGGAACTGTTTTTGGAGATGCAGTAAAAGCACATTCCAGGGAGGTGAGGAGGACTGTAGAGAGAAGAAAAAGGAAAGATAAAGCACCTGAACCAAAAAATGCTAAAGTAGGTGGCAAGAAGAAGGGGCCTGATGTGGGGTATAATGAATATGAAGCAAAAAAGAAGAAGAAAAGTCTGGAGGGTAAGTTAGGTGGTGATGAGCCTTATTACCCTTCAGATGAGGCTGCTAGCTTTGAGACTGATACAGATGATGATTCTGGAGGTGAGGGAGTGGTTGAGCAGAAAAAAGCTAGAAGAAGAAAGACCAAAAAAAGAGTGAAATATGATCCAACTTGTGAGATAGTTGTGTGGGAGACTGGGCTTGTATTTGAGAGTGTTTATCAATTTAGGGAGGCTGTGACCAAATATGCAGTTCAAGAGAGGGTTAATATAGAAAAACATGTGAATGAAAAAACTAGAGTGAGGTGTAGGTGCAAGGAGGGCTGTTCTTGGCTGTTATTTGCTAGCTTAGACAAAAGAACAACTGACTTTGTTGTCAAGAATTATCAACCACTTCACAGTTGTGACCCAACTAACAAAAATAAGCTTTGCAACTCAAAGTTTCTGGCACAACACTACAATAAGAGGATCAGGCAGCAACCATACATAAGGGTGTTTGAGTTCCAAGAAGTAATTAGAGATGAGCTTGAACTGCATGTTGGTAGGACTGTTTGTAGGAGAGCAAGAAACATAGTGTTGAAGGAGATTATGGGTGACCATGTGAAGGAGTTTAGCAGAATCTTAGACTATAGGGATGAGATAATTAAGTCAAATCCAGGCAGCACATGTGTAGTGAGGTTAAGTGAAGAAACATTTGAAGAAGGGAGAAAAATGTTTCTAGGCTTTTATATATGTTTTGATGCCTTAAAGAAGGCATACAAGGCTGGTATTAGGCCATGTATTGGATTGGATGGATGCTTTTTGAAAGGTGTATGCAAAGGGCAATTGCTAACTGCTGTGTGTAAAGATGGTAACAATCAGATGCTACCAGTAGCTTGGGCAGTAGTAGAAGTTGAAAATAAGCATACTTGGACATGGTTTGTTAAGTTGCTGCAGCATGATCTTGAGCTGGGAGATGGAACAAATGTTACTATTTTGACAGACATGCAGAAGGTAAGTGTTTATTTAAATTCTCAAATTATTTAGACTAATTTTATTTATTTGTCTTATTATGTTTCATTTTTATGTTGTAGGGATTATATCAAGCAATCTGTGATATTCTGCCCAACTCTGAGCATAGGATGTGTGCCAGGCACATCCTTGCTAACTGGTCCAAAAAATGGAGTGGCATAGAGAAAAGGAACTGTTTTTGGAGGTGCAGTAGAAGCACATTCCAGGCTGAGTTGAAAGAAAACTTAGATTGGATGGAAAAAATAGGTGGAAAAAAATGTGTAGATGGCTTATTGTACTACAATATTGAAACCTGGTCAAAGGTTTACTTTCAGCCATTTAGTAACTGTGATAGTGTAGATAATAACATGGCTGAGAGTTTTAATGCATGGATATTGGAGGCTAGGCAGAAGACAATTATCACAATGCTTGAGGAGATAAGGGTGAAAATGATGGATAGAATAAGAAAATTGAGAGATTTTGGACTGAAATGGAAGCATAGCATATCCCCTATAGCAAAGAAGGTGTTTGATGAAAATATAGAAAGGTCTATGAAGTGTAGCATTAATTGGAATGGTGACACAGGCTATGAAGTGCTTGAAGGTGAGGATTACAAGCACAAGGTGGATATGAATAGTATGACTTGTAGCTGTAGGGTATGGAGCCTCAAAGGCATACCATGCCCTCATGCTATTTGTGCTCTTAACCAAAGAAATCTGGACCCAATGAACTACATTGCACACTGGTACACAAAAGAAACATACATGAAAGTATACAGTCACTTCATCCAGCCTTGTGTGAATATGAAGATGTGGCCACCATCAAATAATCCAACTGTGATTCCTCCCAAAGTAAGAAAGATGCCAGGCAGGCCTAAGAAACTTAGAAGAAAAGAGCCTACTGAGAACAAGACAGGTATGATTGCTTTTTTAATCATTTATCAATCTTTCAACTATTATAGAACTGTGACTACCTACTATTATGCATACAGGTAAGTTGTCTAGAAGGGGAATGGAGATGACATGTACACTATGTCATGCAAAGGGCCACAATAAAAGGGGTTGTCATAGAGCTATTCCAACTGCTCCATCTTCATCAACTGCAAATGCACAACCTTCAACAACTGCAAATACAGAACCTTCAACAACTGCAAATGCAGGTCCTTCATCAGTTGCAACTGCAGGTCCTTCTACATGCAGTACTGCAGGTCCTTCAAGATCAAGAAGTGCAGCTCCTTCAAAAGCCAAAAATGCAGCTCTTTCTTCAGCTTCAAAAGCCAGTACTGCAGGTCCTTCAAGTGTTAATTGCAATGCTTCAAATCAGGTCCCATCTACAACATCCAGAACTGGAAGAGGAAGGGGCAGACCTAAGAGTTCTACAAGTGATAATCCAGCCTATAAAAGACCTAGGGTGGTGGGAATGGGAATGTTACATACAGAAAGTGGTTTCTCTATCTACAATGTAAGTAGTAAACCTTCATATGGGATATGTTCATATCAAATTTGCAAAGTACTAACTATTTATCTTTATGTGCAGCCTGGAATGCCTTCTAATAGGACCAAAAATGTCAAGTGCTCATCAAATGTGACTGCAGATCTTGGCCGTAATCCACCAACTGGTGTGAAGTGGAAAGGTAAACAAGCTATGACAGGGAGACAATTACAAGAGTTAAGAGGGAAAAAAATCATTGAGACCAGGTCAAAGGCTGCACAATTGAGCCAAGGCAGTTGCAATGGACCACCACAAAATACATGGAAATTGTGAATACTTGTTGTTGTGACTGCTCTGGTTTTGCAGCTGTGACTGCTAGTTTTAGGATGTGTCATGTAAATTTGGAATTGAATATGCAGCTGTGACTGCTTTTTAGGATCTATCAGCCCACTAATATGCAGCTGTGACTGCTTTTTTTGATCTATCAGCCCACTAATATGCAGCTGTGACTGCCTTTTGTTTTGGCTTTGTGATAACAACTTATTATGCTATGTTATGCAGTTGTCACTGCCTTATTATGCAATGATATGCAGCTGTGACTGCCTTGTTTTATGCAATTATTGGCTTTAGTTTTTTGTGTTTTGGCATATCAATTATGTTAGGTTCTTACAGTGGTTAATGGAACACAATTTTTACATGTTTTGGATTTGCACAATAACATTCAATACACAATAACATTTATTACACAATAACATTCATTACACAATATTGCATCATTACACAAAATTAGATTAATTAAGTAGAGATTCCTAAGGCAATCTCTTTGCATTTCCATCAAAGAACACCACAGGCAACCTACTACTAAACACTATAAACGAAAGGCTACAAATCAAAATAAACCAAAGTGTTTTTTCCCTTAGCTTGGACTCAACAAACTTGTTCTTCCATTTCTTTTCCTTCTCTTTCACCTTCTCAATCTCTGTTTTCATGTAATCCAATTGAACAATTAACTTGTTCATCTTGTCAACCTCTTGTTCATCTTCTTTACTTGACCTTGGCTTTTCAAATTTGTATTCCAATCTACTCTCAAGTTCTCCAATTTTAGCCAACAATTTAGGAATAACATGTTTAGATCTCGGGTCAATTTCTCCGTCTTTCCACTCCCAATAATCACATGATCTTGCACTCTATCATGAATAAAAACAGAAAATATATAAGTGATTATTGGCCTTTTACATAGAAATTAATTCTTCAAAATAAATTATTTAACTTACCCCATAATATGGACACACCCAATATCGTCTACCGGGGTTCCTAGCAGTCCAAGATGTCATCATATGCAGCACATATCCATGGTTACAACGCACTTCTTCAATAAGCTCGGGATCTTCATCGTCCATACAAAGCTTACTCAAGCCTTTCGGAGCCATTGTGCAAATGGGTTCAAAATTAAGCAAAATAAGCCTAGAAGTATCTACCTTTGCCTTTAAAACCAATCTTGAACAAAAATTGTGGTGGAATCAGCCAAAACTAATGAGGCGAAAATTAGGGTTCATAGGTAGTGTTGGGGAATTTTGTTGGGGAATTTGGAGGTTAAAATAAAGAGGGGGAACTATTTTACCGTTGGGGGAATTAATTAGTGGGTTTGTAATATTTTTGTCTTTTTTCAAAGATTTATCCGTTACACAATAGGCAAAAACGCGCCCTCAAAGAACTGACCTAAACGCGCTGGGGTCAGGCATTGAAAAGGTGTAAATAAATTCACTTCGAACAATATTAGGGGGGTAATAGGTCGCCCGTAAAGGTTGAGTGTGTAACTGACTTTTGGGTTAAACGTTAGGGTGGACTTTAGTATTTTTGCCAAACGGGAAAAAAATAGGGATTTTTTCACAACTGCCTAATTTATAAGATTTTATTTCATTCGATGCCATTTAATTGTGATACTATTTATTAAATTACAAATATACCATAATTATTATTATCCCTATCGGTAGTTATCAGTAAATCCTCACTTTACATCTGAAACCATCACTAGAAGAGGATTCCTAAATTTAAGCATATTTTAACGAATCCTAGTCAATTACAATCTCAACAAAAATTTCCATAAACTTCTTTCTAGTGCATTCATAAATAAATCTTGTTATTTAAACAAATTTATTACCACCACCTCTTCACCTTTGTTTATATCAAACCAAAAAATTTAAAATTTGTGATCGAATATATAGTATATGACTATCATATCATAACTATCATATCATATATATAAACAATATGGTATAATAATGATAATATACATAATATATCAATATATAGTTTATTAATATATAGTATATCAATATATACTAGTTTATTAATATATAGTATATCAATATATACTATACACATACAGAAGGTATATTAATAGCCATATATTATGTATAGTCTATCAATATATAGTATATTAATGTATAGTATATTACAGCAATATAAATAGTATATGCGCTATATTATTCACATGGAATTTTCTATCAACGTGTTTTGTCCTTATATTCAATTAATAAGACAACTATGTAAATGGGGAGGGGAATAACAATTCAGGAGCGTTTGATTATTTAGAAAGAAATAATTAAACACAGCCTACGTTATTTTAGGAGAAATGTTGACTTTGAAAAAATTTGCTTGGGATGGGATAATGGAAGTGGTACTTTTATAAATAAATAGATAAATGTGGTATACAATTATCTCGACCACTTTTAAAATAAATAGATAGATGTGGTATACAATTATCTCCCAAAAAAATAATAACAAAAAGATCTAATTAATTCATGTAGGCCAGATGCCAACTCAGCAAAGCAGCAAAACACTGCCCACTCTCGGCGAGTGGAAGTGAGAGTTGGAAGCCCAAGTGCAAATTGGACTTTTCACACGCTGGCCACGTCGGGTGCGGCAAACCGGGTGGCAATTTGGAATGGTGTGTATCATTACCCAAAAATATCCTTCGTTAATCTTTTGGACCATATATACTCATGTCGTTAACTTTTAAGGCTAGAAATGCCCTCAATGTTTTGCTTAAGTCAAAATTACCCTAAAACTAACCGACTTTAAAAAAAAAAAGCAATTAAAAAATAAAATAGTAGGGGATAGTTTTTGCCTATCGTATTAGCGAAGGGCATTTGAAAACCATTACCAATAGTTTAGGAGAAGTTTTGGCCCTTTTCCGTTTGAAAATTATTGGTAGATTTTAAAAATTAGTTCTTGGCTTATTATCTATTTAAAATAAGCTTTTGGTAAAAGGTATTTACAGCTCACAAATGTATATACACAATACAAAATAAATAGAGAGTACAACTTAAACAACAACAACAACAACAACAACAACAACAACAACAAAATACCCAATATAATCTCACAAGTAGAGTTTGGGGTGGATGTATGCACAGGAAAGTGGAGAAACTATTTCCGATAGTTCATCGGCTAAAGAAAATAATTAAAAAAATGTTTGAAAAAAATTAGTACAACATAAACACATATATGATTAATGTATAATATCTAGCAATAATAAAAAAATATTAACTATATATACTCTTAGAAAATCATCAATTGAGTTTTATGATCGGTATGTATTGCATACATTATATATGTACTTAGTTGTACTTTCTATTTATTTTATATTGTGTATATACATTTGTGAGTTGTAAATACCTTTTATCAAAATCTTATTTTAAACGAATAATAAGTCGAGCTAATTTTTAAAATCTACCAATAATTTTTAAACGAAAAAGGGCCAAAACTTCTCCTAAACTATTGGTAATGGTTTTCAGATGCCCTTCATTAATATTATGGGCAAAAGCTATCCCCTATTGTTTTATTTTTATTTTTTTTAAAAGTCTGTTTGTTTTTAGGGTAATTTTGAACCTAAGTAAAATGTTGAAGGCGTTTCTTGCCCTATAGGTTAATGACAGGGGTATATCTGACTCAAAAGGTTAATGAAAGATATTTTTAAACCTATTCCAATAGGTTAGGAGCATTTTTGACCCTTTTCCAATAAAAGTTTTCTGATTTGTTAAGCTCAGCCAAAAGTGTGAAAGTGGCGCAGCAAGATGCTATTTTGTGAATCTTCCAAACATAAGTGACTAAATTTTATTGTTTAATGGATCAACAATTAGCGCGAAAATACCCTATTTAAGTGAATCCTATCACAACCATAAAATCAAAGTTTCCCTAAGACGCTGAACTCTAGTGTTCACTGCTAAAAATGCGATAGAGTGAATACTAACTTTCTATCTCGGAGCCTATAATAGTTTCAAGTTTTAAACGATGCAGAACAATACAAATACGATACAGAAATCTCATCGGCATGTTATGCTTTGGCTGATCTCTTTTTTTTCTAGTATTTCATTTATCCTATGTCTGATTTCTGAAATTCTCTGTTATAATGCATAAAAATTTAGGTGAACATGAACATTTTTGGATGGCCAAATACATATACAGCCCCTTGAAGTCATAATATTTCACTTAAACACCTCAACTGATGCTGGTTTCTATTAGAGCCCGTTTGGGTGAGCTTAAAAGTGACTTATAAGCTTATAAGCCCATTAATATATATTTGGTAATTTAAAAAATTTTAAACTTATAAGCCATAAGTGACTTAAAATCCACTTTTTGAAAAATTAGGAAAGGCTCTTAGACACATGAACTCTATAAAGAGTTCATGTGGAAGACAATAAAGAATTGGAAAAGAAAGAAATGTAGCAAAGACTTGTACACAACAACCATAAACTGGCAAGACGAAGGAAAAGATACAACGACGAACTCTCATTATATGACAGACCTGGAAACTCCCTAAGCATTTGGAAGCAAGAAGGGGTGACAGATGGGTGGTTTGGATTGGATTTGGATGAGTTAAAAATGGATTGAGCAAAAATATGTTGGATTGTAATCCACCCATATTAGTATGGGTAAAATATGGGTTTGATAAAATATGGATTAGGTAAAACTAATCCTGACTCATCTTATCCATTTGTATCTCGATCTCCTATTGCTTAAAAAAAACCTCATTGAAAATTCAACAAGAAGCTCAATGAGACCATCCCTGACCCATTTTTGGCCAATACTCTCTCTATTTTCTCTCATACCTATAGTAGTAACAAACTATGAAATTAAAATTTTTAATTATTTGTAAATTAAATTAGTTAAAAGATTGTGTTTTGAAGTAAAAGTAATCACATCAAACACTATATATATGGAGAAAAAAATTCATAAGTTGCATTTATTACTATTTCTTCAAACCTATACAGGTAAAACTAATGCAAGTAATAATGGTAAGAAGATACATTCGATGAAAACAATCCAAAACTTCAATCAAATTTGCATGGAAATATTTCAATAATTTTGTTAGCAGAAAATCAGATGAACAACAGAAGACCCAGGGATTTCCAGAAGTCTTTTCGAAAAGATCAATCAAAATTCTGTAAAAAGAAAATTAAAGGGATGCATTCAAAAACAAAAAGAAAAAAGAAAAAAGGGAAAAAAAGAAAGAAATTAGAAATAGAAATTTGCTTTCGTGCATAAAGTGGGTGTCCACTGTTGAGTCTTCTCTGCTGCAGCTGGAAGATGGGTAATGGAAGATGTGGTTCACATCCATCTTATTTGAGCTACCCATATTTTATCTATGAATTCCCATATTTTTATGGGTTAAAGATGGGTTGAAACCTAGATTTTGCCCAGCTAATATATCACTCATCCAGGCCATAAAAATATGGATAAAGTGGGTAGATTAATAATATATGGGCTGATATTGCCAGTCCTACTAACAAGCATAAAGCAAGACGATGGGTGAAATTATCTGTTAAGACACTGATTTGGTACAAGCCATTTGGGATCTCATGACGACAACCATATATACAATAGCCTGCTGAAAAGGAAAGAAGCAATATGACCAACCTGTAAAATGGTCTTGACTAAAGCAACAATCAAAGAATATACATGATACGTGGGCAACCTACATCAGGTTCGGTCTCTCAGCAATAAGTTTTACCCAACAAGGAAAGTTTGTGCAAAGATTGAATTGCAGTAATTGATCGACAAGCACGAAAGACGTTAAGTATCTCATTCAAAGATACACAGGCATCATGACACACAAATTCTCAAGGAAGGATGTCAAATACACTCAATGCCTGGATGTTCGACAAAAGCCAATCTCTTTTTCTGTCATACAACACAACCTACTCCTTGTCTTGACTGCTATGTAAAGCACTCAAGCAACCTTTTGGAATCTCTATACAATTTTTCATAATCTCCAAATCCAAATGCTAATCTATCATCCATGGTCTAGGCATTCTCTTAAGCTTATCTGTTGTTTCTGCATCAAATCTTTGCCAATGTGTTAACACACTTTTGTGCATTTTGCCACTTTATTACGGTTGCTTTGCGCTTGAACACCGAAATTGGTCAAGAATCTGCATTCAGAAAAAGCCGAATGGCAAGCCGGGCTGAAAACATTTATCTTCTAGAACAAAGACTTTCAAACCACCAGCATATGACACCAAGAGAACCCAGACAATCTCAATTCCACTTCCGTACAACTTGTAGTATGGTCGAACAAAATCAGCTGGCATTATACCCACACAAGAATCGCAAGAAAGAAATCCAATCACTATACAACCGAAACTGGCAAAACTCACAATCTCACACCATACCCAACTTATTAAATAAACAACCTCCCCCTATCAAGACTCTCAACAACAACCTTATCACGCTCAATACAATCAAGGACAGACAAAAAGACAAAAACTTACACCTTTACTCCTTTAGCTCAATTAAAAGATATTGCACCCAACAAACGAACTACTCCCTAGATACCCATTTCGAAATTTGATCAACAAAGATCTACACTCATCACCCAAACATTCAATACTATGACACCGCAAACGTCCAGCATTGAAACACAAAATTCAGAGCCTGATTGACCAAAGCAAGACAATGGTACAACACGAACTAACAAATGGAAACTGCAACTCCTAAACCACAAACACATTTTCTATATACACCAATCCATCAAAGTTAGCTTCATGACTTTTTGAAAAGAAAAGCACGAAACATGAAAAAAAAACCCCGTCACAACCCAAGACAAATACAATTTTGGACAACCTCCAAACCTCAAGCTGAGAATGCAAATATCCACATAACCAGAATCCCTGCGATAATCAGTTGTCATACTAAAAATCCGAATGCAGATTCAAGCCAATACATTGGTGTTTAATGCAATGCAGCCACTTTGTTTCGACTAATGAATCTTTCTTTGAGTAGATCTTTCAACACAAATACATGTTTCGCAGGCACTACAATAATAGGCAATAAACAGGGGCAAAATTAGCCGACACTGGGGCAGAATTTTGAGGTTGAACCTCAAAATTCATCAGGAAGGACACTATGCTAATGAGTGCCCCAATAGAAATAAGAAAGAATATAAAAAGCAAATAAAGTTTATGGAAACTATAGAAGAAGAAATAAATTTAGTGCCGGAAGAAGATAGTGGTAGTGAGCTTAGTGATTATAGTCTATATGAAATAGTGACTGAAAGTGAAGATGAGTAGTCATATTTACGAGGAAGAAAGAGACGAAGAAGGAAGTTTTAAACAAAGGTTAATATTTGATCCAAAAACTTTTGAAAAGATTTCAAAAGAAGATTTAGATTTAAGAATAAAGGATATATATGAGCAACCTTATTTTAGAAGAGAAAAATATACTTACTATATAGCGCATCGACAAGAATATCCTATACAGATAAGACATACCCAGGGGAACGTAAAGATTCCTATTATTAGTGAAGACTTAATAAAACAAGAATTGAATAAAATACCAGAAGGTATAAGAAATAAATTAACTAGTACATATATTGGAGGAATACAAATTATGATGAAGGTTTCAAGAAGGGATAGATACTCCGATAGAAATATATTTAGCAGATGATAGAATAACGAGTAGTCTAAAGGATAGTCTTATAGCTATAATGAAAGGAAATTTGATATATCAAAAGGTTAAGTTCACCATAAATCCGAATTTTAGCATAAGTATGAGAGAACCCAATAAAAAATCAAGCTTTAGTCATGTATTATAAGATGCATGGAATAGATATGAAACCCAATAGTGATGCAATTAGCATTACTGCTAAAGTAGTGTATGCTTTCACTAGCAAACATGTGATAAAAGACAAGCTAGGAGGTAAGAAATGTTTAATACTAAATATTTTTTAATTCTAATTTAGAATACGAACCAATAAGAGATAAAAGTGAAATAACTTTGCCTGAGGATTTATATATGGAATTTGATAAAGTACAGAGAGCTTTAACAGAGTCTAGAATTTCCGTACAAAAAAGAATAAGTTTTGAAGGAAGTAGGACTTTAAGGATAGGAAGTAGTGCCATAAAGGATAGAACAAGATTTGACTTAACTAAAAATAATAGAGCAGGGCAGTATAATATTTTAGTTTCGGTAATAAATGAAAGTATAAGTTATTATGTGACGCTAATAGATACTGGTGCAGCAAGAAGTCATATTGAAGGAAGTCTGATAAAAAATCATAGATATAAAGATTTAATAGAATCCTATAAATATGAAGACTACTTTGGAAATGAATACGAAATAAATAAATATGTAGAGATAGATTTACTAGTAGAAACTATAAAAAAAGAAGTCTATAAAAATTCCTATTAAAATAGATGTAGTAGAACATAGTACTTCTAATAAATTATTATTAGGAAATGATTTCCTTAGATTATTTGATCCCTATATAATAACTGAAGAATATGTAGAACTTACATACTATGGAAGAAGAATCCAAATACCTAGAACTAGTTAAAATAATACAAAAGAAAGTTACTATTTATATAAAAGTAGAAATAAAAGGAAAGACATATCATGCATATGTAGATACGGGAAGTGGAATGAACTTCATCTCCTATCCCATTGAAGAAATAAAGGAACTTCAAAAAGTAGTAGGAGTTGACATCCACAATAGACAAACCACTTTTGATAAAGGTATTGGAAAATTATGGATAGTTATAAGTCAATACGAATTGATAATGGAAGAAGTCTACTACTATCCACATATAGGATGTGATATGTTAATAGGAATGAATTTTCTTAATAAATATTTACCTTTTATTATTGAACCCACTAGGATCATCCTAACAACTCCATGTGGAAATAAGATTTCTACACCTAGAATACAACAAGCATATAGACATATATACAGGACGCGCAACCAGCGTGGTGAGTTAATACCAATAAGAAAAACAGAAAACCAAGATATAGATAGTAAACAAAGTCCTATTATAAAACAGAAAACTTTAGAACTTGTAGAAAAATGCTACGAAGACAATCCTCTAACATTTAAAGAACGAAGACAATATAGCAAGAAAATAAAAATAGAATTAAAGGACAAAGAACCTATTAAACAAAAGCCAATGTTATATAGTGTAGAGGATGAGAAGGACTATAAGATTATTATGGAAGAACTTCTAAAATATAATTTAATTAGAGAAAGTAAAAGTCCCTATAACTGTGCAAGTTTCTTGGTTAGAAACTGGAGTGAAGAAAAACGAGGTAAGCCAAGACTTGTAATAAATTATAAGCCTCTCAATAAAAAGGTTATAGATTATAGTTATCCTTTACCAAGAAAAGAATTAATATTTGAAAAAATAAAAGGTAGCAAATATATTCTAAATTTGATTGTAAATCAGGATTTTTCCAAATAGAATTAGAGGAAGATTCTAAGGAATGCACTGCTTTTAGTGCACCCCAAGGACATTATGAATGGAATGTCCTACCTATGGGACTAAAAACAGCCCCAAGTATATTTCAAGAAAAGCTAGATGCTATATATAAAAAGTATAGTGATTTTATAATAGTATATATAGATGATATACTAGTATACTCTAATAATTGGGAAGATCATAACAAGCATTTATTTGTATTTGCTATAGAAGCTTTCAAGACCGAGAAAGGAATTTGAAAAAACTATATTTTATTACAAGATAAGAGAGATAAGAAATATTTGGTTTGTTATAGCAGACCAATATGGAATAGAAGAAGTTGTAAGAGATAAACACGATCTTCGTGTATTTACTATAGGACTTATTTTAGGATTAAGAGAGTCGCTTCCTAAGGAAGTAGTAGATATTATAATTAAAAGGGTATTTAGAAGTATGATAGAAGATATAAGAGATTGGGCTCTAGACAGGCTAGAATATAGAAGTTTACTACACGGTAGAGATTATACTAGATATTTAAAATATGATGATTCTCCGTTAACGTATGTAGAAATACTAAGAAAAGTATATGGTGGACCAAGTAGAAAATTATATGACACCATACTTATACAGGAATATAACAAGATTGTAGCATATATTATTTTATGTTTAAGAAAAAGGCTACATAACAGAGAAATAGTATCAGAAATAGTGAAGAGAATATTTAATGAATCCTGAAAGTTCTAAGCCGGAGTGTAAGAGATCGTTAAATAAAGTTACTACTTCTAGAGATATAGAAAAAGAATTGGAAGAATTAAAGAAAAGAAAGAATGAGCTAGAATTTAATAAAATACTAAATGATAGCCATTTAGGTGAATCCATAAAAGTATTAAATGAAAATGTAAGAAATTTATCGGTACAAATAGAGTTAACTCAGGAAATATTACAGCTAGAAATGGAGAAGAAATATGCTGAAATAATAGGAATAAAAATAACAGAACAAACTGAGAGCAAAAGGAAAGATGTAATAAAAGAAAAAAATCTTAGAATATAGTAAAACCACCGAAATTTCGCCAATAATAAAATTAATGGTAGGAATGGAAGAAAGTAAAGATAAAGAAAAAGATGAAAATAAAATAGATATTAAGATGAATAGAATCGAAGAATATCTAGAAAATCCTGATTCCGATAAAGAAGAAGAAATACTAGGACTAGTAGAAGGTTTTAGAGATATGACATTAGAAACAAAAATGAATAAACCAAGTTCTAGTGGTACTAGACCAGATATAAAACCAGAAATACCACAACCTCATTATGAAGAAAGATACGAAGAAACCCCTGAGTGGAAATACGCTGATAAAAGATTTGATGATGAACCCTATATTAGGAAATATGTAGATAGGCGAAATTATTATATAAGAAGACAAAATAATAATAATAGGACAAGATATGAGTTTGAACCAGTAATTAGAGAACCAGAAGGTTTGTATCCTATGGGTATATACCTTAACTTAGATTGTACTAAAAATAAAGATGAAATGATAACACAATGGGTAAAACATAGTTTTTCGGTAGTAACTAAAGAAGGAATGGATGTGCAGAGAGCATTAGGATATTTATACGGAACAATGCGTGGAAGTATAGGGCTATGGTATAAAGAATTACCAAAAATATTAAAGGAGGAACTAAAGACTAAAACTAGCACTAAAGATTTAATAACGACATTAGAAAATGCGATAAGATTTGAATTCTTAGGACAGGACCTAGATAACGAGGAAAGAAGACAACTAAAATTAAAAAAGGATGCTATGAAAAATTTGAATCAGTTATCAATATGTGATATGTGTTATTTTGAAAATTATACATGTGAATTTCAAAAATATTTTTATGAAGCAAGATTAGGAATACCACCAAATCAAATTTATCAACAAATGGCTGATTTATATTTTGTAAAATTACCCCCTCCTTATGGACCTAGATTAATGGAAGAATATGAAAATTTAGAAATCCCAGATCATAGAGCAACCTTAGGAGGTAGAATAGAATTTGCTAAAGCAAAAATCAACGATTGGTGTAAAATTCAAAGGGAAAATATGAAAATATATAAGCATGCTAAAAGAGGAATTTGTTGTGAACAAAATGAAGAAGTAGGAGCTTACGGATGTCCCCTTACAAAAAGATTTATAAATAGAAAGTTTAAGAAAAGATATAAATGGGTAAAATTTCCTAGAAAACATAAAAAAAGGTATAAGCAATATTGGAAAAAGAAGAAACATAGGAATCCACCAAGAAGGAAAAGGTGTCAATGTTATGTTTGCCATCAGGAAGGACACTATGCTAATGAGTGCCCCAATAGAAATAAGAAAGAATATAAAAAGCAAATAAAGTTTATGGAAACTTTAGAAGAAGAAATAAATTTAGTGCCGGAAGAAGATAGTGGTAGTGAGCTTAGTGATTATAGTCTATATGAAATAGTGACTGAAAGTGAAGATGAGTAGTCATATTTACGAGGAAGAAAGAGACGAAGAAGGAAGTTTTAAACAAAGGTTAATATTTGATCCAAAAACTTTTGAAAAGATTTCAAAAGAAGATTTAGATTTAAGAATAAAGGATATATATGAGCAACCTTATTTTAGAAGAGAAAAATATACTTACTATATAGCGCATCGACAAGAATATCCTATACAGATAAGACATACCCAAGGGAACGTAAAGATTCCTATTATTAGTGAAGACTTAATAAACAAGAATTGCATAAAATACCAGAAGGTATAAGAAATAAATTAACTAGTATATATATTGGAGGAATACAAATTATGATGAAGGCTTATTTTCAAGAAGGGATAGATACTCCGATAGAAATATATTTAGCAGATGATAGAATAACGAGTAGTCTAAAGGATAGTCTTATAGCTATAATGAAAGGAAATTTGATATATCAAAAGGTTAAGTTCACCATAAATCCGAATTTTAGCATAAGTATGAGAGAACCCAATAAAAATCAAGCTTTAGTCATGTATTATAAGATGCATGGAATAGATATGAAACCCAATAGTGATGCAATTAGCATTACTGCTAAAGTAGTGTATGCTTTCACTAGCAAACATGTGATAAAAGATAAGCTAGGAGGTAAGAAATGTTTAATACCAAAAATATTTAATTCTAATTTAGAATACGAACCAATAAGAGATAAAAGTGAAATAACTTTGCCTGAGGATTTATATATGGAATTTGATAAAGTACAGAGAGCTTTAACAGAGTCTAGAATTTCCGTACAAAAAAGAATAAGTTTTGAAGGAAGTAGGACTTTAAGGATAGGAAGTAGTGCCATAAAGGATAGAACAAGATTTGACTTAACTAAAAATAATAGAGCAGGGCAGTATAATATTTTAGTTTCGGTAATAAATGAAAGTATAAGTTATTATGTGACGCTAATAGATACTGGTGCAGCAAGAAGTCATATTGAAGGAAATCTGATAAAAAATCATAGATATAAAGATTTAATAGAATCCTATAAATATGAAGACTACTTTGGAAATGAATACGAAATAAATAAATATGTAGAGATAGATTTACTAGTAGAAACTATAAAAAAGGAGTTTATAAAAATTCCTATTAAAATAGATGTAGTAGAACATAGTACTTCTAATAAATTATTATTAGGAAATGATTTCCTTAGATTATTTGATCCCTATATAATAACTGAAGAATATGTAGAACTTACATACTATGGAAGAAGAATCCAAATACCTAGAACTAGTTAAAATAATACAAAAGAAAGTTACTATTTATATAAAAGTAGAAATAAAAGGAAAGACATATCATGCATATGTAGATATGGGAAGTGGAATGAACTTCATCTCCTATCCCATTAAAGAAATAAAGGAACTTCAAAAAGGAAATAAATGATTTCCTTAGATTATTTGATCCCTATATAATAACTGAAGAATATGTAGAACTTACATACTATGGAAGAAGAATCCAAATACCTAGAACTAGTTAAAATAATACAAAAGAAAGTTACTATTTATATAAAAGTAGAAATAAAAGGAAAGACATATCATGCATATGTAGATACGGGAAGTGGAATGAACTTCATCTCCTATCCCATTGAAGAAATAAAGGAACTTCAAAAAGTAGTAGGAGTTGACATCCACAATAGACAAACCACTTTTGATAAAGGTATTGGAAAATTATGGATAGTTATAAGTCAATACGAATTGATAATGGAAGAAGTCTACTACTATCCACATATAGGATGTGATATGTTAATAGGAATGAATTTTCTTAATAAATATTTACCTTTTATTATTGAACCCACTAGGATCATCCTAACAACTCCATGTGGAAATAAGATTTCTACACCTAGAATACAACAAGCATATAGACATATATACAGGACGCGCAGCCAGCGTGGTGAGTTAATACCAATAAGAAAAACAGAAAACCAAGATATAGATAGTAAACAAAGTCCTATTATAAAACAGAAAACTTTAGAACTTGTAGAAAAATGCTACGAAGACAATCCTCTAACATTTAAAGAACGAAGACAATATAGCAAGAAAATAAAAATAGAATTAAAGGACAAAGAACCTATTAAACAAAAGCCAATGTTATATAGTGTAGAGGATGAGAAGGACTATAAGATTATTATGGAAGAACTTCTAAAATATAATTTAATTAGAGAAAGTAAAAGACCTTATAACTGTGCAAGTTTCTTGGTTAGAAACTGGAGTGAAGAAAAACGAGGTAAGCCAAGACTTGTAATAAATTATAAGCCTCTCAATAAAAAGGTTATAGATTATAGTTAACCTTTACCAAGAAAAGAATTAATATTTGAAAAAATAAAAGATAGCAAAATATATTCTAAATTTGATTGTAAATCAGGATTTTTCCAAATACAATTAGAGGAAGATTCTAAGGAATGCACTGCTTTTAGTGCACCCCAAGGACATTATGAATGGAATGTCCTACCTATGGGACTAAAAACAGCCCCAAGTATATTTCAAGAAAAGCTAGATGCTATATATAAAAAGTATAGTGATTTTATAATAGTATATATAGATGATATACTAGTATACTCTAATAATTGGGAAGATCATAACAAGCATTTATTTGTATTTGCTATAGAAGCTTTCAAGAATAAATTAGTATTATCAAAAAAGAAAGCAGAAATAGGAAAAGAAAAAATACAATATTTAGGTTTGATTTTATGTAAGGGAGAAGTAGAATTACAACCTCATATAGCTAAAAGTATCTTAGATTTTCCTAATGAATTTAGCGACAAAAGAGAACTACAAAGCTTCTTAGGACATTTAAACTATGCAAATAATTTTATAAAAAATGGAGCAAAACTAAGAGAAAATTTACAGAAAAAATTAAGGGGAAAAAAGGAATTTAGTTGGACTAAAGGAGATACTAAGGAAGTAATAAAAATTAAGGAAGCTATAAGAGAGTTAAAACCAATGCCTCTCCCAAAAGATGAAGATGAATTAATATTAGAAACAGAGGCCTCCGATAAATATTGGGGAGCAGTATTAAAAAGGCAAGGCGATGAGATTGTTCTTAGATATGCATCCGGAGGATTTCGAGGAGCAGAATTAAATTATGATATAAACGAAAAAGAGTTACTAGCTGTAATTAGAGCAATAAAAACCTTTGAGATATGGTTAATAAGGAAAGAATTGTAAGTTCTACATATTCTCCAGTTATTATATAGGGATCAAATAATCTAAGGAAATCATTTCCTAATAATAATTTATTAGAAGTACTATGTTCTACTACATCTATTTTAATAGGAATTTTTATAGACTCCTTTTTTATAGTTTCTACTAGTAAATCTATCTCTACATATTTATTTATTTCGTATTCATTTCCAAAGTAGTCTTCATATTTATAGGATTCTATTAAATCTTTATATCTATGATTTTTTATCAGACTTCCTTCAATATGACTTCTTGCTGCACCAGTATCTATTAGCGTCACATAATAACTTATACTTTCATTTATTACCGAAACTAAAATATTATACTACCCTGCTCTATTATTTTTAGTTAAGTCAAATCTTGTTCTATCCTTTATGGCACTACTTCCTATCCTTAAAGTCCTACTTCCTTCAAAACTTATTCTTTTTTGTACGGAAATTCTAGACTCTGTTAAAGCTCTTTGTACTTTATCAAATTCCATATATAAATCCTCAGGCAAAGTTATTTCACTTTTATCTCTTATTGGTTCGTATTCTAAATTAGAATTAAATATTTTTGGTGTTAAACATTTCTTACCTCCTAGCTTATCTTTTATCACATGTTTGCTAGTGAAAGCATACACTACTTTAGCAGTAATGCTAATTGCATCACTATTGGGTTTCATATCTATTCCATGCATCTTATAATACATGACTAAAGCTTGATTTTTATTGGGTTCTCTCATACTTATGCTAAAATTCGGATTTATGGTGAACTTAACCTTTTGATATATCAAATTTTCTTTCATTATAGCTATAAGACTATCCTTTAGACTACTCGTTATTCTATCATCTGCTAAATATATTTCTATCGGAGTATCTATCCCTTCTTGAAAATAAGCCTTCATCATAATTTGTATTCCTCCAATATATATACTAGTTAATTTATTTCTTATACCTTCTGGTATTTTATTCAATTCTTGTTTTATTAAGTCTTCACTAATAATAGGAATCTTTACGTTCCCTTGGGTATGTCTTATCTGTATAGGATATTCTTGTCGATGCGCTATATAGTAAGTATATTTTTCTCTTCTAAAATAAGGTTGCTCATATATATCCTTTATTCTTAAATCTAAATCTTCTTTTGAAATCTTTTCAATAAATTTAATAAATAGTCAAGATTTGCACGTTCGATCCTTTAAGCAAATACAAATAAATCATGTTTAATGCTATTTGGGGGTCAAAAACCCGTTTGAATTGTTTGAACAAGTTGGCTTATTAAACTTGAGAACAAGTCGGCTAATGATATGTCATGATGAATGATTCCTTGCGTTGTTACTAAGGTATGGAGTTAGCTAGACCAGGTTTTATATCCTCGCAAGTGGACGATTTGGGAGCAGGAATGTCTCAGACCAAATAGATTCCAAGTTATCCCCCTAAAGGAATTTTTGTAAGGGAAAGGTGGTAATGAACCAGGATATTTTGCACAATTTTGAAGTTGCCAGGAGTGGCGGGAGGTATAAGCGATATGCACAATTTTAAAAATGTACATGTTTTGTAAGAAATTTCACATGTTTTCTATAAAAATGTGTAAGTTTTGAAAATGGATGCAGATGTCGAAGTAGTTCACAAAATGACTTTTAAAAGGATGAGTAAAAAGAAAAACAAGACAAACAAGTTATTTTGAAAAAATTGGATAATAGGAACAAGACAATATTAAAAATGCAAAAAAGAATCATGAAACCGTTTTAAAAAAGAAAAGATTTAACAAACTTGTCGAGATTTGAAAACTATTGAAGCATGGAATGTCTTCTCCTAAAAGAAACTTCTAAGAGTGGGTTTCTAGACACGGTTATTGTTCCCCCGATGGACAACCGAGGGGTGGGTACGTTTAGAATTGTTGGTTGTACCACAGACCAACTAGATTCCAACCACTCCCCCTAAAGGGTGCTTTGAGAGTGAAACGACCGTGAGATCCACGTAATCGTTCATAGTGTGTGCATGTGTAAATTTACAAGAGTGGAAGAGGGTGTAAAGAAAAAAACAACCCAACAAAATTTAAATGATAAGAGATGCGCCAAGAAAACTAATTTTCAATCCTACAAGAAGGAAAGAAAAGTTTAGTCTTGAAAAATGACAGAGACATAAGAATAAAGAATCCCAATATAAAGTCCGTTATGGTTAGAATCTTGATATCCCCAGCGGAGTCGTCATTCTGTCGACACCTATTTTTTCCCGAACCGTTTAGAGCTTGAAATAGGGCTTGACTTATTGGAACTCACGGGTAAGACTTGGAGTTGCCACCTAACATATTTTTTAACTAGGCGTATTAGGGCGCCTACTTTTTTTCTAGCCAATTTTTATAGTTAACTCAAAAAACGTGATCTTGCGAACTAGAAATTCTAGGTAAGGGTTCAAGTGAACCCGAAAGAAACGTGTTATGCACCTTTCGGGTTCCACCAAATGTTGTTACCGGCCGGACTAAATAATTGGTATTCGAAAATTAAACTAAACTAAATCTTAAGTAAACAATTTCCACTATAATATAAAAGTTAGATACATATAATGATTAAAATAAAATACAAGGTTCAAGTTCACTAATTGCTTATTCTTTAGTAAACTTCAACCAAAGATACCTTGCAAAAGTAAAAATAAATTAGTTAGTATGCCAAAATAAATTAGTAACAATAAGTCAAAATTGAAAGAACTTAATAGCAATTAATTTAGAAGCATTTTGGAGCGCTGTCTTTGAAAATGTCCATCCAAATGTACATTGCAAATTAAACAATAAATTAGTAAGGATCGTAAATAAAATAAACTAAGATTGAGTAAAAATGTAATAGTTTCGAAATACTTTGTCTTCTCCGATTGGGTCGTCATTAACGAATTTCGCCAGAGTGAACCTCGCGAAAATACGAAATTGAATTAGTACGATGATGATGATGATGATGATGATAATAATAATAATAATAATAATAATAATAATAATAATAATAATAATAATAATAATAAAACTAATAGTAAGGATAATAAATAATAAATAATAAATAATAATAATAATAACAATAATAAAAGTGATAATAAAAAGAAAATAAAAGGAAAAAAAGATTTTTGAAAGGTTTAGGCTCAGATTCGGGTGATAGGGGGTTAAAGATACGTCACGACTGCAAACACGTTGGCCAGTCGTGTTGCCATGCCAAGTGCGGATCTCGTTGCCTATCCTACTTGTTTTTGCAACATTGTATATAAATGTTATCGTGATCACCTATTGTTTTATTTTCGGAGGGACACATAAGGGGCATTGTATACGTAACTGGATGGGACGGGACTTGTATTAGCCTCCAAAACGTCATTGGCCTAACGGTATACATCTGTCAAAATCAGTGTATAGGCCTCAAATTGATTACTTTCATTGGCTAGGCCAAGTGTGGTATCACAGAGTCAGTATAACTAAGCCAACAGCATCAACAGAGTGCATGTTTTTTGCTAAGAAATACGTAACCAGCCCAAAACCTGGCCAGATCATAATTCCATAGTCAAGAGCAGTCAAACCCCTTAAAGCAAATCTATAGCCACGATAGTCCTTGCAAATCAGTCAAAAACGGAGCCAAGTTAATAGTCGTATATATAAAAGAATAGCATAAGCAGCAGTAAAGGGAACAAGTAGTTCGAATCATGAATTTTTCGGTGGGACGACGATGGAGCGGAACAGAGCCAAGTTCTCTGGCGTTGCTTGCAGCAGCAGTCAGTATGAGAGGGAGGAGCGACACCGACTTGCTTAGCGGTGTCACTGCCGCTCCAGCTCTCGTTTTCAATTACAGTGGGAAATCAGATAGAAATGTAGGAAGAGCGAGAAACTGGATCTCTGGAAATGGCTTTTTTTCCGGTGGGTTTCCAAGCAATTTCCAGTCCTGGGTCTTCCCCCACTGCCCCGATCTTTTTCAATTTCCTCCGCCAGTCTCGATCTCCCTCCCCTCGTCACTGGTTGACTTTATATGTGTATAATGAGGTTTGGCGTGTATTAATGTGTGTAGTGTTTGGGTGTGTGTAAATGACGTGTGGGTGTGAAAGTAGAGAAGAAAGAGGGAATTGGTGGTATGGGTGTGTCACTGTTATGATATGTGTATATGTCTGTATTGTACGGCGGTTGTGTATTGATGTTTTTGATAGTGTAAAGAAAATGAAAGGGTTAACAGAGGTGCTGTTGTTTTCTAATTTAGATTTGGTGGTGTTTTCGTCCTCTCTCCTGGGTACCTTATATCGTGAGTATGTGTATAGAGGGGAGATAATTAAGACTTGGCCCCATGGTGTAAAACAAGGAAGCAATATATACAAAAATTTGAGGCATTCCAACGTTATCCTTGGGGTAGGATGAGTTTTGAATTAACAATGGAATATCTGATCAAGCCAATGGAACCTCATGCAGAAGGAAGCCAGACTTACAATCTTTATGGCTTTCCATGGGCATTCATGGCCTGGGCTCATGAAGCTATACCTGCCTTGAGGCCAAATGATTTGCCAAAAGAAAAAACAATGCCAAGGATCATAAACAGGCTTACTGAAATTTGTGAAAGAGATACAGAAAGGTTGTTTGACCAACATGATGTTCCTGTAAGTATTCCATTTTCCATATATGTTATGTAATGACAACTTCGTGTTTGCTGAGATATTTCTAATTGATGTTCGGAACATCTTCATGAAGAACCGTCAACTGCTTCAGTCAGCGATGTTCGGAACATCACTTCTTGATGTTTTCGAACAACATGACTCTGTTCCAAACAACTTTAAAATATTTTTAAAATTTAGTTGATATTTATTTAATATTGTTGGGTATATAACAGGTTGTTCACCCTTTCCTCATTCCTACTGATGACGAGCTGGACATGGATTACTTTCTAGACCTCGTGCCATTTGAAGACTCCGAAGACGACAAAATAGATCGTTTTTGTAAAGTGTTTGAGGATGCTTGCAGCGTTGGTCTTGTTGGTGGCACTACAATTTGTATCTTCAAGAACAATCCTGCAACCCCTCCAAGACAAGTGATAGAAATTAAAGCTATGGAAGCCCCAGAAATGATGATGTTTGGAGTGATGGTGAATACAATGAAGAGGGAATTGGTGGCCTGCAAGATGTAAATATTGACATTAGAAACAAAGCTGATGGTGATGAAGTTGGCGGTGAGTTTGAAGTTGCTGGTATCACTGAAGTTGGTATAGTGAAGAGGAGCTCCAATTGCAGAGGCTGCAAATGTGATGAATACAGCGGATGGAGGGAAGCAATGGAGCAAAATATTTTGGCTTATGATCAAAAGATCGTGGTTTATGAGAAAAAGATGGTGGTTTATGAGCAATAGATCGTGCCTTATGAGACAAATATTGTGGCTTCTGAGCAAATCAAAGGTGATTCTTCTGGTGGTGATGGATTCGACATCTCCAAATGTAGCAGTTGCAATTGCAAAGATTGCAACGATTGGCGTAAAGGCATGGAGATGGAGATGGCGGCCATGCAAGAGACGATTGAGCAGTTGAAGAGCAAAACGATTATAAAACCTGCAAAGGCTGTGAAATCACCACAAACAGAACAGAAGAAGAAGCAGGAAGAATTTGGTCCGAGGCTTCCAGTGGATATTTACAAGCCATTGAAGCGGAAAAAAGTGGTGGCTTTGAACGCATTTATCAAAAAGAGGAAGAAACAAAAAGATTTTTTTCTTGGATTGCCGATGAATTACCAAGATTTCAAAGATCTGATGAACAAGATTGTATGGCTGTGGGACATTGTAAGTTTATTTTTGAATGATTTTCTGAACTTCACATTGTTGTAGGGAACATACTAACTGAGTTCGGAACATCGTTATTTTGCTTGGAACAAGTCAAGCATCTCTAGCTTCTCATAGATTTCTAGTACATCACACAGTCGTTCCAAACATGGAATGATGTTCGGAAAGACAGACCTTTCCTTCACTCACTTATACTCCAATTTATTTTTGTCTCTTATATGTTATGCAGTATGTAGAAGCTGTGATGACAGTGATTCGGGAGAGACATTTGAATTACCCTGATCCTTACGATCAAAGTGACTTCATTTTGGATATGGCATTCTTGACAAACATGAAAAAACGCTACTACCAACTGGAAAAAGAGGCGCACGATGATAAGATACCGCTTGATGAGGCGTTGAAGGCATATCAGTTTGATGAGGATTATCTGAAGTATGCACATGGAAAGCTACCCTACCCAGGGGGTAGGTATTTGGCTGGTGCTAAGAGGATCTTCACCGTCTTCAACATCAACGACAATCACTACGTGTTGGTGGTGTTTGACATGGTTGAAGCGAAGGTTTGGGTGTATGTGACACGACCCGAAATCCGGTTAGGCCGTGCGGGCACCCGACATCCTCCCCTAGACCCGTCGGGCGAACCCTTACCAATTAAATCAGGAAAATAAAAATAACAATTTACAAATTAGGACAAGACTTAAAATAAATACACAGACATACTGATACCTCTAAGCTGTACAAAAGAAATTACAGCTGACTACCCAACATGCTAGGTTTAGGGCTATCCAGACCAGACATCTAAGAGTACAAAAGAAGACAGATGCCTCCTGAAGGGAGCAAAATGCAACTGAAATAATGAACAATAAACTGGTGGCCATCCGGAATAAATCTGGCTCACCCTGACAGCTGAAGTCGTCTTCGCTCCTGAACAACGCGGCGAACTCAATCCTGGAGCGAACCTGCCGAAACGAAATAGATAGACAAGAAACAAACAACAAACAAGGGTGAGTCAAAAGGACTCAATAAGTGGGGCAGACTAGCCACCTCAAAGAATAAGGTAGCTAGCCAGGGAGAAGAAACAGATGCACCAAATTCCTTTTATTTAAATTACAAAAAGGCAGAGCCAGATAATAACTAGAAGCACGTATGAAACCTTAAACTCAGCCAGGACTACGAGCTAGAAACATATCAACAAATAAGCAATGCTCGTATGAGCAGAACAGTAGTTATATACCACAAGTCTACGCAATGGTATGAAAATGAAATGAAATGAGATGAAATGAAATCTGATGCAAAGGGTCACATGTGCCCGTCCTCCCATCTCGAAGCGGAATACTCCTGCATTCGAGGGGAATCCAATCTGATAACCAACTGGAGCGGAATACTCCTGCTCCTGGGGCGGAATACTCCTGCACCCGATACAATATAAACCAGAGGCGGAATACTCCTGCACTCTCTTGGGGCGGAATACTCCTGCACTCTCTTGGGGCGGAATACTCCTGCACCCGATATAATACAATGGAGCGGAATACTCCTGCTCCTGGGGCGGAATACTCCTGCCCTCAATATGATACAATGGAGCGGAATACTCCTGCTCCTGGGGCGGAATACTCCTGCCCTCAATATGATACAATGGAGCAGAATACTCCTGCTCCTGGGGCGGAATACTCCTGCTCCCAATATGATATGCAATGTAATGCATATGAATGACATATAATGCATATAAATGCAATGTAATGCAATAATAAACTTTCACCGGCGCGGGACTCTCATCGACAGCCGGGAAGTAGATGCCAACTTACAGCCAGGGTACAATGCTCAAATCCTCAATACAATACCAACAATAGGACATAACATATAATATATAATATAAATCCAAAGCTAAGGCGTAATGAGTACGCCTATCGGCAGCTACACACGTAAGGAATACGTGGTAGAAAATCCACGAGGCCAGGTGCCTCCAAAAAAATGGATATAAACACTTACCTCTCTCAAAAGTTAGCATTGCGACCAACAACCGCGTTATTTTTGAATGCATTGCCAAACGATCCCACTGCGATCAATAAGCAGAAAAATATATCATATTAGGCTAAAGGCTTCATCCCTCACATCGTAGGGCAATCCAGGTAGGAACCTGATACCCTATTCGCATACGCAATACGCAGGCCAGGCCTATATACAGGGTTTAAGGCCACATAACCAAATCCCAAATAAATTATATTTATAAGTTGCCCATAACTCACTGAGCACGAATACATAATCAATTTCATTATCGGGGTCCATTTGACCCTTTAAACTATCAATTTACGTCATTAGGGCGATGTCTAATATTCCTATTTTTACCGCAAAAATATATTTAAACACACGTAATAAACTCAAATACTATATTAGGATCATTACCTGAATGTTTCAGGGTGAAAATTCTACTTTTTCCCGGCCCCTTTTCTTATTTTCTGGCATTTTTCCACTGCATATTTTTTTGTTTCGCGTCTCTGCAATTTTTTGCTCCAATGCTCCTGTTTCTGTATCTATTAACTCCGTCCTTAGCATTTAAGCTAAGGACCAACCGACCTTTTCCTTTTTTTTTTTTTTTTCTTTTATTTTATTTTCTTTTCTTTTCATTTTCGCGGCGACAATTAAAATAGTACCCTACGATATTCGAAATAATTCCAACTTTTGCATACGAGTTATACAAAATATATGTAACATACTCGCGAAGACGGATTTCAAATTGGACTCCCGAAACTCAAGATGCGAATTTAAATGAAAAGAAGTCTAATTATTTAACTTTCGGCATTTTAGCGAAAACTAGCCGAACAACATCGAAATTCACTTTCGAAAGCTCATAAAAGTCACAAATAATCATACGAACCCAACGACGCTTTCGAATTTCGAATCGGAGCTCATTCGGCAAAAACCGAGCTCGAAAATCTCTTTTTAATATTTATCGCCAATAAAAATTGAAACCTTCTTCCGATGCCTACCAAACGAGGTCTGATTTAGCTCAAATTTTACAGACAGGTCCTAATGGACATTATAAATATTTTAAAATTATCGGCACGCCAATCGGAGTCCTAGCTTCCGAAACGACTGACCGAGGTCGTTTCAGTATGATTGCAATCATGGTTGCAATGATGATGAAAAGTTCTTGCCAATAATTGTCCACATTCTCTACATTTTCTCGATCTATGTCAGAATTTCTAAGCTATTCAAAGACTTGGATCCGATGTGTAAGGAAGGAGACATGTGGTCGTTTGAGAGAGTGCCAAGATCATGTTGTCCACAAAATCTAACAGGGCAATCGTGTAGAGTGTTCGCGTTGATGTACATTGAGCATCTCATTACAAACACCCCCATGGACAAAATTTGTGACAATGTGGCTGATCAGTGGAGACGACGTTTAGCCGTTTGTATTTTTGACGGAAAAATGAAGCCTTGATTTGTGTAATATGTAATATTTGCATAATCTTTTAAATTTTATTTTGGTTATGTAATTAGGTATGGATGACTTTTATTTTCTTAGCCAAGTAATAGCTTTTGATGTGCTTAAAAGGATAGCTTAATTAGTCGCAATTAAAACAAAATTCTTATATATTGTTCAGTTGTTCAGCATTCAAAAGAAAATGACAGTAAAATTTAGACGATTATTACATAAGGTCCAGAACGACGTATTATTGTTCCTGAAAAACAATATGATGTTCCAAACATCTGCAACATTTAATTAAGCTTACCCTAGAACAATATTACTTCGTTCTGGAACGATAAGTCGCTCCATAATATAACCACTGACAAATAAAATTATAACTAAAATAATTATAAGCAATCAAACTTAGGGTGCATGTTGCGGAGCTTGTGATGGTGCTTCAGGTGGTGTTCCTGGTGGTGTGGAGTACGTGATATAATCAATTTTCTTTTCAGCAAGCAGCCCTTTAAGCATTCTCTTCATCCTTCTTATGTCCCTTCTATAATCATGGAAGAATTCTTCGAATTTGAATTTCCATTCCCACACTTCATACCTCAACTGGTCCAAGTCGTCGTTTGAATTTTCAGAATCTGAATGCGAACTCGAGGAAGGAACTCTAGGCCATCTTGAACTCGATGCTCCTCTTATCGGTGCTCCCCTTATTCTTGGACGACGAGGACTTTTGAAATATGTGGAATCAATGTGTGACTGTTGGGTGTTTATAAGAGTAAGTGGCAATCGACGAGTCTGTTGGGAATGGTTTTATGGAAAGTGACTTTTGACGAAACTCGTAACCATTATGTACTACTCAAACGAGTGCAACTGCTAATTGTAACATGCAGTTCGGAACATTTTGAACTTTTAGATTTTAACATGCAGTTCGGAACATTTTGAATGTCGTTCGGTATATTGTGCTTATTTAATTATAGATGGATTAGTTTTTTAGAAAATGAACAGAGTATATAAATTGTTCATCATTTGTTCAAAACGACAGTCTTATGTTCTGCGCATAACATTGGTGTTCGAAACATGAATATCTCATTGTATAACGGTTGCTTATGTTCCAGAACGACAGTTTAACTTTCTGAACGTTATCAAGATGTTCTGAACATACTTATAGGAACTAGACAAACATATTTTTCATTGATCATCATCGTAGAGCGTTACAAAAAGAATGCTAGTTATATTAGCATTCAAATGGAGAAAATGCACATCACTGTCAGTGCTTTACAAAAGGAATGCTACTTATACTAGCATTCTAGCAAAAGATACTAGAGGGCATCAATGGATTAACATCATAGCCCCAGTGTGGAATTTTTCTGCAAAGTTCCTACCTATATCCTTCAAGAGGGCATCAATGGGGTATTCTCTTTGCTCCTTCAGCATGGAATTAATGGACTCAGCTATGTTTGATGTCATAACTTGAAACCTATTAAAAAGAATAAATATTATAATAATCAAAAGATGTTCCTAACATAAAGCACAAGTGCAGATATAGGAATAAGAAGTGCTGAACATTCATGATGTTCCTAACATGAAGCATACGTTCAGAACGATAATAAGGAGTTCGGAACATCGTTTGAAAATAAAATTTCCTAATAATGTTCTTCACATATATGTTATGTTTGGAACGCGTAGTGTGACGTTTGAAACATATTGAAAGCAAACAGTAATATCAGACCTTGTTATTATAGTTTACCTGTTTCCTAGGAAATATAATCTGCTCCATCTATGATAGCCAACAACATTTTCAAGATAATCCGCTATCCTCCAATCAATAGTCCTGATCTCATTCATAGCATCAGTGAACTCCTCTACCCTGTATGCCTTTGCTGCAGTGCAGTATTTATGAAGACTGATTCCAAACTGAAACTTTGTTCAGATGCTTTCACCTAGGTGCCACATGCAAACTCCATAGCGTGCAGAAGGAAACACTTGGGCGAGTTTCGAGATGCTCGGATGTCTATTCGAAATAATGCACAACTCTTCACTATCTGAAACTATGTAGCATAATTGTTCGAAAAAATACTCATATGATGTGTCACGCTCTTTGTCTACAACACAAAGGTAACAGGGAATACGTGACTCATTGCATCCTGAGCAATATCAGACAACAACACCCCTCCATAATCGCCACACAATGTGTACCGTCAACGGCTAGGACTTTTCTCACGTAAGTAAATCCCCTGATCCACGCTCCATAAGAGAGAAAAAAATACAAGAACTTCCCTGTGCTAGAAAGCCTCAAATCTGTCTTGGTTCCTGGATTCTTACTCCTAACCATATAAGCATAAGCATCAAGAATTTCAATACCTTTCTCATTTGTTCCCCGTGTCAAAGCTTTTGCAAATTGACAGCCCCTAAGACACTTCCAGTAGCAAACCTTACAACCAAAATCGTTGTTAAGGGACTCCCTGACAGCTTTTGTGGTTGGACCTTTTCCCATTAAATATTTACCTTTCATGAACTCACCAATTATCTGGGCAGAGGCGTGTGAATTATGACTGGAATGATGTTGGACACTACATGTGTACAAGTTATTGTAAACGCTAATGTAGAACCTATCATTACTTTTATACCTCATTGCCCTTAACCACCATTTGCATTTCACATCTAAACACCTAGCATTAAAAATTTTTGCAGTATTCTTCAATGCTTTGTAATTAAAACGATGTTTAACTGCTGCAATCTTCAATTTGGTGACCAGTTCTTTCTTATTGGCGAAAGTCATACCTTTTTCAAAACATGTGCCATCGACGAAGTGAAATATCGGCTCGTTGCTTTGTGTTGGAAACACAGGGGTATAAATGGCAGGATCTTCCTCTACATATTTTTCTTCTACTTCTTCTTCTTTTTCTTCGTCTATATCTACGCCTCCTCTGTCTTCTTCTACCCCTCCTCCTTTGTCTTCTTCTACTTCTTCATGTAAGTCATCCAATCGCTGACTAAAATCATGCCCTCCACTATTTGGCATTTCTTGGTCATTAGAACCAACACATTCCTTCGTCGTAGAAACCACAATTACCCTTAGAGTGGGCCTAGCACCATTACGATCAGCGTTTGCCATATAAAGGCGTACATCATCATCATTTTTTATTGTAACGGGAGGAGTCTTTTGATTTGCGGCAACACTCAGCATGTAAGTAATGCAAATGTCCCTCGGATTGTCTCTTATCCCCCAACTTCCGATGATTTTGTTAAGTAGAACATCATACGTAACATCTCTAGGTACAAGAATGGGTCTTGACTCTTTAACCTTCGGAACCCAAGCATAACATTTAGAACGCTCCACCCATTCACCTTGATAATTAACTCCTAATATAACCTCACCCACCGATGGTCACCTGCAATAAATTGGAATGACCAACTATTAGTATTACTAATATTTATACAGTATGTTCCAAACCTCAATGTTGCTCGTTTGGAACATCTCTGCTGACGTTCTGAACATCACACGAATTTTGTGCGGATTATAATTTACGGCATTCACTAAATATAATGCTTCGCTTGTTTACTAGTTCATATTCACTAGATTCATGCAACTCTAGTAATAATTTTAAGAAAAATAGTCTAAAGCTAGAGACTAGCTCTTGTTTAGATAGAATCTCTAATTCTAATTTTTTATTACCTATGGTTCTTGCTATAGCAAGATCTTGACTAAGTTCTGTATATTTTTCATCACTTCGATTTATGTATTCAACTAATTTTTCTAGATTATCTAATTCAAGATTGGTGACTATATCTAATGCATTTTGTATATCACTTTTGTTTGGATTAATAATAGTCATTTAAAGAATATAGTTCTATCAGAAGCATGAATTAAAGAACAAATCTATATTTAACTAAATATTAAACATTCTTGAGTTAGCATAAATACCTCTTGTGCCCACTTCGCAAGGAAAACCCGAGCAAGTTTTAGACTACAACATAATGTAATCAAGGAACTAGAACCCCCTAGTACCTAGAACCTTCCAAGCCACACGTTAGCTGGTAAGGTCACCTCTACTTAACCTCAAAAAGTAATCTCTACTTAATGCTTCTAAACAAGCGAATAGATTACAACTCAATAGCCTATAACAAAGAAACTAAAACAACAGACTTATCTATGAAACTGCTCCTTCGTAAGGTTTTGCTGCTCATCCTTTGTTCTTGCACACAAAGCTTCTCACGATCTAATTGTACTTGATATGCTCTGTAGAGACGTCTTTTGTGCGTACAGATTTTGGTCAAACTAACTTGTATATATAGGAACTAGACTTAGCCGGATCCAACTAAGTTTAGGAATCCTTTTCCTCTTTGAAATCAATTTAGACAAGGTTATCCATATTTCCTTATTTAAAACCTAAGTTAATTTGCCTTATTTTCCAATCCACTGTCGTTTAGGAACCGCGTCCTTCTCAGCACCGCCTATACCTTCTTCTACTTCCGGTAGGATTGAAACTTTGACTCCAGCCGTTCTCTTCTTTCCTTTTTCAGCTCTGACTTGAACAACTCGTTGAACAGCCGGTCTTCTTCATTCAACTGTAAACCTTTTCGTGGTCCACTTAGCACCAAGTCCTTTATCATCTTCAAAACTCATCCTTCAACAAATTCCCCCTTTTTGATGATGACAAACCATGCTGTCTCACCGACGGTTTAGATGCTCAAGAACCTGTAAAAATCAACCACTAACCACGAACCAGGGTAATAACAGTTAGGCGAAAAATAGGTCACAAACATATAATGAACTAATCAACATCTAACTTCCCCCTTTTGGCATCATCAAAAAGTTTCACAGATTGTAGTAACCTGCTTAACTTAGATTAAGTCTAGTTGACTCTAGTGCCAAAGGAAGCAAGCCAACCTTTAAAAGTCAGGAACCTGTTTCAGACTGTTGACACCCAATTTTGTCCCGAATTGTAAGTTAATATTAAATTATAAAGTATATTTAATTAGAAGGGCTAAAAGTGCGAGACATAACCTAAATTTTGTCCTATCTGCAAAAACCATTATATAATATCTAAACTCCCCCCAATTTGAAATAACCCAATCCCCCAACCCAATTCCTGACCCGGTTAACCCCAAAATTCCTACCCGATTCCTAAAAGATTAAAAGCGAATCAGTCCAAATTCCAGCGAATCCATTTTCTGCCCGTTTGAGGGGTCGTTTGGGTATTTTCTGGCAGCCTAAAAGAACCCTAAGGGTAGAGGATATTAAGGGGAGTCTTGGAGAAGATTAGAAAAGGGGGAAGGAGATAGATGAGAGGAGGGCAGCGGCAGTAAAAGGGAAAATAGGAAACAAGCAGACGAGATCACAGCATACGTTATAGTTTTAGTTTTAAGTTTATAAGAAAATATAGTGTCACTGTTTCTTTGGATTTTTTTAGTTGTGTAGTCTCTTCCTTTCAAGTCGTCGACCTCGCTCGAGTCGTCACCTTATTCGAGTCGCATTTCTTCGGATCGACACCCAGCTCGCTGCTCCGCAAGAGGTAATAAACTACATCTTTATTCTTTTTATAACTCGCTTGAAAACATAGTCTGCTTGTGGTATTTATTTAAAAGTGTGTAAATATTGTTTATGTAGCACTCAATTTTCTGCGTATATGTTGTTACTAGTTGGAGATTTGTTTACTGGCTTGATTTCATTTTTTTATAGTTAAAGTAATTATTTGTTGTTCTGAAGATAGAATGAGGAAATGAGTTTTGTTTCTTTTAGTTTTATGGTTTAAAAAATATCAGGTTAAAGGTTGAATTTTGTTTATGTTTTCTATCAAATGAAGGAATAAGTACTGTTTTCTTTAGTTTCATTCAAAACTAACCATGTTAACACTAAAATTTCCATCTAGAACCATGTTAAGATTAGATTCTTGTCTTTAAACTGATCGAAAACCGTGATTGAGCACATCTCTTGTCTGTTCTTATCATAGTTCGTAAGCTCATTCCCCTAATGTTCATGGATGTAGTCTGTGGCTTCTAGCAGGGGTTAAATCTTAGTCTTTATAATCTAAAGTATGTGTGAGCCCTTTTCTTTACTGATGTCTTCTAAAGTGCTCTGAAATCAGTTGGTCATATACAGTCCTTCGAGCCAAAATTCTGGTTGGTTATGTCCCTGTTTCTCTTGTTCATATGTCCTAAAATGCTTTAGCTCCCTGTTAGTATCTCCTATTATTTCTGCCTTTAAGGCTGAGGATGTGATTGAGAGCTATAGGTCTGTTTCTAGAAGTTTTTGTTTTCTCTTTCCTGGTAGTTTGCTTGTTGAATTTATTTAGAATTGAGCCAAATTGTTTTGTGTATGGATGAATGTTGATAAAGGTTGAAAATTGGTGGGGTGCTATTCTGGAGAAGAAGTTAAAGGGCCTAGAGAGCTGCAGGTGGCTAGTATTAGCTTGTTGTAGTTGTTCTGGTAGGTTGCAGGTTGTGGAGTAGTCTGGAGGCCTTTGAGTTGGTCCTTGTTAGTTGAGAGACGTTCAAATTAGTATAGGGGCTTATGGGATCAGTGTGTATGTGTCCAGCATTCTGTGAGCTGGAAGGGAATCTAGTTTGTTGAATGATGTGTAAAGACAGTAGCTTGGTCTTGTTTGTCTTATTTGTGAAAGGTTTAAGCAGGCACCAGTAGTGTGGAGTTGTTCAGGTGTGCAGGTGTCCAGGGGTCTTGCAGGTCTGGTAGTAGTGATTAGGATAGGGTCTGAGAGTGAGCAGGCTGTTTCCTGGTTGTCTGAGGGAGTTAGAGTGAGGGTCTGGAGCAGTGGTTAGAGATAGTGTGGCCTATGAGTGTGAGGTGGGTTGGTAGCTAGTTGTTTCCTGGTTGTTTAGTAGTAGAGGCGGGGAGAGTAGTTTCAGAAGGTGAGGGTGTTTTGCATGCCCTTTCTGTGAGCTTGAGAGCTGATTTGAGGTTGGTTTCCAGTGGTTTTGGTGCAGGTGTAGCAGGGCTCAGGTTTCAGAGGTGTGAGGGGAGTGGTGGAGCTTAGTTTGTGTGTAGGTGGTGTTTCAGTTTGCATAAGGGTTGTCTCAGGTGTTTCTGGAGTTGATATTAGACTTGTATAGAGTTTTGTTAGGAGTGCAGGCTTGGTTTGTAGTCGTAGAGGGTTTCAAATGAGGTTTAGATATAGCAGGATATTGGTTGTTTAAGTTTCAAGCTAACAGTTGGCTTGATGTCAATGTTCTGATCCTTTGCTTGCTGTCCGGGTATTACTTTAGCTTGTTTACGGTCCTGCATAAAAGTTGATCAAGAATTCATATTACACCTCTTCATACCACTATTTCAAACTCTCAATTGAAGTTCAGCATTTGCAAATAGTTTGGTCATTTTCAGTCCTTGCTTTTCTTCCCTCTGACAATTTACTCACTGGTTAAAAAGCTTCAAATCTACATTTCTCATTGGTGTGCAATATGTTAGGAGGTGGTGAAAGTCATCTCTATGGTGCTGAAGGGCCATTTTTTACTTGAGGAATGGATTTAATAATTTCAGCTTGATAATGCCCGCCGCTAAGAAGAAGTTTGCTTTATGTTCTAAGTTTTGGGTTGGATATGTGAAGGCATGTGCAGGTTCCTATGGTGCCTACCCAATTTAGTATCAATGTCTCTATAATGAAGCTGACTTCTATTAAGTTTGTATACTGATTGATTAATTCCGCCATGATTCAATTTTTATCGATCGTGATTACAAGTTGAACTTTTCTTGGTAAATTGTTGTAGACTTAGAAGGTCTATTCTTTCATACATAGCTTAACTTATTTGGTTGGATTATTTTAAGCCAAAATTTCTATTTTCTGCATCTTCTTGTCACAGTTTTTATGTATTCCCTCATTTACTAGTTCTTTATCTCTCTTTATCTTTTGGCATGGTATTACCATGGGACGAGTTGGCTAAACTCGAATTGGGATGATTTACAATTGCATTGGAGTCGCATTGGGGTCAAGATTCGGGCTCAAGTTCTCAAGATTATAGAAAACTTTAGAAAATTCAAGGCTCCCACGAGTTAATCATCTTACGGGTTCTACTTTTTGAAACTCAATCTCCTTATTATAATAGTTAGACACTTAATAGAATATGTAAATCATTAGTAGAATAATTCATTTATTAATACATGTTTGATTGTTTAAATTTATGTCTTACATTATGTTCATTATCCTTTACATTGGAGTGGTTATTCAATTTATTGCAAATAGAGGCCAAATATGTAAATGCGTGCAATTTAAGAAATTTTTTCAAGAAACCACGATTAATAGTGACTATAAGAAAAGACTTCTATCTTATTGATACGAAGTAGTTTCTTTAAAAAGTCAAAATCTATAAAGAAGTTTAAATTAACTTCTAAATGTCCCGAAACGACTTTGCAAAAAGCGACTTGAAATCTAAGTTCCATCTTATGGTGAGATATTCGGCTTTTAAAGTTGAAATTAAGCAAGTGCCATTTATGCGCTATCACGTATGAGTTGGCTAAGAAATTTGGATGATCAAATCATTCCTTTTCAAAAGAAAATGCGCTTTATTTATTTTTTTATTTTATTTTGAAAATAATTAAAGCTTTTGAATAAAATTGTAAAATCTTTTGAGAACTTACTAGATTTAATTAGTTGAATTAATTAATAGTTCGATTAATTATTTTTAGAAAAAGCGCATAAATAGCACTTTGCAAATATTTTGAAAACCTATCGGATTAACAGTTTTTAACAGAATTTCGAAAGTGCCTTAAAAATATTTTTTCGAAATTAACAAAACCTCTTACCTTTAGAATCTCTGAAAAGACTGCTTTTTTTTCAAAAATGGAGTTTTGCACGCATTTGTTTATTTGGTTACCTGTTTTCCTTAAATTGGGTGGCGACTCCAAAAAAAAAACTCCAAAAGAGTTAGTCCATCCTGTCGATATTCCTGAAATTTAGCCTCTCGGGGTTAACTTTTTTGGGGGTTCAACAGTATGGCGACTCCGCTGGGGATCAATAAAGGTTTTGACCATAAAGGTTTCCAATTATTTGCAACTAGCATGCTTAATTTATTTTGCTTTATTATATCTGTTTGTTTGTGTGCCACGGAAAGCATGTCACTACACCCTTATTTGTGCACATATAAACTGGCATTCCGTTCATATTTCCCCCACTCCTGGGAACCTCTTACATTCTCACTCAAATATCCACGAGGTGCGCCCATGCGCACCCGCACTTTCTTCTACTAAAGAACCCTATGACGAGTTGGTACACCGGCGACCATCGTAGGAGTAATTCGACTGCGAAACTGCTTGCCACTCACCTGTTAGCCTCAACCGTTAACCCACTTTTAGACGGAGCTTTTAGGAGCATGCATGCATTTACACTTTAGTCTGGACCCGGTCCTTGGTACCGCCTCCATGTTAGGAAACTGCCTTTACATCAACGGGTTTTTGAAACCCAACGACAATGCATATTATGTGCTGTGTGGTAACGAATCCTCAGTCCTAACCATGTTTTGAGCAAAATCAGATTTAGAATTTTGTCTCCTATATTGTCTTTTAGGTTAGAAAATGGAAGAATTTAGCAGAATCTGTGTGGTCATAGCAGTCCGCGGAAAATTTGACATCATAGTGCAGAATTTTGTGAAGAAGACAGAATTGTAGTCCGGGGAAAGTTAGGCAGATTTGGTTGGTTTATGTTTTGGAGGTGGCCTGGTATAGTGAGATCTAAGAGGCAAAGCCCCTGGTGTCTTTAAAAGGATCAGTGGGGTCTCTCTCGTGAATGGCTTTGCGTGTGTGCAGGCCTATGTTGACTGTCCAGCTACATTCATGATAATTGAAGTATGCTTGTCGCATACTAGAAGAGTGAAGCCCCTATGTCTATAAACGAACAATGAGGTCCCTCCTTGAAGACCAGTGCGGTCTTGGCTACCTAGGAAACTGAGAGGCTTGATTAAAGCCGAGGACCTGTGAGGAGCCCTATGAACAAGGTCTGTGAGCCTTGCAAAACCTAGGAAGCTGAGAGGCTTGTTCAAAGCCAAGGACCAGTGAGGTTTTATTTTTAAAAGGTCAATTGGAACCTTTTATGATTTGCAGTCTGGTATTGTGAAGGCAGTTGGAAATTTCACCCCTGGATGTTGTAAAATAATTGGGAGTTGTGCTTGGAGGAGTGTGGATGTTTGCAAAAGGTGTATGGGGAATTGTTTCAGGTTTTAGGCATTTGGGTTTAAAATTTTGTGCAGATGTTGTGAAGAGTATGAGCTGTGTTGGAATTTCGAGTTGATACCAACTTTTGGAAGATAGTTGGGATAACGGAATTGCAGTATCAAGGCGGAGAGATGATTGTTATCAATTATTATTATTATTATTTATTGCTTACTCTAAATTTGAATTGCTCAGAAATGGCATGAACTATTTTTCATTACCACTTATTTGCACGATTAGGCTTACCTCTAGCACAAAGAGGTACCTTACAGAGTAGGACACGCCCGTATTTTCATTTACGCTCAACTAATTGTGATTGCCACATGTCAAACTTGTTTAAAATGCAAAGCGCTACGTGACGCGCGCTATGTGATTGTGTGCAATTATGCCAATGATCTGGAAACTAACATAGTTACCTTTTTTATTTTTTCCTTTTGTTTTGATTATCCCCCAAAAGAGAGAGTTTGATTCGTGTTGACTCCCGAGTTGGTTAAGTGTCTAATCCAAAGTGAAGCAAAAAATGACTGATTTGACTAATGATCAGACTGGTATCCCTGAATCATCTAATGAGCAAGCAGTTGTTGTTCCTGACGAACAAATTGCTAGAATGGCTAAGCAGATTGAATGTATGCAAGCTGAACTAGAAAGAACGAAAGGGTCGAGCCACAGAAACATGTCAGCCGTGCTATCAACTCTGAATCCCAATGTTGAAACTGCCAATCCAAACACGCCTTTAAATTCCAGTGTCATTCATATGCTTGCAACAGTTAACAACATCCCAAATGCATTCATTAACTAGAACAACTTGCCTCACTATCAATATTTACCTGCCAAAGATACTCCTTGTCCTCCACAATCCAAAGCACCCATTGCTGTGGCTGATGCTCCTCAAAATACTAATGATCCAAGACAAGGATATCCCAAAGCCCAATACTATGAGCATGACCCCAATGGTAAGAACGTGGATTTCACTAACTATGTGCTACAAAGTGAAGTGCCTGTAACCGTGAAAAAGCGGGGAAGGACAGTTGAGCAAGGGGAGATAATCCAAATGATGAAAATCATGCAGCAATCTATCAAGAATTTGCAAGTGTCTACAGGGTGTCAAAGTAACTCCTATCGCAATATTTATCTATACCCTGACATTACTCTTCCTCCCGGGTTTAAAGTGCCGAAATTTGATATGTATGATGGTCATAGTGACCCATTGGTTCATTTGACCAAGTATCTCAACCGAATGAGGGTTGCGGGGGGTAAAGAAGAACTTCTGATGGCCTTCTTCAGTCATAGTCTGGAAGGTATTGCTGCTGAATGGTTTGCAAGACAGGATTTTAGCAAGTGGCGTGAGTTTGATCACATAGCCAATTATTTCACGAAGCAGTTTGAATATAATGTTGCGATGGTCCCTGACCTCATAACCTTGGCCAATCTAAAGAAGAAACCAACAGAAACCTTTAGGGAATACGCGCTGAGATGGCGTGAACAGGCTGCAAGGGTGCAACCACCAATGACTGAGGAAGACATGGTAAAGTACTTCATCCGAGCCCAAGGTGATTCTTATTACATGCACTTGCTCCCTATGATGGGCAAACCCTATTCTGAATTTCTTGTGATGGGAGAAATGGTTGAAGAAGGTGTTAAAACAGGGCGAATTGTAAGCTTTGCCGCAATGAAGGCAACTGCACAAAATACTCAAGCTGGCACAAGTAATTTTGAGAAGGAAGATGAATTTGGAATTGATATGGCTGACATCGACCAAAGGCCAAACAAGAAGCAAACCTTCAGAAACTCACCAAACCAATCTATTTACAAAAGCACACTATATCCAACTTATCCAAGTCAGCATCAAATTCCACCCGCACTATATCCGGTCTATAATGCCCAACCCAATTACCATCAATTTGTAGCAACTGCTTATCAGCCTTATTCACAACCACAAGCATACAATTATCCGCAACAACATCTGCCACCTGTGGCCCGCCAGTCTAAACCATCAGGATCGTATCCCAAATATGAGATGAAGCAGCGTCGAAAATTCACATATTTAGGTGAACCCAAGGCTCAATTTTATGAAAGATTAAAAGATGTGGGAATGTTAGAACCATTATCAGGAAATGGTACATTTGACCCTCCCCCACAATGGGTTGATGGAACCAGATATTGTGTTTACCATGCAGAATTTTTCAAGCACGACACTAACGAATGTGTTGCTCTTAAACACAAAATCTAAGATTTAATCGAAGATGGATCAATCCAGATTAGAGAACCAATGCCCGGAGATTTAGTAGCATGACTGTTGTTGAAAAATTGTCTCATTTGCAAGAAGGCTCACTCTTACAGTCTGGCCAAAAGTTATTAATCCAAGTACAATCAAGATAGCTTACAAGCGGCGCAAGCAAGTGTTTTTCTCATTTTATGTAATTTTAATTGTAATGCGAACTACGCGTAACCTGATTCCCAGGGCTGGGCTACGTAAGCAACTCATAAAGAGCTCGGTTACACTAGCATAGGATTCCCCTATTTCCTCTTTTATGTAATTTTGAACTACTTTTGATATGATTCCTGAAATGGCAACAGGATAAGTAAGCAATCCACATCGGATTCGATCAGATTTTATAGTGCTTTAGGTTTGTTTATCTTTGATGATGTAAACCGAACTATGCATCTGGGTAGATGTGTAGGCATTCCAATTCGGATTCAGCTTCGCACTTAGATTGCCATATTCCCCAACAATTAATGTAAGCAGAACTACGCACAGTCTGATTCCCGTGGAGGGATACGTAGGCGCTCTTAATGGGCTCGACTTTATTAAAATTTCCAGTCTCCCCTAAGGCAAGCAACTGGGGCAAATTTTGCAAGGCAAGTTGAAGATTTGAAAGATCATAACTAGGGCAGATTTTGCAAAAAGCCGTATTGCGTGACAAAGAGTTTGTTGGACAAGTCTCAAAAGACGGATCGCAAATCTAGACAAAGGGAGAAGAAGGAAGCGGTTGAAGAATGAAGGCTCGAGTCATCATGAATCAAATACTCCCCCCTCTCTTCTAAACTAACAATTTTTCTTTGAGCAGGGACATTAAGATCCGCAAAGGAGGATAAACATCTTAGCAATTCAATCTCTAAGATTCTCATCGCTTGGTTTGCAACAATATTTGGATAAATCTCGTGCTTCATGACTCGACGCTTTTCCACTTTGCCGAAAGGCGGCATTTCTATTTCCCATAACTCTTGCAATTTGTTAAGCATATTTGTTCATTTCTTTTTCGTTTCATGCGAACGCTTACTAAAGTTCTATTTTTTGATTTTCAGATATTGCCAATCCTAAGGGGTTCACTTTGTTTTGTAGCCAAGACTATTTCTCCATAAATGAGTTCTCTCGCTTTCGATAAGCGTATTTATGTATTCACGCTTTCGATAAGCGTACTCCAATGCCTCTAAGGCGTAATTTTGTTGCCCCGGAGGCGTATTTATGTCACCTCGAAGGTGTTATTATTTGAATGCCTCTAAGGCGAAATTTTGTTGCGCCGGAGGCATATTTATGTCACCTCAAAGGTGTTATTTATTTGAATGCCTCTAAAGTGTAATTTTGTTGCCCCGGAGGCGTATTTATGTCACCTCGAAGGTGTTAGTTATTTGAATGCTTCTAAGGCATAATTTTGTTACCCCGGAGGCGTATTTATGTCACCTCGAAGGTATTATTTATTTGAATGCCTCTAAGGCGTAATTTTGTTGCCCCAGAGGCATATTTATGTCACCTCAAAAGTGTTAGTTATTTGAATGCCTCTAAGGCGTAATTTTGTTGCCCCCCAGGTCTCGCCAGTGTTGCCTGTAGGTCGTGATGTGCCTTGAGATGGCCGTCTCCTCTCCCCCTTCCAGTGGGTCACCTCGAAGGTGTTAGTTATTTGAATGCCTCTAAGGCAAAATTTTGTTGCCCCGGAGGCATATTTATATCACCTCGAAGGTGTTAGTTATTTGAATGCGTATAAGGCGTTAATTTTGTTTCCCCGGAGGCGTATTTATGTCACCTTGAAGGTGTTAGTTATTTGAATGCCTCTAAGGCGTAATTTTGTTGCCCCGGAGGCGTATTTATGTCACCTCGAAGGTGTTAGTTATTTGAATGCCTCTAATGTCACCTCGAAGGTGTTAGTTATTTGAATTCCTCTACGGCGTAATTTTGTTGCCCCGGAGGCGTATTTATATCGCCTCGAAGGTGTTAGTTTTTTTAATGCCTCTAAGGCGTAATTTTGTTGCCCCGGAGGCGTATAGGTGTTAGTTATTTGAATGCCTCTAAGGCGTAATTTTGTTGTCCCGGAAGCGTATTTATGTCACCTCGAAGGTGTTAGTTATTTGAATGCCTCTAAGGCGAAATTTTGTAGCCCTGGAAGCGTATTTATGTCACCTCGAAGGTGTTAGTTATTTGAATGCCTCTAAGGCGTAATTTTGTAGCCCCAGAGGCGTATTTATGTCACCTCGAAGGTGTTAGTTATTTGAATGCCTCTAAGGCGAAATTTTGTTGTCCTGGAGGAGTATTTATGTCACCTCGACGGTGTTTCTGAATGCCTCTAAGGCGTAATTTTGTTGCCCCGGAGGCGTATTTATGTCACCTCGAAGGTGTTAGTTTTTTTAATGCCTCTAAGGCATAATTTTGTTGCCCCGGAGGCGTATTTATGTCACCTCAAAGGTGTTAGTTATTTGAATGCCTCTAAGCGTAATTTTATTGCCTCAAAGGCGTATTTCTGACACCTCGAAGGTGTTAATTATTTAAATTCCTCTAAGGAGTAATCTTTTATGGTCTCGTTAGACGTTTAATATTAGCACACTTTTTTTAGCACATTTTGTAGCCTTTTGAGGCGTTTATACATTTTCTATATATATTTTTATAGCCTTACATTGCTAATAAGTTTGTTAAGACATGCAGAATAATGTGAATACTTCGGACGTATTCTTACTTTTATTTGGAGTACAATCCATGATTGCATTCAAATTGACTCCTTATGATTATGCTTTATCATGGATTATTGCCGAAAAGGCGGCATTTTTTTTTTACCCTTATGATTATATTTAAAGTTCACTTTATGTTCCTATTAATTGAAGCTTTTTATTGCTTTATTTTCAGTCTACCAACAGCCCCAAAGTCATCTTGCCTCACAAAGCCGGATTTCTTTATCAGTCGATTGGAGACAAGCTTATCATTGATATTGCAACTAACATCTACAAGTTTTTTTTATCATTATTTATTTACTACTCTATTTATCAAGTCTTGTTTGCAGTTACTTGCTTACCGTTTGTCAAGTTTATTACAGGATTTTAGCAGCACCACAGCAACATTTGGAGCATAACGTGGAACTCTTTCTTAGCAGTGAACTGGGGCAATCGTTGATGAGCTAGACTCGTCAACGAGGATCTGAAGAATCGCACTCGAACAAGCAAGTCTATCATAATCTTTCATTTCGGATTAGGGTGTCAGTTTGGATTCTTTTCTATTCGTGTGACTTTTCTGTTAATCGTGCGAGTCTTTGTGTCTAAGTGTTGTCGAACTACATATGACCCGATTCTCTTTCAGCCCGAGATATGTAGGCAACTCAGAAACCGGAGTTCGGCCATGTTCATAAGCCTCGCCTTTTGATTCAAGGTCTTTGGCTTTATCATTACAAAATCGGCTTTTCCGTCAACTTCTTTACCTTGAAAACTCTTCCATCCTTTTCAGGTAAAGAGGGGCAGCTGTTGACACCCAATTTTGTCCCGATTTTTAAGTTAATATTAAATTATAAAGTGTATTTAATTAGAAGGGCTAAAAGTACAAGACATAACCTAAATTTTGTCCTATCTGCGCAAACCATTATATACTATCTAAACTCCCCCCCAATTTGAAATAACCCAATCCCCCAACCTAGTTCCTGACCCGGTTAACCCCAAAATTCTTACCCGATTCCTAAAAGATTAAAAGCGAATCCATTTTCTGCCCGTTGGAGGGTTTGTTTGGGTATTTTCTGGCAGCCTAAAAGAACCCTAAGGGTAGAGGATATTAAGGGGAGTCTTGGAGAAGATTAGAAAAGGGGGAAGGAGATAGATGAGAGGAGGGCGGCGGCATTAAAATGGAAAATAGGAAACAAGCAGACGAGATCACAGCATACGTTATAGTTTTAGTTTTAAGTTTATACAAAAACACAGTGTCACTGTTTCTTTGGATTTTTTTGGTTGTGTAGTCGCTTCCTTTCAAGTCGTCGACCTCGCTTGAGTCGTCACCTTATTCGAGTCGCATTTCTTCGGATCGACGCCCAGCTCGCTGCTCCGCAAGAGGTAGCTTGAGCCCACCCGGACAGACTCTGCATGACACCCGTCACCATACATAGGTAAAAGCATGTCCCAATGCTATCTTCCTCGAAGTTGCTGCTCAATATGATCTTGTTTTTGGGGGGAGGATCCACTAAATGGACCAACGGAGCACTGTCGGGTCGATAGCCCTTGATCCGAGATCTCTTTTTAACAAAAAATAGTTGGATTTGCCAGCTCATGACCCACCGAATAAAAGAAGACTCGAGGAAAACTATTGATCCCTTTGATGACTCTCCTCTTCATCTTCCCGGGTTGCAGAGAAGAATCCGAACTGAGGAAATGGAAAAAAAAAAACTACATCTTTATTATTTTTATAACTCGCTTGAAAACATAGTCTGCTTGTGGTATTTATTTAAAAGTGTGTAAATATTATTTATGTAGCACTCAATTTTCTGCGTATATGTTGTTACTAGTTGGAGATTTGTTTACTGGCTTGATTTCATTTTTTAATTGTTAAAGTAATTATTTGTTGTTCTGAAGATAGAATGAGGAAATGAGTTTTGTTTCTTTTAGTTTTATGGTTTAAAAAATATCAGGTTAAAGGTTGAATTTTGTTTATGTTTTCTATCAAATGAAGGAATAAGTACTGTTTTCCTTTAGTTTCATTCAAAACTAACAATGTTAACACAAAAATTTCAATCTAGAACCATGTTAAGATTAGATTCTTGTCTTGAAACTGATCTAAAACCGTGATTGAGCACATCTCTTGTCTGTTCTTATCATAGTTCGTAAGCTCATTCCCCTAATGGTCATGGATTTAGTCTGTGGCTTCTAGAAGGGGTTAAATCTTAGTCTTTATAATCTAAAGTATGTGTGAGCCCTTTTCTTTACTGATGTCTTCTAAAGTGCTCTGAAATCAGTTGGTCATATGCAGTCCTTCGAGCCAAAATTCTGGTTGGTTATGTCCCTGTTTCTCTTGTTCATATGTCTTAAAATGCTTTAGCTCCTTATTAGTATCTCCTATTGTTTCTGCCTTTAAGGCTGAGGATGTGATTGAGAGATATAGGTCTGTTTCTAGATGTTTTTGTTTTCTCTTTCCTGGTAGTATGCTTGTTGAATTTATTTAGAATTGAGCCAAATTGTTTTGTGTATGGATGAATGTTGATAAAGGTTGAAAATTGGTGGGGTGCTATTCTGGAGAAGAAGTTAAAGGGCCTAGAGAGCTGCTGCAGGTGGCTAGTATTAGCTTGTTGTAGTTGTTCTGGTAGGTTGCAGGTTGTGGAGTAGTCTGGAGGCCTTTGAGTTGGTCCTTGTTAGTTAAGAGACGTTCAAATTAGTATAGGGGCTTATGGGATCAGTGTGTATGTGTCCAGCATACTGTGAGCTGGAAGGGAATCTAGTTTGTTGAATGATGTGTAAAGACAGTAGCTTGGTCTTGTTTGTCTTATTTGTGAAAGGTTTAAGCAGGCACCAGTAGTGTGGTGTTGTTCAGGTGTCCAGGGGTCTTGCAGGTCTGGTAGTAGTGATTAGGATAGGGTCTGAGAGTGAGCAGGTTGTTTCCTGGTTGTCTGAGGGAGTTAGAGTGAGGGTCTGGAGCAGTGGTTAGAGATAGTATGGCTTGTGAGTGTGAGGTGGGTTGGTAGCTAGTTGTTTCCTGGTTGTTTAGTAGTAGAGGCAGGGAGAGTAGTTTCATAAGGTGAGGGTGTTTGCAGGCCCTTTCTGTGAGCTTGAGAGCTGATTTGAGGTTGGTTTCCAGTGGTTTTGGCTCAGGTGTAGCAGGGCTCAGGTTTCAGAGGTGTGAGGGGAGTGGTGGAGCTTAGTTTGTGTGTAGGTGGTGTTTCAGTTTGCATAGGGTTGTCTCAGGTGTTTCTGGAGTTGATATTAGAGTTGTATAGAGTTTTGTTAGGAGTGCAGGCTTGGTTTATAGTCGTAGAGGGTTTCAAATGAGGTTTAGATATAACAGGATATTAGTTGTTTAAGTTTCAAGCTAAAGGTTGGCTTGATGTCAATGTTCTAATCCTTTGCTTGTTGTCCGGGTATTACTTTAGCTGGTTTACGGTCCTGTATAAAAGTTGATCAAGAATTCATATTACACCTCTTCATACCAGTATTTCAAACTCTCACTTGAAGTTCAGCATTTGCAAATAGTTTGGTCATTTTCAGTCCTTGCTTTTCTTCCCTCTGACAATTTACTCACTGGTTAAAAAGCTTCAAATCTACATTTCTCATTGCTGTGCAATGTGTTAGGAGGTGGTGAAAGCCATCTCTATGGTGCTGAATGGCCATTTTTTACTTGAGGAATGGATTTAATAATTTCAGCTTGATAATGCCCGCCGCTAAGGAGAAGTTTGCTTTGTGTTCTAAGTTTTGGGTTGGATATGTGAAGGCAGGTGCAGGTTCCTATGGTGCCTACCCAATTTAGTTCCAATGTCTCTATAATGAAGCTGACTTCTATTAAGTTTGTATACTGATTGATTAATTCCTCCATGATTCAATTTTTATCGATCGTGATTACAAGTTGAACTTTTCTTGGTAAATTGTTGTAGCTTAGAAGGTCTATTCTTTCATACATAGCTTAACTTATTTGGTTGGATTATTTTAAGCCAAAATTTTTGTATTCTGATTCTTCTTGTCACAGTTTTTATGTATTCTCACATTTACTAATTTTTTATCTCTCTTTATCTTTTGGCATGGTATTACCTTGGGACGAGTTGGCTAAACTCGAATTGGGATGATTTACAATTGCATTGGAGTCGCATTGGGGTCAAGATTCGGGCTCAAGTTCTCAAGATTATAGAAAACTTTAGAAAAATCAAGGCTCCCGCGAGTTAATCATCTTCCTGGTTCTACTTTTTGAAACTCAATCTCCTTATTATAGTAGTTAGACACTTAATAGAATATGTAAATCATTAGTAGAATAATTCATTTATTAGTACATGTTTGATTGTTTAAATTTATGTCTTACATTATGTTTATTATCCTTTACATTGGAGTGGTTATTCAATTTATTGCAAATAGTGGCCAAATATGCAAATGCGTGCAATTTAAGAAATTTTTCAAGAAACCACGATTAATAGTGACTATAAGAAAAGACTTCTATCTTATTGATACGAAGTAGTTTCTTTAAAAAGTCAAAATCTGTAAAGAAGTTTAAATTAACTTCTAAATGTCCCGAAACGACTTTGCAAAAAGCGACTTGAAATCTAAGTTCCATCTTATGGTGAGATACTCGGATTTTAAAGTTGAAATTAAGCAAGTGTCATTTATGCGCTATCACATATGAGTTGGCTAAGAAATTAGGACGATCAAATCTTTCCTTTTCAAAAGAAAATGCGCTTTATTTATTTATTTATTTATTTATTTTGATAATAATTAAAGCTTTTGAATAAAATTGTAAAATCTTTTGAAAACTTACTAAATTTAATTAGTTGAATTAATTAATAGTTCAATTAATTATTTTTAGAAAAAGCGCATAAATAGCACTTTGCAAATATTTTGGAAACCTGTCGGATTAACCGTTTTTAACGGAAAGTGCCTTAAAAACCTTCTTTCGAAATTAACAAAACCTCTTACCTTTAGAATCTCTGAAAAGACTGTTTTTTTTTTTTCAAAAATGGAGTTTTGCACGCATTTATTTATTTGGTTACCTGTTTTCCTTGAATTGGGTGGCGACTCCAAAAGAGTTAGTCCATCCTGTCGATATTCCTGAAATTTAGCCTCTGGGGGTTAACTTTTTTTAGGGTTCAACACAAACAATAAATACTAGCAGATAGGATATTTATAACAACAAAAAGTGCCAAACCGACTTAAATATCCAAAGCAACATTCAAATATTACAAACCGAAATATAAGATTGTCATAAAAACAGGCCATAAAGGAACTAGGAGGGAACTAGAGAATGGAACTGGTTCAGAATTGGAAAATATCAGGGATGTTAAAGTGAGCAAGCAACAAGGCGAGGCGACGCGAGTTTCCTTCTCTTTCACGTTCCAGCTCTGCATCCAGTCTTGTGGTTTCAGCATTCATCCAGGCCAGCTCATCATTTTGCCTTTCAAGCTGCCCCCTGAACCCCTCAATTCTCCTGTCTACTCTGTTGTTCCTCATTTCCTCAGCATCATCCTCCATAGGCTCTGGTTCATCAGCAGGTTCACCATCCAACACATAGTCACAGGACTTCAGAATGTTCCTCCCAAACAAGTCATTGTGGTCCGGCTCTGTCCACTTCCCAGCAGGCACCCCAAAGAAATCAAAGACCTTCCCCAGAAGAAACTCATAGACCAGCGCATGTTTGCCTAACCCCCATATCAGCTACCCTCCCAATGTGCTTGATCATCAATTCAGGCAGATTAATACGAACCTCTCGATCTAGCAGGTCCATATAGGTCATATCCAGAAAGTTGGCCTCACTCCTCCTTTCTGACCTCTGCAGTAGGTTCTTCAGCACAAATTCAAAGAGCAACTGGTAGAAGGGTTGCAGCGCCTTCTTCTTAACTTGTGTAGCCCTTGCCAGTCTAGGTCTCCCTGCAAACTTTCGGGTCACCTCCAAAGCAGACACACCATCTCCTCTAGCTGGCCACGAGTTCCTCATGTACTCGCTGTAGCCCTGAGAAGGTACACCCAAAATCTCTCCCAGTTCCACACAATCAAACTGGATTACTAGCCCTTTGACTATGGTTGTCACAATACCTTCACTCACTGTGCAATTGGTATAAAATTCTCGAACTTCTTGCTCTCTCAGCTGTATAGCACCATCACTGAATAAGTTCAACCAACTTTGAGCTCTCAACTTTGCACCAAGTTGAGTCATAACCTCTAGCTCCAGGTCAGTAAGAATTTTTCCCTTCACCATTGGTAGACCTCTAAAGTAGGCCACCCTCCTCTTCTTGTCTTCCTTGTCATCTCCAATCACCAGCTTTGATTTGGAACCTCTCCTACGAACCTCAGGTTCCTCCACAATCTTCTCCTGCTGCTCTCTTACAGAGCCACGAGTCGCAGGTCTTCTCACATGACTCCCTGTTCTTCTACTATTTCTCTCATCCCCTCTGCATCACCAGAACTTCCCATTTTGGAACTACCTACAAATTCTCCTCCCTTCACTAACCTCCGTTTCTTCATAGCTTGTTTTTGTTCCTGAACCACAGGCCTTTTTCCCAATCTCCTCTGTTCCTCCACCACCACAACATCTGTTTCATTGGAGGAACCTTCACTAGCTTGAGGAGTGGGATTGGGCTCAGGCAACACACCATCTAAAGGATCAGTAAAACCTACACCTTCTACATTCTCTTCCACATAATCATCAATCTCTCTCAGATCTGCATCATCACCTGCGACAGAACCAGAGAACGAACCAGGTTCTTTCTCAGGTTCTTTAGCAGGTTCAGCAAATTTTTCTACTCCCTTGTCACCAACAGTCTTTTCTACCATAGGAACTGTCTCGGGAACAGGTTCCTAAATTGTGTTCTCAGTTTCTTTAGTAACAACAATAACAACCTCTGTTTCGACAACTTTCTCAGGATTTTCTACAACTACTTCCTCCTTATTTCCTACATCATTATCAACTTGTTCTTCTAAATCTACAAGCATAGAGGCTACACTAGTATCGACAACTACAGTACCAATAGGAGAACTAGGGTTTACCTTTTCAGTTTCTTTGACGACTTCTTGAGTCGCTTTCATGATCCCTTCCTCCGTACCAGCTTCTGGAACAATTTTCCCCTTACTAGTTGCTTCCTCTGACAACTTCTTCTGTCTCATTTTGCAAACTTCCTCGCCATAGCCGCAGAACGACTCGCTGCCAGTTGCATTGCCTTTTGATTTAATTTAGAAATTTTAAGTTTTGGAGAAGAAAGTTGAGAATCTACTTTTGAACTGGTCGACATTTTTGTTTCTCTTGCAGAGAGTTGTGTTTTTAGAGAGAAAAAATGTTTTGAGAGAGTTGTTAATTTTTCAGACGATAGAAACAATGTTTTGATCAAGTAGTGGAATAGAGACGGGTTTAGATTTATCGGGAAGGGGAACGGGTTGATGGGATTGGACAAAGCTGCTGCTACTTATTACGCATAGGAGCTGACGCAATCAAGGTTCAAAGTATTTGAATTTCAAAAGTTTTACACTAATCCGGCACCAAGTGAGGGTGATTGGTAACAAATTAGGCCACGTAAGACAATGTTATATTCAGTAAGTGATATAGAATGTCTACCTGAATGTCCTTGCACCAGTTTCTTCAATTATATCCTAGATTTCAAAAATTTGCCAGTATCTAAGTCATGAAAACAGGTTCCAAACAGGTTAGCAAGAAAAACAATTAAGTTTTCATAGTAGAATCAACTAAGCAAAGTTAAGCAAAGTAAAACAAGGAAACTTCACTAGCCAATCATTGGGAGAACCAGGTGCTACTTCATTCATTGTATCTTGGTCATCCCTAGCTCAACCCTGTTCTTTTCAAATTGTACCCTGTTCAATGCCTTAGTGAAGATATCAGCAATTTGGTCCTCAGTCCTGCAAAAGTTCATAGTAATTGGGCCTTTCTCAATATTGTCCCTTAGAAAGTGATGCCTAATATCAATGTGCTTTGTTCTCTTGTGCTGGACCGGGTTCTTGGCAATATTGACTGCACTAGTACTGTCACAAAAGATTGGAACTGGTCCACACTCGATTCCAAAGTCCTCCAATTGCTGCTTGATCCATAATAACTGTGAACAACATAAAGCAGCTGCTACATATTCAGCTTCAGCTGTGGATAATGCCACTGAATTTTGTTTCTTTATAGCCCATGAAACTAAACAAGGACCTAGGAAGTGTGCCATCCCAGATGTACTTTCCTATCAACCAAGTGACCAGCATAGTCAGCATCTGCATACCCAATTAGATCAAAACTTCTGCCTTTTGGGTACCATAGACCAAGATCTTGAGTTCCTTTCAAATATCGCAGGATTCTCTTAACTGTAGTTAAGTGTGACTCCTTTGGTTTTGATTGGAACCTTGTGCACAAACCCACACTATAAACAATATCTGGACGACTTGCAGTTAAATACAGCAAGGAACCAATTTATTCCTCTGTACTTAGTTTCATCAATTAAAGCACCAGTTTCATCCAGATCTAACTTCATTCCAGGAGCAATGGGTGTGTTCATATCCTTAGCAGACTTCATATCATACTTCCTTAACAGCTCTTTGATATACTTCTGCTGGTGGATCATTGTGCCTTCCTGAGATTGCTTGATTTGTAAGCCTAAGAAGAAATTTAGCTCACCCATCATACTCATCTCAAATTCACTTCCCATCAGGTCGGCAAACTCCTTGCAAAGGTTCTCATTTGTAGCACCAAAGATGATGTCGTCTCCATATACTTGAACAATCAACAGGTCCTTGACTTTCTTCCTTAAAAACAAAGTATTGTCTATTTTACCTCTTGTGAACCCATTCTTCAATAAGAACCTAGACAACCTTTCATACCAAGCCTTAGGAGCCTGTTTCAACCCATACAATGCCTTGTCAAGTTTGTAAACATGATCAGGAAACTCTGTACTTTCAAAGCCAGGTGGTTGAACCACATACACCTCTTCATTCATATATCCATTCAGGAATGCACTCTTCACATCTATCTGGTACAGCTTAAACTCCATGTAAGCTGCAAAAGCAATAACAATCCTAATGGCCTCCATTCTAGCAACAGGTGCAAAGATTTCATCATAATCGATTCCTTCTTCTTGGCTATAACCTTTACCACCAGTCTTGCCTTGTTTCTTGTCACTATGCCATGTTCATCCAGTTTGTGTCTAAATACCCATTTAGTACCAATGATGGATATGTCCGTTGGTCGAAGGACCAGGTGCCATACCTTACTTCGTTCAAACTAATGAAGTTCCTCTTGCATCGCAATCACCCAGTCTGGATCCTCAAGTGCTTCACGTACATTCTTTGGTTCTATTGAGGAAAGAAACGCAAAGAATGCACAGAAGTTCTTCAAAGCTCTTCTGGTAACAACTCCAGTGTTTAGATCAGACATGAGGTTCTCTAGTGGATGAGAACTTTGATATCTCCAAGGTTTAGGCTGAATCTGCTGAGTGTCGTTTCCAGGAGGATCTGAGCCATCTAACTCTTCTTCAACTTGCTCTTTAGTTCCCCATGTCTGATTGCCTTCTAGTTCCCCCTGAGTTTGATATCATCCTGATTACTTTTAACCCCACTCAGATTCTCAGGGTCTTCAGCAGGTTCATCCCTTGCAAGACCAATCTCCTGATCATCATCTTCTTATCTGATGCTAACACTTCTAGATTCATCAAATACCACATGCACACTTTCTTCTACAATCAAGGTCCTCTTGTTGAACACTTTATAAGCTTTACTTTGTGAAGAATATCCTAAGAAGATGGATTCATCACTTCTATCATCAAACTTCCCTAGAGGTTCTTTCCCATTGTTATGCACAAAACACTTGCACCCAAAAGCTCTTAGATGTGCAATATTAGGTTTCCTGCCTCTGATCAGCTCATAGGGAGCTTTCTCTAGCAAACGACGCATAGAACATCGATTCAGGAGGAAGCAAGCGGTGTTGACTGCTTCAGCCCAAAAATTCTTTGATAAGCCGCTTGACAGCAACATTGTTCTAGCCATGTCCTCTAAGGACCTGTTCTTCCTTTCAACCACACCATTCTGCTGAGGAGTCCTTGGTGCAGAGAAGTTGTGATCCACACCATGCTTGTTATAATATTCAGCAAACTTAGCATTCTCAAATTCTGTACCATGGTCGGACCTTCTACTCACTAGTTGAAGCCCCAGTTTCTTCTGATTGACTCTGACCCAGTCCTCGAACATATCATATGCTTCATCTTTAGATCTGAGGAACAAGGTCCATGTGTATCTGGAGTAGTCATCAACTATTACTATTACGAATCTCTTACCTACTCTGTTCCTTACCCTCATTGGTCCACACAAATCCATGTGAACCAGCTCAAGTGGTTTAGAAGTGCTAACCACTTTTTTGACTTGAATGAAGACCTTAGTTTCCCCTCACACAAGCATCACAAATCTTTATGTCATTGAACCTCTTGCTTGGCATTCCACGAACCAGGTCCTTTGACACCAATTTATTCTATTGAGTCAAGCTTGCATGTCCTAATCTCTTGTGCCACAACTGACTATCATTCTCCAGCACATTCAGACAAGTCAAATTATTTTCAGGAAGAGACCCTAATGTCGCCTTATACATATTATTAGCTCGTTTCCCCTCCATTATCACTTCACCAGTATGCAGGTTCTTCACAGTGCAACCTACAGATATCACATAGTTGAGAGATAGTTAGAAGATTGTGCCTCAATCCATCCACACAGAGTACATTGTCAATAGCATGATTGAGGGATCTCCCAAACTTTCCAATACCAATAATTTCACCACTCTTGCCTCCTCTAAAAGCCACACTACCCCCCTTGAAACGCTGCAAGTGAGAGAAAGTTTATTCTATCTCCTGTCATGTGCCTGGAACACCCACTATCAAGAATCCAGCTTGGGTTGTTCCATATCACTCCAGCCTGCAAAAGAAAATCAAGGATTAGTAACAGGAACCCAGACTAGCTTGGGTCCCTTTTTATTGTAGAATGAATGAATCAAATCTTTTCTAGCCCAATAAGGTAAAACTGATTTTTTATTCTTTTTCACTGCATCTTTTGCAACACTGCATTCATTCTTATGTCCAGTCATACCACACAAGAAGCAGAGGTTGTTGCAAGGAAGTCCTACATATTTACTATTAGGATTCCAAGCAGGCAAAGGTTTCCTATGTCCTACTCCAGTTTTACCTCTATTATGATTTTCATGCAACCAATTCAAAACTTCAGAAGACTTGTTCCATTTAGTGAGTCTGGTGAGCTCAGAGTTAGCTTTTTCAACCTTTTCCTGAAGAACCCGGTTCTTCTCAGTTTCCTGATGCAGTGCCTGGTTTTTCTTTTCAAGGTTGATTTGAGCCTCACTAACTCCTTACTTACCAGACACTTCTTTCAATTTTTGATTCTCAAGTTCGAGTGCAGAACCTAGCTTCTTCTCACAAAGCACTTGTTCCTTTAATTGAAGAGTTTCTAATTCGAGGGTTGAGACTTTCTGATTTAGTTCCAAAACATGAGCTTCACTAGCAATTAATTCCTTTTTAAGATCAGATTTAGCTTTTTCCAAGTTTTTATTTTTCATTGAAAACTCAGACGCAACTGACATTAGTTGGTCCTTCTCAGAAAGTGCTTGTTCCTTCTCAGACCTCAAAGTTTCAATCTCTTCAATTAAATTCAGGGCAAGCAAATTCAATTCCATGGGAGAAAAACTTTGAAGTCTAGGTTTTAGTTCATCGAGACTTACCTCAAGTGAATCATCAATCAAAGATTCATTATCCGCCATCAGTGCCAATGGAGAGTCGTCTTCTGGTTCTTCTTCTTCTTCATCACTTTCGCTTTCAGAAGGTCCCCATGTTGGGCAATATTTAATAACATGGTCTCTTTGGCCACACATAAAGCATCCTGAATGATTCAGATTCTTTACAGTGCTATTCTTGACAGGAATAACTTCGATTGAACTCTCATCTGACTTTGTAGTTTCTTCATTATATAACCTGTCTAGCGTATCCCATATTTCCTTTGCAGTTTAGCACTTGGGAATACGTAGACATACATTAAGCCCTAGTCCACACTGAAGAATCTTCATGGCTTCAGCATTCATCTGAAGTAGTTTGAAGTCTTTTTCATTGAGTTCTTCCACAGGTTTTTGGACTTTGTTCCCTAATGTACCAATCTTTATGGGAATCAAGGGACCATTCTGTGTAATCCTCCAAAGCTGATAATTTTCTGCCTGAAGAAAGGTTTCCATCCTAAACTTCCAGATTTGGTAGTGTTGACCGTTGAACTGCGGAGGCTTGCTGATAGAGTATCCTTCGGGCATGAATGGTGGTGCACTCATTGTTCAGATCCTTCTCAAGACACCTTCGTAAGACACTAGAAGGGGGTGAATAGTGTCCTTACCCGATTTTTGAATTCTAAAACTTGCTTTTACCTTTCTGCGCCTAACTTACAAAGAACCAGGTTTCTTGCAAGTTTCACCTATCTCTGAAATTAAATAAATTGCGGAAACGTAAAGATCGCAGAGATTTTTACGTGGAAAGATCCTCAAGGGATAAAAAACCACGACCCAAACTCTTGGGATTTCAACTCTTCCGCTAAAGAAAAACCCGAGCAAGTTTTAGACTACAACGTAATGTAATCAAGGAACTAGAACCCCCTAGTACATAGAACCTTCCAAGCCACACGTTAGCTGGTAAGGTCACCTCTACTTAACCTCAAAAAGTAATCTCTACTTAATGCTTCTAAACAAGCGAATACATTACAACTCAATAGCCTATAACAAAGAAACTAAAACAACTGACTTATCTATGAAACTGCTCCTTCATAAGGTTCTGCTGCTCAGCCTTTGTTCTTGCACACAAAGCTTCTCACGATCTGATTGTACTTGATATGCTCTGTTGAGATGTCTTTTGTGCGTACAGATTTTGGACAAACTAACTTGTATATATAGGAACTAGACTTAGCCGGATCCAACTAAGTTTAGGAATCATTTTCCTCTTTGAAATCAATTTAAACAAGGTTACCCATATTTCCTTATTTAAAACCTAAGTTAATTTGCCTTATGTTCCAATCCATTGTCGTTTAGGAACCGCGTCCTTCTCAGCACCGTCTAAAGCTTCTTCTACTTCCGGTAGGATTGGAACTTTGACTCCAACCGTTCTCTTCTTTCCTTTTTCAGCTCTGGCTTGAACAACTCGTTGAACAGCTGGTCTTCTTCATTCAACTCTGAACCTTTTCGTTGTCCACTTAGCACCAGGTCCTTTGTCATCTTCAAAACTCATCCTTCAACAACGTCGCAGCGGTATAAATGTATGGATCGGGTTGCACGCCACAATGGTATAAACATATGGATCGGGTTGCACGCCGCAACATTATAAACACATGGATCGGGTTGCATACCGCAACAATATTTACATATAATAAGATGTATTTCTGATTGTTGATATGTTCAGGATACCTATATGTTCTGTCTATCTTATGTTCCTGGTTGTTTATGAGTTTTTGGTTCTATACGTATTTCCAGTTATTATCTGGCTCTGCTTTTTTTTAATTTAAATAAGAGAAATTTGGTTTATCTGCTTCTCTTCTTCCTAGCTAGCTATCCTATTCTTTGAGGTGGCTATTCTGCCCCACTTATTGAGTCTTTTTTACTAACCTTTGTTTGTTGTTTGTTTCTTATCTATCTATTTCGTTTGGGCAGGTTCGCTTCAGGATTGAGTTCGCCACGTTGTGAAGGAGCGAAGACGACTTCAGCTATCAAGGTGAGCCAGCTTTTATTCCGGATAGCCACCAGATTTATGTTTATTATTTCAGTTGTATTTTGCTCCCTTCAGGAGGTATCTGTCTTCCTTTGTACTCTTAGATGTCTAGTCTGGATAGCTCTAAACCTAGTATGTTGGGTAGTCAGCTGTAATTTCTTTTGTATAACTTTGAGGTATCAGTATGTCTATGATTTTTCTAAGTCTTTTTCTTATTTATGAGTCGAATTTATATTTATTTTCCGAATTAAGTTGATAAGGGTTTACCCGATGGGTTTAGGTAAAATGGTCGGGTGACCACACGGCCTAGCCGTAGTCTAGGTCGTGTCAGTAGCAGTAGGTTCTCTTTACGATGAGGCAGTAAAAATTCTTGGCAACCAGTAGGTTCTCTTTACGAGGAGGTAGTAGCAGTAGGTTCTCTTTACGAAGAGGCAGTAGCAGTGTTGACGAGCATATAGGTTCTCATTACGAGGAGGCAGTATCAGTAGGTTCTCTTTACGAGGAGGCAGTAGCAGTACTGACGAGCACATAGGTTCTCATTACGAGGAGGTAATAGCAGTAGGTTCTCTTTACGAGGAGGCAGTAGTGGTGCTGATGAGCACATAGGTTCTCATTACGAGGAGGCAGTAGCAGTAAGTTCTCTTTAAAAGGAGGCAGTAGCAGTGCTGACGAGCACATAGGTCTCTTTACGAGAGGCATTGGCAAGGCGATCCAATGACGGGAAAGTCTACTTCACATTTATAAATATTATTTGCAATAAGCTCACCTTTATTTCAAGAAATAGCGCGACTGAATTTCAAGATATACAGCCTGGCGCGACAAACAATTATCTCCTGACAAGAGGCAGTTAGCGTCTCCGGACGAGCAAATAAATATCCCCAGCGGGGAGGCATATATTTTCTAGCACTCAAAGCACATGAAAAAAGACTAGACAACTACATGACAAAAGATAGCTCAGCCCAAATGGGAAGTCTACTTTATCTTTATCTTTATCTTTATCTCTATTTGCACTTGTCTTGATTTTACTGCTGGACAATCTCCAATCTCTCGACAGACCCTTGCAGCATTTTGCTCCCCAGAAAATAACTATCGGACACGAATTTGTGCAACCGCAAAACCTCAAATACATACTATGCACCATTCCGGAACACCATTCAAGAAGCTTAATCCTACAAATAATGCTTTTTGCTACACCCGCAAACTATCTATTTTTCCAAGTTCCAAAGCGCTCAAATCTACATTTCCATACTCGCACCAAATAACCTTCTCAATCTTCATTCCTGATTGGATGCCAGTTTGTGTCCCTTCCTATTCAAGCCTATATGTGTCATTCGTGCGTATTCTCGAGCTTAATCGTGCCCAACTGTTTAAATTGTGCGCATTTATCGTGCTTTACTCCTCAATATTCCCCAGCTCATTCAAGGCAATATTGAAGGCAGGATGACTCATCGAGTTGTAGTGGAAACTATGTCCATGAAAACTTCTTTTTATAGGTGTGTCGTGCACCACATATTCATAACTAGAATGATTACAAGCCTTTTTTGCCACGATCGATCTATCGGTGTTACCTCATCTTTGACAATGCCTCCATTATATCTAGTAATCATACATCTCAGCAAATCTCAAAGCACATTCAAAAGTAAACTTTGCATACTTGGACAAGTTTACTCATGACATCTAAAATTGTGCGTCATAAACATCTCACACAGGCAACATGCCATTCTATAACTACATAAGGGCCTAATTGTCGTGAAACCCGAGATATGTAGGCAACTCAGAGACCGGGGTTTTGCCAAAAATACCCCCCAAAGCTCTCATTTTCCTTTACACTTTGTCTGTCCGTTGTGACAAAATTGGCTACTCTATCAACTATCTTTGCCCGAAGATTCTTTTTATCGTCCCCGGGCAAAGAAGGGCAGTTGTTGACACTCAATTTTGTCCCTCCTTTTTTCATAATTGGCTATAATTTAATTTAAAAGTGCAATTTAACTGTTTAAAAAAAATCTGCATTAGAAGGCATGTTACGTGTGTTATCCCCAACTTATACATTATGTACCTAATGGTGACTATATTACGTAATTTGGCACCTTTTAGGCTATTTGTATAAATTGTGATTTTTTGTGCATTTTGGTGCATTTATAATATTTTAGTAAATATTTGTCGCTATTTATACTTATTTAAGTTGATATGTATCAAGATTCCCTTCCACATGTGCATTTTTGTTGTTCATTCATTTTATTTTTATACAGTATATATACATATTTTTACCGTCATTTATTTGGCACCTTTTGTTGGTCTAAATTGAGATAGGACAACAAATCGAATTTGTTTTGAGGTTTGTTGATAATTTGCTTGTATCAGAGTTATGATCGAACTGAGATTGAACTTAAACGAGGCAAATGCTTAATGAAATCAACGAGGCAGACAATAAACGAGCAGTAAAGTGTATAAAACGAGACAAAGCTTAAAAAAAGAATTAAGTCTATTGTTGCATTCCTGGATGTCCTCCTTGGCTACAAATGAATCCTATTTATAGTTGACAAGAAAAGTGACGATATAGTCATAATAACTTATGCTTTTATGGCCATTAATCTGTATTTGATCGTGGTCAGCCCACGATCTTCTTCTTAAATGCCTGGGCAACGGTCTAAGGTTATAGAGACCTGGCCTCGTTTTGATGTGGTGTCATGCTCGCTTGGGGACCATGTGATCGTGTTGATCATTCTGAGCTCTGTACCTTAGGCTCGGGTTTGCTTCTTCCCCGAGGTGGTTTTTCGAGGCAGAGGATCATGCCATCTCCCCTCGTGGACTCGCCTCTTAAGATCAACTTGAATCAAACTTCATGCCCTTTCTCAAGGTCCCGGTGATTTTTCACCCAATACAGATAGTCCCCCCACTCCTTGAATTGTTGTCAGATCTGTCAAGGAGTTGAATGAGTTTAGGGATATCGACGTGGCCGTTCATGCGCCGTTAAATTCGAAAGTGGCGGTTGTCACTCTATGTTCACATCAATCACGTGTGGCAGTCACTGATTGGGCGTGATTTGTTGCTTTGCCTTCCCCATGTAAACGTAATCATGGCGCCTTAATATATATATAGTTGCGCTTACTCCTTCTTCTTCACATATTTCTTAATAATCAATAGCGAAACTTCTTGAAATTTTCTTCTTTTACCGCCCAGAAATTCCATTCTGAAAAATGTCTATGCCAAATTCACCAAATTCTTCACCCTTTTTAGTTGACACCATGATCATTGGTGGCAAATTAGGGAACGTTCCCGAACCATTGGGCGTTATTATTCCTCCTGATATTAACATTGATAATTTACCTCAATCAAGTGGTTTGGACCAAGAAAATCGCCTAGCCACGGCTGACACTACCGAGGCAGTTATGGTTGGTGACGAAGATTTTACCATGAAGGATATTGATAACGACGAGCCTCTTTCAGACGATCTCGAGCTCGAACCTCAGCATGTTATCCCCTCCAAAATAGACCTTTCGAAGGATTTCATCATGCAGCTTCAAAACCAAGACAGATATCAAGAGGAGGAGAAATATCCCTGTTCAAAATACGCCAAGCTTTATTACTCAGGCGAACATACATCTGGTTTGGTCTTAATCCAATTGGGGTCCCAAGGTTAAGGTTGGTATTCCTGTCCCCGATGGACGAGTATGTGATAGAGTTGAAGGACGCTCTTTCATTTTCACCTACCTCTTTATGATAGGTTTTTCTCTTCCTATTCCTGAGGTGTTGGACACTTTTACTGCACCTACCAATTATGCATAGCTCAAATTAGCCCCGGGATGTAGAGGCATGTTCAATGCCTTAAATTTTTTAGCAAGCTAGCCGGGGTTACCTTTACTCTTGATCATCTTTTATACCTCTTCTACCCCTCCCTTCACAAGGATGGAATCGTCCAGCTTAACAAATGAGGCTCGTACTCTTTGATTACAAAGAGTGAAGATACCGAGGACCGTGGATGGAATGAGCGCTTCGTCCTTCTGCCCACTGACCTTTTGTCCTCGAGGCCTAATTTTCCCGAGCAATGTAATCGAGCACGTAAGTATCTTCCTCGGTCTTCTTTGATTTTACTTCGGCATTTCTTTGCGTAGTTCCCGTTCTTCAAATTGCTTTAGCCGAGGCGATCCCGATTGTTCGCCCGAAGGATTTGACCCAATGGGTCCAAGCTATTATTGGGGCCAAATCCAGATCGGAAAGATCATGGATGGTTTTGGCTGCTTTGGACGAGAACATATGGGAATGCAAACGGCACATTGAGTTGTCTAAATTTCTATTTTCCATCTCTTCCTCGAGCATCTTTTCTTGGTGAATCTTTTATCTCTCTTTGTTGTAGGCCTCTTAAAGAGGGCGGCCACTGCGCAGAAGGAGAAGAAACGAAAGAAAAAAAAGAAAGACAAGAAGGAAGAAGTCCCCGAAGTGGGGAATGCTTTAAGTGCCCTTCAAGATTTGATTGGAAATCTTTCAAATGGAAAAGAAAAGGAAGGAAAGGAAAAGGAAGAAATAGGAGCTGTCTCCGATGGGTCACCTGACCTCAGGATTAAGAAAGGTTGGGTGTTTTTCCCTTCGGTTTTTGTGTTTCCTTTTGCTTCGATTTTCTGCTAATCGTGTTTTTCCTTTTCCTTTTAGCTTTGAAAAGGAAGAAGTCTTCCTTGAAGGAAACTTCGACAGGAAAACGGGCCAGAATGGAGCTTGTCCCTTTCCCCGAGCTTACTTTTGTCGAGGAGATCGAGAGGGACCAAAAATAGGCTGTAGATTCCCTTCCTTGCGAGCCAAAGCCAGTTCAAGCTGCTGGTAAAGCTAAAGGGTAGTTCAGCCTTCAGCTACAATGGAAATGGAAGAAATTCACCCACCTCGAGTGAAAAAAGGATTCCTCAGGCTGCTTCCGAGCCTGCTCCTTACTCAGCTTCTTGGAAGCAATTTCGTTACATTAAGATCCCCTCCGATCTTTGCCTTTTAGATGGAGATATTCATGTCCCAATCAGTCTTCGTAAGCTCCTTGATCCGTTAGAGCGTGATTACCTCGGGAAGAGTACTATCGCTGATTTGATGGCTGATGCAGCTCAGCACGCTATTCATGTATGCTTTTTTTCCCTCAACTTTTCCTTTCAGCCTTGTTCTTGTTTCCTTTTGGATTTTTCTGAGTTTTTCTTTGTAGTGTTACATTAACTCTATCAGGGCTTCCGAGATCGAATGTCGTTGAGATGAAAATCTTAGGCAAATGAGGGCAGAATGGAGGCGAGAGCGGGCAAGTCTCGAGTCTCAGATGAGGAGTCTTGAGAAAGAATTGTTAAGCACAAGGCTTGAGCTTGACCAAGCCAAGAAAGCTGCTGACAAATCTCATCTCGAGGTGCTCAAAGCTCTCGAGGCTAATGTCAGGACCCAGTTTTGGGGCCGTGACCAGTGCTCAGGAACTAAGTCCCTAAACAAGCCTTATCAAAAATTCTACAGAAAATTGGGCAGAGTTCCCCTATTTAAGGACTATCAAAAAATGTACCTACTCAACCAGAATACCCAATATACCAGTAATAATAATAATTACTCCAAAACTACGTCTTTAGAGCATTAACAAAGAAAAGTGCTTCATCTAACTCTCAATCAACTGAAAACGTCTGACAGGAAGTAATAAGTTCATAAAGGCCTAAAACACTCGCAAGACCAACTTATTAACTGAATAACCAACTCAAAGATAAGAAAACTGACTAACAAATGACTAAATGGAGAGACTCTAAGAGTTTCAAAGAAGGACAATAACAAATAAATGAAGCTCTTGCCCACGCGAACTAATGCGGGGCTCACCAGGATTGTCAACTCACGGCTCTAAGAATGGAAATCCTCGGCTACGGCACCTGCTGTCTCTGGAAAAAAATATAGAGAGGAGTGAGTCGCAACTCAGTGATTAATAACGCTTAACCACAACCGTTTTAACTGGGGACAAGTCAGAAAAGATGCCAGTTCCAGTATATCATAAGTAGCAATATCTCTAGTAAAGAAAATGTCACTTTCAGAAACAGTAAACAGTGATCAGTCTTTCAAGTATTTCTTGTAAATAAAAATCAACATTAATTAGTAGTAAATTCAGTATTTCTTTATATTATATCAAGTATATAGGTTAGGGAGATTTCCAAGGACAAACCATGTAATCAGTATAAATTCCTCCATGAGGAAATCAGTAACGGCAAGCTTGTTCTACCTTCCCACTAGCAGGGACTATAACGGTAATCCTGAGTATACTAGGTGTACCAGGTCCAACGTACCCGTCGTAGCTATGGGGTCTGTCAAGGCTCATCCCAAAAATATATATATATTCCCTATACCAAGTACAGGGCATTTCGAGTAACAATTCAATATTTTACATAGCGGTAAAACATGTCAAGTAACGGTAAAAATCAAAATCTTGTTACAGTAAAATAATTCAAATAATTATTTTGGTATATATCTTGTAAAAGGACTTGTCCCACATGCAGTTTAAACATTCAGTAACACATTTACTTCAAAATCAAGTAGAAACCACGCAGGTTATGGAAACACAAATTGTGATAAGGTCATCACTCACAGCACAGACATGTATGGCTCAAGCGTATCCTCCACGAGCACGCCAACTCCTCCAATCAATCTATAATCACATCTATCAACCCTATATTAGCTTCCTATTTAGGAAGATTTTTAACATTCAGAACACTCAATCTTCAAGGTTTTCTATTGACTTCCGCTCGTCAAATTTAGTTAATTATCACTTCCCCAAACCTCGGGATATAATCATTACCCCTCTTTTGGCAATTCAGTAGTTCCAGAATCGAAGGAAATTAGTCAAGATCTTATGTCTTTTCTATATACTTTCTATGTTACAACCTATATATGGAATAAGTACCAACTTTATTCAAATAAAAGAATTATAAAACTTTAGGTTGGTTTCGTATAATGTTGTATTATACCCGATCAGTACCTAAACTTGGATAGATAATCATTGTTTGAAATCAAAAAAGATCCAAATAAAATAGTTCTATTTCTTTATCTTAATAACAAACTCTTAAGAACCAGAGAATATACTTACAAATAAGATGATGGAAAATCACCCTGTAAAGCCAAGGTAGCCTCATGGTGCTTGATTTCCCCTCTTTTCCAAGCTCTTAAACAAGTTTTTTCTCTAATTTTATTTTCTTGTATTTGCTGAATTATTAAAAGTCTTTACAGTACGTTGGCTTTAACTCCCTTAAATCCTTTTTGCTACTAGTTTTGTTTGATTTGGACTCTGCTATACTCCCTTTTTGTTTGTCTTCCGTTTCTTTCTTTCTTTCTTTTTTCCTTTTTTTTTTTTTTTGCTTAATTATGTTATTAATAATTTATTTACTTCACATAATGACCCAATTACCCTTTCTTTAAATAGGATATTACATTCTTTCCCCCATAAGAAATTCGGTCTCCGAATTTAAACCAAAGACATATCTGTAGACTGAAATAAGTGAAGATATTTGGTTTGCATATCATCTTCCTCTTCCCCCGTAGCTTCCCTTGCAGTATGGGTTTTCCACAAAACTTTCACGGCATAGTTTCTTTTCTCTGCAACTTCCTTATTTGACTCTCAACTATAGCTATTGGTTTCTCCTCATCATACAATTTCTTGTTAAGCTGTACAGACACATAATTACTAGATGACCAGATGACAACTCGAGTTGATGCGCTAAACAATATGTCATCATACCAACTCTGTGAAGTAACTATCATGGTCCAACATATCTCAGACTCAAATTTCTTTTCTTTTTGAACCTTAAGACGTCTTTCATCGTTGTTATCTGTAGGAACATATGTCCCACACTGAAAACTCTAACTTACGGGTTCCCTTAGGCACATAAGCTTCTTGTCTAGTTTAGACTGCAATTTTCATCAAACAATGAAACAGACATTGTCAAGTGCTAATGATATTAAATAAATATGAATTCAATACTTGTGCCTCATCGCCCTCGAATAAACCACTAAGAGAGACCAACTTAGTCTACCATGTGAAGCATCGTATGGTTCCATTTGAATATATGTTTGGTAAATGTAATAAAAGTAAACCTTACTAAAGGTTTAGATAGTTGTCCCAACTACCACTGAATTAATGACACAAGCTCAACATAAACCTCGAGTATTTGTATAATCCATCTGAACTCTACAGATAAAATTTACTACATAAATCCTCTCATGTGCCAACTCGTCTTTGGAATATGAATTGAGGCCCTCTATCTGAAAGAATATACACTGTAACTCCATGAGACCGAACAATTTGATCTCTGTTATTATACGCATACCATGTGCCATTATATGTGGTTTAAGTTCAGCGAATTAAGTTCCGTCTTCAATTCTAGGATCTCAAGTTATTATTATATCCCTGCAAGCTTTTGGTGCTCATTTTCGACTTGCTAGGATCCACCAACCGGCGATAAAGTTGCAATATTTTTTTTTTCTTTTGCATCACCACTGATACAACTGATGAAGATCCTAATACACCCTCGTGGAACCAAGATGAACAAAGTATCTAAAGTCATGCCCTTCCTCAAGCATAGTTTGTCTCCAAATACTAAGTATAGAAATTTGATCACTAAACTATAATTCTCTGTCATTGTCTAGAAAGAAATCTCAAGTCCTTTTGGTAGCAGTCTCACCTCTTGTTTTGGACAACTTAGAACAAGTATCATATTACCTTAATGTCATCTGCTAAGGAATATTTCATGTAAAACATGTCAATAATGAACATGTTTTGATCTTTGCCTGAATAGTACAACTTTATGCATTAAAGTCCATCAGCACGACCACTCATCTCCGTTGTTAAGGGCTCAGATTTTTTTTTTTCCTTCTCTATTTTGGTTCGAAAATGTTAAGCTCTTGTGATCAAAGTAAATCTTACATGTCCCACCATATGAATAATCACTAAATCTTAAGTTCTAAGATATCCACGACCATTTCTTGGTATACTTGGGGTAGTTCTAGTCACGCTTCTTCAATTTCCTCGAAGCATAGATTTTGACACGTCCATTCTGCAGAACACATCTAAGTCTTACTTAGAATACATCACCATAAATGAAGACCCATAGATTTCTAATGAAAATATAAACACCAGAGTTGTAGCCAAACGTTCATTAAGCTTCTGAGAAATACTTTGCCACCCGTTGAGCTATTCAATCTTCACATTGTTTTGAGTCGACATGGCCAAAGGGCTATAATCTTTGATGAATCCTGTATAATTTCACTAGTGAAAAAGACCTAGGAACTACATATCTCATTTGCGATGGCTGCCTCAACCATTTTGTGTAGTACGACCCCTATCTTTTTCTTTCCTTTTTCTCAAGTCAAACCTCAATCGTTCCTCTACCACAGCTTGTCAGCAAAAGAAAAAAAAATCATTTCAAAAAAAAAGAAAAACTTACGCTTGGTGACTTATCGCATAGTGCTTCGAAAGTGTAGTGCATGTCAGACGATCTTTATATGTTGTTCAAGTTCAACGTGAGTCTTGGAAAATACAAATATATCCTCAATGGTTACAAACACAATCTTGTTTAGATATGGCTTCACACCCCGTTCTTCTTTTCCATAAATGCATCAAGTTCATTGCCAACTCAAATTAACATCACAACAAGCTCATAATGTTGATATCTTGCCCAAGAAGTTGTATTCAAAACATGTTTAGACTCAAAGCGCAGCTAACGATACATTGATCTCAATCAATATGTTAATCCTCCCTTAGTTTCTTAGAGTTGGTCAATAAATTGTTAATACGTGATGATAGTACTTATTGTGACCGATCGCCTTATTCCACGTCAGTAGCCAATGTGTAAATCTCATGGACTCATCTTTCTTTCCCTTATTCTATAAATTAAAATTGTTTCCACCCGAAAGATGAGGTTTCACTCTAATACAGCCTTTATCAAGAAATTCTTGCAATTTCTCCTTTAGTTCATTTAGCTTTACTGGTACCATATGTTACGGTTCTATCGATATGGATTGTGTCTCAGTACTTGTTCAATGCTCAAAGGCAATATCTTTTATATGAAGTAACCCAAACAAATCCTCTGCATATATGTACGGAAATATATGGCAACTTACATCTTGGCTAATACAGGAACTATCACCCTTGCATCTCTCTCTCTCTCTCTCTCTCTCTCTCTCTCTCTCTCTCTCTCTCTCTCTCTATTTTCCTTACAAAGACACGCTTGAAATATTTTACAACTTAGTTAGTAACCATGTTTCACCCATAGAAGATATCCAGTTGATTGGGGTAGATCTTTGTTTGGTCTATAGGGTAAATGTTTACTTCTATTATATACCAAATGAACTATCTTGGAATGAGCATGATATGAAGTCGACAATCCATATCTATAATCATCTAAGTCGATCATGTCTAACTCGATTAGATTGACTAGAGTAACAAGTTATCCCCGACATGACGTTTTCTTGTTAGGGGTTTCCTTGTCAATTTATTGGAAAAGGCTTCATGAGTTTTCTAGCCATGCCAAATATCTTTTATAAGCTTACAAAATAAAGAATATATCTCCCGAATATCATCACATTGGTTAAGTTCATACGATCCTGTTAAACCTCAGTACTAAACGTGAAAGATGTATGAATAATTAACCATTCTTTTAATAGGAATATGCTATCAAATTAGTCACACAGAACTGATATAATTACCCTTTATAACTTCTCCATACATGTCCAAGTGAAGATTTTACTTGAAATAACTTACTGCTCTTAGCACATTGTACTGGTGTAACATTATGAGATTCTCAACTCGATGGTTACGACATTTATTCCAACCAGCCAGGAAACATCCCTCTGTAGTTGTTATCCTGAACACGTTTACCCAAACTATTCTAGTAGCATCTTGAGTAAGACTTCATAACCATACTTGTGCAACTTATTCCTTCTATGAACAATCGCTCCTCTGATCTCGTTCTAAGGTACCAAATGATTGTTAATATCCTTACACATGGTTTAAAATACTCGTGATTCAATGGTCTAATCGCACATATTACACATGTGGTTTGGTATCTATGCTCAAATGGCTATACACATGTTCCATTAACAGTCTATTTAGGTCTCCACTTGTGTGGCCTTCTTCAAACTTTTAATGGTGATATGAAAATAGCATGACTATTAGACCACCTCGATAGATGTATTTTCTGTATAACGCATACTCTATAATACATCTTCTCTGTTCCGCTCTGTCTGTAACAAGTTTCATAAGTCTTGAGATGTAGCATCATATACATTTCTTCACTCATTTGTGAGCATGTATAGAAGTCCTTCCAATCTATTTAAACAGTCTCACTTAGATCATTCCTTAACTTAGTTTCACTTGGCTTTTAAACTCGCATATTGGGTAGTTAGAATGTCAATCGCCAGAAAACTATAATCTCACTCTATGTCTACAAATTGTCAGCTTGCGACTCGCACTAATGATAGTAAGATAATGTTGTTAAGTTATCTAATGGGCTCTAGACCGCATATAAGGATACAAGGAATTTCAAATGAATAAGAAAGACACATCCTATCTGGTTCTGACCAAGTCCCGGTCATGTATATGGTGCACAACATATACACAACTAAGGCTTTACAGAAACCGGTGCTCCACAAGTCCTTAACATAAACCTAGAGCTCTGATACCAATTTTGTCAGGACCCAGTTTTGGGGCCGTGACCGGTGCTCAGGAACTAAGTCCCTAAACAAGCCTTATAAAAAATTCTACAGAAAATCGGGCAGAGTTTCCCCTGTTTTAGACTATCCAAAAATGTACCTGCTCAACCAGAATACCCAACACACCAGTAATAATAATAATTACTCAAAAATTACGTCTTTAGAGAATTAAAAAAGCAAAGTGCTTCATCTAACTCCCAATCAACAGGAAAGGTCTGACAGGAAGTAATAAGTTCATAAAGACCTAAAATACTCGCAAGACCAACTTATTAACTGAATAACCAACTCAAAGATATGACAACTGACTAACAAATGACTAAATGGAGCGACTCTAAGAGTTTCAAAGAAAGACAATAACAAATAAATAAAGCTCTTGCCCACGCGAACTAATGCGGGGCTCATCAGGATTGTCAACTCACGGCTCTAAGAATGGAAATCCTCGGCTACGGCACCTGCTGTCTCTGGGAAAAAATATAGCGAGGAGTGAGTCGCAACTCAGTGAGTAATAACGCTTAACCACAACCGTTTTAAGTGGGGACAAATCAAAAAATATGCCAGTTCCAGTATATCATATGTAGCAATATATCTAGTAAAAAAAATATCACTTTCAGAAACAGTAAATAGTGATCAGTCTTTCAAGTATTTCTTGTAAATAAAAATCAACATCAATCAGTAGTAAATTCAGTATTTTCTTATATTATATCAAGTATATAGGTTAGTGAGATTTCCAAGGACAAACTATGTAATCAGTATAAATTCCTCCCTGAGGAAATCAGTAACAGTAAGCTAATTCTACCTTCCCATTAGCAGGGACTATAACGGTAATCCGGAGTATACAAGGTGCACTAGGTCTAACGTACCCATTGTTAGCTACGGGCTCTACCTATAGGGAATATATATATCTATATATATATATATATATATATATATATATATATATATATATATATATATATATATATATATATATATATATATTCCCTATAGCAAGTACAGGGCATTTCGAGTAACAATTCAATATTTCACATAGCGGCAAAACATGTCAATTAATGATGCAGCCCGACCACGTGCTGATCAAATGATCGATCCACCAAGGAGACCGATGACGAGGAGCCAAGCCAAGCTGCTGCACGATGTGCACGTTCACTTAGCCTGGCCGAAGGAAAACAATTGCTCCGAAGCTGAGTGGCCGAGCTCAAGAATCGAAGGCATTATCTTCAGATTTGAGCCCGATGGCAAAGTGACCGAGGACAATGAGCTCGAAGACAATTGAGCGTCCGAAGGCAACAAGTGTGTTCGAGCAGACAATCGAGAACCGAAGCCAAGGCTTACCGAAGTCAAAGTCTGCCGAACACAATTTAATCCAGCCCTGCGTGGCTTATTTCCATTGGTCGCCTGTGACCCTTTTACTAGTTTACCCTTAGTATTTCCTATATAAACCTTGTTCCCTTTTATTGTAAGGATACCTAGTTTTGAAGAATGATAAATTAATGAAAGTGCCGAGCACCTTTCTCTTGTCTCCGTCGTGAGCAAAACCCTGTGAGGGAATTATGGACTTGTGGCTTTCGGTTAATCCGATTGAACATTCCTCTTTGATCATTCAGTTTGCAAGAGGCAATGTTCTCTTGAGGATTGTTGCATAGTTAGGGTGATTCTTGTATCCCTTTCGATCGAGCTTTGAGACAGGTTCCTCACTGTTCTTTCGAAAGAAGCAAGTTTTGTCTTGCTTCTATCTTTTACCTTTTGTTGTTTATCTTCCGCGTTTGTGCTAAGCAACTCCTTCGGGTTTGCATTGCACCAATTACAGTAAAAATCATAATCTTGTTACGGTAAAATAATTCATATAAATATTTTGGTATATATCTTGTAAAAGGACTTGTCCCACATGCAGTTTAAACATTCAGTAATACATTTACTTCAAAATCAAGTAGAAACCATGCAGGTTATGGAAACACAAATTGTGGTAAGGTCATCACTCACAGCACAGACATGTATGGCTCAAGCGTATCCTCCACGAGCACGCCAACTCCTCCAATCAATCTATAATCACATCATATCAACCCTATATTAGCTTCCTATTTAGGAAGATTTTTAACATTCAGAACACTCAATCTTCAAGGTTTTCTATTGACTTCCGCTCGTCAAATTTAGTTAATTATCACTTCCCCAAACCTCGGGATATAATCATTACCCCTCTTTTGGCAATTCAGTAGTTCCAGAATCGAAGGAAATTAGTCAAGATCTTATGTCTTTTCTATATACTTTCTATGTTACAACCTATATATGGAATAAGTACCAACTTTATTCAAATAAAAGAATTATAAAACTTTAGGTTGGTTTCGTATAATGTTGTATTATACCCGATCAGTACCTAAACTTGGATAGATAATCATTGTTTGAAATCAAAAAAGATCCAAATAAAATAGTTCTATTTCTTTATCTTAATAACAAACTCTTAAGAACCAGAGAATATACTTACAAATAAGATGATGGAAAATCACCCTGTAAAGCCAAGGTAGCCTCCTGGTGCTTGATTTCCCCTCTTTTCCAAGCTCTTAAACAAGTTTTTTCTCTAATTCTATTTTCTTGTATTTGCTGAATTATTAAAAGTCTTTACAGTACGTTGGCTTTAACTCCCTTAAATCCCTTTTGCTACTAGTTTTTTTTTTATTTGGACTCTGCCATAGTCCCTTTTTGTTTGTCTTCTGTTTCTTTCTTTCTTTCTTTTTTCCTTTTTTTTTTTTTGCTTAATTATGTTATTAATAATTTATTTACTTCACATAATGACCCAATTACCCTTTCGTTAAATAGGGTATTACAGCTAAGTCCACCGTTGAGGAGAAGATAGCTCGTTTGAAAGAGCTTTGCGATGCTGAGCTGAAGAGGGTGAGAACTGAGGTCCAGTCAGTTATTAACGAGTGTGCTAAGAAGTTTCATGCTGATTTGAGGCAGAAGTTGCTCAAAATAAATGAGCTGGCCAGAGAGAAAGAGCGGCTCAAAAGCGAGGTCAAGGCTTTGCAGGCAAAGCTGATTCCTGCTCCTCGAGGCATGGAATGAGGAGAACCCGAGCCAAGGTTGACAAGAATTGGGCCGTTATTCAAACGAGGCTAAAAACTTTGAAGGAGTGTAGTAGCAGGGCTAACCTTGATGCGGAGATCGCTAAGGCTGAAAGTGATGCTACCACGGCCAAGAAGTTAATGGAAAGTCTTCCTTCGAGCAGCGGGAGCTCAGATGACGAGGAAGATGATTCCAAGGTAGAAGCTTAGAGTAGCATTTTTATTTCTTTTTTGTCATCATTTTCTGTTAAGGCCTTCGGGCCGCTTGTTTTGTAATTACTTTGGCCTCTGAGATATTCTATGAATTGAACTTCTTTTTTAGAATATTGGTTGTGTTCAATATGAATTTGCTTGCAAGGTTTTTCAGATTTTTTCTTTGCTTGAGCTAGCTAGGACGACGTCTCGCCGTTAGGCCGAAGGCTTTAAATAATAATTGGCTATATATATCAGATGACATAAAAAGATGTCGAATGAAAGTTTATTTTATTGATAAGATGCATTTGCAAGCCTTTATTACAAAAGACGTCTAGTCGTAACAGGACTTAGGGAGTAAAATTAAAAGATCAAAGCATGAACTAACGAGCGAGTCTCCAAGGGTAGTCCTCGGCGAGATGATCGTTTGTTCCCTGAGGTTCTTGTTTGTTGAAGTCCCCGGTTGCTGAGTCTTCGCTTATTTGAAAAAAAATTATTCTAAACGGTCGATCACTTTAACTAGTCCCCATTCATCCTTTCTCGCCCCCCCCCCCTCCCCCAGTGATCAAGTACATGGTGTAGGGCTTGATTACTAGGTTTCATTTTCTTCAGAAAAGCTGACGAGGGGTCTTGGCAAATTGATTATTTCATTTGCTCGGCCCAATCGGGGCGACTGTACTCTTCATTGCAATCAAATAGCACTCTCGCGCTATTCGTTGCTCTCCTCGAATGGCTCTTATTCCCCATGGGGTTGGAAACATAATTACCTAGTGCAGGGTCAATGATAAAGCTTCCATTTCATTGATCCAGGGACTTTTAAGAATGACATTATAGGCCATGTCCTTGGCCATCACTTGAAAGGTAGTTTTCTTATCCGCCCCCTCTGCAGTTGTTGTGAGGGTTATTTCTTCCAAAGTCTTCTCGGTGGAATTGTTGAACCCTGTTAATATAGTTGCCTTTGGAACGACGAGGTCCTTCAACCTCATCTTCTTGATGGCCCCATAGTTAATGATGTTTACTGAGCTGCCAGGATCGATTAGGGCTTGTTTGACATCGCAGTCATTGATCCAGAGCGTGATCACTAGTGCATCATGGTGGGGAAACATCATCCCATCATAATCTTCCTTGCTAAACACCATTTCTTTACCTGATACACCAACTCTTACACTCTTGTCCATTGTACTTTACGACTTTGCAAATTTCTTCGTAGCAGCAAAGTTTATCCCATTTACCTCGGACCCTCCAGTAATGACATTCACCACTCTTTTTGCTGAATGTGTTCGAGGTGGTTGTTCCTCTCTCCTATTTTTGAGTAGTTGTGTTTCCGCTTATCAGTCAAATACTCAGCTAACACTCCCTTCTTAAGAAGATAAGCCACCTTGAATTCGCAGTCTTGAGTTTGATCCCTCTTGCTCGGGGATGTCCTCATGTCCTTAGGCAACCTAACACATTGATCAGTCATTCCTTTGATCACGTTTACCAATTCCATGGTCGATATGCTGAAATTGTACTCAGAGATCCGAGGCAAGTCTTTCTCTTTGGATACTAAAGACGGGCCCAAGGATTTTTTATTGGAGGACGAGCCAGAATTTCCCCCAAGTCGTTGGCTCACATGCTGATGTCCCTCGACGCGCTAACTTACATGTTGCTTTTGAGCTCCATTGTATGGCTCGTAACGATTTTTTGAGTTCCCTCATGGCGCGTCGGCATATCGAGAGGACACAGATCGACCTCGGTAGAAATTGTTCCGACTTGTCCTTCTCCACTCAGCTTCCTCAAGCCTGATTTTAATCGTGGCCTGATGATACAACTCATCCCAAATTCGGGCTTGCCATTGTTGAAGCTCTTTCTTTAATTCAGCCACAGCTTCAGAATTGCTCACATTGAGACTCTTTTCAAAAGTTATGACTGCCAAACTGTCATCCATTTTCGGCAGATCCATTTTTTCAGCATGAAAGCGTTCAAGGAAGTCCTTGATTGGCTCGAGGTATCCTTGTTTGACATCGAAAATGTCCTCCCTTCTCTTAAGGATCTTCTGGGCTCCAGTGTGAGCCTTGATGAATATATCTGCCAATTCCTCAAAGTTGGAGATGGATTAGAAGGGGAGAAGCATGTACCAACGCAGCGCCCCTTTTTCAAGATATCGGCAAATTTTTTCAAGACCATGGACTCCCTCTAGATTGGAGTCAAATCATTGTTTTTGACCAAGGGCATATATTCGATTCTATGGTCGACTGGGTCAGTTGTCCCATTGTACTTCTTTAAAATCTTTAGCTTGAAATATTTCTGAATGGGTGCTGGAGCAGTCTCGGGCTTGAAAAGTAGCTGACAATATTTTTTAATATCCAGCACGCGTTGAGGTTTCTGAACCCCTGGCACATTTTCGAGCCGTTTTTTCATGTTGGCTTTGAAATCTTTCTTCCACTTCTCAAAGTCGGACGCGGCGCTTGTTTGAGACAACGTCGGAGCTGCAGTCCCCGAGCCCTCAGATGTGACTCCGTTTGGAAATCCTCATGTGGTGGTTCCCATGGGAGCAGCGTTAAGATTACTTCTGTTCCCAACAAGGGCTTGTAAGGAGCTTCAAAATTTTTCATTAAATTGAGCTCGCGCCGCCACTTGAGCGGCCGCTTGCTCTCACATTTGCTGCAATGAGTTCATCAAGAATTGCTGGAATGGATCACTAGAGCTCGAGGGAGTTGGATCGGCTGAAATTACTCCTACGAGAGGAGTTAGACCAATCGGAGGATTTGATCCATTTGGTGATCTTAACTCTGCTAATGGAGTGGAGTTAACTGGTGGAATGGGGCTAATTGGTGGTGTTAGGCAAATCGGAGGAGTTGGGCCAGTTCGAGGGGTTGGAATCCCTCCACTAGTTTGGGTGGCTCTTATTGTTTGATCAGGTGTTTGGATGGAAACATTATCATCAACAATGTGAGCCATTTTTTAGCGAGAATCGAAGCTGCAAACTTTGGAACAAGCATTATTACTTATTCCCCACAGACGGCGCCAATTTATATTGGCCTAAATCGAGATAGGACAACTAATCGAATTTATTTTGGGGTTGATTGATAATTTGCTTGTATCAAAGTTACGATCGAACTGAGATTGAACTTAAACGTGGCAAATGTTTAATAAAATAAACGAGGCAGACAATAAACGAGGCAGAAAATAAACGAGCAGTAAAGTGTATAAAACGAGATAAAGCATAAGAAAAAAAATATAAGTCTATTGTTGTATTTCTGGCTGTCCTCCTTAGTTACAAATGGATCCTATTTATAGTTGATAAGAAGAGTGACGTTGTAGTCATGATAACTTATGCTTTTATGGCCATTAATTTGCATTTGATCGTGGTCAGCCCATGATCTTCTTCTTAAATGCCTGGGCAACGGTCAACGGTTACAGAGACCTGGCCTCATTTTGACGTGGTGTCATGCTTGCTCGGGGACCATGTGATCGTGGTGATCAATCCGAGCTCTGTACCTTGGGCTTAGGTTTGCTTCTTCCTCGAGGTGGTTTTTGAGGCAAAGGGTCATGCCATCTCTCCCTCGTGGACTCACCTCTTAAGATCAACTTGAGTCAAGTTTCGCGCCCTTGCTCAAGGTCCTGGCGATTTTTCACCTAATACACCTTTAAAGTTAAAATAGCAGTCTAATTAAATATCCAGTCCAAATTTTATTCATCGCCAATTATTTAGTTCGAATTCTTTTGAATTTGAATATTCTCATATTCATATAATTATTATTTACATTTCAAAATATTTCTTTTTCCATTGTTTTAAAATCCTCCTTTTTCTTAACCGTGGATCAAATTCTTAACCAAATATGATGCAGGGCAAATCGAGCAACCATAGAAAAGCACTATCCAAGGCCAAAGAAGAGCTTATGCATTGGAACGTCATGGAACGAGGAGCATCCGAGACAAATTTTGAGGCATTTCAAGGAGCCAGAGAAGCAGGCGGACCGCCCACTTACTAGGCGGACCGCCCACCCAACTCTCTGAACTTTTATGAGCGGTCTGCCCCTGTTCAGAGGTAGGGCGCCTACTCTCCAGTGAGGGGTAACTAGGCGGGGCGCCCACTTACTGAAGACCTTGCGGGATTTCTATTTTGTTTCATGTGAAATTTCTAGTTTAGCCCTACGTGGCATATGTTATTAAAACCCACTTTGGGGGGGTACTTTAGGGCTTTCATTATGTCTATATGAAACCTATAAATACTTCATTAGTCTTTCATTTTACCGAGTTAGCTTTGATGAATGATTGATCAAACTTTCAAGAGTAGAGACTCTTTGATCCCCAAACGCCCCCTCCCCCCCCCCCCCCCCCCCCGATAATTCTACTTGCGAGTTCCTCGTGTAACTTGAGGTAGTTGCTTAGTATTGGCGAATCTTGACACGATACGGGGGTTTCACGGAACAAGTTCTTCGCGGATACCCCATAGGGAGTTCGAGACAAGTCTTACTCCTATCATTTTATCGTCTTTTCTTGTCTTTTATTTTGACCCATATCATCTTGGTATCAGAGCAGGGCTCGGGTTTTGTTTCTACAAACCCCCGACCCTTGATTCTTCGTGCCTAGGTCGGTTTCAATCTTAGTTTCTTGTTTGTTGTTATTGAAAGAAGAAAAACACAAAAAAATAGAAAAAGTTGAAAAACACCAAAAAAATTGATCATATATTCTTGGTTTGATGGATCCGTTGCGATTGATATTGAGGTTTGTTCCTTGTTGGAAACCCGTCATTTTGGTACCCACAACTCTCGATTTGGAGTTGTAAAACAAGATTTGAAAATTTTGAAACCCTTGTTCTTGAAACCCTAGCTATGAACTTGATGAACATGGTGATTTGATTGTTTTTTATTAGGGTTTGATAAAAATCATTGGGGTTTAATTATTGTGGTTGAAAAAATATTTGGGTACCTTCGGATTGCTTAAACAACGTGAGATTTATTGCATTTTTGGGTGCTAAAACCAAGAAACACGAAGTTTAACTGTGCTAAAAATTGCAGTAGGTGGGGCGCCTAGTCACAGAGGCGGACCGCCCACTTGGAGTGAGCTCTCTAGATTTTGGGCTGCCTATTTTTCAGCGGACCGCCTACTTACCACTGCAGAGAAACGGGCGGACCGCCAACTGTAAAGGGGTGGGGCGCCCACTTTTATGGAAGTGTGTTTTGAGTAGTTTATCCTAGGTTCTCTTGTTTCATTGCTTGCATTGCTTCCGGTTAGTGCTATTAGAGTATAATCTTACTCGATTAGTACTAATTCCTTTGAGCTTTTAGGATCATCGTGCCTAGCTAGGAGAGTCGAATTCAAAGAAGACCCGCAGTATCTTTTGACTCAAGTCCTCACTTTAAAGTGCTTATCGTCCAATAGAGTCACATTAACTCCACTCACCCCCCGAGTACAGTTGACTTGTGGATTGAGTGATTGAGCTGCGGTTTATTGATCAACTACGTGAAGCTTCTAGATTCAAACTTGAGTGAAATATCCACCACCACTAAACGAGTGAACCGAGTGCCATACACGTGAGGGTGTGTGTGAGGTGTTTTCACTAACGTTTGTTGATTTTGTAGGTACAGTGGCAAATGATGGAGATGATTCCGTTAAGAATTCCTTGGCCACCATTATGGCTAAGTTGGAGGATATAACCTTGAGGCTAGAGACCGTTGAAAGAGGGACCCCGAGCGTCCCAATTGAATCTGGAGAAGGCACAAGTCATAGCACCCCTATGACTCCCAGACACTTTGCGGAGATAGCCAAGAGATATGAGGAGTGATGTTGCTCCACAAGGGCGTGTGTTGGGCAATCCCCAACAAGGGATAATTCCCCACAACTTGAGCAATCCCCAAGTAAATGTTCCACTTCCAAGACCCGTTCGAAACGTTCCACCACTTGAGCAAATTGTTGAGGCTCAAGAAGGGGAGGAAGCTGAGTATGGTGATGAAGCCTATGGGTATGATGCTCATTATCAACCTAGGAGGCAAATGAATTGGGGTCGAAATTAGGATAGGGGTAGAGGCCGAGGTCGAGAGCCACCTATGAGATTTGATGGAGGGCATGCTAGGAGGGAATATGTTGCTTATGATGATCACTATGGAGGCCAAGCGGAGCCTAACCATGGGGTACGTGACAACAATAACTTCAATAGTGTCAAGCTCAATCTTCCACCCTTTAAGAGAACTTGTGATCCGGAAGCATTCATGGAATGGGTACCACTTATGGAAAGAATGTTTGACCCCAATGAGATGACCGAGGAGAAGAAAGGCACCTATGCTATTTCTATCTTTGAGGCCTATGCTTCTACTTAGTGGGAGTCCATAAAGTGGTCAAGAAGGAGAGCGGGTGTGTATGTGAATGTGACTTGGGAAGAATTGAAAGTTCTTATGAATAGAAAGTATGTGACTTTAAGGTATCGTCAAGAGCAACTCAAGAAGCTTTATGATCTAAAGCAAGGTGTCAAGACGGTTCATGAGTACTATGATGAGTTTGAGAAGATCCGGATGGCATTGGATATGGATACCGAGGGTGAAGAACAAGCCGTGATCCGTTTCATAAATGGCTTGAGCTATGGTATAGCTTCTCAATTGAGGTTACATCATTATCTCTCACTTCAAGATATCTTTGAAGCCGCAATTGATGCCGAGAATTGGCTTAAGGGAGAGAAATCCAAAAGCAACACTCTTACCCCCATGAGCAAGCCAAAAGAGTGGAAGACTCCAAATACAAACTTTTCAAGTGCAAGTGCTAGCAAAGAAGTGAAGAAGCCATATGAGAAGACTACACCACACTTGGAAGATACTTCTAAAACTCGCTTGAGCAATCCTACTTCTACTTCTACTTCTACTCAATGCTATAAGTGCAAGGGCTATGGTCATTTTGCTAGAGATTGTCCTACAAAAAGAACCATGGTTGTGGTTGGTAATTTGGTGTATGAGCAAGATAGTGAGCCCGAAAATGAGGGAGTAGAGGGAGATGAGGAAGTTGCTTGTGAAGAGGCTACCGAAGAATGAGAGATCCTCAATTGTTCTTGGTAGTTAGGAGGAGCTTAAGTACCATTTCATGGAAGAGGAGGTGGAAAATGATCGAAGGGAAAACCTCTGTCATGCTAGATGTCGTGTAATGGGGCAAGTGTGCTCAATGGTTGTTGATTCGGGGAGTTGTCCCAATATTGTGAGCCAATCTGTGATTTCCCAATTGAAATTACCCACTCTAATGCATCCAAAACTATATCGTTTACAATGGCTTAGTGAGTGTGGTGAACTAAAGGTGGTGAAGCAAGTGATGCTTGAGTTTAGCATTGGGAACTATAAGGATAAAATCTTGTTTGATGTGGTCCCAATGCAAGCTTGCTATCTTTTGTTTAGGAGACCATGGCAATATGATAGATGTGTGGTGCATGATGGTCGGACCAACTCCTACACGATCAAGCAAGATGGGAGGAAGTATGTGCTTAGACCTTTGACTCCAAGGCAAGTAAGAGAAGACTACTAACGTATGAAGGAGTTGAGGGAAGCGACTTAAGCAAAGTCACCCATTGTACTTGAACCCGAGGCAAACAATCTTATTGTCTTTCCATTACATGATGAAAGTGAGAGTCACTCCACTTCAAATGAGAGAGAAAAGAAAGAGAGAAGTGAGGGAGTGACCGGTCACAATCCAAGAGAGGAAAAAGGAGAGGAATTGAGGAGTGATATGAGTGGATTGTCACCACAAACTACACTTGACCTTGAGGTAAAATTGATTGAGAATAGAGGTGAGGAAAGAAAAATTGAGAGTGAGAGCACCCATTGTTCTAACAATTCTCCATCTTCTACCTTTTCTTATGTTAGTTCTTGTGTAGGTACAATTGAAGACAAGCTATTGGAGCCTCAACCATATGCTTGGAAGGAAAGATAAGATGAGAAAGATCTTCAAAGTGAGCTTCATGAAAGAGGAGTTGCTTATGACACTTCAAGCCTTGTGAGTGATCAAGGAAGCACTACAAATGTAAGTGTTGCTTCATCTTTTCATGAGCCTACTAGCTATTTGTCTTGTGATGACTCAACACTAGTTGGTATTTTTGATGCATCTAGTGAGTATACCACTACTGAAGAGTCTAGTTGCCAACTAGAGTGTGCTTGTGAAACACTAGTTGGGAGGGATGCTATGCCACATCATGATGTGAGCTCATTGTTCATTGAATCCCTCCCTAGTGTAGATTTGATAGTTGACAATGATTGTGACCTTCGCTATGACACACCACCAATCTTTGACAAGGGAGAAGATGAGATAGTTGATCATACCCTTATTGATATGCTTCTATTTGGTGGGTCTACGTGTTGTGGTGAGGTTGGTAATGACCTTGAGGAGTCCAAATTTCATGAATTGGACAAGGTTGTCTTTGATGACTCCTCAAGTGAGTGTAATGAACCTAGTGTTGATATCCTACCTATGCTTGATCATGATATTGAGATGCATGCTTTTACGAATCCCTTATTTGAAGGCATCCTCATTAGTGGTAGTGATTTGTATCGGACTAGGGTGGATAGTAAAACGGAACCCCCATGGTGTAAAGGATTTGACTCCTTAGGCAACCTATTGTTTTAGAATTTGGGTAAGGTAGATGGTTCTTTGAGTGACCCTACTATTGCTTGTTGGGGTTATGATGAAGAAGAATCTGTCATCAATACCTTCTTTGAGAGTTTGTCTTTTGAGAAGGGTTGCTTAGGTGATGAAATGGGAGGGGAAGAGGAATCCCTTGGTGTGAGTAAGTATGCTCTAAAGAAGGGGAGTGGAGTACTTGTTGCTATTTTGTAGGTTGGATTATTTGACTCACTCCACTTCATATGTTGATCACACTTTCAGGAGAGATTGGTTAGTTGATTTTGAGCTTAAGGTTCAAGGGGATTTTGATAGCTTGATCTTGCATTTTCCATGTCGCCATGACCTATTTGCTCATTATTGTGTTGAGTGCATGTTGTTATTTAACCAAGTACTTGTTGTTCTTCTTGGAGACTTGATATTTGTGCTTATTATTGATGTTTGGTTATACCACAAGAGTGTGTTTTCCACACTTCTTGCACTAACCTACGTTCGAAGTAGGAAGTTTGCTTGTGTTTGCTTGTCGTTGCTTGTAGGTCCTAAGCTCCATGCTAAGGCAAGGGAGATTTTGGAAGAAGCCTATGTCAAAGTGACGTTCAAGAAGGACAAAGAAGGAGAGTCTTGGCCACCCCGAGGAGTTGTTGATGCCATGAGAGACCACGCCTTAATTTCAAGGACGAAATCTTCCCAAGAAGGGGAGGATGATGCGGGGCAAATCGAGCAACCATCGAAAAGCACCATCCAAGGCCAAGGAAGAGCTTATGTATTGGAACGCTATGGAACGAGGAGCATCCGAGACACATTTCGAGGCGTTTCAAGGAGCCAGAGAAGCAGGCGGACCGCCCACCCAACTCTCTGAACTTTTATGGGCAGTCCGCCCCTGATCAGAGACGGGGCGCCTACTCTCCAGTGAGGGGTAACTAGGCGGGGCGCCTGCTATACTAGGCAGGGCGCCCACTTACTGAAGACCTTGCAGGATTTCAATTTTGTTTCATATGAAATTCCTAGTTTAGCCCTACGTGGCATATGTTATTTAAACCCACTTTGGGGGTACTTTAGGGCTTTCATTAGGTCTAGATGAAGCCTATAAATACTTCATTAGTCTTTCATTTTACCTAGTTAGCTTTGATGAATGATTGAACAAAGTAGAGACTCTTTGAATGAATGAAAGAACCCTTTGATGGTTTGACTCTTCTAGGTGAACTAGTTGATCCCCAACCCCCCCCCCCCCCCGATCATTCTACTTGCGAGTTCCTCGTGTGAATCGAGGGTAGTTGCTTAGTGTAGGCGAATCTTGACACGATAGGGGGATAACACGTTCTTCGTGGATACCCCGTAGGGAGTTCGAGACAAGTCTCGCTCCTATCATTTTATCATCTTTTCTTGTCTTTTATTTTGACCCGTATCAAAATACATCGTATGCATTTAAATTTTTGGAGAAAATATCTTTTCCAAGTTCCCCAAATCACCCTCAAATCTCTCCCCGAATATCTCCCATACCTCCTCTCTAAAATCATTCTCTAATTATTCCAAATCCATAACATAATCACCTACCATTTCTATTATGATTCTTTTAGCAAAATCATGCCTATCTCGAACCTGGACATAAATTCTAACTAGGTGCAAGCATACATACATACCCCTCAATCCCTTCCTAATCTCTTTCCCATAAATCACTCCTAAATTCCAAATTTCCTCAACGTCAATCTCCTATCCAATTCTTGAAAGCCCAAAAATACTCCTTAATCCCCGAAAATCAGAACACTCAATCTCCCCATATCTCATCTCCCTGATTCCTCAAATTGTCCCGGATATTTCTCCAATCTTGTCCAATTATGAAAAAATCACCAACGGCTCTCTCTCAAATTTTTGTATATATTTCTTCCTTGTTTTACACCATGGGACCAAGCCTTGATCATATACCCTCCATACACACACACACGATATAAGGTACAGAGGAGAGAGGACGAAAACACCACCATATCCAAATCAGAAAACAACAACACCTCTCTTAACCGTTTCATATTCTTTAAACTATCAAAAATATCAATACACACATCACCATCAATAGCCATACAATACATACATACACACATATCAGATTAGTGACACACTCATACCACCAATTCCCTCTTTCCTCTCTACTTTTCACACCCACACATCATTTAAACACACCCAAATACTATAGATATACATACACGCCAAACCTGATTATACACATACAAAATCGAACACTGAGGGGGGGAGAAAGATCGAGACTGGCGGAGGAAATTGAAACAGATCAAGGAAGTAGGGGAAGACCCATGACCGAAAATTGACTGGAAAACCCACCTGAAAAAGCCATCTCAAGAGACCCGATTTCTTGCTCTTCCTACGTTTCTATCTGATTTCCTATTGTAATTGAAAAAGGGAGCCGAAGTGGCAGTGACGCCGCTAAGCAAGCCGGTGTCGCTCCTCCCTCTCATACTGACTGTTGCTGCAAGCAACGCCTTAGAACTAGGCTCTGTTTCGCTCCGTCGTGGTCCCACCAGAAAATTCATGATTCGAACTACTTGTTCCCTTTACTGCTGCTTATGCTATTCTTTGATATATACGAGTATTGACTTGGCTTCAGTTTTGTCTGATTTGCAAGGACTATCGTGGCTATAGTTTTGCTTTAAGTCGTTTGACTGCTCCTCCAAGTTTGACTGTTAGTTTCTTTATTGGTTAGGAAGCTTGGCTATGGAATCATGATCTGACCAAGTTTTGGGCTGGTTACGTATTTTTTTAGCAAAAAACATGCACTCTGTTGATGCTATTTCTTTAGTCATACTGACTCCGTATGATACCACACTTGGTCTGGCCAATGAACATAATTATTTTGACGCCTATACATTGATTTGAATGGATGTTATACCGTTAGTCCAATGATATTTTAGAGGCCAATACAAGTCCCGTCCCATTACGTATACAATGCCCCCTTATGTGTCCCTCTGAGAACAAAACAATAGGCGATGACGATAATATTTATATACAATGTTGCGAAAATAAGCTGGATAGGCAACAGAATCCGCACTTGGCATGGCAACACGATCGGTCGGCGTGTTTGCGTTCGTGACGTATCTTTAACCCCCTATCACCCAAATCTGAGCCTAAACCTTTCAAAAATCCTTTGTTCCTTTTATTTTATTTTTATTAACACTTTTATTATTATTATTATTATTATTATTATTATTATTATTATTATTATTATTATTATTATTATTATTATTATTATTATTATTTATTTTCCTTACTATTATTATTATTATCGTACTAATTCATTTTCGTATTTTTGCAAGGTACACTCGGGCGAAATACGTTAATGATGACCCAATCGAAGAAGACAAAATATTTCGAAACTATTACATTTTTACTCAATCTTATTTTATTTTATTTACGATCCTTACTAATTTATTATTTTATTTTCAAGGTACATTTGGATGGACATTTTTAAAGACGGCGCTCCAGAAATGCTTCTAAATTAATTGCTGTTGAAAGAAAATTTTTGACTTATTGTTACCAATTTATTTTGGCATGCTAACTAATTTATTTTTACTTTTGCAAGGTACCTTTGGTTGAAGTTTGCTAAGGAATAAGCAATTAGTTAACTTGAACCTTTTATTTCATTTTAATTATTATATGTATCTAACTTGTAAATTATAGTGGAAATTGTTTAGTTAAGATTTAGTTTAATTTAATTTTTGAATTCCAATTATTTAGTCTTACCGGTAACCACATTTGGTGGAATCCTAGAGGTGCCTAACACCTTCCTTTCGGGTTAACTTGAACCCTTACCTAGAATTTCTAGTTCGCAAGATCACGTTTTCGGAGTTAACTATAAAACTTGGCTAGAAACAAAGTAGGTGCCCTAATACGCCTAGTTAAAAAAATATGCTAGGTGGCGACTCCAAGTCTTACATGTGAGTTCCAATAAGTCGAGGCCTATTTTGAACTCTAACCAGTTCAGGAAAAAATGGGTGTCGACAGTGCTTTATCTATTCAATGTCATTGTCATAGGGGTTATGGACATGTGGCCAAGGATTTTCCTACTCGTCGGACTATGATCTTGCTTGATGATGGCACGGTCCAAGAGCAAGAGAGTGACACAGAGGGTGTTGATGATGGGGCTGACCGTATTGAACATGAGAATAGGGCAGAAGAGAATGATATATATGATACGTTCCTTGTAGTGCGAAAGAGTTTGAGTACTGTAAGCATGGAGGAGGAGGAGGAAGATGTGCAAAAGGAGAACCTTTTTCATGCAAGGTGCCGAATAAGGGGGAAGGTATTCTCCATGAATATAGATGGGTGTAGTTGTGGCCAATATTGTGTGCCAAACCTTGGTGTCACAATTGGGGTTGCCTACATTGAAACATCTTCATCCATGTCGGTTGCAATGGATCAATGAGTGTGGTGAGTTGAGGGTGAAAAGGCAGGTTTTGGTAAATGTCAAGGTAGGGGCTTATCAGGATGAGTTATTATGTGATGTAGTGCCCATGTAGACTTGCCATTTTCTATAGGGCAGGCCATGGCAATATGATAAATTTGTCATCCATGATGGTCAAGCCAACACCTACACGGCCAAGAGTGAGTAAGAGTTTCACACTTAAGCCCTTATCACCAAAGCAAGTAAGTGAGGAATACAAGCGCATGAGGGAGCTGAATGAAGCGGCTAAGGCTAAGTCTCCCACGGGGGCTAAACCCAAAACTGTAGCCATTTCCATTGCACCTTCTCTTTCACGTAAAATATGTGCAATTATACAACCTGGTGAGTACTTAAGAGGCAATGATAATAACAAGTTGATGATTTTCCTAGTACATAAGGGTATTCTTTTGTAATGATAATAATTTGAATAATGATAACCCTTTGCCTAGTATTGTCGAAAGTGTTCTGCAGGATTTTGAGGACATGTTTTCCGAGAAGATACCTCGTGGACTCCCTTGAGAGGTATCGAGCAGCAAATTAACTTTATCTCAGGGTCCCAAATTCCCAACAAACCAGCCTATAGGTGTAACCTAGAAGATACCAAGGAGCTACAAAGGCAAGTTGATAAGTTGTTGAGCAAGGGGTTGGTTCGTGAGAGCTTGAGCCCATGTGTCGTTCCTGTTATACTTGTGCCAAAGAAGGATGGGACATGGAAGATGTGTGTTGATTGTCAGGCAGTAAAAAAAATCACAGTAAAGTATCGTCATCCTATTTCTAGGTTAGAAAACATGCTTGATGAGTTGAGAAGTTCATGTTACTTTTCTAAAATTGATCTTATTTCTGGCTACCATCAAATCTGAATGAAATCAGGTGATGAATGGAAGACTGCATTCAAGACCAAGTTTGGTCTATATGGGTTAGTGATGTCTTTTTGCCTCTCTAACACACCTAGAACTTTCATAAGGTTAATGAACCATGTATTGAAACCATTCATAAACAAGTTTGTTGTTGTATACTTCGATGATATACTGATTTATAGTAAATCTGTGGATGAGCATGCCGAACACCTAAGGCAAGTGCTTGATAGTTTAAGGGCTGAAAAGTTGTATGCTAACTATAAGAAGTGTGCCTTTTGTGTTGAACTTTTTGTCTGTCTTGGTTTTGCTGTGAGTGTTAATGGTGTTGAAGTAGATGAGTTGAAAGTAGAAGCTATTAGATATTGGTATACCCCTACTAGTGTGATGCAAGTTAGGATTTTTCATAGGTTGGCTAGCTTTTATAGGACGTTTGTTAGAGACTTGCACCATGGCAGCACCCTTACTGAGTTAGTTAAGAAGGACCAACCATTTGTGTTGGGAAAGTCTCTAGAGAAGGCTTTCCATAACTTGAAGCATAGGCTTAGTTCTGCTCCATTGTTGCAACTTACCGACTTTAGTAAGGCATTTGAGATTGAGTGTGATGCATGGAGGGTCGGGATACAAGGTGTGCTGGTGGAAGATGAGAATCCTATAGCTTACTTTAGTAAGAAAGTTAAGGGCGCAGTCTTGAATTACTCCATTTATGATAAGGAGTTGTATGCCTTAGTGAGAGCATTAGCCTATTGGAAACATTACTTGTGGCCTAGAGATTTTATGATTAAGAGTGACTATGACTCTTTGAAGAACCTTAAAGCCAAGAGAAATTGAACAAGAGACATGTCAAGTGGGTAGAGTTCATACAGAGCTTCCCTTATGTAATTCATTGCAAGAATGTAGTAGCCGATGCATTGTCTAGGAAGTTTGACTTAGCCACCACTTTAGCATCTAGGCTTATGGGTTTCGAGAGCATCAATTCGATGTATGAGCATGACCCTAAGCTTAAGGCAATTTGTGATGCATTAATGAGTGGGCAACAGGTGGACAAGTACCAATGGCATAATGGTTATTTCTTTAAGAGGCAGAGAGTGTGTATGCCCTTGTCCTCTTGGAGGAAGTTGTTGGTTTGTGAGGCTCATTGTGGGGGCTTTATGGGTCACTTTAGAGTAGATAATGAATGAATTTAAAAAGAAAAACCCCTAGGTATTTTATGTGAGCAGTTCTATTGGCCTAACATGAGGCGATATATAGAGCGATTTTATAGTGCTTGTTTAGACTGCAAGAAAGCTAAGTCTAGGTCTAATCCCCATGGTCTTTACACACCCTTGTCTCTTCCTACTATCCCGTGGGTTGATATATCCATGGATTTTGTGATGGGGTTGTCATGATAGCATCTATGTTGTTGTGGACCGATTTTCTAAGATGGCTCACTCTATCATCTGTAAGAAATGTGATGATGCACAGCATGTTGCTTTGTTGTTTGTTACTCATATATTGAAATAGCATGGTGTGCTACATAATATTGTGAGTGATCGGGATTCAAATTTCTTGAGTCATTTTTGGAAGTGTTTGCGGGGTGCACTTGGCAACAAACTATTGTTTTCTACGTCTTACCATCCTCAATTGGATGGACAGACTGGGGTTGTTAACCGTCCCTTGGGGGCTCTCCTTAGGGCGATGACTACAGTGCATAGAATGATAGGGATGACTTCTTTGAGTATATGTATAGGTTTAATCCTTTGATTCCACTTGATTTAACCCCTTTGCCTCGAGATGTTGTTGTTAATGTTGAAGGTACAAGTCGGGCAGCCGCGTTGCTTAAATTTCATGCCTAGGTAAGTAATAATTTTGAGGAAGCCTACGACAAGGTGGCGTCCAAGAAAAACAAAGGGCAGATTGAGCAAGAGTTGAAGAAGGGTGATTGGGTTTGGGTGCACTTCTGGAAGGAAAGGTTCCCTAGCCAAAGGAAAGAGAAGCTAGCCCCGGGGGGGACGATCCATTCCAAGTGTTTCACAAGATCAACACTAATGCCTATGTGATTGACCTGCTAGTTGAGTATAACGTGTTCAGTACTTTTACTATTTCTGACTCAACTCTTTGTGTTTCAGGTAGTGCAACCATGGTTGGTGATGGTGTGATTTCGAGGAAGAAATCTTCTCAAGAAGGGGAGTGATGCAGTCCAAACTGATCAAGACTTATTCATGCCTTCATGACCGTTCACGAGAAGCCAAGCTAAGGAGTTGCATGATGTTCACACTCACTTGGGGTGGAAGAGAGAGAATGCATTGGAGAATACTTGGCCGGGCAGCAAGGTTAGGAGCTCACCGATCATGTTGGCCGGCTCATGGGAGAGAGGGGCTACGCTTGGGAAAGAGGGCAAGTAACGTATTGCTCTCAACAAGCAATTGGGTGAGCGAATTGTTGCTTTTGGCGTGAAAGGGAAGCGAGCAACTCAACGAGCAACTCAACGAGCGCCTAGCATCTTAGGCTTTTGGGGTGTAGCAAATTACTGCCCTCAACATGCGCTCCACGAGCTCCGTTACACACTTAGACAATTCGACTGTTGCGTTACAATTATGGCCGTGCGTGACCTTGCATTTATAGCCAATTTGTGGTTTAAACAATAGGCGTGTTGTTTAACACCTATATAAACAACACTTAGGCATTTTGATTCATTAGTTAGCTTTTTATGAAAAACAACGTACTTTTGCTCTATAGCAAAAACCTTTGTAGAACATGCTCGTTTTAGTGGAAATCAAATTGAACATCTTCTTCTTTGACCAATCAATTTGCAAGAAACAAGTTTTCTAGAGGATTCTTCACATAGCCTAGGTGTTTCTTGAGTTATTCAAGGAGGTAATATAGTATTTCCCTATATTGTTGCCTTGATTAATCTTCAGGTTATGTCTAGCTTTTCTATCTCGTTGTTATTCTATCAGTAACCTCCTCCTTGTGTTCGCGTACAATATCCCTTATCATAGATTCAAACTTATCAGCCCGAATATGGTAAAAATGAGAAGTGTTCATATGGTCCTGGTCTCCTTTTTTAATTTCTCTACTTCAGCGGTGAAGGGTTGCAAGCTGGCAACCCGACCTCGAATGGTGTCATTTTCATCCTTGAGGCGCTCATCGATACCTTCACGCCAGATAGCCTCCTGGTAGGCCATGAGCCCCTGGGATAGATGTCATGAAGGTAATTAAATAAATCAAGTAAAGGATCTTCATGGAAGCTGAAGGCAAAGGAAGTAAATGGCATACCATGAGGGAATAGTCGGCAACAATAATCACTAGGTCCTGGAGATTGCAACTAGAAATGAACCACTGCTCAGATGGGCCAACCAGATCTACAATGTGATCAATCATGATGCCAGGGTCCTTGAACAAATTAACTCCCCTCAGAATAGGAATTGTAATCTCACGAGCTTCACCAATGGGTTCCTCTTCGACAGTTTCGTCAGCTTAAGCCCTGACAGTCCCACGCTCTATAGCAGGTGAGCTTGATCCAACCACCTCTTTTCCACGGCAGCATCAAAATGGAATATCAGCCAGCTTAAGGGCTAGGGCTGGGGGAACGGAGTCTAGTTTCATTTAACAAAAGATAATTAGCAAAGTTGGAAAGGAAAGACAAACTTATAAGGAGAAGACGGAAACATGGCCAACCTCGAATGGGAGCTTCTATATTAGCAACAAGAATAACGATTTCATTCTCTACGCCTATCTCCTCCTCCGCAGCCTTGGAGCTCACGTCAATAAGGTGCATACGCTTGCGAGAGGTAGAGATGGACCTAGGAAAATCTGAAGAATTGTGAATAGCAGCAGCAACTGAAAGATTGACGGCCTCAGGCTCAGATGCTCGGGGGACTGTAGAATCCTGCAGCCCCAAGGGAGCATCAACAACAACGGACTTTATGGGCTTGCTTGACCTTTTCTTCTTCAAGGAACGCGAGTTCCTGACTCGCTCAACAACCCTTTCAGCAGAGGCCGACACATCAGGCAAAGGGGAAATATACAGAGCAGCAATGGAATTTCCTCCAAAGCAGGCATGTCCGGACGAGAAAAACATGTAGAAAAGAGAAAGGTTAGGCACGAGTAAAGACAAAACCTGACAATTATGGCATAACAATGTCATATCATGATCTTTTGTGTACCAACTTTTCAGGCTGGCTATGGTTAGGAAGTTCATGGATTTAGTAGGGTTCTTCCTAAAGATCATGGTGATCCACTCAACCAAGGTCTTATGAGAAATCGGGAAGTCGACCACAAGATTCACTGGTTAGAGATAAAAGATCATTATATAGGATAGTAGTTAATGTACGGCACGAGGTAAAAGCAAAATATGAAATCTTATAGTTTCTATTAAAGATCTCTAGGAAAAGAACAGAAAAAACAATCTCTGAAGTGTGTACGGCCACATATCGGTAGCACCAACCACGGTCGTTGTGGACCTCGCTCTTGGAGACGATGCCTTTCTTTCCCTGCCTCTTATAGTTCAGCATGCCCGATTTGAGTAGGAGAGAGGAGTAAAAAGCATGAAGATGCCAGAAATTTAAATCCAGGCCAGCATGATTGGCTAGGTGATCAATAAGAGCGATCATGCGCCAAATGGAAGCCCCGACTTGACCCAAGAAAATATTATACTAACGGCATGCCTTCTCAACGATTGAGTGAACACGATGTTTGTAGAGAAAAGTGAAAGAGTATGTATGGATGAATGAATAACTGGCATAGTGAGTAGAGATGCTCTCCGCTGCAGTGGGGATGATAACTTCCACATTCGACCTCCAACCACAATCAGGTTTGATGCGAGAAAGGTCTTCAGCCTGGACAGCAGAGGGGTAAAATTAAATAGATATGTTGTTGTTTTCCCCATTCTACTTAGCCGTTTGAACAAGTAGTTTGTCATCATTCTTATGGTCTATAGCTTGAGGAATGTAATCTCGGGCCCTGAAGCCCTCGGGAAGAAAATTTACGTCATGTGCCACCGTGAAATAAAGAGAGCTTGCGAAGAAGAGAGTTTTTTTTTAATCTGGAAGTGAAAACTCAAGTATGGCGAAAATATGAAGACAATGATGGACGGCTTGTTGTTCTAATGTGTGTGTGTGAGAGAGAGAGAGAGAGAGAGAGAGAGAGAGAGAGAGAGAGAGAGAGAGAGAGAGAGAGAGAGAGAGCGCGCATTGGAAAGAGTCCTAGAAGACAAGTGAATCGTTTACCGACATGGGGTCATGATAATTATGGCCTATGTGATAAATCCCTATACTTAGGGGATATGGCAGGGTAGCTATAGCGTTGGGAAGACACAGACACAATCCGCCAACCGCAAAGTTACACGTCACTGCACTCAAGTACTACCATCAATGCAAGACACACGAAAAGACAAGGGGCGTGTACCGAGTGACCACTTACGCTAGCGCTCAACAAGTGGGGGGACTGACTATATGGGTAAAAATACATTACCTACAATTACAGTAATACGAGTCCAGCTAGCGTAGACTACACTTAGTCTACATGTCACCAGGCACTGAGGATATACGCATGTCTCATAGCCACGACCGCTCATCAGGCACAGGCCCAGGACCGTACGGCACGCATCCCATCGCCTCAGGTTTACCATTTCCCAGTTAGGATTTGTTTGGTGTCACAACCTTGTGTAATCAAGTCCACGGTCTATAGACATAGTATTTTACTATTAGTATTGGGCTAAACCTATAACTATATATACCCCTCTCGCCCTTTGTATTCCACATCAAGTGATTCTCTGAGAATGCCCCTGTTCTCAAAGAATCATATCTCGTTCGTATTGCTTTCATGCTATTTCCTTTGTATTTACTTTATTTCTTGTGACTCCCTCCTAAATTTATTTGTTTAACCTATTCGGCAAATTTAAGGTATAAACAACAATATCCAATCCTATCTTAAAATATAGCCTTCCTACCTCACTATTTAAAGCCCAACAACTGAACTAAGATAATGGAAAACAAATGGCCTATAATAAGAAAACGGATGGAATCAATTACTCGTGCATAACAGATTGAATCAATTATTGAGAGTTTAATTCATAAAAGTTTCTACACTATATTAAGTAGAAATTTATTACTATAATATGTATTTACATATTTTTTCAAAAACCAAATATTATATCAGTAGTATTTAATAGAAGGGCAACAGTATGATTCAATTTTATAAAGGCATTTTGGTATATATTTCATTATGGGTGCTCACACTTTTAACTATTTATTATATCTATTAATTGTTAAGTATAAATATGATGATTATGATTGTATTACGATGTGATGATTATGATATTAAGAATGCATTTCTACTCCTGGTGGTTTATTACATTATGCTTTTATAGGAGTCTAGGAGTGTGTGGCTATCTCATCAAATGGATATACTATCTGATCAATGATGTTCTTTATGTAATTCATATGGATTAAATTTAAAAAAAAAAATATATATATATATATATATATATATATATATATTTAAGAGGTTTTAGATTATGTTTCTCAGGCTTTATATTATTTACTCTTCTTTGCCGTTCAATAATATCGATGAGTTGTTTGCTTTGTGATTTGTAAATGGGTTTACCGTCATCCCTAAAACTAATCCGATTAAATTATAACCATATTATCTTATAAAACACAGTTGAGAAAACAAAAAAAAAAAATCAAAACGTAAAAAAACTGAGTGGGAAAAGAAAAATGAAACTAAAGTCAAACTGATTTTGGTTGGTATTGAATTGCATTTTCTCAAAATAGAAAAACTGAAAACGCACATGTAGAATGACATACCATGTGACCATCACAATCCTAATTGTGCAAATGACAACTGTAATCCTTTGAGAGGGAGATTATTATTTCGTCAAGCTACTTAGCATGCTAAACTTATTGGTTTTAGCGACTTAATCAGTTCAAATAATTCTAGACTCAAGAAAGATGGTGTGGCATCTCTATTTGTCTAAGGAGTTTATTAATCTTTTTTCTCCTTTGTTTTTTTTTCTTTTTCCTTCTTAAGAAATGTCAAAAAGTCTCTAAAGTAGTTTTATAACCTTCCATTACCTAAGATCTCTTGCATCACGTAATTGCTATACTATTTCATTGTGCAGAAATACAAGGACAACCACTAGGAAAGATAGTAAGAAAGAAAACATAAATTGAATGAGGGAATGGAATCAGTAAGAATAGGGAGAGGAATATAAGGAAATGAATAAGAACATAAATACTCCACCAAAAAAGTAATTAACGGTAGAAAACAGATATATTCTTCTCCTAAAATCCCTTAAATATTCTTCTTTCGTGCACGATCTTTATTAATAGTATTATCTTTCCTCATTATTACCACTACTATCTATGTATATCTCTTTTGTTAAAATCTCTATAGATATGATCTTAATCTTGCCATGAGGATTGGCCACTTCCTAGGCAAATGACTCATAATTGCATGGTTAGTAGAACAAGGCAGCCATCCAAGCTTCATTCCATTTTGGGATTACGTAAAGGGGTGTTAAATGGTAAGATAAAGAGAAAACCTGTGTTTTTGTTAAAAAATTACATAAAGTTAGCAGGAGGAAAATGAGGAATAACTAGATCATTTAAGAAGGGGACAGATTCTAAATTTCTCAATTGAATTACTCCCTCTGTTTCAAAAATGATGGCATATTTCGGATTTCAAAAGTCAAAAAGTTCATTTTGACCGTAAATTTGAACATATAATTTTTAAGTTTTTTGGAACAATATTTATATATTGAAAACTATATAAAAAGTACCATAAATGACAATATTTAATAATTCAAAATATTTAAAAGACATAAAAATATTACGGTTAAAGATAAACTTGTTTGATTTTCGAAATTCGAAACATGTCATCCAATGTAAAACGAAGAGAATAACAGCTAGGGGCTAAGGAATAAAGAAAAGAATAAAAGAAGGAGAAAGAGAAGCATATATTAAAATGAAAGTACTATGAGAGAACCATATGAACAAGTATATTATATAGTATCTACTATGATACAACAGATATATTACAAGGATCATGAAGTTCGTAAAGCAATAAAAAGGTACTAAAGTTAGTATCAAATAATTTTCTTTTTAATTTATGTTCTCCTAATATTAGAAGAAACCAAATAAAATATTGAGAGAGAAATTTACCTCTTACACTGTGAATAATATTTAAACAGTGGTAGTGGTAGACGAGAGAACTTATCGGTCATTAGGCACTCTATCATTATTTACTTACAGATAAAGTGTGATGCTTCTATTTAGATTCAGCTTTTCTAATTTATGTTTTATATCTATTTTTTCGTTATTCTTGTGGGTTTTGATTATTTTTGTTCCGTATGTATGTCTTACATTATATTTGTTAAAATTTTTGTTTAATGACACTTTCACATTTTCTAATTCAAGTAAATATAATGTTCTAAAATCAACTTTCCAGCTCACTTGTGCTTACAACGCAAGCGCTGCAGGATTAACTAGTTACTTGATAAGTGGTAAGCAAATACATTTGTCAACAAGCATAAAATCAAAATTTTAATTTTACTGCTAAAATGCAATAGAGTGAAGGAATGTTTTGGCTAATTTTCTATCTTGGAGCGATTAGTAGTTTCAAGTTTGAAAACGATGCGGAACAACCTGATACATATATAGAAAATAATAAATACACCTCCAACCTCATCGGCATGATATGTTGTGGGTCGTTTGTTTTTTCCTTGTATTTCATATATCCTATATATGATTGATTTCTAAAACCCTCTGTTATAATACATAGATAATATGGGAACATGAACATTTCTGAAATTGGGTTAGGCTACGCAGAGGCCAGTTAGACCTTTTGCCTAAAATCGGGGAACCAAGACCAGCATTGTTTTTCTCATTTTTATTTTTCACATACCTAAGTACTCCATAAGGTTTTAACCTTTTTAACTTTATTTTTCTTTTTCATTCTATGATGACACGATGAAGGAATTTAAAAAATAACGAATTTTTTTTTTAGATTTGTTATTTAAAATAAGCCTATGTGTGGCTATATATAAATCATTTTAATAAAAATAAAATAGACTTAAAATTAAATTATTTCTGAAATTAAGAACCGTCATTCTTTTTCTAAACGAACTAATAAATAATTATCACATAATTAATTGAAATGGAGGGAGGAATCTACGCCACACCGGCCAATAAGTCATCATTTTGTACTATAAGTAGTTATCGAGAAATTGGCCAAAATGGTCCTTAATGTATCGGGTATGTTGGATTTTCGTCCTTAATATATTTTGCTTTAGGTAAATAGTCCTTAATGTATAACAAAATGTGGGATATTTGGTCCAAGGCCTTTAAACTAACAGAACTTCTTAGAAAAACTGTTGACTTTAACATCAAAGCTCATGTGCAACTCACGTGAGATTGTTTTAATTATCTACAAACCTTTTTCCAATAAAAAAAGGACACCGTTTTTTTCTCTTCTCCGAAATATCTCTTCACTGTAATATGAAGGTCGATGAAGACAAGCAACTGCTGTCGTTATTTTATTTTCTTCTCTGAAATTCTTCGTTTCTCTCATCTTCTACCACAAAAGCCTAATTTTCAATATATGTTTGATTTAAAGGTGAAGTGGAATCCCTAATTGAATCATTTATGCTATACTAGGTTCTTGTATTTTTCTTTTTGAATCTTTGCATTGCAACTACCTTGGGTTTGCTCGCCTTCTTAAATTAAAATTATGATATTTCAATGGCATGGATCGAGATTGCGAAAATATGGCGTTGGAGGATGTTGAAATTGATGAACGATCGATGTTTTTATCAATAGGATGCATATTAAAATAAATGCATACTTCTTGGGAAGTTCATCTACACGAGAAGGATTGATACTTCCAGCAGTAACCAATGCTATTTTTAAGCAGTTGCATATAGCGGCTCGATCTTCTTCATTTTTTTTAGTTCATAAATGTGGTTTCGATTTTTTATACTATTCAATAAATTATGTTGTGTAACAATAGCTAGTGTGTGGACGAGTAACATAGATAAGTCTGCAGATGAGTTTGTGTAATGGTGTAACCTTATTAATGGAAGAAAGATTTATTTATGAAGTTGTTGAATCTTTTGGTGTAGTATAAAGTTATATAGCAATGAAAGATCAATTTGGTTAGTCGGCTCATTAATTATGTTGTTGGCAAAGTTTAGTGGTTAGTATTCAAGTGCATTTGAGCTAAAGTTATGGTGCATTTGAGTTAGAAATCTGGTGCATTTGAATTAAAAAAAACTAGTGCATTTGAAGGCAAAAAACTGGTGCATTTGAAGTGAAAAATCTGCTATTTTTGAGGTAAAATTCTGATGCATATGAAGTAAAAAGATCTGCTATATTTGAAGCAAAAATCTGGTGCTTTTGAAGTCCAAATATCTGCTATATTTGAAGTTAAAAACCTGTTGTATTGAAGTTTAAAAACCTGCTATATTGAAGTTAAGAACCTGCTATATTTCAAGTTACAAAAGTGTTGTATTGGAGTCGACAAAGCTAGTGCATTTGAAGGCAAAAAAACTGGTGCATTTGAGCTAAAAATCTGGTGCATTTGAGGTATAAATCTGGTGTATTCGAAGTAAAAAATCTGATATAGTTGAGGTAGAAATCTGGTGCATATGAAGTAAAAAAATATGCTTATATTTGAAGCAATAAGCTCCATGCCATCCTCAAAAGTATGATTGGTTGGTCTTTGTTTATCAAAGATGAAGTCGTCATCAGATAATTCATTCTCCAAATCTTCAAACTCATCGCAACTTTCTGTGTCTTCCTGTACAGCAGAATCTTTTTGGTTCAACATTGAACCTGTTTGTCTTTGAACATTACCTGGATCAACTCCGATTAGGAGTCCAAATGCTTAAAATACAATTCAACTATTCTATCTTTAGGGATAAATTTTTCAACTTTGAGAGCTTCAGCTTCAGTCGATACCAATCTTCAGCTGAAAATTAGGGCATAGCTTCGCGTTTTTAGAGGGAGGGAAAAAGCTTCGTGCTTTTAGAGGGAAAAAATTGAGTCTTTTTTTATGGTTTTTTTTTTTAATTGGAAAAAGGTTTGTAGATAATTAAAACAATCTCACGTGAGTTGCACATGAGTTTTGGTGTTAAAGTTAACAGGTTTTCTAAGAAGTTCTGTTAGTTTAAAGGCCTTGGACCAAATATCCCACATTTTGTTATACATTAAGGACTATTTATCTAAAGCGAAATATATTAAGGACGAAAATCCAATATACCCGAACATTAAGGACTATTTTGGCCAATTTCTCAGTAGTTACCAAAAGCAATTATGGTTACCTAGTGTATGATTTTTTTTTTCCTCTCATCATTTTGGAAGTATTTATTTTATTCAAAACCATATTGAAACGTAGATGTTAAATAATTTTCTTCACCTTAGAGTGTGGAGGTACGGTGCACTTTCAGTAGTAATGTGGAGGTGATGTCCAGGTGTTGTGTACTTTTTGTGCATTTATGTTTAATGTTTTAAATAGTTTACTTTATATTCTCCGAATATGATCTGTAGTGTGTGTAGCATTTCGATGAAGATAAATATTTTGATCTATGCTTCTCCTTTGAAAATCATGATAATAATTTTTAATTTCATTTTATTTAATTTCCTAGATGTTCACCTGTCTGGTGTAAGGTATAGTCTTGCAAGTTGCCATTTCTATGTTTTATTGCTCTTTTAATAGAGCATACAAAATACTAAAATAGTAAAACTTATCTATATAGGAAACTCAAAATAAAACTAAAAACGTTTAATAACATATAACTTGAATAAATGTCATTTAAAGAAAATCTAATAACCTTAAATAAAACAAATAACTTTAAATAGACTAATACAAAAATTAACTAACATAGAATACCCTAAATAAAACTAATAACTTTAAATAGACTAATACAAAAATTAACTAACATATAATAAAATAAGTCACAATATTAATTAGAAGAATTAATGCGCCATCAATCAAGATGAGAGACCTTTGGTGTTGTACTTCCTATCAAGCGGCTTGCGTAAAGTGATGTAACAGTTTTGAAAGATAGTTGTTGCGTCCCAAAATATGAAATCAATGGTTCCAACAATTTCGCAATCCCTATAGAATTGAAGGCCATAGTGTGTGGTTAGTGTATCTCCGTACCTCTCGAATCGGTATTAATAGAAGCTACATTGGTTCTCAGTAACTTTTAATGCAACTGCAATGTCCCTTCTCTAGTCTTTGAAAGTACAAGAGGGGGTGAATTGTAATTTTTCTAACAATGCAGTTGACTTAAACAGTTTATAGTCGACTAAGCAGAGAATATATATATATATATATATATATATATATATATATATATATATATATATATAAATTTAAGCAGACTGTAAAAAGGCAAAGGAAGAAAGAAGACAAAGGAATTTTATACTGGTTCAGAACCAAAAGGTTCCTAATCCAGTCCCCTTGGGTCACAAGGGAGTATCTCTCTTATCAAGGCTCTTAGTAACAAAGCATTCAAGAATGGTTTATCGTTCACCACAAACGTCTCTATCACATATGGTTTTTACCACTCGATTACCACCAACGTGTTGTTTGGTTTATAGCTCACCAAACCAACTTCAGTTGACACTAATATTACCTCTACAAGAAACTCTCCTTCTTTTCTTTTCTAACACTGATACACTCACTGTTACAGTATTTGTGCAAAGTAAAAGTATGGAGAAGAGTAGATAGTAAGATAGAAGCGTGAGTCATAGAATGAGTTCTTCTGGAATATATAAGCTTGGGAAGAGGCAGCACATGATCTTGATTGAGAGGGGATCACTGATTGCGCAGATCACGGGATGCTATCCTAGGAAGTGAGATCCTGAGAGATTTGGACCCAAGAGATTTGATTCTCGGAGAGGTATAAATATATTCCAAGAATAAGGTTGCGCCTGAAGGAATCAATTCCTTAACTCAAGGGATGGCCTTCCATAATCAGCTGACTTGGGCACAACGGGCAGATCCTTTCCTTAGTTGACTTCGTATTGGGGATCCTGCAGTTCACATGCACAAGGCAATTAACAACTGAAAATCTTTATTTGTCATAAATCAAAAACATAAGTTCAACAATCTCCCCTTTTTTTATGATGACAAATAGTTGATGTAGGCATCTTTTCTTGTGATTTTAAGTCGACTCCCCTGATTGACTGAGATGGAGCACAGTTGACTGATATCCTGTAAAAACAAAGAACACATGTAGAGCAAGGGGAACTCCCCCTGACTAAAAGACTTTTAGCATAGTCAACAGACATAAAATTATGGAAGAGATGTCTTTTCCTTAATACCTGCATTCAGAAAAGATTTTCAGGAGAGACTAGGGACAGACTCCCAGTTAGTAACAGTTAACAAACATAAAAAAACATAACAGCATTGTCTTCTCCCCCTTTGGCATCAGCAAAAATAGAGGGGAGGAACCAGTAGCAAAAGAAGTTTATATTTACAGACCCAAATTAAAACATAGTCTAGCGAGGGGCAAGGAAATAAGTGAGAGTGTTCATAACATTATCTGTCATCCTGTCAAGCTTGGCCTGAACATCATTTGAGAGTGATGCAATATAAAATGGTGTAGCTCCCAACCATCAAAGCCAAGCTCGAGAGCACAAGGGATACGAGTCAAGGCCTCCGGAAACATCTTGAAATATCGTGCATTGGAGCGCCGAGGACGAAAGAAATAGGGTAGGAAACAGGGCAGCCCAAAACAGGGCAAAACAGGGGAGCACACTGCGAGCTCACTGCCTGCCGGAGAACATCTGTTCCTCGCGATCGCGACACTACCTGCGCGATCGCGAAGAGGTCCTGGATACTCTGCGCGATAGCGCCCAACTGAACGCGAAGGCGAAGCTGATGATGCTGAAGACTTGCGCGATCGCGTGACTCCTAGCGCGATCGCAATGACTTGGAGTTGAGCAGCGGACCAGAATCAGCTTCAGGGGCAAGTTTGGTCCATTTATCTATGTAAATGTATAAATAGCACATTAGCTCTTTGATTCATCAGTTAGTCATTTTTAAAAGATAGAATTGAGAGAGAACATTGAAGAGGCTGAGCCCTTCTTGTTTGAGCCCGAGGCTCGTGTATGTCTCGACTTGGAACCTATGGAGATCGACACCTAGTTTGATTCCATTGTAAGGTTCGAGTTTCCCTTCTCCCTTTTGAACTCAATTAACGGTAGTAAATTGAATTCGATTCTTTCTTCTATTTCTTGCCTTCCTAGTCTTCGATTTCTTGTTATCTTTATTGCTTCCGCCTTGTATGTATCGTGTTTAGCTTCCGCTCATTTTGCATTGCATCAGTTGGTATCAGAGCACGGCTAGGCTTCGTTCTTACGAATCTTCGGTCTTGTTCTTATCGTTGTGTGATTGTGTTGTTTGTTCTTGAAATTTGAAGAAAAATAAAAAAAATAGAAAAACTAGAGAAGTTGAAAAAAATTGGTTGATTGGGTTGGATACGAATCCCCGGGTGTTAAAAAGTATTGGGGTTTGTTCCTTATTGTATTTCCGTCGTTTTGATACCCATATCTCGTGTTTTGGTGTTACGATTCAAAATTTTCGAAAATCAAAATCTAAAAGTTTGAAAATTCTTGAAAATGCTTCAATCTTGAATCGAAGCTTGTTGTTGTTGTTTGGGGTTGAAAAACTATTGGGGATTGATGATATTAGTTGTATACGCCTTTTGTATCGTTGGTTTTGTGTATCGGGTTGAAATCGAGCCAAAAATTTGGCCAAAAATCGCCAAAACCCATTTTTGAGCTGCTGTAAAAGTTGCAGAAATTAACCCTTCGCGATCGCGAAGAGCAATTCTCCGATAGCAAAGAGCAAAATTATTTTTTGAAAATTTAACCCTTCGCGATAGCGCGCGTCTGGGCGCGATCGCGAAGAACAAAAAAAAAATCCAGAATTCCAGTTTTGGGACAGAGCGTTCGCAACAGCGTCCGAACAGTTTCCAAACATCTAAACTCCAATTGGACCATTAAATATGATGAGTTTCTAGATCACAAACGAAATTTCATCCGATTCCAAATCCGTTTGGTGCCAATTCGAGTCAAATCTTTTGTGTCTCGTTTCCTACTATACCTCTTGGTTAGTGTTTCTAAGGTAATTGGCCTACTTGAAAGACACTAATCCTTTAGCGTATTAGGTATTCGTGTGTAGAGGAGATTAGAATTCAAAGAAGAGTCGTAGAACTCCTTTTGGCCTCAAGTGCGCACTCTAAATAGCCGTCCGTACATCGAGTCTCATTAATTCTATTCTGAACTTTAACTTGGACATGCTAGTTGTGATTACCTTGGTTCCCAAGTTGATAAGGCCTCGCTCTTGAGTGTACATATAGTGAGTGATACACGTGAGGGAGTGACTTTTGGGAGGTTTTGTTCTTTGGTGATTGCAACAATGTCGGACAATGATAATGGAGTAGATTATGGCTCATGTGGAGATGATGCGAGTTGCTATGACTCGTATGGTGATGATGGAGACTATGGTTCCTATGAGGGTGATGATGGCCATTACTATGATGATGGAAACGATGGCTCCTATGTTGATGAAGCGATTCACTATGATGATCGTAAGATTGATGAAGACTATGAGGCTTGTGATGAAGATTGTGATGATGCCTATGCTTCTAGTCAAGAAATCGAAAATGGTGACGCTTCAAGGTATATTGATCCTACTTACTCTACTTGTGATGAATTTTAGCATGATATGATAGTGACATAGATAGAGTTGATGATGATGTTGAGTATATGAATTGTTCTTATGCATCTTCTCTTGGTGTTGCTAATGGAGTACAAGGGAGTAGTGGAGGGCCTTCCATTAGTATGGGAGGTGGTGGCGGTTGTTCCGTGGGAAAGAAAAAGCTTGCATCTTCTAGGTACGCTAAGCGACCTAATGCTTCTAATTCCCATGAGGAGAATGGTTTGAGAGATGGTGTTGTTTTTGCTACAAAGGGGTTATATGCCGTGAGGGGCGTGGATGGTTGTAGTAGGAGTAGGAATATGAGCTATAGAACCAAGGCGAGAGGCACTTATGGGTTCCATGGCAAGGTTCCTTCCTCGACTTCCAACAACATTTCTAATGTTGGGAGAGTAACGGGAAGTGGAGAATGTTCTAGTGGTGTTGCCACTAGTGGAGGGATAAGGAAGACCCAAGTTGTCGGAGTTGACACTTGTAGGCATTCAAGTTCTCACTTGGATGCCAATCTACAAAACTTGGGTAGACGTAGGTTCGTTGTTGGGGTAAATGGTATTGGAGGATACTTGCTCAAGATTGGTGATACCGATGCCAATTGTATTAGCACCTCTTTGGTTGATAGGCTTAGGATACCATGCCATAAGCTAGAGCATCCTTATGAGTATGAGGGAGTGTGGGTTTCTAAGGAGGCTCGGGTACTCATATCTCATGGGAGTTATAAATGCTATGTGTGGTGTGACGTATATCCCATGCGTCATGTTGATGTGTGGATAGGTGAGCTGTGGTTGGAGGGGAAGAGGGTGCAATATAGTGTGGTGAAGGATACGTATCTTGTGGGCGTAGGGCAAAGAGTTTATGACTTTATGCCTTACCGGGCGAAGAGCCGAGTGCCTACTAGTAGACCTTCCTTAGCTATGCAAAGGAGCAAGGAGCAAGAACTTCATTCCATGGTTGAAAAGGTGCAAACGAGAAGTCTAACAAACACAAGCAATGGTGGGACTAGTGCTACAAAAGAGTTGGCAAATGTCAACAAGGTGAGCCCGAAGCCACTTCCAAAGCCGAGTGGTTCACCAACAAAGAAAAAGGAGACATCAAGTGATGAGTCTCCTAGTCCTAGATTCCGGGTTGACGTGAAGAGTCCACCTACTCCGGCTATGGGTATTCTTGGGCCTCGTCCCAATTCGCCCGAATTTGAGAGACAAAAGATAGAGAGGAGTAAGGGAGCGACCGGTGACAACTCTCGAGTGGAAAAAGGAGAGCTTGTGTTGAGTGATGTGAGTGAGTTGTCGCCACCCGAATCTACACCCGACCTTGGAAAAAAATGAGGGAAAAAAAAGAGGGAAAAAGAAAAATTGAGAGTGAGGACACCCCTTATTCTAACCTTAACCCTTTATCTTTTTCTTCCATGTGTTTGAATTCTTGTGTAGGGATTCTTGGAGGCAAACCAATGGAGCCTCAACCATGTTCCGAGATGGAAAGACAAGGTGAAGGAGAAGCCAAATGTGAGCTACAAGCTGAAGGAACTACCCATGATGCTTCACGTACATTGAGTGAGCCCGAGTGCGACTCAAAGGTATGTGATAGTTCTTCTTCCCTTAAGCATGAAACTTCCTTGTCTTGTGGACTTGTATGTGAAAACTCTATGCTAGTTGATGATTTGCACGAATACAATGTGTTTGCAACTAGTGTAGAACCTTTGGGTCAACTTGTGTGTGAAAATGAGCCACTAGTTGAGAGAGTTGAAAAGCCACATCATGATGTGAGCTCGGTTTTCATTGAACCTCTCTTTAGTAAAAATGTTGAAGTTGACCTTGTTTGTGACCCTTGTTATGACACCCCGCCCATATTTGATAAAGGAGAAGATGAATTGCATGATTATCCTATTCTTCCCTTTGATTGCTTATTTGCTAGCGGTGGTATCTTGTGTCGTAGTGAGGATGGTTGTAACCTTAAGGAGTCTCTTGAGAATGAGATAGATCGACTTGTGTTCGATGACTCCTCAAGTGTCGATGTTGTCTCTAGTTTGAGAACTTCACCTTTGCTTGCCAATGAACTTGAGAAGTATGCCTATACTAATCCTTTGTATGAGAGCAACTTCAATGAAAATGGTGAATTGTATCAAAGTAGAGTAGAGTATAGGTTTGAACCTCCTTGGATTGGAATTCCTAACTCTATAGATAATCCATTGTTTGAGACCTCCCTTGGGAGTTTTTCTAGTGGTGAGGGTTGTCTTGGAGGGAAATTTGGAGGTGAGGAGGTACCTCTCGGTGTGTATAAGAATGCTCTTAAGAAGGGGAGTGGAGTAGTCGATGTTAGTTGTGAATTGAACTATTTAACTTATTCCATCCCATATGTTGAGCACACCTTGAGTGTTGAGCATGCCAAAGCCGATGTGTCACTTTATGACAAAATTGATTTGAAGGCTTGGTGTGTTGGTGGGCTTAGGGGTCGTGGGGAATTTAATTGCTACATGCATATCCTTGATCTCTTTGCTTGTTTTGAAAATGAGTGCTTGTTCTTGTCGAGCCAAGACTATGTTGTCTCCTTTGGGGACATAAGCTTTTTAATAGGTATTGATGCTTGGCTATATCACAAGAGTGTGTTTTCCATACCACTTGCACTTATTCTTGTTAAGCTAACCTACTTGTGAAGTAGGAAGTTTTGGTTGTGCTTGCTTTGATTGTAGGTTTTGATGGTTCGATTTCGAGGACGAAATCCTTTCAAGAAGTGGAGGATGATGCAATATAAAATGGCGTAGCTCCCAACCATCAAAGCCAAGCTCGAGAGCACAAGGGATACGAGTCAAGGCCTCCGGAAATATCTTGAAATATCGTGCATTGGAGCGCCGAGGACGAAGGAAACAGGGCAGGAAATAGGGCAGCCCAAAACAGGGCAAAACAGGGGAGCACACTGGGAGCTCACTGCCTGCCGAAGAACATCTGTTCTTCGCGATCGCGACACTACCTGCGCGATCGCGAAGAGGTCCTGGATACTCTGCGCGATAGCGCCCAACTGAACGCGAAGGCGAAGCTGATGATGCTGAAGACTTGCGCGATCGCGAGCCCCTTGGCGCGATCGCGATGCTTTGACGAGGTGCATGTGCGATCGCGTGACTCCTAGCGCGATCGCAATGACTTGGAGTTGAGCAGCGGACCAGAATCAGCTTCAGGGGCAAGTTTGGTCCATTTATCTATGTAAATGTATAAATAGCACATTAGCTCTTTGATTCATCAGTTAGTCATTTTTAAAAGATAGAATTGAGAGACTTGTTTGAGCCCGAGGCTCGTGTATGTCTCGACTTGGAACCTATGGAGATCGACACCTAGTTTGATTCCATTGTAAGGTTCGAGTTTCCCTTCTCCCTTTTGAATTCAATTAACGTTAGTAAATTGAATTCGATTCTTTCTTCTATTTCTTGCCTTCCTAGTCTTCGATTTCTTGTTATCTTTATCGCTTCCGCCTTGTATGTATCGTGTTTAGCTTCCGCTCGTTTTGCATTGCATCAGAGAGAGTATCAATGCGTCCCTGAACATCGGTAGAGATGGCATCAAGGCGAGCATGGAGCCTACGAACAGCAGTATCAGAGCTTGTCACTGCTGTATCCAGTTTGAGGCTGAATCTCCCCACATCCAGTTTGATTTCATTCAATTCATCTGCTTCTTTGTCTTCCTTAAGGTGTAGACTGAGTAGAAAGTTAATGATGTCCTTGACATCTTCTGCAGATTTTGGAGGAGGCAACGAGGGGCTCGCTTGACGGGAAGGACCAGCTTGATCACCAGAGGGCTTGACAGTGTTAGCCTCCTTTCTTACCCATTTTTCATCTATATGAACATAACCTATGGAAGCAAATGCACGAGAATTGTAGCAAGCACTCACAGAGACAGTTTTCCAGGCAGAGGTATCAACACAATAGAAGTGTAAAATTCAAGAAATGATAAGGCCATAGGGAAGTGAAGCACAGTCAGCAATACTTTCTAGCATGTAATCAATTATCCAAGCACCAAGATCCAATTTTTTGTTGGTTAACAGACAATAAACAATCAGGGTGTCACGCTGAGAGAGATAACTAAGGGATCCAGTTCGGGGCAACAGAGTAGTACCAACAATGTGAGCAAGAACACGCACAGTAAAGGGCAAGTCTAGAGGACCTAATTGACCATCAGGGGCATCAGCAGATTTTTCACACAGGCATGCTTTTGCTTGTTCGAAAGTAACTTCAATTTCAGAAGGCCAAGAATTTTTGAAGAAAAAAGAGTAGCCAGAGAACTTACAACCCAAAATTCGACAGAGAATCTTTTTGGTAATAACAATTCTGGTGTTGAGAACCATAGTTTCAATACCTTCACTAGAACAAGGACGAAGATTTGCATAGAACAATCTTACCAGATCTTCAGGAACATCGACAGAGTCAGCGGAGAAGAAATTTGTCCACTCTTGATCAGCAAAGAATTGTTTGATATCACAGTTGAAAGACTCCAGAAGATCCAAGTCAACAATGCGGCCATGAGCAAGAGGCTTCTCCTTGAGGGCTTCCAATTTTTCGTGAGCAGACGAGTCCCAAAAATCAAGGGTTTCGTCAAGATCGGCAAGAGAAAATTCTTTCTTAGGCCTTTTTACTACCGTCACAATTAATTTTATCTTGGTTGTTTTTACTTATCAAGCTACTATCACAATAGTGGCTATATGTAAAAATGTGGCTGTTTATGAATAAAAGTCAAGGAAGAAAGAAAAGACTTCATCCATCATTCCTTGGGCTGATTTTAGCCCTATTTATAGAGGTGTTTGCATGTTTGCACCACTTTGCATGCTAGCCAAGTGTCTAGCTTTATTTGCCACTTGTTTTAGTCATTTCATGCAAGAAGCCACTTGTTATTCTTCTCTTTAAGACATAGCCAAGTGTTCTTCCTTTTACATGCATGGTAACAAGTGTGCAAAATATTTTCTTTATTAATATTATAATACATCTCCATGTATAATAATCATTAATTGCAAACTAAATATATATCACATATATATTAGTAATTATTTTAACCAAGAGAAATAACTCAATTTTACTATTCTAAATAGTAAAACTCAATCTGTTCACATATTAATTATATTCCATGTGCTAGCAAAGAATATAATAATATTCCATTTGGATTAAATATTATTTAATCCTTAGCAAAGATCAGAACACTCGTTAGTGTGCGACCCCATAGGTTCAATACTGAGCCGGTAGTAAATTGATCATATCAATATACTAATCAAGGGTGGCGTCTAGCAACACTCCTTAACGACCGGATTAGATTGAAGTATACAATTTACTCTCAAGAACCTGTAGAAGAATAATGTAGTATTTCCTTCTGTCATTTTAGCTCCGAGTCACCCTAGGATATGGTTTAACTGTCAAATCCTAATAGGTGACCAACTATGTTTACATGTGGAATATAACCGACCGGTGAATGATCTAAGAAACTCTTTTCTCTTATCATTCAATTGCCCTGGCCAAGGTCTTAAATTAGTCGTTTATAATTCATGACAACATAGAGCTTAAACTCATTACCAAGAGTCGACAGATTCCATCTTGATCGTTCATTAATTCTACAAGTATTTAATCATACTCAATATCCTTTTAACTATCGTCGTAGGACAATAGGGGTCTAGTATCAAAGTACAATAAATAACTTGTAAATTTCTATGACGACCTCAGGTCAAAGGAAACTCGTGCATTACATCCTTCAAGATAATATCCTATTGACAGATTATGGTAATTCTAACCATTAGGAATTATCCAATGAGTCGGTTCAGTGATTATATCTCCATATGCATCACCTATTTATGTAATTTAGTTAATGAGATCAACTAATCTTTATCCAATAAAGACTATCACATAAATATTGATCTAGCCGGATCACTAATGTCCTAATTAATGTTTTAGTGATCCTACGATCAAGAACAATTTTAGATTAAGTTATATAAGACTTGACTCTCATTATCACGATCTCCATCATGATGAAAAGTCTCAAACCTTAATCAAGGACTTTATCATATCAATTAATAATAACTATGATAAATGAATATCAAATGCCATATATTAATATCAAAATATGTTCAAATAAATAAATAAATACGAGATTGGGTCTAGGGCATATCAACTATATCCTAACAGTTGTGTGTTGGTTAGTTTGTATGGATTGGTTTTAGTCGTTTAAATTATGTTTCATGAAGTGAGTTTCTTTCCCATTGTTCTAGTATTCTATTGGCACCAAAGCTGTCCACTCTTATCATTTAATTCCATTAATTCAAGTGTAAACTTTCTCCAAGCATGATGTTTCCATATCCTTGACCATTTGTTCCACTGTCATAAGCATGTATGTACAAGATCTTGTAAGTAGACATATGCAAGATTCATATATTAATGGAATATTTTGGCTAGTTAATTGACGAGTGGAATGTATTGTCTGATGAAGTTATACTAGCTGGTAAAGTTATGTGTTTAGTTCTAGTCTTGGTGTCAAGCATGGAAGTTACTGGAGTTAATGAATTATTTGCATCTGTTTGAACTTGTGTGGTGTGTTTCTCCCGTTCAAGTTTGAGTTCTATCAAAAGGAAGTGCATAAATCTATCATCCATGTTTTTGTGCTTAGTTTAGATGGTTAGCTAAGTATCCTGTCATGTCTATTGTTGTTTCAAGCTTGTGAATTATGCATATTTTTGTGCAGTGCCTGTCTAAAAGTATAAGTATGTATTTAATATGCTAACTAGTCTTTAAGGATGTAAAATCGGTTTGTTAGCTAGGCAACTAGAATCTGTTAGATTTTTTATTGGGTCTAGAAGTATAAGTATGTATTTAGATTTAAGGATGTAAAATTGGTTCGTTAGCTAGGCAACTAGAATCTGTTAGATTTTTTATTGGGTCTAAAAGTATAAGTATGTATTTAATATGCTAACTAGTCTTTAAGGATGTAAAATTGGTTTGTTAGCTAGGCAACTAGAATCTGTTGGTCAACCGGTAATTTGATTTTGGCCTTGTAAGTGGGTGTGAATTTGTTAGTTATGGGCTAAAATTAAGTGTTAATTGTGCAGATTTCTTTAGTAGAATTTTGGATTTAGCTTGTTGAAAGTTTGAGCCCACTAGAGTCAACTAAGACAACCTATCATTTCGGCTTTTAGGGGACATATAGGGTGGCTGGAATAGTGAGAAAATAGTGCCAAAAAAAGCCTTAAAATGTGGGACTTGACAAGGTACTTAAGGGGGATGGGCTTGTACTTTTAGCCAACCAAACATTCTACCCATTACCTTACTTTTCAGCCATAAATAGGAGCTTGAACTCCTCATTTTCTCACTAAGAACTTGCTGAAAGAGAAACACACCTAAACTTGGAGAGCAAAAAAAAAAGTTTGAGTTAAGAGAAAAAGAAAGTAAGAGATGTAGTGAGCTCTTAGAGTTTTTAAGCTTTTAAAAAAGGTTGTTGCCCGGCTGTTTTTTCGAAGGCTGCTTATGCTTGGTTCATTAGCTACTGTGTTGTGTTACTGGTTGTTTCGGCTGGTGGTCTTGCTGTTGTATTCTTGGAAAAAGATTCTCCATAGGTATTTATTCTTAACAATTTTGTATTGTGTATTATTTTTGGCTTGTTGTAAGACTTGATTTGTGATAAACGGCCTGTTGAAGGCTTTGAAAAAAAAATGTCAAAAAGGAGTTTGTATGAAGTTTTCTGTCCAGCCTCATTTTTTGCAAATCTCTCCATGTTGCTATCAAAGAAAGAAAGTAACAACATGAATTATATTCCTCGACTTGAGTTTGTTTGTTTGTTTTTTTGTTTATTATTTAATGCTCTATTGTGATGTTGGAAATACTTTTAAAAAAATAAAAGAAAAAAAATTGCTAAGCAAACAAGAAATGGAAGATGTCTGAGATTTGAGAGTTTGGACTCTCTTTGGTCGAGATTTGATTTAATCGATCTGGACCTGAATCTTGTAAGAGCCTTTTCATGTGAAATAATTAGGTAAGTTTAGTAGTTTTATATGTCACTAAGAAGTTGTGAATGTGAAGTCCAACACTTAATAGAACTTAGAAAAAATATTGCAAATATTACAAACGTGAAGTTAAAGAAATGAGCAGATCTATCAAAACGTTTAGGCATTACCTCAGGCCGTACACAACTTAGATATTTCGCAAATCTAAAAGAGACAGTTTTGATATTCTGCAAATCTAAAAGAGACAATTGAACGATATGGTTCACTCGATTAGGCACATGATAAGTATGATTTGTGATCTACTTATTAGACAAGAAAAAAGTTATATTGAGAGAAGTCAGTGACGAAGCTTGAGTTAAAATTTAATTTTAAACTCGATTAAATATTGATATAAGTATGATGTGTGATCTACTTATTAGATAAAGAAAAAATTGAATTAAAAGTCAATTAATTTATTCTAAAGTATACCCCGTGGGTTACTTTATACAATTTTTGTTCGGTCAAAGCATAACAAAAAAAGGCAAGCTAACAATAAATATATGTAAAGTCAGAACATGATAAATAAAAGCTGTTGTGCTCAGCACAAAATTTGAGGGTGCCTAATACCTTCCCCGAGTCAATCGAGATCCTTATCCGGATTCTCTGACGCAGATCACCAGACGAGTCAAAGGTGTTCTAAAGATACCTTTTGGTGACTTGACAGACCTTTGAACTATGTCAAGTGGCGACTCCGAATCTCATAACTTTGTACCTTTTGAAATATCAGTTACAAGCCTTTAAAACATAGACAACTTTTAGTTTTTTAGAATTTGTATTGGTTTGTTTATCTGACTTCCTTACTAATAGTTTATTTCCTTTTACTTTAGGAGAAATTTTGACATTGAAATAAAGTGGTGCTAGCATGGAATAAGTATTCGAGACTTGCAGATACGCATTTAAGTATTTAATTTTTTTTTCTTTTAGCCATGGAGTGGAAGTTCGTCATCTTGCTCTTGCTCATTTGTGTAATGTCTTAAATAAATATTATATGCTTACTGACTATTTATTTGAGCCCAGCGACTTGCCTTTCTTCTGCCTAAGTAAAGTTGTAACTAATATTTTCTTGAAGTACTTGTTAATTAATTATTCTATGGCGTATAAGTGAGGTTTGACATCAAGATATAGGTACAAACTTTTTTATCACTTAATTAGGATTTCACTTCTGATTCAAGTTAATATTCTTTGGACATATAAGATTTCGTACTTAGTTAAAGACTTTATGTTAACAGCTTAATTTTTAGTTCAACTAGTTCACTGAATCATTTCAATCTCAATGTACAAGTCCGGCTGGGAATCATACTAGGTGGATTTTAAGGGGTGATTAATACCTTCCTCTCAATTTATTTGAACCCTTACCTAGAATTTTGATGTTGCAGGCCAAATCCTGGAGTCAATCGATCAAAACTAAATAGGAACAAAGTAGATATTTAATACGCCTAATTAAATAATTTAGTAGGTGATGACTCCAATTTTTTCACTCGTGAGTCCACAGTCGAGCTCTGTTTTAAATCCTATAACAGTTTGAAATATGGGTTGACAGGCACCTCTTATATATCATTATGCATGTTTATACAAGGTTGTTATATTGTTTATAATACTGTGTAATAGATAAAGTATATAACCACTACTGTTACAAAATATAGGCTATGCAGGTAATTACCGAAAGCGGCTAGTGGATGAAATAACTGTCTAAGATTTTATATTTTTTGAAAAATCATAATAATTACTTACTAGTGTTATGTAGGGATGTCAATGGTTCGGCTCAAATTGTTATTTTGAGAAATCTGTACCGTACCAATTTTAAAATTATCCTATTACGCATAACTAAAATTAAACTTTTAAAATGTCTAAATTATTTTGGTTTCTCTTTGGCATTGATATGATTCGATATCTTTTTAAACGTCATTTGAATGTCACAGTGTTATTACAGATATATCATTTCTTATGTAAAGTACTTACAAGATCTATTGATATAACACAAAAAGTAGGGAAAAAATTATTTTTTTTCTTTCAATCTACTCATAAAATTAACTGAGATGTGTGCAAGATAGCTCTAACACCACAGTTATAAAAATAATATAACAGATAAAATTAAATTAATATAATATTTAAATATGAGCTGACTATTAAATGATTAATATTTCATATGTAAATCCTCGACACGTGCCGTTCTCTAATTTCAATCTACCAATACTATACATAATGCTTGGATAAACAAATATCAAGACATTTTTACTGTTTAAATGGTGATGAATATATGGAACATTATTCTACAATATTGTAAAATAAGTTGATCAAAGACGAGATATTTAGATTATATGAGTTTACTAATATTAATCACGTTGTGACTCGAGAACTGAGTCTAAATAGAAGTTTAAGTATCCCACTATAAAAATCTAAATCACAAAAAGATATCAAGTACTTGGTCATTTTTGGCTTAGTACTCAAGATCAATGGTCGTTAAAGTTGGTATTTCAATAAGACTAAGAATAGAGAAATATGTTCGGGAGTTGGTATTTTATTTTAATTGTCTACATGCTTGTAGTTGTTTCCATTAGGCGCTAAGCCCCGACCGAAAAGTTAATGATTTTTAATTTTAGAAATAATTTTTAAAATTATATACAAGGAAATTTTTCAATTTATTTTATAAATAATTAACCTATCCTAATTACTCGATATGGTTATAGAGTTATATCAAGATCAACAATTTTATAAAAAAAAATAACCTAATAATCAATATGATTCAGTTTAGTCGTTTCAATCAATTATCAAGAACCATTAACACTTACGGGCGGTTCGGTTGGATTGCACCGGGAGTTAATCACTGCATAGGAAATCGTACAAGTTAATACTATGTTTGGTTTGAAACTTTCTCATCATAAAATTCAGCATAATACTTATACAATGATTGGTTGTACTTTTAAATTTTTCACATAGCTAATACCCGCATAAGATATGTGGAAATCTGTATAGTATTTTACTATAGAAGGAGGAATAAGAATGTGGGTGTTAGTTATACATGTATTAAAATTTTAAAAGAAAAAACTAACACTCAAATATTGAAAATACTTTTTTTATTTGTTTAAAGAATAAATAATATTTTATATTATATATTGTGTTAGTTTGGAGGAGCTTGGAGTTTTGATTGATGACTAAAGAACAGATCAAAGGACATGTTCCTTTGAGTCACTGCAGCTGAATAAATATCTATGCAAAATCAATTGAGCGGGAAAATTAATTATTATCCTAAAATTTAATGTTTATCTTGATAATTATGCAGGGACGCACGAGATAAAAAAAAAAAGATTGCATAAGATTAAGGTAAGGCTAAAAGGATTTCATCTATCCAAGCAAAGAGTTCAATTAGGACTCAAACACTGGAAGGCATTTGGAGTTCTAACTGCTCAAGATTTCAAGTCTATAAATTGAGAAGCATTTCAGCTATTGAAGGCACACAGAAATACAAAGAGTTTAGAGTTATAGCATTGAAGTAATTCTAAATTGTATTTGAGCATTCGTTAAGCTACAGGGAACTAAGTGAAGAACCTATTCCTTAGATTCGGTCTTATTGTTCTCAGTCTTAGTTCATCTGTAGTAGGATCTATTGAGTTATACTATTTACTTTCATAGAAGTTTTGTAAGAGTACATATCATTCAAGTCTGGTACTTGGAGAAACTTCACTGATTGTAAAAGGGGTCGCTATAGGATTAAAGTTAATCCTAGGTTAGTAAGAAGGAAGTCTTGTAACTAAGTGAGTCTTTCAAATAGTGAAGTTAACAAAGTAAAGGAACATATATAAGAAACTAGTCCTTCAACGTAACAGTGGTGTGCCTTGGGTAATATCAATTGCCAAGAAACAAAACTTAGTATCACTTTCCACGCAGAAGTTAAGTATGTGGCAGCTGCTTCATGTTGTTCTCAATTGTTGTGGATAAAATAAGAATTACAAGATTTTGGTGTTGATGTAGGAACTGTTCCTATCTACTGTGATAATACTAGTGAAATTAACATGACTAAGAATCCAGTGCATCACAAAAGGACTAAACACATTGACATAAGGCATCACTTCTTGAGGGACAATTATGAGAAGGGTTTGATCACTATAGCTTTTTGTCCCACTGATAAATAAATTGCTGACATATTTACATAAGCATTAAGTATAGATCATTTTGAAAGGAACATGTTAGAATTAGGGATGATCAGATTCGCCTAAGTCTACTTAGCTTTACTTCGAAAATTAGCTAGAATATTTGGCTTAAAAAGGAATTTATTAAAGTCAATTTGAAGTTTCAGCTCAGTTCCATACTTAATTGTATACTCTATGCCATGATTTCTACTTAAGTTTGCTAATTTTAATGATGTTACCCTTATGTTCTTAGAATTTCATATCATGCAATTTGATTAAAATTGGGAGTGGAAACTGTTCCTTTGTCACATTCTCAGGTATGTACTACTTTATTAGTCATAAATTATCAGAGTTTGAAGGTTGTAGGTAACTAGACTAATTCATCTCCCACTCAAACTCTCTCTCTCTCTCTCTCTCTCTCTCTCTCTCTCTCTCTCTCTCTCTCTCTCTCTCTCTCTCTCTCTCTCTCTCTCTCTCTGAAATCAATTCCATCAAGGAACCGTTCCACACTCCATCTTCCACTTGAACTCTCAATCACAACGGCTACTTTTGAAATATTCAAGAAACCTAAACCGACTACAATTCTATTTAATCAAGGAAGCTAAATGGTAAATCGTTTTACACTCCATCTCTATCACTATTTTTCACTCCTATATAAACTCATACTCTCATCTCATATTTTTCATTCAAGCTTTTACAAAATTTCAGAAAGAATTGTGAATTATCTCCTAAAGCGTATAATTGCCATGTCTCTTTCATCTGAAAATACTTCTTCTACTCCCACTACTGAACAACCACCAGTTATAAACCCAACTTCACCCATGGACACCACTTCACCACACCCAAAAAATCCAAACCCTCAAAACTCTGAACCTAAAATTCAGGGGGAAGGATCAGTTCTATCTTTTGCTGAGACGCTGGAACAAGTGGAGGATTTGTCTAGGGCTATGATCTTATATTAATTTCAGATAAACTATGTTGAACCTCTTAATATTGTTGATGATCAGGGAGAAAAAGTAAAGGGTTAAGGACTGCCTATTTAGGAGGGTGAGGGTGAAAAGGAGGAAGTGAGGAGTATAGGGGCTCCCATGCATGTGTCTCCAGGGTCTCCAGAGGTTGCTTTTAGAGCATCCATGGAAGATGAAAACATGGTGAATGTTGTGGGTGCTAATGAGGCTATTAGTGACAGCCATATACCTATAATTAATTTAATTAATGTGAGATGAATGAAAAGAAAATTGGAGAAACAAGGTTCTGTTGATGCTAAAGAACTTACTGCAATTATTGGTAGGATTAAGAAAATTAGTGATAGCTGTAAACCTGGGCTTAAGAAGAAAAGCCAAGGGGAAAGTTCTGCAAAGGGTAAAGAAACTGCTCAATCTCCTACTAATGGGGTTAGGAGAACCAGGAGTATTGTAAGGGCTGCTCATGAAATAATGACTGGAGCTCTTGAGAGAAACAGAAAGGGTAAGCAGAAATAGGTGTCTCAGCCTGTGGTGGCAGTTGAGGATTTAGAAGAGGAATTGGAAGAAACTATTCCTTTTACCAGAAAAAGAAGATCATCTCAAAGGACTGATGAGAAATCCTCTCGTGCTGGTCCTGTTTCAAAAGGAACCAGGTCTTCAAGGAGAACTCTGATATATGAAAGCAGTGATTCTGAAGATGATGCTGAGAATAAGAGTGGTGAAGGTGAAAGTGAGAGTGAGGGTGACGAAGCTGGACAGACTGTGCATGTTGATTTTGACAAAAGGAAGTTGTTGAAAGGCAGGATGGTTACTGATGTGGAAGAAGAGGGAAGGGTCTAGTTGTTCCAAAAACTGGATAAACAAGGTTGGAAGGACATAGTCCTTAAAATCAGAGGGAAATTGGCCAGAGATGAGGTGGTTGAATTCTTTTTCAACTGCTCCATTAATGAAGGCAGAATCAATAGTCCTGTAAATGGTAAGGAAATTTTCTTTGATGCACAAGAGTTAGGTGAACTATTTGACATTCCTTCTGTGAGCTATGATGATTACATTAAAGGGGAATGGCCTGATCTAACCAATTTTCCTACTGCTTTGGAGATTACATGCAAATTTGCTGAAAATCCTAATAAGGAGGAACCAAGGGCAGTAGAGAAATGTGAGATGCCTTGTCACCAACTTTTGTTTGAATTTGTAAACAAAATCATGTTTCCTAGGCAGGATAAAAGAGGACTAGCCAGCTTCTTGGACCTGGTCCTTATGGAGTTATTGGATACTGAGAAACAGATAAACTGGCCAATGTTCATAGTTCATTTGATCACAAGGGTTGTGACTGGAAAGAAGAAGCATGCTCTTCCTTTTGGTTTTATTCTTCTGACTTGTTTGACAAGTTAGGAATTCCTTTGAAGGAATTAAACAATGCTATCAAGAAGGAAAGGTTTGGGGGTACTACACTGATAAGTTGTGACATGACTGTGAATGGTGAGCCTGCTGTGGTTGGAACATCCAAGGGGCCACTGAACAATAAGGCTAGGGCTTTGAGGCAGCAGATTGGTGTGTAGGCTGCTGAAATCAAGAGGTTAGAGGAAGAAAGGGACTTCTGGAGAACTGAGGCTGCTAAGACCAAAGAAACAAATGAAGGGATGCTCAAACAGATGTTTGAGTTGCTGCAGGGATAGACTCAGGGACCTGGTCCTTCCAACACCTGATAACCAAAACCAAAAAGCCATGTTTTGTCCAGTGGGATTTAGATTAGTTCTAGTTTCCTAATCTTCTTGTCTTTAGTTTTTGACTAGTTTAGCAGTACTTGCTTTTAGTATGTTCCCCTGGTTGAAATCTTTTTGCTTATGATGTCATATCTTCGATGGCTAATATCATTTTAATGCAGTTGATTTATGTTGAATTATGCTTGCATTTTGAGTTGCCTAAATTGTATGAATTGCTTGTTCTATATCTTAAATTAATTCTAACTTTTGCAACCTTTTCAGTGATGCCAAAAAAAGGAAGAGTAAGCATGACTTTGCTTGGGCTATTTATCATCTATTTAAGAACCTGATTCTTAATAATGAAATTAGTTTCTACTAATGTTGCTTTTAAGTTGCAAGTCGTGATTCAGGACATTAAAGAAGTGAAGCAAAATCTATAAGTTTGTCATCATTGGGAAAAGGAGGGAAATGTTAGCTTGGAGAAGCTTGGAGTTTTGACTGATGACTAAAGAACAGATCAAAGGACATGTTCCTTTGAGTCGCTGCAACTGAATAAATATCTACACAAAATCAATTGAGCGGGAAAATTAAATATTATCCTAAAATCTAATGTTTATCTTGATAATTATGCAGGGACGCACGAGATAGAAAATATTGCATAAGATTGGGATAAGGCTAAAAGGATCTCATCTATCCAAGCAAAGAGTTCAATTAGGATTCAAACATTGGAAGACATTTGGAGTTCTAATTGCTCAAGATTTCAAGTCTATAAATTGATAAGCATTTCAGCTGTTGAAGGCACGCACAAATACAGAGAGTTTAGAGCTATAGTATTGAAGTAATTATAAATTGTATTTGAGCACTCGTTAAGCTAAACAGAACTAAGTGAAGAACCTATTCCTTAGGTTGAGTCTTGTTGTTCTCGGTCTTAGTTAATCTGTAGTAGGATCTATTGAGTTGTACTATTTACTTTCATATAAGTTTTGTAACAGTACACATCATTCAAATCTGGTATTTGGAGAAACTTCACTGATTGTGAAAGGGGTCGCTATAGGATTAGAGTTAGTCCTAGGTTAGTAAGAAGGAAGTCTTGTAACAAAGTGAGTTTTTCAAATAGTGAAATTAAAATCCTACTTGAGAGAGTAGGTCGTGGTTTTTTTATCCCAAGTCATAGAGGTTTTTCCACGCTAAAATTCAGTGTTCATTTCCTTATTCTTTATCTATTCCGCACTTAACAAAGTAAAGGAACACATATAAGAAACTGGTCCTTCAACGTAACAGTGGTGCGTCTTGGGGAATATCACATTACATATTAATTTGTGATATATCGATGATTCAGCAAAAAATAGTCATACATTATAATCCATGCATTACTTATTCCTATGTTATAATCACTGTATAGCTAATACATGTAGTACGAATAACAGCATTACTAATACGCGCATTATTAATCTTGTATTTTTAATCCCGCATTGCTAATCATCGCATAACTTAGGGTGCAAGGAAACGAATCTTACAGTTGTATGACTAGCAAAGCAAAATTACTAAAACTTGTCATTTCCTTTCTATTTGCTTTGGGCAGAATAGGCAAAGGTGACGCTTCAACTTGCAACTTTTTCTATTCTCGGCCCCTCTACTCTACAAAGTCTTACTTAAACGCCTCAATTTAACCTAACCTATACTAATAAAAGCCTGGTTCGTATTTTTGACTGACCGTGAACCTCAGTCGCTTACACGTGATTACAACATCAGAAAATTATTTCCACCTCAGAAATTTATTTCCAACTAAGCAATATTCGTAACAAAATAACTCCTAAAATCTACAAAAATAACTGTGGTCCTAGTAAAAGTCGTTCCTATTCATTTTCTTTCTTCAAAAATCATTACCCTCTCTCTGCCCTTTAAATCCATTCAACTTCTAAGATGGAAGAAAAGCAAATGATTTTAGGGTTCTGTTGATTAAAGATTCTAGACGTTGTTACCCAGTTTACTTCTTATCTCAAAATTGTACCGTTCATCTTCTTTGTGGTTTTCAAAAGTAAGAAGATTCTGTGAGATTTGCTTAATTTCTAGAGGATATTGTCAATATTTTTCATCGATTATAAGGTAAGATATAAGTTACTTTACTGTATGTTACATGTAATGGCTATGTCGATATTGTTGGTAAATTTTAGGGCTTTTTGTAAATCTACATAGACTAATTTACAATTCATCTTTTTTAGAAGAATCTTTGACTGTTGGGGCCAACTATTATAGTGACTGTCGATATGCAATAGTTTTTTTTGGAAATAGTGTTAAAGATGAGGGAATCGAGGCTGAGATGATACGGGTGTCGCAACCTACTTTTCCCTTGGACAGCACGACCGAGAGTGGTTTTCGACTTGGTAACTCATTTAGAGTTGAGTTCTGGAGTTGCCACCTAATAAATTTTCTAGGCGTATTAGGTCACCTAAAGCATTTCTAATTAATTTAGAAGATAACTTCGAAGTTAGTCTGCTATCAGATATTCGGGTAAGTGTTCAATCTAACTTAGAAGGAAGGGGTTGTGCACCTCCTAAGTTCCAGAAATGTGGTTCCCGATTGATTTCTATGATTGGGCTTAAGTATGCAAGTTTAAATAAAGGAGATGAAATATAAATAAATCATGCAATAAGGCTATGATACGAAATAAGTTATACCAATCAAAGAGGAGCAGGTTTTAAATCATAGTCTTAATTATGGGCCAAATATGAAATAGCAGCCTAAAGATTTCCTAATCCTCAAAGATGGGTCCAAATCTCAATAGATCTTTCATTCTAGGGTACTTATGCAAAATATGAAATTGGGCTGAGCACGGCAGATCAAAATAAAGCAGTTTTTATAATTTGCAAGAATATACTTGAATAATAACCACATCAGATATATAGCCACAAATTATGAAAAGAATTTCACTACATATACCCTTTTTATCCTTGGTTAAGGTTTTTTGTCCCTGCTTAAGAATGGTTCAGCAAAATGGCCTCAGTAGGCAACACTTCACGATATAAATTTACAAGTGTTCCCTCGGGGGAAACACTTCAAGTATAAATTGCAAGTGTTGCATGCAAGGCGGCACTTCAAGTTATCTGGGGAGAATGTTGACAAAGATAAAAGATCAAGTGCTGCCCCCGTGGGTGCACTTATCAAGTTAGTGAGTTCATTCTTGTAAAACCACGTTAAACGAGGACAATAAGGCAAATCATTGCCTAAGGTGTCATAGTTTGTAAATTGCCCCAAATTATGAAGATAAAAAAAATTGACTAATTAACCTTCTAAAAGCATAAACGTTTCACCCTATGAACTTTGGAAGAGTAGAAAACCAAATCTTGGTTATCTTAAAGTGTGGTGGTGTATAGCGTTTTATAAAATTCCTGACCATCAAAGAACTAAGTTGGGGCCTAGAGGAATCAAAAGTGTTTTTGTGGGATATGCACAAAATTCAAAGGCTTATAGGCTCTTAGATCTAAAGTCTAATGTCATCATAGAATCAGTTCATGTTGATTTTATTGAAAATAAATTTATAAAAGATTCTGTTGATGAGTCATTGATTGAATTTGATCAAAATGGGGTTGACGTAAATAAGATGTCACATTTCGAAGTTGTTACAAACAGAAGGAAAAGTGACAACATTGTGTTAGAACCTAGAAGAAGCCAAAGAGTTAAAAAAGAAAAGAAACTTGGTTCTGATTATATTTCTTCACAAGCAATAGTTTTTCTTATAGAGGGAAGTAGAACAACTATCTGTAATAAAGTACCTATTTTATTTAATGTTGAAGATGACCCAAAGACTTACAAAAAGGCTATGACTTCAAGAGATGCTGCTTTTGGAAGGAGGCCATTAATGATGAAATGGACTCAATTATGTCTAACAACACTTGGGTTTTAGTTGATCTTCCTCCTGGATCAAAACCCATAGGTTGTAAATTGGTCTTTAGAAGAAAGTATAATACAGACGGTTCGGTTCAAACCTTCAAAGCAAGGCTAGTTGCAAAAGGTTTCACCCAAAAAGTAGGCATAGATTATTTTGATACCTATGCTCCTGTAGCAAGGATAACATCCATTAGACTACTTTTACCATTAGCATCTATATATAATTTATATGTACATCAAATGGATGTTAAGACTGCCTTTTTAAACGAAAACCTAAGTGAAGAAATTTATATGCGACAACCAGAAGGATTTGTGCTTCCTGGGAATGAAAATAAAGTGTGTAAATTGATAAAGTCGCTCTACGGCTTGAAACAAGCACCAAAACAGTGGCATGAAAAGTTTGATAGTGCAATACTATCGAATGGATTCGTACACAATGAAGCAGACAAATGTATCTACTGTAAATTCATAAAAGATTATGGAGTTATTATTTGTCTTTATGTAGATGACATGTTGATCATTGGTACGAACATGCTTGGAGTTTCTGAGACTAAGAAGTATCTAACTTCTGTCTTTAAAATGAAAGATCTGAATGAAGTAGATACAATCTTAGGAATTAAAGTCAAAAGAGATAGCAAGAAAGTGACTTTATCACAATCACGTTATATAGACAAAATCCTTGACAAGTTCAGTCATTTGGATATAAAAGAGTTTAATACTCTTTATGACTTTAGTATCAAGTTGTCTAAAAACACTGGAAGAGCTGTAGCACAACTAGAATATGCAAGTGCAATAGGCAGTATGATGTATGCTATGCATTGTACTAGGCCTGATATTGCGTTCGCTGTTTGTAAACTTTCAAGGTTTACAAGTAATCCAAGTAACGAGCATTGGAAAGCAATAGCTAGAGTACTTCGATATTTAAAACGAACAAAGCACTTAGGGATTTGCTATAGCGGTTTTCCTACAGTATTAGAAGGTTATTCTGATGCAAGTTGGATTACCAGTGTTAATGACAAGAAATCCACTACCGGATGGATTTTTTGTTTAGCGTGTGGTGCCATTTGTTGGGCATCCAAGAAGCAAACTTGTCTGTCACATTCTACTATGGAAGCTGAATTTTTTGCTTTAGCTGCTGCTGCACATGAAGCGGAATGGCTGAGAAATTTGTTATTAGACATAAAGTTGTGGCCACAACCGATGCCAGCCATTACCGTATTTTGTGACAGTGAGAATACGATGATCTTAGCTTACAATAAGATATATAATGGAAAAAATAGACATGTTAGCATAAGACATCGTTACATAAGAGATTTGATAAAAAATGGAACTATAGCTATAGAGTACATGAGATCAAGCAATAATATGACCGATCCGCTTACAAAAACATTGACTAAAGATGCAGTAAAAACACATCGTGATGGAATGGGGCTAAAACCCTTAAATGAAACGTAAGTAATGGGAACCCAACTTTGAGTTAGTATACACTCTAACAATAAAAGTTCAATGAGTAATAACAAGTTACTTTCGTTGTTTAAGCACGAGTCTCTTTGAAGAGTCTCATTCCAATTTACTGAATACTGTTACGGAAGGAGCAAGAAGTTGTTGAATGCCTGTCGTGACAGGGGTATAAAGACAAACTTCATGGTGCAACTGTTACAAGGAGAGGTTGATAAGATACTTAATGAAATTAGCAAGTGTCTGGAGTAACAGGGACACAATGTCTAGTTTCACCTATATGAATATTGAAGTGGTGCCGCTTCAAACAAGATTTAGAGGGTTGGTCTTGTAAATATTCATGATTTAGGATTAGAGCACATAGCCATCAAAGTGCTAAAGGGAGTTATGTTTTGTTTAGCCACTTTTATAATGTTACGTGTGTGATGCTTTCGGTTTGACACTACGAATTGTGGTTCAAATCTTAGGATACCATCAACTTCGTCAAACTTTAAAGTATTTACACTAATAGAAAGTTACAAATCTATTTAAAGATACTTTCTGCTATGCGTAATATTATGAGATAGTACAAACTAGTGGGGGATTGTAATGTAGTTTGTCCTATATGGAAAAAGAGACAAGTCCCACATCGGTGGTGGCTTAGTCAAAATAAAGGTTTATAAGCTAAAGGCCCACCAAGTATATTAAATGTAGAAAGTCTACCAAGTACTATAATATATATTATATATTATATATTGTATTATATATTTAATACTTGTACTTGGATTTGGGGCTTGGGCCAGGTCGGGCTTGTAGATAAAAGACTATTTATTTTGCTTTATTTTTTGTATCAGATTTTTTTAATATTTAAATTTCAGATTTTGAAATTTAAAGTTTTAAACTAAATACCTGTTCATTAATAAGTCACCTTTTTAGAATAGTCTCCTATTCCTTCTATATATTCTCTTCTCTGAAAGTGGTTACATACTCTGCAGTAACTTATTTTTGCTTTGAGAAATCCTGAAGAATATTGTTTGTATCCCCTAAGAATATACAGGCAATAATTCTTTTAGGACAGTAATTTTTGTTCTCGCCTCAAAATTTCTTCTCAATTCGTTTCTATTTTCTAACCGTGAAGAGACAAGAGAGACACGTTGATAGCCAAGCTTCTCCTTCAGTCAAAAAATAGTACGCGTGGCATAATCTTTAACCTTTGTCTAAATTTTGCTGCACCATTTTTAAGCTATTCTATGTTACAACACGTGAGGAGCACATGTTTATATCTACATTAGGTGTCCACGAATTTAATTATTTAGTACAGAATTTGTTTACCAATAACAACTAGAAATTAGACAGTTTTATGGAATCTTGTAATTCTCTTTATTTATTTTTGTACAGACACTATTAAAGAAAAGAGTGAAATACACAAGAAAATTTCCCAGAATTCATCTCAAACAGTAAATCCTTAGATGTATTGTGTCTCTGTCTCATAGTAATTCTTTTAGTTATACAGCTGGAGCAAAGTTTGGAGACAGGTGTTCATTGATGGACTTGGTCTTTGTTTTGAACTATAATTAAATCTCTTTTTCTTTTTCATCAGGCATATTATAGCAGAAAGTGTTCTTAAAAAATAGTAGTTCAACTTTTCAATTTTAGAACAATTTTTAACCATAAGTATATATGTCCTCTTTTGTTTGATATAATTCAGATTAGAGATTTATACTTTTGAATTCAAACAGAATCATTTTTATCTTTCAATAATAAATATATTAGAAAAATTCATATGTTTAACTCTTTCCATCAGAGCAAGTCATTTCAACTATAATTAAAAGAATTAAGATTAAGCCCGAACACTATTGATGTCAAGTAAGTATACAAGTAAGAATGATGTCAGCTCAGATTCTCTTGCTATCACAGTAGCACCTAAATTAAATAAGCAACTGCTTTTAAACAGATGAACATAGTTTTAGTTTTACCACGAGAAGCTACATTACTACTATAATTAAATAAAATATACTTTTTAATCTCAAAATTAGTTAATTTGTTTGGATCTATGGAAAAAATAATTTATCTACACGAAATATGATAGTGTTTGAAAGATAATATGTTGAGTACTTTATAATGATGAAACGATTAACGAGTGTAAAAACTCAAAATTCACAATTTGAAGTTTCTGAATGAAATTAATATTCCTTGAAATATAACTAATATAACACATTAAACAAAGATGAAGCTCATTAAAATTAACAAAAATGATGGCATAAAATTCAAAAGATAAGCACAATATGAAAAATATATATATATTGAAGTTTGTATATTAGAAATGATAAAAGGAAGCTTATTAAATACCTATGTTTCTCTCTAATTATAGATTTAATCTGACTCTTATATATTATTATTAAAAATATTTATTTAGAATTCTCAAATCACCAATTGGTCTAACTATAGCTTCTTCACTGTAAATATGATATGAAGAAAGCAATTAAGTTTTGCTTTTGCTGCCGTGTCAACCTCAATGATGTATAATTCATCCATTATGTATTTCTTATTGTCCGTTGCATTTTCTTATAAAACAAAATTAAAAAAAAAAAACTGACTGACCAAGCCATTGGTAGTTGTGGTACAATGAAATACGATGTGGTTGGTAGGTGAGATACGATTAGATACGAGGTGATTGGTAGTTGAGATACAGTGAGATATAACGAGATACGATGTGGTTGGTAGTTGAGATACAATGAGATACGATGTGGTTGGTAGGCAAGATACGGTTAGATACGGGGTGGTTGGTAGTTGAGATACAGTGAGATACAGTGAGGATGAGATGAGAAACAATGAAATTAGGCGAAATGGGAGTAGCAAAAGTGACAGTGGGGGAGGGGGAAATAGGAGGAAGAATGTAAGGATTTGGTATGTTATGGGAAAATATTGCTATATTTTTGCTATGTTTGTAATTAACTTGTGTTTTCCTCTATATAAGGTTATTTTGCTAAAATATTGCTATGTTTGGTAATTAAATTCTAAAAATTATACTTTTGTGTAAAAATTCCTAACAATAATGATATAAACTTCGCCTACCAACTTTTTAGAAGAAATGTTCAACTGATATTTACCATCATGTTCAAACGTTTTAATATCTTATACAAAACTGCATGGAATAATCAGTAACACTTTGGAGACTCTAAACGTTGGGCCCGTGCTAGCACGGGCGAGACTATCTAGTATTGTTAGAAAAGGTTGGATATCTTCGGACCGCTGTAACCTTGGCAAATTTTATTTGATGCATACCTGAACTAATTTTTGTCTTAAAAATAGTTTTCTAATTTGGTCCACTTGACTGTTTTTACAATACAACTTTAACTATTATTTTTTTAATCTCCCAATTTTTTCACATCTTTTTAATATTAGGGGTGTGTTTAGTGATAAAGAATATTTTTAATATTTTTCATGTTCGGTTGGTTTAAAAATTTTGGAAAATATTTTTCATAGCAACTTATTTTCATTCAATTGGAGGAAAATATTCTCCTCTAAAAGTAGATAAAACATTTTCCAAATGTAACAATTCTTACTCATTGTCTATTTCCACCGCCCACCCCCTCACCTCACCCCCATCCCCTACACTCTACTCCCACCACCCACCCTACCATCCACCAACCACCCTCTATTGTGTCACTAAATGCGCACCACAAAAAAACCCTATTCACTTGATAAATACATCACCTATGATACTATCTCAGACAAGTACCAAGCATATATAGCCAACTTCTCCACCTTGGTAGAACCAAAGTGCTATGCAGAAGCAGTTAAAGACCTTATATGGACAGAAGCAATGAAAGCTGAGATAACATCTCTTGAAGGTAATCATACTTGGGACATAGTTACACTACCTCCAGGCAAGAAACCTATAGGCTGCAAATGGATCTATAAGATCAAGTACAAGGCTTCTGGTGAAGTAGAAAGGTATAAGGCCAGACTGGTTGCAAAGGGGTATAGTCAAAAAGAAGTTATTGACTACCATGAAACCTTCTCACCCGTGGTAAGATGGTAACAGTAAGGACTGTCTTGTCTATTGCAGCTACAAAGCACCGGCACATCCATCATATGGATGTGTACAATGCATTCTTACAAGCGGACTTACATGATAAAATATACATGGCATTGCCACAAGGCTTTAAGAGCCAATGGAGAATCAGGTATGCAGGCTCATAAAGTCCTTGTGTGGAGTCAAGCAAGCTCCAAGACAATGGAATGCTAAGTTATCAGAAGCATTAGTAAGGGTTGGGTTCAATCAGAGCCAACTGGATCACTCTTTGTTCACAAGAAGACTAAGGAAGGAATGGTAGCAGTCTTGGTCTATGTAGATGATATGTTGATCGCTGGAGACTATCTGGAGGTAATTCAGGATACCAAGAAAGCTCTACAGCAAGCCTTCAAGATGAAAGACTTAGGAGAATTGAAGTTCTTCCTTGCAATTGAATTTTCTAGATCCTCACTGGGCATTCTTATGCACCAAAGGAAATATGCCTTAGAGTTAGTCTCAGAATCTGGCTTGAGTATTAATTCAGTAGGAAAATATTCACCACCTCTATCACTACGAAGTATCTTAATTTTCCTAACCTTTTGATTTTCCACAACAGTCTTATACTCTTTAAATTTCTGAAAAGCTTCATCTTTTATTCTAAGTAAGTATACATATGTGAATCTAGAAAAATCGTCAATAAAGGTAATAAAGTATCTTTTACCTCCTCTAGTTAATTCTCCATTTAATTCACATATATCAGAATGTACTAAATCTAATAATTCAGTAACTCTATCTACTTTCTTAAAAGGCTTCTTGATCATTTTTGCTTGTATACAAATCTCACATTTTCCAATGTTTTTACCATTGCAAGAAATATAACCATTTTTAGATATATAATTCAAAGAACCAAAATTTATATGTCCTAATCTAGTATGTCATAAAAGAGAATCAGACGCAACAATATAAATAGAAACATTCTTTATTGCATCAATACTTAGTTTAAACATGCCATCACAATGATATCCTTTGCCTACAAACATACCACTCTTAGACACTATTACATGAACAGATTCTATTACAATCTTGAAACCTTTCCTAGAAAGCAAACTAGCAGACATCAAATTCTGTTTCATTTCAGGAACATGATACACATTTAGTAGTGTCAGCTTCTTCCCCGAAGTGAAATTGACTTCAACAGTTCCTTTTCTCAAAACTTCTGCAGTGACATGATTTCCCATAAGCTCTTTCTCAAAATCCTTTACTTCTGTATAGGTCTTGAACTGGTTCTTATCAAAACAGACATGAATGGCTGCGCCAGAATCCAACCACCAGTCTTGACTGTTAGTGGATGTAGCAGCCATGTTCAATTCTAAGACCGTTCCACTTGGTAATGCAGAAATCATCACGATTCTCACTTTCGATTTGAAGGTGAGTCTGAAACTGTTCCATAGTTAATCTATCAGCAGAATGCAACATTTTCTTTCTATAATTATTCTAGGAAGAAGGCAATTTCGAGAGTGTTGCACCTATTTGAAGTGCATCAGGAATCTTAACTTCAAGGTCATTCAGTTTTGAAACTAATACTTGTAATTCATGAATCTGATCCATAATAGGCTTGGTATCAATCAATTTATATTCAAAATATTGCAAAGCCAGGAATTTATCGATACCTCATTTTTCATTCTGGTATTTATTTCGCAGCGCAGCCCAAATCTCCTTTGGTGTCTTCAGATTTGAATAAAGATCATAAAGGCAATCCGTGAGAGTATTTAAAATATGTCCACGAAAAAGCAGTTCATCCTCTTCACGCTTCTTCCTTTCTGCCTTGATTGCATCAGTGTCTGTAGGAGCAAGTTCGGGCAAAGCAACAAGATTGGGATCCAGGACATAGAAGACTTTCAAAGCAGTAAGTAAGAAAATCATCTTATCCTGCCAGCGGGTAAAGTTTGATCCATCAAAGCGATCAAGTTTGGTAAACTCCTTTGAGTTATCAACAGCGGACAGAATCTTCTCCATAGCAAATAATTCTTTTAGATTGTTAGAAAATAGAAACGAATTGAGAAGAAACTTTGAGGCGAGAACAAAAATCACTGTCCTAAAAGAATTATTGCATGTATATTCTTAGGGGATACAAACAATATTCTTCAGGATTCCTCAAAGCAAAAATAACGTTAGTGCAGAGTATGTAACCACTTTCAGAGAAGAGAATATATAGAAGGAATAGGAGACTATTCTAGAAAAGTGCCTTATTAATGAATAGGTATTTAGTTTAAAATTAAATTTCAAAATCTGAAATTTAAATATTAAATAAACCTGATACAAAAAGTAAAGCAAAATAAATGGTCTTTTATCTACAAGCCCGACCCGGCCCAAGCCCCAAGTCCAAGTACAAGTAATAAATATATAATACAATATATAATATATAATATATATTATAGTACTTGGTAGACTTTCTATATTTAATACACTTGGTGGGCCTTTAGCTTATAAACCTTCATTCGGACAAAGCCACCACCGATGTGGGACTTGTCTCTTTTCCCATATAGGACAAACTACATTACATTCACTCTCTTACTTTGTCTTCTTCACCTTGCTTCCTTCATGGTTTATTCCATGGAATTTCTCTTTACCAAATATCTATTTTGTTTCTTTCCATTCTACTTGAATTTGGTCTGCGAAATGGAAGAAAAAGTGGAATTCAGTTAGTTCTTTCACTTTCTGTTTTATATTTTGAAATTTTTTTTGGACCACACTACGCGCAAAGAGAAAAACTCCCAGAAATTGAGGTTTATTTGCTTACCTTTTGGTGGTTCTTAGGTTGGCTCAATAATTATTTTTTATTTTTATCCCTCCTAATATATAAGAAGCAGTTAGCAGCTCTTGGTTGTGCTGCCTGCTTTACTATCGAGGTTAAATCAGTAATTTCAAAAAATCGGTGCTGGAATTGTATAGTACTAGCTTAACTAAATGTTGTATCTTTGTTGTTATAATAGATATACATAGGTTTTTACCTGAAATACCCTCCATGCTTTTTATTAAATGAGGGGCATATGTGAAATTTCAGAATACTTTGCCAAACATTTCCCCTAAACCCACAATCTTTTCCTGAAATTCCAACAGATCAATGCTAACCGCCACCGAAATTGACTTAGGAGTAAAATTGACAGAAAAATCAATAGAATAAATCCATGTTCGGAAAAATCAAAAAGATGTTGAAACAAAAAAATAAGGAGTTCTTTGAGGTCTGAATCCACCAAAGAGAATAATTTACCGAGGCCAACTTCACAAAAAAGCAAAAAGATCTAATCTTTACTAAATTTAAAACCCCACCTCCCAAAAATCATATCTTTTGAAGAAATCAGCATTTGGGTCGGGTTGAAAAAATTGAAACTTGAGCCAGCTAGAGAATTTGCATAAGAATTATGACTAGAACTTGAGAGAATGATGGATGGTTGTATCAATCTTGGCCTAACTTTAATTAAATTCTGATTCACATTGAGGAAAGAGAGGAACATTGGGGTTATGAAAAATGGACCGTATAATCGGACATTAGGGTTCTCTGCAGAGTCGAATGTTGGGAGAGTGGGAGAAGGCTTGGAGGAGGACAGGAGGAGCGTTTACCGGCGACATGCACGATGGAATATTAAAAGGTTTGACAGACAACTTGAGAATGTAGAAAGTTCAAAATTATTTGACAGCTTTGTGTCTCTACAGATACACTTATGATCTCCATCATTTATTGGTTTAATCTGGAGCGTACAAATGTGCTATTGGAAGACAGCTGGTTGGGTGTCACAACACCTTCCAGAAAAAATCTGTAAATACGTACTGTATATGTTATTTGCATGTTCTAGGTACCTTCTGCTTTTTCACAATTTAGCAACGCACAATTAGTAGCTAATGGCAAAACACCAAGTGTTTAGTCAATTAGATAAAATACGCAATTAAATATTATTTGAAGATATAAGTACATGTGAGTGCATATTATCAGTTCATTAAAACACAATGTTTGTTTTATTACAATTTGCCATTGTTTATTATTTAGGCTTGGCTTTGGATGTCAGCCAATTAGGCTACATGAAAGTTCTATTATTTATCAAAAATTTTGACATGCTATCTCTATATACTCCGATCCATTTGTTTCAATTTATAAATCATAATTTGATTTACTACAAAATTTAAGTAAGAAAAAAAAAAAAAAATATATATATATATATATATATATATATATATATATATATATATATATATATATATATATATATATATATATATATATATATATATATATATATATATATCCGTTGCAAATAGCCATGAACAAGAAATTAAAAGATGCACAATTAAATTTCTATTTTCTGTTATAATTGTGGAGTTTCTACCATGTTGTTAAATGGTTTGCTTGAAAAATAAGAATTGTACAGTTAGAATACATAGTCATTCCAATAAAAGAAACAAAATAAGTAAATTAAAAAAGTTAAACGCACAGCTAAAAAAATCAAGTTACATGTAAGAGCAAATTGTTATGACATTCACTCCAATTTATGTAATATAGTTTAAATATATATATAATTTACGAAAGAAATAAAACTTTTGAAACTTACAGTTCCCTACTTAAACTTGGAGCTCAATAAAGGTATATATCACTGTGACAAGCAAACCTTTCATCCGGAAAGAGATCGAGGATACCCACTAAACTTCGAAAAGAAATTTTGCCACTGATGTATATAAAACTCACTAAATGTTGACAACACTTAAGTTTAATATTACCTATATATGAGCTGAATATGTCTTGTGCTTTTTTCAGAACGAAAACAAGGAAGGTAATGGATGCAAAAAAGTCCAGATAAAGTGTTGTTTAACATGCGAGGCTATTCGCATGATTCATCACCGTCTCCAAAATATAGGAATAAGAGATTCAAAAAATACAATGTAACAAAATTATGTTTAGGAGGAATAGCAGCTTGAGAAGACCGACTTTAAGAAGACCACAATACACGTAAAGGTTTAATGAAGTAACTAATATATATTTAAGAATCTCCATAAGTCTTGGGCTCGGGTTACCCCGGGCATTCCGGCACCTAGTTTTAGATATATAAGGCTCTTTGAATATAGTAGCTGCACAAACTAACTTCTTTGTATTTGTATCACTGAATATGAATTTTTGGTGCTTCAAAAGGTAATCTCAACCCTTAATTGAAGCGCGTAATTGAATGTTTTATGCTTGAATGATATGCAGTTGAATTTATTTGTACAAGATGAGAGGAAAAATAATCACTGGAAAATCATGGTCGGATGAAAACTTCCAAAAAAAAGAGCAGGAAGAGAGAATGATTCAGATTAATGTGATGATTTGATGATGTAAGAGAAGGGAAATTTTGTAAAGGGACATAAAGTTTTCTGTGGAAGCTACAATTAGATGCCCTATTAGCCAATGAGGACGTGCAATATTCAGTGAAATGACAAAGCTGCCCAATCAACCCTAGGTTTTGTTATCCTATTCGGATCAGGGTCTGGCTTTGCTCTTATAAGAAGGGTAGTTTCTGAATCCAATACCACATGCATTGCTCGAAACATATTTATCATCTCTGTGAGGCTTAATACCTTTAACTCCATACCCTCTTTTAGTTATTAAACTAAATGAGTTTCTAATGTTTTACATCTTAAAGCTTTGCTAGAACCACACTTAAAGTCCTGGAGGCCATTGGGACTACTACTTTAGAGTATATAGACCTCTACATTGTATTGGTGCCCAAACTAGACTACTAGGCATCAAATAGAAATAAGGTCATACTTATCACACAAATCAATTTAAAACACATAGTTGCAATTTTAATTTAAGAAAAGTAAGCCACCAATTAACTTAGCCAAAGATCATGTTTCAACATCTGTTACTGACTATTACGCTTCGGAATATGAGATTTACATAAATAGGCTACCTTTCAGATAAACTTGTAGTTTTAACCTCTTAAAAAGATAACTTAATTTTCACAGCTCTGTTTTAAAAGGCAGTTTTGAGACTCGTCCGGGACTCACTCCGGGGCGGGGCACTTGCAAAATGCCCTGAGACTCTCGGGCGGGACTTAGATTCGTCAGACTTACGCATCAAGCGTCAGACGATGCGCCCAAAGCACGCCCAACGCCCAACGCTCGGGACTCGCCTTATAGAACCTATGCAAATGATCTGTCCAATTCCTTAATTAAGATTGTTCATCCACAATTTTCTTTAAAAATAAAGTTATATTCATCTATAGAAATTTAAAAATTGAGTAGAGCTCAATTAACGAGACATAATATTACATGTATTATAATTGAGAATATCATAAGGATGAATATCATCTGTATACTTAATCTAAAAATGCATAGCCGATATTTATAATATCATCACTTGCTATTGGTCTTCATGTTTTATTTATTTCACTCAAAATTGTTAGACTTCAATTATTTTACAATTTAGAAGTAATTTTATATTTATCAATGAAGAATTAATGTTTTAAATTATAATAGTAATAAATTTTTATTATTTATTCACTTTTTATAGTAATAAATTTTTATTTTTAATTGTTTGAAAGCTAAGGCCTTATGGTTTATTTGTATCTCATAAAAATTGTAACATTATTCAATTTCTTATAATTGTTAAAAAGATTAGATCTTTTGTTTCTATAATCTCTTTTCTTATTTTTAATTTTTTTTTGTACTTTTGATATTTTTTGGCTCATTATGGTATTTTATTAATTTAAAATTAATTAAAAAAATCCATGGGACTTACGCCCCGTGTCTCAGGGCTTACGCCTCGGCTCATTGTAAGTAAAACGCCTCGTCTTGCGCCCCCGCCTTTTAAAACATTGATTTTCAGTATACTAGAATTGCACAACCAGACTAAAATGACTCTCAATTTTATGTTTTAAACCTGTCAGAATACTGCCGTCAATTTTGAATTTTGAAATTACATAAATGATCCATTTTTCAACCTGTATTATGAATTTAGCCTTTAAAGCACACAAGAGCATAGAGGGTTAGAGATGGCCCATGTATAGCCATTTTACTGCACATAGCAGCGTACAAAAGCTGCAATTCCTGTCATATATGCTAACTTTCACCTTACAGTGCTTAATACAAACTAAATAATCCTAATAAAATACATAATTTCAAGTGTCTAATTCTAGTTCCATTATTTTTGTCCCATTGTTTCATTAGCTTTTCTTTAAACAATACAACTTCTCAATAATATGAACAACCTTCAATGCAATGTCAAGCTCTTGTATGACCTTTTGGCCATCCTACTATGATTAAAACCTGTAGTGAAAAGTTAGAAATTGGTCTTTAGCAGACCCAAGCCAGTAGCACACAAACATGAATAGAAAACACCGCTAATCAAACTATCCAATGTTAACATGTTCACACATAACCAACAAAGTAAATGGATAGAGCGATATAGAGTGACATTCATTCAGTTTTCAACATGTACCTTACGAGCTTTTAAACAGAAGCGATGATGCTACTAAGGGTGCGAGGCAGCAGTATTTTAAAAAGGAGAAAGGGAATGTAGAGTGTCCCCAAAGAAAAGAGGAAGATTGTGAGCCTTTCAGTGCTAGAGAGTAGTATAATAGGTGTGTAAAGTGTGTGTACAAGTGAAGGGAGGTCAATTTATATAGGTTTAGGTAGAGGGTCAGGTTTTCACCTTCTCTACTCGATTTTGATTAATTTGAGGGACTCACGCCTGAATCTTCCTTTTCTTGCCTTTTGTGTATGATTCTTGCTTGTTTGCACTTGGATTTAAATGATTCACAGTCATATTCCTTTTCGTTTTTATAGAGAGAGATGAGAAATTTGTTCCCCTTTTTCCGTGTGAAAATGATAGAAGGAGAGAGAGACGCAAGAATCTCCGCAAAGATTGGCGGAATCTTGAGGTGCGGGAGCTATATCTGGATGAAATCGTGCAGAAAAAGGGAGATGGGAGTATAAGGGGACAACGTATATTTTGGAATGCGATAGGGGGAAATGATTTAGGGTTTAGAGAGTGTGGGGTAGATTGTAAATAATAAAAAATTTGGTTTTAATCCTGAGTTTTTTGATTGGGTGAGGGAATACCTCAGATCTAGGCTATGTGTACGTGTGTGGGTGAATCTACATGTGTATTTGCTGGGGTGGATAAGGACAAAGACTTAAATGGTTCTTTGCAAGGTTGTACCATATGTTAGGATGAGTTATACATGTGCTAGGAATGTATTTTAGTGAGGTATAAGTTTATGTAGAGTTGAGGTGGCGTATATGTGGACAAAAGATAATGACAGGGACCCAGTGTAGTAGGAATTAAATATAAATTTAAGGCTATTAATTCATTAAAATGATGATAAAGCCACAACTAGGATATGTATTTCATAAATAGCCTTAATGATGTAATAACGTAATATAGTCACAATTAAGTAAATATTATATAAGTAAGGGATTAATGATGGGGGTTACGCACGTAAATGCATGCTATCTAATGCAAATTTATATGGAAAGATTAAGATTATTCTTTTTAATTAAATATGCTAATTGCGAAAAAGGAGGGACAAAGTTGGGTATCAACAACAGCCCTTCTTTGCCTGGGGATGATTAAACAGTCTTCGGGAAAAGATAGTACGGAGTAGCCAATTTTTTCACGACAGACGAAATGGTATAAGCATGTGTGAAGGGGTTTATGACGCACGAGTAAAGGTTTAAGGCATGATTTTAGGAATATAATAGAAGCTTATGATAAAATAGGAAGGATGCGACTTCTCCTCGATACTTTGTCTGGGAATCTCTCTCTCTCATCTATTTTATGAACTTTGCGATGGATGTCTTATTGCGATCGACATGTTGGAAAATACCTGCTTACCTATCATGTGAGTTGTAGCAGTGCTTGCATTCAAAGATATTTCCTCACTGGGATGCACTGTTTCTTCGTTCCATGGGTATCAAGACCAAAATTTTGATCCCCTAAATTTCCACTTTCTGTATCCCCACTAACGCGGGCTTGAGTTGTCTATCCATCGACGAGGATCTGAATTGCTTGCTTAATGTTGTCTTATCTATAAAACATGTGCTGTAAGCTTTTTAAATGCTATCTTGCCGACAAACACGGACCCTATGTTGTTTACATCCACAATCGCAGATCATAAGCTTTTTTCACCACCATATTCCCCACAAACGCGGACTTTATGCATGTTTGATGTATATATTGTCCATAAACATGGACTCCATACCTTCCATCTACAGACGCGGATCATATGTCTCATCAATACTATGCCAACAAACGCAGATCCTATGTTGTATTCATTGCTAGCTTGTCCACAAACACGGACCATGTACTTCTTCAATACTATGTACACAAATGAAGACGTTATGTTGTTTTCATCCGCAGACACATATCATATATTTTTCCAATATTATGCCCACAAATGCGAACCCTATATTGTTTTCATCTACAGACGCGGATCATATACCTTTCACATGCTATGCCCACAAATGCGGACCGGACCCTATATTGTTTTTAATGCTGACTATATCCATAAACGCGGATCCTATGTTGCTTCAACTGCTGACTTGCCCACAGACGTGGGCCCTATGCTTATTTATCTACAGGTGTGGAACTTAGACTTCATTCATTGCTGACATGTCTAGAAGCGCGAGCCCTATGCTTTGTATTCACAAACGCGGATCATATGCTCTTATAATTTTATAAATTTTTGCTTTACGAGATTTATTAGGTATACTTGGTACCTGTGTAGAACCTGCAATCAAAGAAATTTTTGTGAGTTTTAGGGGGGAGGTTGACTTGCGCCTTTGTTGTTCTATACTCTGTCGTTGCATTTTCATAATTGCCTTCTTGTACTGTCATCCTTTTCGAGCATTGAGCCTTGGTTGAGTTTTGATCAAAAGGGGATAAGGAAAGGGATATGCATGTGCTTTGAGAAAATAATGTTTAAAGAGTAGTGCAAATTTGTTCCATTGAATCATAGATTGCGACGTGTTGTTTGGACATAATTTCTTTTGTATCTATTTGTTGCTCAAAGATCATCCATTTTGAAATCTTAAGGGAATCTTAAAATTTCTGCCCCAGTGTGCTGCTTGTATTTTCTTTGAATTTTCGAGGTCCCTGAAAAATTCAGCCTAATGTCCATTCTGTGGGGAAAATAAAATTTTCTAATAATATAACACTTCGTTGGGTAGGCTACATCTGTACCCTAGGTCGAGAATCAGATTGCTACATAGTTCAAATTACATCATGATTGCATTAACAGAAAAAGTTGTTAATGCTGACTTCATTTCTTGTATCTCTTGACTGAATCTCAAGAAAAGTGTCTCCAGTTGCATATCACGATCAGACAACAATGTTTCCTCTTGTCAATACTATATAACACAATGATCTTTCCCTGTCTTAATTTGGAAATTTTTTTCTTTGGGGCAAACAATCTTGCTCTAACTGCTTTGTTATTCTTTGCCGTCCTATTTCTTGTTGTGTTCGTACTTATGTTGTCAATGAGCACCACTTGCTCGAGTCTGCTTTTGATCCATTCCGCGTGGTCTAATTTTGCTGTTTGTATGTATTTCTATTGCTTCACCTTGAATTGCCAGTTATCTTCCACAATATCTTCTTGATGTTCTTAGATGTTGTCTTACCTACCTAATTTGTCTGTTGTAATATTTCTGCGGCCAACTTTAAAGTTTCTCAAATGTCCTTCATTGAATCATCATAGCCTGGCTTGTACTCATTAATTTGGATTGGTTTGTCACACATTGCAGTCACAGATTCAATGGAATTAAAATAATTTTGCAGAAAGTAAATGACGCATACTTAAAAAATGAAAAATAAGAAATGCTTATATTTATTGGACTTGAGAAATAGTATTCGAAAGAAGACAACAATGCAACAAAGTTGAAAAACAAAGAAAACAAAAGCTAACGACTCAGAGTCGTGTTTTATTTAAGAAAAACAGCTAATGCTCCAGCTTAACTAAGGTTCACAGCATGCTCAGGATGTGTTGCAGGTTTAGTTGTCCGTTATGAATCCCGATTCAGCTTTCTGGATGTTCAGGGCCTTAGTGTGCTATTCTTGAATCATGCTATAGTCTTCCATGAATAGCTCTTTTAAACCAATCAGTTCATCTTATGCTTCATACACATCTTCTGTTGGTTCTCCTCCCTCAGAGTTGCTACGTAGTCTAAAAGAACGAATGTCTGCCCTAGAGTCGGAACAAACTGCTCTAGTGAACGATAACCTCTCATGTCCTTTGCAGTATCTTTTCCTTCGCAAGCCAAGATTCCAAACTTGTCTTCATTGTATGTCTTTGCAACAAACACTATTTCTACATTCTTTGCCTTTGTTATCGTGCCTTCTAGATTGCATTTTGTGTCAAAGTCGATCATATTCACCTTCTTATCTCCATGATTAGGTAGTAGGTTATTATCCATATTTGGTTCTTTCAAATGAATGACATTTTCATCTATTAGGTCCTATATATTATCCTTTAACGCCAAACATTTCTCTGCCCTGGTCCACCTGAGTGGTATGCACACTTTTTGTTGTAATACAAGTGAGGTGGGGGATTGTCTGGAACCTTTTGAGGTATCGGGATGATGATCACTATAACTTTCAATCTTTCAAACAGATGAGTGTGGGATTTATCTAATGGAGACTAGTTTCTTTTGGGTATCTGGCTTGCATTAGAGCGAGGTCTAGGCAGGTAAGGTGATGTCTTTCAATAGCTAGGTTGAGGGTTTTGCTAGTATGGTGGGCGGCCTGGTAGTGTGGTGTGGAATATAGGATGAGTAGGCTGGATTTTGTAAATGGGATATTCAGGCGACATGTGAGGGTATGGGTGAAACAGTGGCAGTTTTTGGTAATAGTGGTAGAAAGCAGGGTCTTGTATCGTTGCAGCAAAAGAGACTTCGTCCTTCTTGTTTTTGGAGAGGCTCACATTTCCAGACTGGAGAGCCATGCAGATAAACTAATAATCTTTCCATTTTTAAACCCTTCTTCTATGTCATCTCCCAATAGGACTACATCAGCAAACTTCCGGTTCTTCATATGTAGTAACTTATCATAATAGACGTCATCTTAGATATATTAACTATATATTTTTTCATCCATAGCGGGTTGCACCTTGGCAGCTTTTGCTCTCCACCTAGTAGCATATTTTCTGAACATCTCCGTAGGTTTCTTTTTCTACTTTTCTAGATAGAAAAGATACTATTTAAGTATTGCACCCAAATCTTTCTACCAAATCTGCTGCCATATCTTCCTACCCAAGCTATCTCCCTGGCTTCTGCTTAGAGAACCAACTTAAAGCCTCTCAGGTCAAGCTTTGACTGAAACGCTTCACTCATACTCTCTCATCTTTCCCTGCTCCAATTAACTTATCACAATATGTTCTCAGATGTGTCATAGGGTCGCTCGTGCCATTGAACAAGTTGAAATTTTGTATTTTGTATCCGTCGGGTAATTTTAAAGTAGGTTAGATACACAAATCTTTGTAAGCCAGACCCTTAGAGGTTTTCCCTAACTCAAACTTCTTAACGGCTGGCTCAAACTTACAAACTTTCTCTTTGTCCCATCATCATTGGCTACCCTAACTTCATCCTCCGCTCATTCATGGTTTTCATGGCCTTTGACTGGTGAAGTGAGTTGTTTGGGTGAGTAGGACGTGTAAGGAGTGGTGCTTGATCAGTAGCTTCTGGTGCATGATAAGTGGCGAGTAATGTTGCTTGGTAGGGAGGCAGTGCTTGGTGGGTAGCGATTGGTGTTATTTGATAGGTAATGGGCAGTGTTGTTTGGTAGGTAGCAGGCGGATCTGTTGGGTACATAGGGTCTTTTCCGTGAGGGCAAATTTACCCGTTTGGATTGACCAGTTCTCCTGAATGGGCAGAGTTAACAATAGGTAAAATTCTTTGCTCTAAAGTAGAAACGTGTCCGTCATACCCAACTATGGCATGCTTGAGGGGTGTCCCACTAGTCCCAATATTGTCATCACTAAGAGCAGCGTTATTCAACTCAGGCTTGTTGTTTCGTTGTCTTTTTCTATTTGCCAGAGATGAGGGCTTATAATTGGGCCTCTAGATCTTGTCTGGTATTGATGTTTAACAAGCCGCAAGTCAACCTTGGGAGCGGGAGTAAAACTAACACATAAAATAATAAGCTAGTGTCAACATAATTATTGTCATATGCAAGACATATCGAGATAACATGTCCTATAGGCCTAACCAAATCGATACATATAGTATGCAATTTGTGTCTTTTGATGACGCTTTGGACGAAGTTGGCTAATAGACATTAACATGCCAAGTATGTTCAGCCTTCCTAAGTTTGAGTATGGTATTTAAAATTAAATGTGTATTATGTGTCATCCCATTTATTCTCATATCTCAAAAATGAAAAAAAATAATTTTATTAAATAATTGATTTTGTTATATAGAAGTATAAATAATGAAATTAATCTAAACGTCTATGTCTTCTTGACTTCTTCAATCTCCAAATCTTCATGACTTGTGACAACCTGCAAGCAAAATAAGCTATTAAATGATCCCCCTTTTGAAAATAAATGGTCTACATTAGACACATTCAAATTTAAATTAATGCACAGGTAACATATTTAAACATTGATTAGGGTCGAAAACCCGTTTGCTTCATTTAAACATGGTGAACTAATAGACTTATACATGAGCCGAAGTCAAAATTTCCTAAATACGACATGATGGACGATTCTTATACAGAGTGTTCACTAGGAGTTGGCTTGACCAGACAAGGTCCCTCAAACAGACAATTTGGAAGTGGAAAGTGCACAAACCATCAACAACTTTGCAGTTGACTAACTTTGCACATCTTTTCGAAGGGGGTGTTTTGAGAGTGAAACGACCGTGAGATCCACGTAATCGTTCTTTGAAAGTGTGAATTTTCCAAAAGTGGAGGAAACATGAACGTAATGCAACAAATAATTCAAATATTATATCAAAAGTTGTGCAAAACATAAAATATGAGAAAGTATTACAGACCTGCAAAAGAGATAAGTTAGTCTTGAATCAAAATAATCAAAGAAAAAATAAATCCAATTTAGAAACCGTAATGGTTAGAATATAATATCCCCCAGCAGAGTTGTCATCCTGTCGCAACTCAATTTTCCCTTAAACCGCGCGTCCGAGAGTGGATTCCGACTTGGTAACTTGATTGGAATTGAGTTTTGGAGTTTCCACCTAATAAATTTTCTAGGCGTATTAGGTCACCTAAAGCATTTCTAATTAATTTAAAAGATAACTCCAGGTTTAGTCTACTATCAGAGATTCGAGTAAGTGTTCAAGTTAACCTAGAAGGAAGGGGTTACACCTCCTATGTTCCATAAATATGGTTCCCGATCGATTTCTATGATTGAGTTTAAGTATGCAAGTTTAACTAAAGGGGATGAAATATAAATAAATCATACATTAAGGTTATGATGCAAAAATAAGTTATATTAATCAATGGGGAGCAGATTCTGAATCATAGTCTTAATTAAGGGCCAAATATGAAATTCCAGCCTAAGGATTTTCTAATCCTCAAAGATGGGTCAGAATCTCAATAGATCTTTCATCCTAGAATACTTACGCAAGATCTGAAATTGTATTGAGCACGACAGATCAAAATAAGCAGTTCAGTCTACCTAACAAGAATAGACTTGAATAATAACCATATCACATATATAGCCACAAATTATGAAGATAAACAAAATTGACTAATTAACGCTTTAATAAATCAACCGTAGGTTTTGTTATCCTATTCGGATCAGGTTCTAGCTTTGTTCTTATAAGAAAGGTAGTTTCAAAATCAACTACCCAATCCATTGCTCGGGATGTATTCATCATCTCCGTGGAGCTTAAATACCCTTAACCTCATACCCTCATTAAATTACTAAACTAAACGAGTTTCTAATGTTTTATGCCTTAAAGCTTCGTCAACGCCCCACTTAAAGTCTTGGAGCCATTGGGACTACTACTTTAAAGTATCTAGGCCTCTAATTGTACTGGTGCCCCCAAACTAGACTACTAGTCGTCAAATAGAAATACGGTCATGCTTATCACACAAATCAATTTAAAACACATACATGCAATTTTAATTTAAGAAAAGTATCCTCCAAATTAACTTAGCCAAAGATCACGTTTCTACATATGTTACTAACTGTTACGTTTCAGAATATGAAATTTGCAAAATAGGCCACCTTTCAGATAAACTTGTAGTTTTAACCTCTTAAAAAGATAACATAATTTTATATATACTAGAATTTGCACAACCAGTAAAAAATGACTCTCAACTTTCAGTTTTAAATATGCAAGAATACTGCTGCAAATTTAGGTTTTTAAATTTTCATAAATGTCCACTTTTCAACATGTATTACGATTTTAACCTTTAAAGCACACAAGAGTAGAGAGAGGGTTATAGATGGCCCATATATAGCCAATTTTACTGCACTAGCAGTGTACATGCTGCAATACTTGCCCTATATACTAACTTGCAGCTTATGGTGCTCAATACAAACCAATTCTAGTTACAACATGAGAGAATTATCATAAGAGAAAGGGGAAGAAATCATAGCCTTTGTGTCATTGTTTCACGAGCTTTTCTTGAAACTATATAAGTTCTCGCTAATGTGAACAACTTGAAATGCAAAGTCAAGCTATGGTATGACCTTAAGGCCATCCTACTATGATTAAAACCTATAGTGAAAGGTTAGAAATTGGTCTTTAGTAGACCCAGGCCAGTAGCACACAAACATGAATAGAAAACATGGCTAATCAAACCATTCAATGTTAACATGTTCACACATAACCAACAAAGAAAATGGATAGAGCGATATAAAGTGACATTCATTCAGTTTTCAGCATGTACCTTACGAGCTTTTAAACAGAAGCGATGATGCTACTAAGGGTGCCAGGGAGCGAACAAAATCATTAATAAATGATCTTTTACCTTGGCCAATTAGCCAGCCCAAGGGATGACATTAGTGACAGTATTTAAAAGAGGAGAAAAGGAGTACGATGTGTCCCCAAAAAAGATAGGAAGACTGAGTATTTCAGTGCTAAAGAGCAGTATAGTAGGTGTGTAAAGTGTGTGTACAAGTGAAGGTAGAGGTCACTATTTATAGGTTTAGGGAGAGGGTCGGGTCTTGACCTTCTCTGGCTGATGTTTCTACATTTGAGGGACTCACATCTGAAAATTCCTTTTCTTGCCTTGTGTGTGTACGATTCTTGCTTGTTTGCACTTGGATTTGAATGCTTCACGTTCAAATCCTTCACTTCCTTTTCGGTTTTAGAGAGAAGAGGGATTTGTTCCCCTTTTTCGTGGAGAAACGACAGAGGGAGAGAGAGACACGAGATTCTCCGCCAAGATTGGCAGGACTTGGTGGTACGGGGGCTGTATCTTGACGCAATCGTGGAGAAAAAGTGAGAGAGGAGTGTAAGAGGGGGGTATACTTTGGAATACGACATGGGAAAATGATTTAGGGTTTAGATATGTTTTAATCCTTAGCCGTTGGATTGGGTGAGGGAACGACTCAAATCTAGGCTATATGTACACGTGTGGGCGAGTCTACATGTGTATTTGCAAGGCTGTACCATGTACTAGGATGAGTTTTACATGTGCTAAGAATGTATTTTAGTAAGCTGTAAGCTTATGTGGAGCTGATGTAGCGTATATGTGGACAAAAGATGAGGATAAAGACTTGGTGTAATAGGAACTAAATATAAATTTAATGGGCTATTATTTAATTAAAATGTTGATAAACGTAATAATTCGTATAAAATGCAGAAATATTATAGATAATCATAATACATGCATCTAATTACAAATAAATATAAATTAGTTCAAACAATACTAATTAAATATAAATAGTCACAGATAATTATTAAATATCATTGTAATGCATTAAGCTGCGACAATAGCCACTACTAGGATATGTATTTTATAAATAGCCTAAATGATGCAATTACGTAATATAATTACAGTTAAGTAAATGTTGTACAAGTAGGAGATTAATGATAGGGGTTACACACGTAAATTCATGCTATCTAATGCAAATTTGTTTGAAAAAATTAATATTATCCCTTTTTATTAAATATAACCAATTGTGAATGGGGGGAGGGGGGTGACAAAAGTGGGTGTCAACAACAGGCATGTGAAGAGGAGGAGCCATGATGCCCCAGTAAGAAGGTGCGAGGATTGTTAGTGGTAGGTCTACGAAGAGGAAGAAGTAGACCGAAGAAGAATTGGAGAGAGGTGATTAGGCAAGACATGTCTAACCTTCAACTCATCGAGGACATGACCATACATAGGAGAGCTTGGAGGTCGAAGATTATGATAGAAGGGTAGTAAGTAGGTGAATAGGTTCCCTCTTTGACGTGGTAGTGCATGGTTTTAAAAGATTAATCAGAGCCTTTTAGCATTAGGGGTTTATGAGTCCTTATCTAGCCCAGTATTAACTTATTACTCTTTATATTGTTGTGGTTGTTTCTCCTACTTTTTTTTATTTTTTCCTTGTATTTGTTATACTTTTCTTTCTTCATATTTTCACCTAACTTTTACTCGTGTATTGTTCAAGTCAGTTTCTATAATAGTTTTTCATTAGCCGATGGTCTTCCAGAAACAACCTCTCTACCTCTCACAGGGTAGGGGACAGGTCTGCGTACATCTCACCATCTCTAGACCCCATCAGGTGGGATTTCAATGGGTGTGTTGTTGTTGTTGTTGTTGTTGTTGTAGTGTTAACAAAATAATTTTTTTTTTGAATTAGGGATTTTTGGGAAAAACGATAGATTCTGCTTATTTTTTCATGGAATTATCTTAAAGTAACTTTATTTACTCTTTTTACTGATTATTATAGTGACTTACTTCCTTTGTAGGCATTGAATGATATGGCTTCAACTTGGGTTCACTTGCAATTTCACCATCAAGGCACTTTTGTATCTAACCCTATCTTAATGTATGCCAACGCAATAATTGAGACTCAATTAGTGACTGTTGACGTAGATTAAATGCACATAATCCTTTTCAACAAGTTGGCAAATGGCCTAGGGTACTTGAAACTTGATAAATTTGCTTGTAGAATTAACAAATGTGGGGCTTAAAACTTGTTAAGGAATGATGATGATATCTTGGACTTTGTTAGTTACCTAAAGTATAATGACCATGTGGATGTGTATTTGTCAATTTTGTTAGGGGCCCTACTCAACCCGCTAGTGGGGCTAATATTAGGGCAACACATATGGATGGTGATTTAAATGCTGATGAAAGCGAAAGGGATGATGATAAGTAGGCTGTTGAATTGTCTAGTGAAGGGGAAGGTGAAAACTTTTACAACTTCTCATCCTACCATCTTCAAACATCAGATTCCGAAGATCAGATCTATAGTGAAGATTCTGACGATTCATTGTATGGTAGTGATGAGAACGTTGATAAAGGAGAAAGTGATTTAGAAGAGGAGTTTGATGCAGCAAGAAAGTAAAAAATAAATGATAAGATCAACAAGAAGAATGCTGCACTAGATAACTTAGATGAGATAACTTCAGAGCCCGTGGGCATAGATGATGGGTTTGAAGACATATATAAGGATAAGAAAGGAAGTATGAGGGAAACTAGGAGGGGATTAAAAGTATCTTAATAGTTTAGATCCAGGTAGTGAAGAGAGTGATGAGGGTGAATTGGTTGGTGAACATAAAGGTGTTAGTGTTAAATCTATGAAGTGCAGCAACAAAGTATTCTTTGATTCAAGCAACAAGAAAATATTATTCCCAATTCAAAAAGGTGTGCCTGTGAAGTTAAGGCCTAATGAGAAGCATAGGGTTAGGGCTAAGTGCATGAATTGTAAGTGTCCATGACATATTTTAGGTCTGGTAGTTAATTGAATATCTTTCTACTATTTCTCTATTATATTAGTGTGTTTGGGATCAATATGATTGCAATAAAAAGTCCATATTCCTATCAAAAGCATATTGTTACTACATTACATCATTGTGCAACATTGAAACAAAATAAAATATAGACCATAACCTCTAACTTAACACCACAAAATACAACATATAAACAGAGCTATGAAGCCAACAACAACAGACGAAATCCAGAATTTCCAAAGTCCCTTCACTGTTTGTCACTAGCTTCACGTTCTTCCTCCTTGATCCACTTAAGCAAACTCAAAATCACCCTCTTGTAATGCTCATGAATAGGAGGATCAAACCTAAAAAAGAAGTTACACTCATATCTCAAACCATAATTTTGATAGCCAAGATACCTTCTTCTTAGGTTTGTTAATGCCCAATATGTTCTAAGCTCAACAATAACGCCACAATGGAAAGCATGCAACCTTTCCATAATGTGAGTTGCTAAATATTTAACAGAGATTGTAGGAAAAAGGAAGGAAAATTAATTGAAGAAGCTTCATTTAAAGAGAAGCTAAAATTAGATGATGAAATAGAAAATAAAAATAAATGTAAAAGAACCCCAAACTTAAATAGAAATGATGAAGCTTTTTCTTTCAGTAGTGGAGAAGAGAGATAATCACGCCCAAAAATCGTTCTCGAAAGGATAAGCAGTTGCTGCAAATTCAATCTGGTTTTAAGTCCGTAGTCGAACCCACAAGGAGAAAATGTCTAGCTTTAACTACTTTTGTATCACTAAATCGATGACTTCAACAATTTCCAACGATGACAATATAAATTTACAGATAGAACTAAATAACTAAATATTACGATCAATTAAAGAGTGCAAGTAAAATAACTTAGTAAGAATTTAAGAAGAAAGAACCTAGGATATAGATTTCTCGAATTATCGAAATGAACTACTGATAAGTTTTCTATAATCTCACTGTTTTCTTCCGATTGATCATGAATTCTTTAGTTACCGTAAATATCTTCCGATCAAGAACGGTAATTTCCTATGTTATTCTTTAGAATTAACCTAGGTGATTATTTAACCCGCTCACTAAGATCACAATAATGCTTCGTTATTTTTAAATCTTTTCAATTATCTTCCGACCTCTTGCTCAGAAGTATTATTGCTCAACAACTACATAACCTTATATTCATTTCCAAACAACACAAGGCAATAAAAGCATGATTAATACAATATCCTTGGCTAAATAAATAGCACTTCGGTGTGAATAAGAATTAGAGCAATCTCTAGTTTCCAATCGAGTCTTGGTATCAATCCGGGGCTCTTGGGTAGTCCGGACCGATATCTGGTAAAAGTGGTGGTCTGGTTGTCCCCACACGATTCATTTTTCTATCGTTATACCCGCTCTATCTAAAAAAAATGGAGAGATAAAGAGCAGAATTCAGTTTCATCAATATCATAGAATAGGAATTTAGCTACACATGTTTTTAATGAACATAAGAGCTAGTGTTGAACCAATCTCCATAGGATGGACTCTGGCCTATTCCAAGCACCAAAAATGATATGAAAATTAAAGACACAAAAATGAAAAGACAAGAAATAAAGCAAGACCCAATCGATTATAGAAGAATTAAAGAAATGGATTAGGGAAGATTAACCTAATCACCCTCTTAATCACCTAAACAAAAGAACCACTACTAATTGATCCTCAATTAGTTTAAGCTAATTGCAAATCAAGGAAGTTAATGTGCTAAAGCAAATAAGCTTAGCCAAATCCTCAAAATATCAATAATCATCCAAAAACTAAGTATGCTAATGACTGTTAAAGTATTTATAGTGTGGCACAATTGCCTTTATTAACCCTTAATAATGGGACTTCAAGTCATTAGCTACTGTTGGGCTTTCTGATCCTCGTCTCAGCGTGATTGCATAGTAACTGTCGCTATCGCCCTGAGCAATAATTCACAGCCTCGCGATCGCGGCTATGGTCTCGCGATCGCGCAGGCAAAGGCTTTCAACCAGCCTCTTGCGCGATCGCGTCTGTGGACGCGCAATCGCGTTGCATCGCCATTTGTTCTTCTGCGATCGCGTCTGGCTTCTCGCGATCGCGTACCCCTTCCTTTTGGCTCTTCACGATCGCGTTTGTGCACTCACGATCGCGATGAGTATTTTCAATTCCTGAGGTAGTGAGCATGCAAAATTGCCCTGGAATCTCCAACACTTGCCCAATCAGCTCCAGTTGTGCGAACGTTGCCTGTAGCTGTTGCAATTCCCGAGCTTGGCTCCTTGTGAAGGGTTTGGATGAGCGTCGGGTTGCATCATTCTCCCCGTCTTGAGAAGAATCCGTCCACGGATTCACTTGATCTTTTACTTCGAAGGGAGACAAGTCACACACGTTGAACGTGTTGTGCACTTGGTAATTGCTTGGCAAGTCCACCTTGTACGCATTGTCATTAAGGCGTTCAAGGACTTGGAAGGGGCCATCGCCTCTAGGCATCAATTTGCTCGTCCTCTTGTTTGGGAACCTATTCTTCCGGAAATGAACCCACACCCAATCACCGGGCTCGAAGATAACCTTCTTCCTTCATTTGTTCGCCTTGTTGGCAACTTCTTGGTTTTTCTTCTCGAGTTGTTTCTTTACTTGCTCATGAAGTTGCTTCATCTCTTGAGCTCTCACCTTGGCATGTAAGCTTAAGACAACATCACTAGACAAAGGCGTAAGATCCAAGGGGGTAAGGGGATTAAAGCCATACATAACTTCAAAAGGTGTCATGCAAGCAGATGTGTGCATAGTCCTATTATATGCAAATTCAATCAAAGGTAGATGTTCTTCCCAAGAAGCTAGTTTCCCCTTAACCATTGCTCTAAGCATGGCACCTAAGGTTCTATTAACAACTTCGGTTTGGTCATCGATTTGGGGGTGGCAAGAAGTGGAGAGCAATAACTTAGTGCGAAGCCTCCCCCAAAGCTCCTTCTAAAAATGACTAAGGAACTTGGGATCCCTATCACTAACAATAGTTTTTGGGACCCCATGCAATTTAAGCATATTGTCAACAAACAAATTAGCTATGTGAGATGCATCATCAACCTTGTGGCATGGAATGAAATGAGCCATTTTAGAAAATCTCAACAACCATAAAAATGCAATCTTTTCCCCTTTTGGTCCTAGGCAATCCAAGGACAAAATCCATAGAAATGTCAAACCAAGGTCCTAAGAGAATGGGGAGGGGTGAGTACAAACCATGTGGAAGTAGCTTTGACTTGACTTGCCTACACTCCAAGCATTGGCCACACACCTTCACAACATCCACTCTCATTTTGGGCCAATAGAATTGTTCCTAAAGAATTTCCATTGTCTTGTCCACACCAAAATGCCCCCATTAGTCCCCCACTATGGGCCTCTCTCACTAGCAATTCCCTTCATGATGAACTAGGCACACATAACTTCCCATTCCTAAACAAGAAGCCATCAAACTTGTGAAACCTCTTTTTCTCCACATCACCACTAAGTTCCTCCTCACCACACAATCGATTGATTCTTCTACCCCTTTCCTCCACTTCATAATTAGCATAAAGTTCTCCAAACTCCGGATCATTAACATACATCTCCTTCATACTCTCAAAGCCCATGAGTTTGGACCCCAAAGTATTCAACAACAAGTGCCTTCTTAAATGAAACACAAACTTTCTTGACAAGGCATCCGCCACCACATTCTCTTTTCCCTTTTTGTAATGGATGACATAAGGAAAGGTCTCAAGAAACTCCACCCATTTGGCATGTATCACATTCAATTTATCTTGGGATTTGAGGTGCTTTAAGGATTGGTGGTCGGTTCTAATAACAAATTCTTTGGACCAAAGGTAATATTGCCAATGAGCCAATGCCCTCATCAAGGCATATAACTCCTTGTCATAAGTGGAATATTTAGTGGTTGCTCCCTTGAGTTTCTCACTAAAATATGCAATAGGCTTTTGTTCTTGCATCAACACGGCCCCAATGCCTACCGCACTAGCATCACATTCAATCTCAAAGGTCTTATCAAAGTTTGGCAATTGAAGAAGAGGTGTGGAACTAAGGACTTCCTTCAACTTTGCAAAAGCCTCTTCTTGCTCTTTCTCCCACACAAATGCCTTATCCTTCCATTTCACTTCGGTCAATGGTGCGACTATAGTGCTAAATCCCCTCACAAACCTCCTATAAGAGCTAGCCAACCCATGAAAGCTTCTCACATCACCAATGCTTTTAGGAGTGGGCCAATCTCTAATGGCTTCCACCTTAGCCTCATCTATTTCCACACCATTTGCACTCACCACAAAACCAAGGAAAATAACTTTTTCAACACAAAAAGAACACTTTTTCAAAATAGCAAATAGTTGTTCCTTTCTCAAGACATCAAACACTTGTTTCAAATGATTAGCATGCTCATGAATCGATTTGCTATAGATAAGGATGTCATCAAAGTAAACTACAACAAATTTTCCAATGAAGGATTGGAGCACATGATTCATCAACCTCATGAAGGATGAAGGAGCATTGGACAAGCAAAAAGGCATGACAAGCCACTCATAAAGACCAAAGTTGGTCTTAAAGGCCGTCTTCCACTCACCACCCGGTTTCATCCGGATTTGGTGGTATCCACTCCTCAAATCAATTTTAGAGAAAACACAAGATCCACATAACTCATCAAGCATATCATCTTACCTAGGAATAGGATGACGATACTTTACCGTAATCTTGTTGATGGCTCTACAATCCACACACATGCGCCAAGTCCCATCTTTCTTTGGCACTAGGATGACCGGGACCGCACATAGGCTCAAGCTTTCTTTCACAAGTCCTCTCCCAAGAAACTCCTCCACTTGCTTTTGGAGTTCTTTGGTAGCTTTCGGGTTTCTTCTGTAAGCGGCCTTGTTGGGAAATTGGAAACCCGGAACAAGGTCAATTTGATACTCAATGCCTCTTAGTGGTGGCAATCCACTGGGCAACTCCTCGGGGAAGATGTCTTCATAACCTTGCAAAAGAGAAGAAATAGAACTAGGCAAAGAAGGGGTTAGTTCATTAGTAAGCAAAACAAGTTCATTAGTAAGCAAAACATGTTCCTTGTGTAGGAGGAGAATCATAGGTTCTCCTTCCTCCACATCTTTCAAACATTCCTTCCTAGACAAGAACAAGTCCACTCCCTCTTTTGGTTCCTCACTCTTGTGAGTTACAACTCTCAGTCTCCCTTCTTCCACAACTCCCTCTTTCTTTTCTTTCTCTCTTTTCAACTTTAACTCTCTCATCTTCCTATAACCCTCACTCACTTGTGCCGGAGTCAATGGGTTTAGAATAAACTTCCGACCTCCCACTTCCAAGGCATACCTATTAATCTTGCCATCATGCCTTGCCAAGCGGTCATATTGCCAAGGCCTACCAAGCAAGATATGACAAGCTTGCATAGGTACCACATCAAACAAAAGCTCATCATGATAATCCCCAATCTTGAATTTAATCAAGGCTTGCTTGGTCACCTTTAGTTCTCCACACTCATTCAACCATTGGAGTTTGTAAAATTGTGGGCACTTTCTAGTGGGTAGTTTGAGTTGCTCAATCAAGGTGGTGCTCACCACATTGACACAACTACCACTATCAATAATCAAAGAACAAGTAGCCCCTTGAACCTTACAATAGGCATGGAATAAACTCTCCCTTTGACTCGACTCCTCCTTCACTTGCACCCCCCATTATTCTTTTTACCACAAGGGTAAGATAGTTTTCATCAAGTTGTCCATCTCCCATCGGCTCCTCATCAAAATCATCATCACATGGCATACCCCTATCTATCTCATCATCATCACTACCACCCATTTCATAGCCCCCATCACCCAAAGCAATAATAGTCCTCCTATTGGGACAATCTCTCATCATGTGGCCACGGTCATTACACTTGTAGCATTGAATGTTAGATAAGTTTTCAAGTTTAGCTTTACTACCTCCCACCTTAGGCTCCTCCTTGGGCTTGGTTTTTTCAAAGTTGCCTTTGAAGTCATGCTAGGGCTCCTTACCTTTATCCCATGGGGTATAAGCCTTCACATTATCCTTTCCTTTGTTCCAAGTGGAAGGTATGTTTTTGGCTTTGTAAGACTTGTCTAACTTGATCCCGTTCTCCACCTTGAGAGCCGCTTGGAATGCATTATTCAAACTTTCAAACTGGTCAAATTCCATTGGGGAAGAGATCTCCCTATTCAAACCTCCACGAAACTTTGGTATGAGAGACTGATCACCATCTAGCACGTTAGCCCTTGTCCTAGTCTTCTCAAATTCATCAAAATACTCCACCACGCTCTTGGTTCCTTGCCTAAAATTGTAGAACCTTTTGAGTAATTCATCCTCATAGTTTGGAGGTAGAAAGCGAGCCTTCATCATGGCTTTCAGAGCCGCTCACCCCCCATTGGCAATGAGCCCTTGTGTTTCCCTTTGTCTTCTCTTGGACTCCCACCAAGTAGAAGCATAGTTTTCAAATTGGGCAATAGCATACTTCACCTTTGTAGCATCTTGGACATTGTTGATTTGAAAGATTCTCTCCGTCGTGACCACCCACTCTAAGTACTTATCCGGATCACTCTCACCTTGGAAGGTAGGTAGGTTGACCTTGATAGTGTTCAACCCCCTATCTTCATCATAGTACCTCTGTTGTCCACCATAACCCCCGTGGTCATAGTAGTCCCCATCACGATCCACTCCCCCTTGGTAACTTCCCCCAAATTGACACCTCGTCCCCTAGCTCCCCCCATTGGGCCTCACCCGGATATTGAAATAGTTCATTATCATAGTTCTCATCCTCATGAAAAGCCTCAACGTGAAGTAGCCTTGGAGTGTCACCCCTTGGTTGGTCATTTCTTGGGAGATCATGAGTGGGATCCCTTGCTTGTGGAGTGACATTTGGAGAATAAGTATCTTGGACCACCATGTTAGAGCAGCGGTCATTGGCCCGAGAGATTTGGCTTGGTCCATCACCCCGCACCCCCACGGTTGGAGGTGTGCCAACCACTTGCTTACCCATTTCCCGAAGCTTATCTTTCCGAGTTAGCTCATTAACTGCATCACTAAATGAGTTAACCGTTGCTGCCAAGGCTTGGATCATGGTTTTAACTTCCATGTCCGCCTCGACTTCCTTTTGTGCCATCATCCCTACAAATAATTAAACAAACAACGTTAGTAGAAAGAGTCCTCACCGAGTCGCTCCCTAAGTGTTTACACTCAAATTGATGTCACTCAATTCACTCATGTTTGCACTCAACGTTCGGCTTTTACTCACTTTAATGCTCTCACCTCATTTGCCTTTTTCCACTCTTGGCTATTGCAAGTTTGTTCTTCGCACACTAAATCCAACTTGACAATCAAACTCAACTAATTCGGAATCGGAAGGAATTGTTGTGACAAGACACGGACAATTGAATCTGACGAAAGCACTTTAGGAGAGTTTAAAGATATGGAAGAAAGAAAGGCACGAATCGGATTTTGAATTGGATGAAATTTGGTTTGTGATCTAGAAACTCACTGTTCTTGATGTTGAAATTGAGTTCCGGTTGATTGGAAACTGTTACGGGGCTGTTGCGAACAATGTGTCTAAGAATCTGTTTTTCTGGGAAATTATTGTTCAGCGTGATCACGTGCTTGGTTCGCGTTCGCGAAGGCTTTGCTGGTGGTACTTTTGCGATCGCGTGTTACTGTCGCGATCGCGTAAGCTTCTGGATTTGAAGCAGAACCCGATTTTGAAGCTCACTTTTCAACTTGAATCTTTACAAACCACCGTGTTTTTGCTCCAAATTTGAAATGTATACTCCTTGTTGGTCCGTGAACAAACCCCAGTAGTTGATTCTTCAATTTCAACAACCAAATTCAAAAATCCCAATTTCTTGATGAAGAACCCTAATTTGTGAATCCTTCAAATTAGCACCAATTTGTTGTTGTTTCATCAATTCCTTTTGGGAATAGTTTCTAGACAACAATATCTTCAAATGGTACCAAAAATTTCACCCAAAAGAAACCTAATCCTAAGACTCATATTTTTGGATTTTTGACTTTTTTTTTACTTGATGAACAAGAATTGGTTTAGTGATTATTAAAACAAACACTAATCCAGCTCTGATACCAAATGATATGAAAATTAAAGACACAAAAATGAAGAGACAAGAAATAAAGCAAGACCCAATTGATTAGAAAAGAATTAAGGAAATGGATTAGAGAAGATTAACCTAATCACCCCTTAAGCACCTAAACAAAAGAACCAGTACTAATTGATCCTCAATTAATTTAAGCTAATTACAAATCAAGGAAGTTAATGTGCTAAAGCAAACAAGCTTAGCCAAATCCTCACAATGTCAATAATCATCCAAAACTAAGTATGCTAATGACTATCAAAGTATTTATAGTGTGGCACAATTGCCTTCATTAACCCTTAACAATGAGCCTTCAAGTCATTAGCTACTGTTGGGCTTTCTGATCCTCGTCTCAGCGCGATCACGCAGTAACTGTCGTTATCGCGCTGAGCAATAATTCACAGCCTCGCGATCGAGGCTATGGTCTCGCGAACGTGCAGGCAAAGGCTTCAACCAGCCTCCTACGTGATCGCGTCTGTGGACGCGCGATCTTGCTGCATTCCTATTTGCTCTTTCGTGATCGCGTCTGGCTTCTCGCGATCGCGTATCCCTTCCTTTTGGCTCTTTACGATCGCGTCTGTGCACTCGCGATCGCGATGAGTATTTTCAATTCCAGAGGCAGTGAGCATGCATAATTGCCCTGAAATCTCCAACAATTGCCCAATCAGCTCCAGTTGTGCGAACGTTGCCTGTAGATGTTGCAACTCCCGAGCTTGGATCCTTGTGAAGGGTTTGGATGAGCATCGGTTGCATCAAAAAAGTTCTAACAATGGTTTTCTTTCTCTTCCAAGACAAGATGGGGGCTAAAACTAGGTTAATACCCCTTATATATTCCGTACGAAACTCGTGGACAAGTTTGCCCCTCGCTACTTTTCACCAAAATTTTTGCCTACATGGTTGGATCGCAACCCTACTATGACTGGGCTGTGAACTCTGGAAATTCCGCTTTTGCCTTCATGGATAAACTATAGCCTTACAATGGTTGGGCCGTGACTTCTTATCTTTATATTTCTTTCACGGCTAATCCACGACCTAGGCACCTAACTACACTGCCACTCGTTGGTTGATTTCTTTACAAATTCACTTTATTTTATCAACTTGTAAGACTTTTTCATGTCACTTAATTCCTACACATTTGAACACCCAATATGATCACAAAACCATCCACAAAAGCACTAAAACATGAGGCAAGTGATACTAAAATATATGTATTTTTGGCTAACATCAAGTGAGGAAGATAGTATTTAAAGAGGAAGAAAAAAGGATCAGTGAGCCACTTTTTGGACTCGCACGCCCCTTTTTTCTTTGCAAGCCATGCCCTTTGTCCAACTCAGCAACATTGACTCAATCAATAGTCCGACGTTTAAGACTATATGTCGGTTAAGTTAAGGTGTTCAACTGAGACTTTGAGCCTGTTTGGGTAAGCTTAAAAGTAGCTTAAAAGCACATATGTGCTTGTAAGTTCCTTAATGGGTGTTTTGTAACTCAAAAAAACTATGAGCTTATAAGCACTTATGTGTTTAAAATAAGCCAAAAGTGAGAAGTTAGAAAACCACTTTTAACTTATAAGCTACTTAAAATAAGCCCACTCAAACACATAGAGCTCGTTTGGGTGAGCTTAAAAGTGGCTTATAAGCTTATAAGCCCATTAATATATGTTTGGTAACTTAAAATTTTTTGAGCTTATAAGTGGCTTTTAAGTCACTTTTTGGCTTAAAAGCCACTTAAAATGGGGGGATTTACAAAAATACACATACATCTTATTTTATTTAAATGGCTCTACCCATTACATTTATACCCATAACTTATTTACACTCTATACCCATTAGCTAATTACCTTCTTATTTTGAGGCATAAAACAAGGAACTCAAGTTCCTCTCTCTCCTCATATCTTGTATTATTTTATTCTCCTTTTTTTGTCATTCTTTTATTATTCTTTTCTCCTTTTTTTTTCATTCTTTTCTGCTTCTCGGTTTTCACTACTTTTGTTTTCTTTTTCTTTTTTTCATTTTTTATTCTTTTTTCTTTCTGTTTTCTTTCTTTTTTCTTTCTCCTGTGTCTAGCACTATTCATGTCTCCCATGTTTTTATTTTTTTAATTTATTCCTTTCTCCATAATCTTATTATACTCATTTTTTTATTTTTTTCTTTCTCCAAAAAGGCATACTTTATTTACAAACACAAAAACTGAAATATTTTATTTGCTCGATAGTATCTCACACTTTTATCCAAACATAACTAGGTATACCGAAAGAGTATATTGTATACCAAAAAGGTATATTTTTTTTTAAATAACAATAATTGAAATACTCATTTGCTCGATAGCATTGCACACTTTGATCCAAACACAAAAGGGTATACCAAAAGAGAATACAGTATACCAAATAGGTATACTTCTTTAAAAATAATAAAAATTAAAATATATATATATATATATATTCTGAAACATTTTGCACTTCGAGTCGAACACAAAAGGGTATACCAAAAGGGTATACTTTGTTCAAAACAACAAAAGCTGAAATATTTATTCACTCGGTAGCATCGCATACTTGGATCCAAACACAAAACGGTATTCCATAAGAGTATACAGTATACCAAAAGGGTATACTTTGTTCAAAACAACAAAAACTGAAATATTTATTCTCTCGGTAGCATCGCACACTTGGATCCAAACACAAAAGGGTATACCAGAAGAGTATACGGTATACCAAAATGGTATACCTTGTTCAAAACAACAAAAGCTGAAATATTTATTCTCTCAGTAGCATCGCATACTTGGATCCAAACACAAAAGTGTATACCAGAAGAGTATACAATATACCGAAAGGGTATACTTTGTTCAAAACAATAAAACTGAAATATTTATTCACTCGGTAGCATCGCACACTTGGATCCAAATATAAAAAGGTATACCAGAAGAGTATACAGTATACCAAAAGGGTATAATTTGTTCAAAACAATAAAAACTGAAATATTTATTTGCTCGATAGGGTCGCATACTTTGATTAAAACAAAAAAATACTATGTCAAAAGAGTATACAGTATACCAAAATGGTATACTTTGTTCAAAACAACAAAAGTTGAAATATTTATTTTCTTGGTAGCATCGCACACTTTGATCCAAACGCAAAAGTGTATACCAAAAGAATATACAGTTTACCAAAAGGGTATACTTTGTTCAAAACAATAAAAATTGAAATATTTATTTGCTCGATAGGGTCGCACATTTTGATTCAAACACAAAAGAGAATATCAAAAGAGTATTCGGTATACTAAAAGGGTATACTTTGTTCAAAACAACAAAAATTAAAATATTTATTTGTTCGGTAGCATCGCACAATTTGATCCAAATGTAAAAGGTATACCAAAACGGTATACTTTGTTCATAGTAACAAAAAATCTCGATAACATCACACTTTTATCAAAACGCAAAAGGGTATACCACAAGGGTATAGTTTGTTCAAAACAACAAAAACTGAAATCTTTATTTGTTTTGTAATATTTCGCACTTCGATCCAAACACCACACACACAGAGGTATACAAGAAATGTGGTCCTTAAAAAGCTTTACGGACCAACATTATTCTGGTCGTTAAAATACTTTTAATGACCAGTCTGCTGGTCCCTAATTACCTTTTGGATTTCTGTTGTCTGGTCCTAAAAGTTTTCAAGGACGAGAAATCCTGTTCTTAAGAACTTTTAGGACAAGAGCACAACTAGTCCCTAAATATTTATATGGACCAAAAATGTTATTACTAGAAGTTCTTTATGGACCACATTTTATGGTCCCTAAATAAATTTATTTTACTAGTATTAAAGGATTTAAAATTATGAAAAATAAACTGCATATATACAAAATAAGTAACAATAATTTGATTTTATATATACAAATAATTACAACAAAATGGATTAACATCCCACTAGTAGCACAATACAACCATAAGGCAATTCACTATATTGTTTACACAACTTCTCAGAAAAAAAGAAACTGAACTAACATTCATAGCCAAAGATATAAACTTTTGCCTAACATCCCTTGCAAAATGATAACAAATTTGCCAAACTCGTACGAAGTCTTCAAGGTATGGATTTGACTTGCAAATTCAAACATGTAAAAGGTATTAAATAAAATTGCTTACAAACAATAATAATAATAATAATAATAATAATAATAATAATAATAATAATAATAATAATAATAATAATAATAATAATAATAATAATAATGTTAAACAAACGAGGTTAGACTAGAAGTTGGTATTTAAACCGGGCATAAGCTAAACCACAATTCTGGAATCATCTCACTTTAGTCTTTTTTTTTAGAGTAGTATGGTATACCAAAGGTATAGATGATTAGTGATTTGATATAATCTACATGCTAGGTAACACATACATGCTTCTTATAATGCTCCAATGGTAGATCCTAACCATTTTGTTCTATCTATTCCTCTTTGATTACACTTCATTTGGCAAAACATTAACAACTAAAGGATGTAAGATATGAAATCAGTAGCCATCAAAGCAAATGCTAAGAAATGTAAGATACCTGCATTCTATATGTCCACACTTTCAGTGTAATCACCTAGAGAACCTCAGGAGCAACATAAGCTGGACTTCCAACCACACCAGTCAAGCTCTAACTTACAAACACTATAAGAATTGGGCATATCAGATACCTTATTGTTTTACACGAGAAACAGAAGAACAAATGCACATTCAGATATGTACATTGTATGTTAATGTACGCGTACAAACACAAATACATACATATCCCCCTTCACCCAGTTGGAGTAATGAATTCTTTTTTCATGAAGAGCTGGTGCAATGATCCTCAAGATGAACTGAAATATCTTGAAATAGCTATATGTCGTGATAGCCTCCAAGATAAAACATGAACAATGTGAATATACTATGTACAGAAGTGTTAAGAGTTACAAGTCGAAACCCATCATTAGCTCCAGTATTAAATAATATTTAAAATGTCGAGATCTAGTACTTTTTTCAATCAAGAATGTTCAATTCTAGTCTTTCATGTGCATAATTTAAGGTAAACATCCCCGCCTTCCCAAACTACACATCCTAATTTGATCGAGGAAGGGTAAAGATTAGTTTACTGTCAAGGATTTTTAAGATAACAACTTTCATTTTCTAAAATTGAGAATTGTCAATTTATTGTAAGGCCATGCGCAAATATGAAGTTAGAGATGAACTCTTCGTGGATTAGCACTTTTTCATCGAGACATTAACGAAATAAATCATGATAATCCCATAACATAAAAAGCAATACTCTTACAATTAATATAAGAGGACACTCCACCATATAAGAACTATAAATCATTTTACCTTGAAAATAAATGATAGCATGTTTACTACAACATTATTCAATCAAGAGTTGGAACAAGACGATAGAACATCGAACTTAGGGAAACATAAACTTCAAATATCAACACTAAATCAATGCCCCACATAACCTGGAGGTTAAGGAAAATCTCATTATACTGCCACATTGGAATAAATAAAGTCTGATATCAAAGCTTCAAGAATTTCTCAATCCTATAGAACCTAGACCTCACAATTTTTTCTCAATGAAATCTGTGATGTTTGTGAATACATATATAACCACTTACAATCAAATGAAAAACTAATAAGTTCAAAGAAAAATATAGGCCTTATAATTGATGTCGTCGTAAGCACTATCCTTATTCATAAAAATTAAATAGAACATGTTCAGCAAGTCAAAAGCATGAGAAAAACCTGTCATGGATTGTTGAACACCACCCAATTTTCCTTGCAAATCCTTATCCTCCACTGAGTTCTCATAAATTTAAAATTTCTATAATTGTCAAATCCAATCTTGAATAGGACCAACAATCTCATAATATGCCGCAAGCACTATTCAAACAAGCACACAAACATAGTAAAAACTACAAAATGATTTAGATACAAAACAAAAAGATTTTTAAGGTTCTTAATTCCCAGCCAGACAAAGGGCGAAATATCATCCTTCTTCCTATTTGAGAGCAAAGTAGATGAATATTTCAAGAGAGATTCAATTCTGTCTAGCGAGCTATAGTTGGAAGTAGACGAATTTGACTAAGTGATTGTATCTCTGAAGCCAATAGAAAGCTCTGAGAGGGTTACCTAATATAAAATAACTGATGAATTTTATTTCTGTCAAACTTCTAGTATTGTTCCTCAACTAAGGACAAAATAAACGATGTAATTTCAGTTATATTTTCTCTATACGGTTCAAATATGATCAAGAGTTGTCAATTCGTTATTCTTTTCAACAGGTAAAGAACACACTTGAATAGGTAAAGCCACAAACTTCCACAATCTTTTATAGAGTAGCTGCTCAGTACCATTGTAATGCAGTTGCCACAACTACGCCCAGTTGCTTCGACATCCCAGAATCAACCATAACTTCATAACATCGCTGCTGTCATACCATCATTGCGTTCACACTACTACCACTAGCAGCTGCTTCCCCTTGCATCACCAACACAAACATCTATCACCACTGCCTAGCTATTTCTCCACCATCACAACATGATACATATCAATACGCCACCACAAGCAGACATCATTGGGTCATTATTATTGCCAAAGCATCACTCCTCACTATCTACTACCTCGCCGTTGTCAAGCCGAGACCAAACCATCACCAAAGCAGGAGACACGACAACAAATAATGCTTCCAAAAGCAAAACTTTAAAGAAACGGAATGGGGCAAAGGAGAAGGCCTAGAGAGTGGAAGGGTTTCATGGAAAAATACATTCGGAAATGCGTAGAGATCACCGAATGGACGCTGTTGTCATATGGCTTGACCATAGCTGAGTATGGGTCGTCGGAGTTAGGGTTCCGAGGATCCTTTGTACCTCGATCTACGGCGGAGAAACAACTTTATGAGAAAACAAAGGTGAGGAATAAAAAGAGGGTAACGAGAGGAGTCTAGCCGTGTAAAAGTTTTTCCGGGATGAGACGGTTGGCCGTCACCGGTGACGGAGCTCTGGCGATCGACCAAAAAATTGACAGGTTTGGCCAGTTCATCAGTGTATTTTGAAACGAGAAAATATGAGAACTAAAAGAGCGGGTAGATATGTAAATATTTATGCAAGATTGGGTAGATGAGCTAATATTTATGTCAAAATGATCATAGAGAGAAATAAAGTTTAATATGGGTTAAAATATATAGTAATATTTTATAAAGTATGGGCATATGGTGTAAAATTCCCCTTAAAATAAGCTGCCTAGCCCACCCAAACAGGCTCATAGCAAAGAGTCTCGAATAGAAAAAGTTGCAAGTTGGAGTGTCACATGACCTATTCTGCCAAATAGTAAAACTCGTCATTTCCTTTCTCTTTGTTTGGCGAGTGAAATAAAGCTAGGGCAAAAGATTATAATAGTATCTCACTTGGATTGCTAAAACCAGCGCCTGCTCTGCAACTCTTCTCCTCCTAAGTACACAGGTATTATTCTCCTTTTCCTTTTCTACCTTCTCTATTACCCAGAGATTTTTCAACAAAATTCTGGTACAGTTTTGTTTTCTCTTATCATTTCTTGAACCAAGTTTGGACTGTATTGCCTTTCAAAAATATGAGCTCATGCTGTTAACTATTCTTTCAGTGTAGACTTTAATAATAATGGCAAAGGAAGAGTCAGATTGTAGTTCAGTTGTTGTAGAAGCAACAACTGAGGAGTCTGCTTCCTCGCTGCAAAAGGAGGATGAGGACAAACTTGATTCTTTGACCTTGGATGAGCCGACTGCGGGTATGCAAAATATGTGATGCTTTGACTGACCTTGTGGTTTTAAAGTTGAATTGTTACTAAATTTTGAAAGATAGTCATTCTTTTTGAGATTGACTAATAAAGGGAAGATTGTCACTTAATTTGGGACGGACGGAGGGAGTACCAAATTAGTTGCTTGTAAATGAATATACTTTTTTATCTTCTCTTTACCCCTCGAGAATGTGGTACTGAGTGTATTCTTTTCATTTGAAAAAAAAATTGAATATTTTAAGTTTGCTTAGTTGGGACAGGTTACACTTGGATAATATGACGTACTGATAGCGGTTGCACATTCACTTTATTTAGAGGAGGGAAAAGTGCATTTACTTTTTTAGTTGTTACTCATGAGGATAGTCTAGCAATGTGAAAATTTGGGTTTTCGGACTTGTTCTGAACACTGCTAACCTATAACATATTAAAGATTGGTTGGATGAAATTTTAAGAAACCCCTTGGTGAATTTAGAGTGATGAGATTCCGAGAGTCGAAAACCTTGAAAATTACAGGGAACTTTGAGACAGGCTTCTGGTCTATAATCAACTGGTGCTCCATTTGGCTGCTGATAAGGATCTTGTGGGTGTTGTTGGCTCTTTATTCATATGGTCTAGTTGTCCTTTTGAAATGCTCCATGAGGACATTTGGTGTAGTCTCCAACTTCATATTTAACCTGTCCAGATTTCCCGAGTTGGCTGGTATTCTGGATTCCTTCTTTTACTTAGGAGTGCGTTAGGATCAAATCTCAGAACATTGAGAAGAAAGCCAAGTTCTCAAAGAAGAAAGCATCTCACTGTCCTTTGCTGAGTTCTGTATTTCAAGTCAGGACGTAACTTCTGCAAATTGGTAATTGGATATTCAAAGCTAAACTTTTTCCACCCAAATGTATACGAGAAAAATAATATCAACTTGATCATACCTTTTATCTAAGTTACTCGGACTCGAGTGCAGGTGTCCGATACGGGTGCGGATCTAGAGGTCGGATCCTTCATGATCTATATTTTAAGATTCGGTGATACGGATCCAGTTATGGATACAGGCGTGGAAATTCGACTAAAAAAATTTAATAATCTAAAAGTAGAATTATAAAACCTAAATTATGAGATATATTATGTGGAAAACTTGAGGAAAAAATATTGATCAGGACATAAAAATTTCTATATACAATAATATAAGGTATTCTATTTCCTTCAATTTCCCCTTGCTTTTGTTTTGATTAAATAAATCATTGAATCTATCCAGAATTTCTCCGTTGGTTTTGGTCGAAGTACCCAAAATCAGTTGACCAAATCGGGTACGGATCCCACACCCACACGGGTACGGATCCGATACGGGTGCAGCACCAGAAGTGAAGAGTCTGAGTAACATAGCCTTTTAGTGCTAGGGAAAGGGCATATATTTTCTTGTGCATTGTGTCAGGTGTAAAATTCTGTGAGCTTTTTCATAACATTCCCTCTGGGTTAATCTGTCTTTATATGTTAGATTCATTTGGTTGATGTTGATACTTGCACTTGTATTTGCAATTTTACAGAAGCTGCAAAGAAGAAGAAGAAGAAAAACAAGAGCAAGTGAGAGCCCTCTCAATTTCTCGAAAAGTCTCTCTTGTGCTTTTTCCTAAGAGTCATGTTGCATTTCTTTATTTGCTACTTCAGGAAGAAAAAGGAGCCACCTCAGCAAACTGATCCACCTTCTATTCCTGTAGCTGAGCTTTTTCCTTCTGGAGAATTTCCAGAGGGTGAAATTCAAGAATACAAAGATGAGTAAGTACTCTTGGATTTACTTTCTATTGTTATCTGGGACCATTGACATGGCTTTTAAATTAGAGATTTGATCAATATTGAAATCTAATGAGCACTTCAAAGAAAATATTTGACATTTGTTTATCCTTCACTGTTCAAGTTGAAACTATGGTTTATCACTGTAAATTTGAGAATATTGGAATAATTTCTGTTTGATGAACGACCCAGTAACTTGTGGAGGACTACATCTGAGGAAAAGAGGGAATTGGAGCGCCTGGAGAAACCAACTTATAATTCTGTCCGTCAAGCAGCAGAAGTTCATCGTCAGGTCAGAACACACCTTCAGACTGTTGGTATCATCTTTTTCTGCCATAATTGTAAGACAAAGTCATTATTTAAGTTTTTTGTGCAGTAAATTGTTATGGTCCCTTGATATGGATCTAGTTATGGGACGCTGTGATAAAAAATCAGAATTAAAGTGGAGGGAATTAGGTGTTTGGGAAGAGGTTTTCCTCCTGCGACCTATTGTGCTGATTCGTTAAGAGAGAACCTGCAATCTCTTGAGTTAAAGTACTAAAAAATTTGATAATTTTCTGCTTACCTTTCATTGAATTAAAGGAGACTTTAAATACAATACTAATAAGATAACTACCCTTTAAACACAAGGATATAACTTCTTACTTTTCCTACAGATAAGATTGTAGAGAAATAACCTCCCGACTGCAAATAGCTACTACAAAGAAATAGAAAACATGTCTACATATAAGCGGTAGACTACTACTTTTTCTATCTAATAAACTATGTTTTAAACCGTTGGTAGACCTAAGGACGACTAACATTACTCCCTTCCTTCAAATCTCACTTGTCCTCAAGCGAGAAGTGTGGAATGCATTGTGCATTAAAGTTTGCTGCCAATGGTACCTGTGAAGGTTACACTTGTTAATTTCCCTCTTGTTCAACATATCCTTCCTCCTGGTCGTCTACAAAGTCAATCCAGAATAATTTTTTGCATTGATGCCCTCGAGTGAATGGGCAATTGAAACAAAGTCTCCTAAGTCGTCTTTCCTCCATTTTGGATCTAGTCAATTTCTTCACAAATCTTGTGTTTTGTTGAGGTGAAAAATCTGTTTTCTTTGATTTACAAGCATCAGACAATTGCGAATGAATAGGTTGTTTCTTGCGTACATAAAGTCGAGATATACTCATTGCCGTAGCCAAATCTGGAGGATTATGCAACTCTAACTCAACTGAAAAAGAGTCAACAAGACCACTGATGTAAAGTTCAATTTTCTGCCCTTCTGTAAGAGTACTAGCCCGTGAAATCAATTGCTCAAATTTTTCTTGGTAATCTGCCACAGATCCACTTTGGCATAACTTAGCCAATTCTCCCAACTTTTGACTTCTAATTGATGGTCCAAAATGAAGGTTGCATTGACGTTTGAACTCATTCTAACTGAGTTGAGGCATATCAGTCTCTAGTTGAAGAAACCAGAGTTGTGCAATTCCTTCCAATTGAAAAGAAGCAAGTCCAGTTTTTTCTTCATCTGGTGTTTGTTGGTGTCGAAAGAAGTGCTTGCACCTGTTCAGCCATCCCAAGGGGTCCTCTTGACTATTAAAACGCGGAAAATCTAACTTTGTATATTTAGGAAGGATAGGAAGTTCAGATCTGGAACCTTCAACCACTGCTTTACCTTTCCAACCTCGATTGTGACTGTCAGTTTCATTTGATTCAGAATCTGTCTTTAAATTTGCCAAATCCTTTGTGAGTGCATCCAAACGAGCATTTATGGCTTCTGTCGGACTAAATTCACTGCGCGATCTTATTGGAACAAGTTCACCAATTGTGTCAGTTGTTGTTGGATTGGATCCCCCATAACACCCGTCTCTTATACCAAGTTGTTATGGTCCCTTGATATGGATCTAGTTATGGGACGTTGTAATAAAAAATCAGAAATAAAGTGGAGGGAATTAGGTGTTTGGGAAGAGGTTTTCCTCTTGCGGCCTATTATGCTAATTCGTTAAGAGAGAACCTGCAATCTATTGAGTTAAAATACCAAAAAACTCAATACTAAAAAACTTGATAATTTTCAGCTTACCGCTGATTGAATTAAAAGAAACTTTAAATACAATACTAATAAGATAAGTACCCCTAAACATAGGGACATGACTTCTCACTTTTCCTACAGATAAGATTGTGGAGGAATAACCTCCCGACTGCAAATAACTACTATAAAGAAATAGGAAACATGCCTACATAAAAGCTGTAGACTACTACTTTTTTTTATCTAATAAACTAACTATGTTTTAAACCGTTGGTAGACCTAAGGACTGGTAACATAAATGTTTATCATATATCGATGTTCTCTTTTCTTTACTTTTCGACTCAGGTTCGGAAATACATCAAACAAATTGCTAAGCCTGGGATGTTAATGATTGACCTGTGTGAGACTTTGGAGAATATGGTTCGCAAATTGATATCAGAGAATGGCCTTCAAGCTGGCATTGCATTCCCTACAGGGTGCTCATTGAACTGGTAATGCGATCTCTTTCCTCGTCTTTTTTGGCTGTTAAATGTGAGAATGGCTGATAAAATGTATGAGACTGATGCTAGCATGATTTGAATTGTTTTCAGTGTTAGGTATCTTTGAAACAGAATCTAGGGGTTGACCTATTTCATATTTGCATTCACTTTGATGTGCTTCTTTTCATTACTTAGTTTACTGGTATTTCTTAATGCAGGGTTGCAGCCCATTGGACCCCCAATTCAGGAGATAAAACTGTGCTTCAGTATGATGATGTGATGAAATTGGACTTTGGAACCCATATTGATGGTAATAAAACCTGTCCCTCATCTATGTTGGGCATTGAGGAACTTTTGGTGTGGGATTTAATGGTTTATGGTATTAGACTCGTTATCTCTGTGTGTATCGGAGTGTCTGTCTTTTAGTTGGAAATTTGGGATTTAATGGTTCTAGTGGTGTTATATCAGGTGTCTCGTAGTGGAGTGCAAAAAGGACCACAATGTTATTGAAGTGTTTGGTATCAGTATTGAGCTTTTGTGTTGTTTTAACAATGAAGTGAAGGAGGATTAGCTCCCTCCACTTGAGGACCCTGCCCCTTGCTTGGTCCATTTGCCACTGCTCACTACTACTCCATCTAAACTTAATTCATTGTTTGAGAGGATATCCGAGGGGTTAGAGGAAAATTTCTTTCTAAATGAGGGAAAATCACCTTGATTAATAAACTCCAGTATCCGTACATACTTTGTCCCTATGGTCTAATGAGAGATCTCCTCGGGGCCGGAACAAGCAGACCAAAGAATACCATTTATTTAATTTGGAATAGCATTGTTACTCCTCTAAAGTGGGAAGTTTGGGTAATTTTAGATTGGTTGTTATTGACTGCCAACCAGCAGGAAAATGGCTATGAATTTGTACGGAGAGTGCCATGTGAGGAGGTAATCAATGTTAACTGATGTTGTGATAATTATGGGTGGTATTCAAAGGAGGTGACAACATCCTGTGGTTCAGTTTTATAGAAAGGAATTGAAGGTGAAATATATTCTTTTCAAAATTCATTAGGTTTTCAGTTGGGAAAACTTAGTATGGTATTGTCTTGATGTTTAGGGTGGTGACCGCACAACATTGTTATTGCTGCACTCTATCACTCATGACCGTGATGCTACTGTGGCTATGTCCTTAAAAGGGCACCCCGGTGGACCGGGCCCACGTTCACGAAGGGTCTGGTGGTGAAGGGCCACCCCCAAGGGGTGTGATGTATGCAGCCTACCCTACCCTACCCTGATGCATGCATCACTGTGGCTATGTCCTTAAGAGGGTAAATACAAGGGCGTCTACTAAGAATAGGAAGAGGGTCTTAAATTCCTTCAAGGTAAGCCACCAGAATTTGCGGAGGCTGATAGGTTAGTTTGGAAGGTTTCATCTTCATAAGGCTTCAAGTTGAAGTCATACTATACTCATACTCATAATTCACACGACCCATTAGGGAATCATAATGGATTTTGAGACTACGGAAGAAGGTGCCTTTTTTGGGGTATGGAAAATATGTGATACTGTCTTAACAGCAGAAAATCTGAGGAGAACTATTGTTGATATACAACATTCAATGATTTGTCCATAGCACAGTGACAAATGAATAACATGCTGTCAGATATGCAGATCGGTAGCAAGAGCAGTGATGTTATGGAAGCTTGCACCATTTTATTCTTTTTGTCTAAAATGGAGAGGAAAAAAAACCTTAAAAACAAGAGAACTCGAAGGGGTTAAGAACTCATTAATGCTTGTTAAGATTTCACTAGTCTCTGTATTATATCTGTGCTGTGAAGAGGAAACACCAACTTTATAGATAGATTGCTAGAGTTTCAGAGCTTTATACATGCATGTACAACAACAATATACCCAGTGTTATACATTCATCTATCGTGTTAAAATGGCTCCACCTTGGCAAACATAAATGAATGTGTTCGGATTATCTAAACAAATTACAACTACAGAATCCAGCCATTCTCTTATCTAGCCCATATTAGTTTATCCCTCACAATCCGGCCATATTATGGTCCTATGTCTAATCCAATGGTATTATTTCACCATCCTATCACATAGTAAACCGCCTCCCTGCATTGGCACAGTCTGTTCTAAGCTTTATTTGTTTCCAGTCTCTCATGTTTAAGCATTGGAACAGTCTGTTCTTGCTTTATTTGTTTCCACTCTCTCATGTTTAATTTTAGTAATGAGGTGAATATAAAACCTATTTTTACTTGCAGGACGCATTGTGGACTGTGCATTTACTGTGGCTTTCAATCCTATGTTTAATCCACTGCTTGAAGCTTCACGTGAAGCCACAAATACTGGCATTAAGGTAGATATTGCTTAAATAGGAAACAAATTTAGAAAATTGGCAGTGTTCACCCAAAGGGGCTACCTTTTTATTTATTTATTTTTATTTTATTTTTCCCAAAGGGGCTACTAGTTTCTTGGAAGCATTGATAAGATTTAGGGGCCCTTGCTGACCTGACTTTTATGTAGGAAGCGGGAATTGACGTTCGCCTTTGTGATGTTGGCGCTGCAATCCAAGAGGTTATGGAATCCTATGAGGTGGAAATCAACGGGAAGGTCTTCCAAGGTGAGATATTTGTAAAGTATGATAACAAGTAAAAGCATTTATGTCTGCTTTGTTCGTTAAAACCCATGTCATGGCATCAGAGCATGGGGAAAAAGAGACTGTGTCCCTAAGCAAAGTAATTTAATCAGCAGACAACTATATTGAATTGCAATATAGTCCACATTATATTTGTTGGACAACTTTGAGATACTCTTTTTCAATTTCAACTTAAAACTTTTTTTTCTTTCCAATTTCAACAAAAGTGTTGTCCAAACGCTTTCGAAGTCACACGAGTGTTTTCAGTTTTGCTGCATCGGGGCTTCTGGGCGTCTCGTCGCTTTTCTGCTTTGGGTCGAGTCAGGGATACTCTGAATGCATAAATATGCTGAACATGATCTTTTAAAAACTATTTGTACATTTATTCAGGACTGTTTGGATGTTACATTTTGGCTTTTATTAATTTTATATAGATCCAAAGGGATGAAAAGAGTATCAACTTGAGCTCTAATATCGAAAACTTTGGATGTAAAAAGTTAATGACGATACGAAGGATGGCAATCAAAATCTTACTGGGCAAATGCCTATAGAAGATTTGTGCAACCTGCTGCATTGGATTCCCGAAGCTATACTGCTGATTTCTTATTTTTATTTTGGTAGAGGCTAACCCCCAGGGAGCCATAGTAAAAATGATTCTTTACTGGGGAAGTGTCCCTACATATGCATTTTATAATAACTGCATTCTTTGGGCCATCTTACAATCATCTCGACTAAACCATCAGGTACTTGTGACCTCCCAACAGGTAACCAGTAGATTAGTCGAGGTGTGCAAGCTGTTGCTCACCTGTCACCCACCATTACCCAAAAAAATGAGTTCTTGTTTTTTTTTTGTGTGATAACGGTGGTGTCCGGGCCAGCTTACGCGCACCTCGACTAATTCCACCGGATACCTGCCACCTCCCACCAGCAACAGGTACCAGGTAACTCTATCCACCAAGGCTTTGATAGATGAGAAGAAAGACCTAGTGTTTTTTTTGCCTCCACTGGGATTTGAACCTGAGACCTTAGGGTTATATCCCACTTCATTGACCACTAGACAACACCCTTGGATACAAAAAAAAAAAGAGTTCTTTTTATCTCTCTTTTTTTCCTTTTATTTTATTATTATTATTTTTTTTAAAAAAGAGGCTGTATGTCTATTAAATGCGCTTATCCGTAAAAAGAAGTTGAGATATTCCAGTGCAAGACATAATATGTTGAAAAGTGGTAAGAAACCAAAGTATGTGATTTTCTATTATAGAGGAGAAAATTAATGACCATAATGAAAGGCAGTTTTGTCCAATGGTAGAAAAAAGACCAAAAAGGGACTGTAATGCATGACCATTTTGTGAAAGTTCTCAGAGGATGAGATTAGTAAATAAAATGCCAATCCAAAGTAGTTAGGCGATGGGTGGAGTAAACCAAGCCTTTGGATTTTTGTATATACCTAATGCAATACATTATATATCTCCTTCGTGCATGTGTAATAAGTCCGCCTTCAAGCTCACCTGTGAACCTCATAATTGGTTACATGTGTTAGAAGTACTTAATGTCCTGTGTCCTTCCGGACTGATCTGTTCTCTTTTCCTAGCGTCCAATTTTGTAAATTTAACTTATTGTTGCCAATTATCTGATTATTTCTAAAAGAACAATGCTGTCATTGGCAGTTAAGAGCATCCGGAATCTGAATGGGCACAGTATTGGCCAGTATCAAATCCATGCAGGAAAATCTGTTCCTATTGTTAAAGGAGGAGAACAAACCAAAATGGAAGAGGGTGAATTTTATGCAATTGAGACTTTTGGATCAACTGGTACTTTCTGTTTTGTTCGTCCGAAATAGTGATATCGGCAATCTTGAATGCATTGGAGTGACACAACTAATTCTCGTCTCATACCTCCATGTATCAGGGAAGGGATATGTGAGGGAAGATCTAGAATGCAGCCATTATATGAAAAACTTTGATATAGGACACATTCCACTGCGGCTGCCTAGAGCCAAGCAACTTCTGGCAACAATTAATAAGAACTTCTCCACGTTGGCATTCTGCAGGCGCTATATAGATCGTCTTGGTGAGACGAAATATTTGATGGCATTGAAGAATTTATGTGATGCTGGAATTGTTCAGGTATGTGATCTCAAGCTACATTCATGGGTGGCTTTCAGGTTTGACTGCTTTCAGTTTAAAATTTAATAGGTTTAGCTCAAATATATTACCTATTTAACATTGTTCAGGAATCACAATAAACTTCGAAGCGAGATAGGTCTCATGCACTCATATAACAGCAAGTTAGTTGCTTCCACAATCATCTTCAAGTAACTCTTTGCCAGAGAACTCAAGTGTAAATTGCTAAGATAAGCATGAGTCTTAGGTGCAAAATTTGAATACTAAACTCCTGTTTGTAAAGAGAAAATAAGAGGGATATAATTAATACAGGGATCTTAGCGTCTAAACAAGCTGACTACTGAAGTTTCATTTGTAACTTTCAGTAGTCACTTATTGTAGAACTTGGACTTTTTCTCCCGCTAGTTCAATGAGATTTTGAAGTTCATGGATAAATAAGTTCAATCCTGAATTGTTTTGTTGGATCTCTCCTGTTTTCTCTAGCTCAACTCTTACTTTTGCTACGAATCCATAGGTTACCGATTTGTGCATTTGGAGTTAAGAAGTTATTTGAAGTTTTTGTGGAAGCTTAATGTAAATCAAGAAAAGAGGTCCATGTCAAACATCCATGTCACAGGCAGTTTATTAAATCCAGCACAAATTCTGAAAGACAAAAAAAAAAAAAGAACTAAATCTCTCTGGTAGTCATGCTGAACTAGTTTTATTGCAACTGAATGAACTATGCCGGGAGTTGGTAGCAAAGATTAATATGACTTATCCAATTGGATGGGGAGGTTTTCTTAAAAAAGGAGTGTTTGCTGCTGATCCCTGTCTTTTGAGATACTGTAACTGATTTTCATGAGACAGCTCAGCAAGGTAGGGTTATTAAGGCTAAAGCAGTTCAAATTAGTGTGTGTAGCAACCATGCGATGCAAGTGAGGCATCTTGGTATTAGTTTCTGTCAGTCTGCTGCCGAAGGAAGTGTGTTTCGTTAGGATGAAATCAATAACGATGATGAACAAAGAAATTAACAGGAAAATTTTGGACAATTGATAACATGTAAAAAGGGTAAGAGTTTGCATCAGTAAGAGAGAGATCATGGGCTGTGAGGAGAATGGTTTTTGAGCTTGAAAGCTCTATCTATAGTTACATTAAACTGGAAAAACTAAAATTTAATATAAAGCCAAAACAAGAATATAAAGAACTCTTGTAAATCAAGAATCATAAAAAATATCCGTTGAATGGACACACATAATTCATTAAATTAATCATATGGATCCTTACGATTAGTATATTATTTTTATATCGAGCCAAGTATCACAACTTTTTCTACCCAACCTGTATGTTATTCCCTTCGTTCTGTGTTGAAATAGAACCTTAATTTATTATTTATTATTAGTTACTTAGACAACAATCAATTAGAAATTGAGGCATAATTCATCAATATTTGATTGATATTGTCCATGATATTCTTATAATTATGTCATAACTAAGGACTCCAAGAATTAGGAAACTTTAGTTGTTTCTTGTAAGCTTGAAACATCATATATAAAGAGTCTTCCGTGAACCCAGGGCTTTGGTCTAGTGGTAAGTATGCCATGTGTGATGGGTAAGTTAGAGGCACGTCACGGGTTTGAGCCCACAATATGATATGTGAAAGGCCATGTTACGGGTTGGAACCCTTCCATAGGCAAAAACTTCTAAATGGAGAAGGATGGAGAGGCGTGGCCCAATATCCACCGAATTTCAAGCCGCGCCCTAGTGACATTCAGCGATTTCGCGGTGTTGAAGTGTGTGACTATCTCATATGAAAGCTGAAGCCGGTAGAGAGAGTGTTATGTTCCCGGGATCGGGTCACAGGGCGGTGAAGATAGTAGGGCTCGTCAAAGGGAGCTCCAATCTTAGGATCGTCAAAGGGAGCACTAACCTTAAGACTCATTGAGAGAGTCTCATACCTCTATGGTCTTGTCAAAATTTCTGCTTATTATTAATCTTTGAAATATTGCTCTTTAAATATAGCTTACAAGAGTCCTAATTGAAATAGAACTAGAAGTCTGTCATAAACCAATAACTTGAACAAAAGAGACCTAATAATAACCTTAAATAACCTAGACCTAGTAATCCAAATAAACTATTAATTTATTGACTAAATAACATAAATAATGTTAAAACTTATGATAATTAAACCACTACAGCCTAAGCACGTAACATTACTTCCCTCATGAAAAACAAGCTTGTCCTCGAGCTTGAGATCTGAATAAGTCTGACGAAAATGATCCACATCCTTTCATTTGTTCTTCACTTGTATTGGTCTACTGTCCACTTTTAACCAAAATAACTTCTTAGATTGATTGGTTGTCGTATAGGACTTATCACAGTTGTAACAAAGCCTTTTAGCTTTGGCCTAGCCATATTTGCGCAGTTTAATTTTTTGATGAAGGGCTTTGTTGCAAATTTTGTTGTTTTTCCGATAGCTCCAACTTGATTTGTGGAAAAGTAATTCGCTTCTCTATCAGGTTGCAAGGTGTAGCTATTGTTTTCACTTATTTCCTCTTCCTCGAAGACTGATCTACTCGTACTTGTAAGGATCATTTGCAATTGGTCTAACGGCATAGAAATTTGTTTAAGTTGATTGCCCAAGCAATTCTCCATGTTAGAACCCCTAGCTTCTAGGGCCGCCTCCATAGCTGGTAATGCCTCCTCCACAATTAATTTGATTTCATCGCCCTTCGTGTTAGGCTCTAATACCAATTTGTTATGTTCTCGGGATCGGGTCACAGGGCGGTGAAGATAGTAGGGCTCGTCAAAGGAGTTCCAACCTGAGGCTCGTCAAGGGAGCGCTAACCTTAAGACTCATTGAGAGAGAGTCTCAGACCTCTATGGTTTTGTCAAAATTTCTGCTTATTATTAATCTCTGAAATATTGCTCTTTAAATAGAGCTTACAAGAGTCCTAATTGAACTAAAACTAAAAGTCTATTATAAACCAATAACTTGAACAAAAGAGACCTAATAACCTTAAATAACCTAGACCTAGTAACCCAAATAAACTATTAATTTATTGACTAAATAACATAAATAATGTTAAAAATCTATGATAATTAAACCACTACAGCCTAAGCACGTAACAGAGAGGCACATTTCCCCCCTCTCCACTGTTTGAGCTTGATTTTCATTTTTTTGCCCCCCTCTCCACTGTTTGAGCTTGATTTTCATTTTCTCATGTGTCACATGAAAATTTGTTTCGATTAATGGGTGGTGAGAAGACTCGAACTCAGAAGCTCTGGCTGCTCTGATGCTAGGTTGGAGTGTGACCATCTCATGTGAAAACTTCAATTTTTGGAGAGCACTCTGTTATTTACTTAATTATGTCTCGAACACGCGGTTATATAAAAGGAAGTCCTTTTTCTTTGTTGTTAACCAGCGAAACTATACAAGAGTTTTCTCTCTTTGGTTTTCACATAAGTATGCGTTTGGACATGAATTTCACTTGGAAAAGAGGTTGAATTATTGTGAGCGCAAAAAATTATTTTGGTGAAAAAACTAGTATGGCCACTTTTCAAAATTTAAATAGCCAACTACAAGTTGGAGCTGATAAACTCTTATGATGTGTTAACCAAGCACCTATATGAAAATGCTTTTTTCAGATACTCCAAAAGATATTCATGTCCAAACGCCCACACCTCTACAATCTTGTTTGAGCTTCTGTCCTTATCTGCTTGTCCTGTCAGTTTTTTTAATGAAGTTTGTTATTCTCTTTGGAGTGACTGTTCTAGCATCAATGATGTTATATTAACTCTCACCATGCTTCTCATACCATTTCGACGGCTTCACAGATCCTTCCACTGATCATTCTAGAGATGTAGTCCCTCGCAATCTGTGACCATTATTCCTGCAGATTTTCAAGAAATACATTTCTAAAAGGGTTCTCTTCTTTTTTGTTTGTGGGGTCACTTGAGTATCGAGTCCCTTAGAATATGGTATTTCCGGACAATATTCCAAAAGAGTCTTGCTCTGTTCCCTCTTTGTTTCTTGGTATTAGAGTTCAGGTATTTTGGATCCTTTCTCTAACGTTGAATATGTGGTCATTGTATTTTGTATAGTCTTCAGCTGTCAATTCAAGTTACATTGATGATGTTTGAGAAATTTGATTATAGTGTTTTCTCCCTTTTATTGATAATAGGTTCCTTTCAATGTGTGTAAGTAGCATTTTTCGCTATCCAATTATTAACACATCCCCTCTCCCCCAAGGCCCCAGCTCACTTAAAGGATGCTGCTTAATTATGAAGTAAATTCTTGGGAAAGTTCTCTGCTAGTGAAACCGATTCATTGAGAGGACCCACTTCCCACCACATTCGTCTTCACACGAGACCTTTCAGGGGTGTTAGAGCCACTTTTTCTTTTTTGTGACTGTTTACTATTCAGGTGAAATTTTAATATATTGTTCTTTCAAAACCGTTCATGAGTTTTGTGGTGGTGTGTTTAGAGATAAGGGAATCATTATGAATAATGTGTAGAAAGTTTTTACTGATCATGTCAATCAAGAAAATTATTAGGAATATTTCTGAAGAATATTCTATTCATAATTTCATATTTAAGAATGCCAAGAAATAAGAAACTCTTTATCATGTAGTTTTAAACCCTTCTTAAGGAGCCTCTTCTATGTTAACCAATTTAACAGAGTTTTTCTCTATTCTCTTCTCGCAAAACAAACTGCTCAGGGTAAATAGTGGTTCTACTTCCTGGTGTAGATTCTTGATATTTACTAGCCTATGTTCTGTCCGTGTTTTATGGTTGTTGTCGGGTTAGACTAATGTGCATTAGGCTAGGTGACGTCTGTGTGGTGGTGCACAAGAGGTATAATTTCTGCTGCTAGCCCAGTTCTTTTTTTCTTTTTGTGTTTCTTGTGAGTGATTATTAGATAGGTTTTACATACGAGGCATTATGTGTCTTTTTGTGCCATGGTGGAAAAGGTCTGTTGTGATGTGGGTGCATCATCCCTTTGACACTATTAATTGATATGAGCACTTTCAGGGTAGTAGTTAAATATAGCATATAATTCTTAGATGTAAATATATTCTCCCGTGTATGTGGTGTAGCCATTCAAATGATTTATTCATACCTACTACATATTTGAAGTCTTGTTAATAGAAGACTAACACGAGAGCTCTAGATGGAGGTTATACTGCCATGTTGTTTGAATATTAATTAAAAGCTTTTGGCCACTCATTAGTAATCTCTTGTCAGCAGTGTGTGGATATCTTTGCATCTTACGCCCAATTTCCGTTTCAACATAATCCAAACATTGCTCAATTTCTTTCATATGATCAATAATTGAAGTTTGCTGTCTTTTGCTTTTCTTTTGGCAGCCATATCCCCCGCTCTGTGATATTAAAGGAAGCTATGTGTCTCAGTTTGAGCACACCATTTTACTTCGTCCGACATGCAAAGAGGTGGTATCAAGAGGCGATGACTATTAAAGATAGAATGTATGGTTGTATTTTAGAACTCAGTGAAGATGTTTCTGTGTGCTTCTCTTCGTGTAGCTTTTGTCATTTTTACTTCTGTGAGTATCTTGGCTCGACTTACTATAAGAAAAGTAGCAGGAAGAATTTTACACTAGACAATGTGTAGTTTTTAATGAATCAATTAAGATGGAAAAAAAGTTGGAGGTCATAGAATAATGAGTGGGGAAAGAAGTTAGTTTGCCAAATTGACTCTTTTCCTAGAGTCAAATTTACTTGGGATGAGTGGATTGCGCCTTTTCTGACTAGGTGAAGTGTGTTTTTTCTAATTTGGATAGATGAGGTGCTCGTATATACAATTTTTAGAGCTGAAGGGATTGCAGCAACATCTTTTGAAGTAGCCTATGAGCAATTATACTTCAAAAGAAAGAGAGTGATAGTAGTTCATGTCCTATAATGACTTGTCTGAGAATGATTTCCGTGTGCACATTGTAAGTTGATGCAAGATCCTTTGGTAGGAGATTCAACTCTAGAAAGAAAAAGATTGGAAACGAACGAGCAAACGACTTACCGAGGGAACTGCATTTATTTAAATGAGAAGGATAATTACCCATGAGTTTTATAGTGAAAAACTGTACCTGGATTATTTATTTAGAATGGGAGTGTGTGCACTATTTGGGCTAAACTGAAAAATCAAATTGAACTGAATTCTTTTTTTTTTTTTTTAAAGAATTGTTTTGGTGTTTTTATTAATTGGTTTGGTTTGGATTGAAGTTTTTTAAAATTTTGATCTTTTGGTTTGGTTTTGGATTTCAAAAAATATAAGTTGAAAAATTGAAAAAACTTATATATATATATATATATATATATATATATATATATATATATATATATAGGGTGGTGCTCCCTATGGGTTAGCGCCACCGTTTTTGTAAAATAGCCATTTTTTGGTTCATTGCTGAAGTTACAAACCAATGAATTCACTAATTAGCCATTTCTATAGTTACTAATTAAAATATAGCCATTCTTTGGCAGCCACTTTTAGTACTCTAAAATAAAGCATAGTAAGATTTTGCAAAATCAACTGGCCACTTTTGGGTCGCTTTGAATATTAATACCCACTTTTAAGGTTGTTTGATGAAAAGCTAACCACATATTTTTAAGGCTGTTGGATGAAAATCTAACAAAATATTTTTCTGAAATTCATGAACTCATAAGTAGTTTAACATGAACTTGAAAAAATTTCTAGAGTTTACATTGTCGTCAGTGAAACTTCTAGATAAAATTTGCATAGGTTAGCCAAGTGAAAGAGTCACTTTTACCGCTATTACTTGAATAATGTCATCACAATACTTAAATTATCTAACTCTTATTTATGAGTAATGTCATAGAGTTGGTAAAAAAAATAAAGAAATTAATCAAAATAGTCACTCAAGAAATAACTTAAATAAAAAATAACTGGCGTATAATTAAGATGAATCACATCCAAAATAGATAAGAATGAAACTCTATATTAGACTAGGGCTTGTATTAGCGCATAAAAAAGTGAATTTCACGTGCTAAATTAATAGAAAGATTACACAAATCATTCATCACTAACAATTTTAAAATTAAAAAAAAAATACTCCGAAACAACATTACAGAACAATAAAAATTTAATAAATTTACAGCGTTAACTTGGGCCCCTGCTGGTACGGGGCTAATGTCACTAGTATACACACACACACACACACACACACACACAAATTGTTACTCCATCCGTTTCAAAAAGGATGAACCTATTCCTTTTTAGTCTGTTTAAAAAAGATTGACCTCTTTCTAAATTTGGAAAGAAATTTTCACTTTTACTCATCCCAAGATGATTTGTAGCCACGCAAATATCTATAACTTATTTTAGACCACAAGTTTCAAAAGTCTTCCCTTCTTTATTAAACTCCGTGCAAAGTCAAATGAGTTCATCTAAAGTGGGACGGAGGGAGTATTACTTAACATATACATGTTAATGGTGTTAGAGTTTGAAAGTTTCAATACTTTTTTCCTTCAATAATTTCCGCATGATCTCACCTCTTTGTATTATGGTATACTACTTGTGAAGCTCTCATCGAACATTCCAGTGTAAAGTATTCTTCATCAATTTTTATTTCTTGAATTTTAAGTTATATTTTTAATCAGGATTGTGATTTTGACTTTAGATTTGCAAGTTTTATGTTAGGACATGTATTGATATGCTTTCAAGTATTCTCTCTTAAAGTTTTTACTCATATGACATAACTGTGAAAAACCAAATCGAAAAACCAAATCGAAAAGAGGAAACCAAATCAAACCAAACTTATTTTGGTTTGAATTGGATTGCAATTTCTCAAAATCAAAAGCCGATCGTAACTGAATAATTAAAAATCAAATCGAGAAATCGAATGCAACCCCTAATTAGAACTTTGTAGAATCATGTAATTTTCTCTCAATTGGTAAATCCTTTTACAAGGAAAACGTAACAAGGTTTTTTTTTCCTTGATTGAAAAGCCAAAACAAGGAAAAAAGAAAGATGACAAAGAAAAAAGTGTGAATTACAAAAAGGAGCACAAATGCACCCGGTTTTGAAAAAATAAGCACTTTTTTGGTGGTCTTGAAAACACACACTTTGCTATTAAATGAAGCTGAAAGTAAAAAAATACCCTTACTAATAGAGAACTTCCCGTAATTATAAAAATATCACCGACAATTTTTTGAAGTTGTAATTACAAAATGCCATTGCACCTTTTTACCTCTGAAATTTCAAAAAATATCACTGCTTCTTACACAGCATAAAACATTGCCAACCAGGTTGTGTTACACGTCGATTTTGTGAATAAATAAGGCCATATCGACACCGTTTCACTATATACAAGGCAACCAATTCGTATGTGCTTCGCGACTATTTAGTAAATAATAAATAAATTTAAATCTTCATCGTCTCTCTTATATACAAAAATCATAGCAAAAACATAACATAAGACCAATCTGGCATCATTCTTCATACAATGAGCAAAAAATCATATTCATTTTGTAAATATGTAATGCCAAATCGGCCTTACTTTATTCATTTGCAAAAAATACCTTCAAGTACTTATATATTTACAAATAACGAAGACTCAAGTGTATTTATTCATATAATTTTGTCCGTCTTGTGAAGAAATGAGGCAAAATCGATCCCACTTCACACATTCATACAAAAAAACATTCAAGTACTTATATATTTAGAAATAACGACAATCCGACTGTGTTTATGCATATGTTGAACCAAATATTAACTATATGTCGCAAACAAATGAGCCTAAAATCGTCTTCACTTCATTCATCCATAAAAATACATATGAAAATATAAAATAAAGAAAATCCGGCCATATTTATTCATAACTAAGCAAAACTACTATGTCTATTTTATAAGCAAATGACACCAAATCATCATCACTTTGTCGATATACAAAAATTCAAAGTGAAAATAAAACAAGGCCAATTCAGCATCATTTACTTATAATGGAGCCAAAGTACTTCATCTATTTATACAAACAAATGATGTCAATCCGTCATCACTTTGCTCAAATACAAAAATCCAAAGTAAATATAAAACAAAGCTAATTCGGCATCATTTACTTATAAGTGAGCGAAAGTACTCTATCTATTATACAAACAAATGATGTCAATCCGTCATCACCTTTTCCAAATACAAAGATTAAAAGCAAAAATAAAATAGTGTCAATCCGACATCATTTGTTCATAGTGTGAGTCATATCTCTACTAGGCCTTTCATCAAACATTTCATGTGCAACTAATCATCTTCACTTCATTAACCAAATCGTCAATCAAAATTTCATTCGAAAAATCCAAATAATCATGCCTTAAGCATCGCTTCCAAAGAGACTTTTAGTTCAAATTGATTTGGCTATATATGTCTTACATAATCTGATGTAGCTCATATTCCCATTTCCCTTAAGAAGCTTACCCATGAAAATAAGGGAAACCACCGGAACTATTGCCAGTTACCTAGATTTTTCACTCTTTTCCATAAATTTCAAGACTTCACAAGCTTCAAAGTTTTCAAAGTCTCTCCATGGTGCTCATTGCAACAGATCTGCAGCTGTTGGCAATAGCAAAGATTTGCAAAGACTTTCTTTTCAAGTTGCCCATTGCAACAGGTCATAAAGTATTGGCAATTACCAAGAAGTTTATGCAAGGTGCCTATTGTACTAGATTTTAAACTCTTGGCAATAAGCCAAGAGTTGCATAGAAGTTTCCTCCTACAACAGGTCTTAAAGTCTTGGCAATAAACAAGACAGTCTGTGCTATGTGCTAATTGCCCCAGAGCTTGAAGTCTTGGCAATTGCCAATACTTTCTGAGATATTTCTCTACAAGCGCGCAATGCAACTATGCATAAAGTCTTGCAAATACCCAAGACTTGCAGAGAATTCATAGATTTCCTACAAGTTAATTCAGATGAATGTAGGGAACATATTGCCATTACGGTAACAGTGTAAAATCGATCTCATATGTGATTTTATTCACAATTCTCTTTGTAAATTCTAGTATTAAGACAAATCAATTAATTTGTATGAATATGCATATTACAATTACTCGACAAGTTTTTTGGATCATTATTAATAAAATTCATAGCTCGTTTTGAGCTAATATATAGTTATATATAATTTGAAGCTAAATTAAGCTTATAAATAAATTAATACAGCATTTAGTAAAAGTAAGTGGAAATTTGAAGAAATCTTACCTTGAATCTTCGTTTGAACGGGGAGAATATGTAAAATGTATGGGCATTTAGGTTTTTGTTAATCACGTGAAGGGGGAAGAGGAATGGGAGGAATATGGACATGTCTTTTTATTGGTTGTTAGGGGTATTTTCGCCTGAAATATCTTTTGTTAAAATAATGGAGGGCATTTATGCTGAACCATTGTTAGCAAGGGAATTTATGCAAACCATTTGTTCCCGTAGCATATTTCTACAAATCAGCCAGATAAATTAAAGAGATTATTCTTTTTCAATTTGCTGATTTCATTTCAAAAATTCATAGAAGAGCAGACAGTAAGCACAAAAAGTTAGCATGAGAATAATCATAGGACCGCTGACAGCTACACCCCCTGTCCCACTTCATTTGTCATACTTTCCTTATTTGTCCATCCCAAAAAGATTGTCATATTTCTAAATTTGAAAATAATTCAACTCTAAAGTTACTTTTTTGACTCATTTATAGCCACTCAAATATTCATGGCTTATTTTAGATCACAAGTTTCAAAAGTCTTCATTTTTTTATTAAACTTTGTGCCAAGTCAAACTACGACAAACAAATTGGGACGGATGGAGTAGTTTTTATTATTATTTTTTTCACTTTCTGAAGGAGAGATATGACAAGATATATAAGATAATGTTACTGTATCTAACATATGGACAGAGACTTCAAAACTATTATGGCTGCCATCTTTGCAGCCCTAGATAATAGTATAGAAATATATTACTCCCTCCGTCCCAATTTATGCGGCGGTGTTTGACTTGACACGGAGTTTAAGAAATAGAAGTCGACTTTGTAAATATTCAAATTTACCCTTGAAAAAGTAAGAGAGAGAAGATTGTAGTAATCAAAAAGTTGTTTGTGGCTTTTAAATAAAGTAGGGCCCAATAGGGGTAAAATAGAGATAGTGCATTAAATAGTTGACAAATAAGGAAATGTGACATCCTTTTTGGGACAGACCAAAAAGAAAAATGTGACACATAAATTGGGACAGAGGGAGTATATAAAAAGTAAAAGAAGGAAAATACTATGAGTACATAGTTATTGAGCAAACAAAAAAAACTAAAAAAAGAGCAACTCTTATTGATGATGGGATTGAGAAGACCATCATATCGGGAAACAAGAGTTACCAGGGTGGATTCCAAACATGGGATACTGCCACAACATGTAAGTTCTCTTGATAAATTGAATTATATGAATATCAACGGTTAAAATTCTTCAAACTAATATCTTTATTTTTTTTAATGTTCAAAGGGTTAATGCAATAGGTTTCATGGACAATGACTCTCTCAGAAATTCAGCAAAGCCAAGACTATTGAACTTATGTTTTTGATTTATGACAAATAAATATTTTCAGTTGTTAATTGCCTTGTGCATGTGAACTGCAGGATCCCCAATACGAAGTCAACTAAGGAAAGGATCTGCCCGTTGTGCCCAAGTCAACTGATTATGGAAGGCCATCCCTTGAGTTAAGGAATTGATTCCTTCAGGCTCAACCTTATTCTTGGAATATATTTATACCTCTCCGAGAATCAAATCTCTTGGGTCCAAATCTCTCAGGATCTCGCTTCCTCGGATAAGATCCCGTGATCTGCGCAATCAGTGATCCCCTCTCAATCAAGATCATGTGCTGCCTCTTCCCAAGCTTATATATTCCAGAAGAACTCATTCTATGACTCACGCTTCTATCTTACTATCTACTCTTCTCCATACTTTTACTTTGCACAAATACTGTAACAGTGAGTGTATCAGTGTTAGAAAAGAAAAGAAGGAGAGTTTCTTGTAGAGGTAATAGTAGTGTCAACTGAAGTTGGTTTGGTGAGCTGTAAACCAAACAACACGTTGGTGGTAATCGAGTGGTAAAAACCATCTGTGATAGAGACGTTTGTGGTGAACGATAAACCATTCTTGTATCCTTTGTTACTAAGAGCCTTGATAAGAGAGATACTCCCTTGTAACCCAAGGGGACTGGATTAGGAACCTTTTGGTTCTGAACCAGTATAAAATTCCTTTGTCTTCTTTCTTCCTTTGCCTTTTTACAGTCTGCTTAAATATATATATATATATATATATATACACACACACACACACACTCTGCTTAGTCGACTATAAACTGTTTAAGTCAACTGCATCGTTAGAAAAATTACAATTCACCCCCCTCTTGTACTTTCAATTGGTATCAGAGCTTGGTCTCACATTTTATTTGTTTTGCCTTACAACAAGTGAGTAAAGATCATGTCTGCACACGTTGTTAATGGTGCCCTATTGTAAGAGGGAACTTCTGCCACCCGGCCTCCCTACTTCAATGGAAAACATTACAGTCACTGGAAGATCCGCATGGAAACCTATGTCAAGCCAGTCGACTTGAAGGTCTGGCGCGTCATCAAGAAAGGTCCCTACACCATTCCAACAATTGCCACTACTAAGAAGGAAGATGAGACAGCTGAAGCTTCGGATCCCCTTGATATGGATGACTATACTGATGAACAAAGGGAAGTAATTCAACTGAATTACAAAGCTGTGAATATTCTCTACAATGCTATAAGTGGTGAGGAATGGGAAAAGATTTCTAGTTGTGACACTGCGAAAGAGATATGGGACAAATTGGAGGTTACATATGAAGGTACCAGCAAAGTCAAGGAAACAAGAATAAATCTCCTGGTCTATGAATATGAGCTATTTCAAATGAAAGAAGGAGAATCGGCTGAAGATATGTTTGCTAGGTTCAGCAAAATTATTGGAGAACTCAAAGCTCTTGGAATGATCTACACAAGCGGTCAACAAATCAGGAAGATTCTAAGGAGCCTTCTAACATCCTTGCAACCAAAAGTTATTAATATTGAAAGCAGTGACCTTAACAAACTCACCTATGACGAACTCAGAGGTGACTTGATTGCCTTTGAGAAAACTCATCTGAATCGCAACACTCAAGAAGAAAAGAAAAAGGCTGTAGCCTTCAGCACCATCACTGAAGAAGTCGACTATGGACATGAAACCGAAGAAGATGACATACAGGAACAACTTGCTATGATGTCCAAAAACATAAATGGCCTACTTAACCAGAGGAGGCAGTTTCGCAAAGGTAAGGTTCCTTTAAAAAAGGAACAAACTAACTATAAAGCTGAAGGACGTTGCTATGAATGCGGAAAGCAAGGACACATCGCCAACAACTGCCAAGAGGAAAAAAGGAAAGGTAAGAACAGATCGTATGCAGCCTGGAGTGAAGATGAAGCAGTCGACACTGAATCTGAAGATGCAGCAAACATATGTTTCATGGCTGACACAAATGAGGTATGTTGTAATCTTTGCACTGAAAACTCAAAAAATCTTGATGAAGCTCTTGATGAACTTGAGAAAGCTCTCAAGGTAATCAAAAAGCTGACTAAAGAAAAGGAAGAATGGGAAATGAAACTGGAAGTAGTGGAAACTGAAAATGTGTTTCTAAAAGAGGAAATGGAACAACTTAGAATTAAGCTAAACAGATTTCGAAGGCCCACAAATTATCACTCTGATAGATCTTACAATTCCTACAAATCTGCTAGATCTACTACACCTACTTCTTCTAGTTCTCAATCTCAAAATCTACCTATATGTTTTCATTATGGTTAGATTGGTCATGTACAAAGGAAATGCTACAAGAAGAATCCTGAAAGATGGGTTTGGAGGCCAAAAGCTAAAAACGAGGCTGGCATTTCTAACACTAACCCCCAAGGACCCAAGCAAGCTTGGGTACCTAAAACTGTTTAAAACTATTATATTGCAGGGACTCACACAAGAAAAGAGTGAAACTGGGCAAATGGTTTTTAGACAGTGGATGCTCCCGTCACATGACTGGTGACGAGAAGCTTTTCAAATCAGTCACAAATTTTGATGGAGGCTCTGTACGCTTTGGAGGTGATGCTAAAGGAAAGATCATTGGAATAGGAATCATCTCATATAACTCCTCATGTGATATAAAAGATGCATTTCTAGTAGAAGGACTCAAACACAATCTTCTCAGCATAAGTCAACTATGCGATGGAGGGTTCAAGGTAAAATTTGAGTCGAGCAGATGCATTATTCATGACAATAAAGGTAAAGTTTTTCTCTCTGGCTCAAGAGAAAATAATATCTATGTTTTGAACAACGACAATACCTCCTCAAGTAAGCATCTCTGCCTTGCATCTATTACAAATGATCCTTGGGTTTGGCATAGAAAATTAGGTCATGCAAGCATGTCTTTAATTGAAAAACTTTCAACGCATGATCTTGTCATTGGTTTACCAAAACTAAATTTCTCTAAAGACCATGTGTGTGATGCATGTCAATTAGGTAAACAAACTAGAACATCATTTAAATGTAAAGACATTGTTTCTACTTTGAAGCCACTTGAACTTCTTCACATGGATTTGTTCGGGCCAACTAGAACTGCTAGCATAAATGGAAAGAAGTATGCACTAGTAATTGTTGACGATTTTTCTAGATTCACTTGGGTCATGTTTTTGTCACATAAAGATGATGCGTTTGCCAGTTTTGAAGTGTTCTGCAAGAAAGTTCAAAGAGAAATGTATATTTCATAACCACCATTAGAAGTGATTATGGAGGAGAATTTGAAAGCAAAATTTTTGAAGAGTACTGCAATACTCATGGGCTCACGCACAACTTCTCCTCTCCCGCACTCCTCAACAAAACGGGGTTGTTGAAAGAAAGAATAGAACTCTTCAAGATATGGCAAGGACCATGCTGGTGGAACACTCCCTCCCAAATCATCTTTGGGCTGAAGCAGTAAGTACAGCTTGTCATATTCTTAATAGAAGTCTCATTCGTCCTATTCTCAAGAAAACTCCCTACGAACTATGGAAAGGTAAAAGGCCAAACATAAGTTACTTTCATCCTTTTGGTTATAAATGTTTTATTCACAATAATGGCAAGGATAATCTTGGCAAGTTTGACCCTCGCAGTGATGAAGGTATTTTTCTGGGTTACTCCAACACTAGTAGGTCTTATAGAGTATTTAATAAGCATACTTTATCTGTTGAAGAATCTATGCATGTTGTTTTTGATGATGCTTTAAAAACTGTCGAGAAAGGAGATATTGCAGATGATGAAGATGAGGTTCCATTCCATCCACACATCTCAGAAAATCTGCAAAATACTGAGACTCAAAAGGAAGTTCAGACTTCAGAAGAACCCGAGTTGGCTAGTGAGGAAAATGAGTCAACTATCAATGAAGAACCAAAAAATCTCGATGTTGTTGTTCCAAATGAGTGGAAGAGTGATCCCGATTATCCTCAGAAATACATCATTGGCGATCCAAGGGAAGATATGAAAACCAGAAGAGCTCAAAGATCTAACATTGCCTTTATTTCGCAGATTGAACCCAAAAGAATTGACGAAGCTCTACAAGATGAATCATGGGTTCAAGCTATGAAAGAAGAACTTAAGCAGTTTGACAAAAATGAGGTATGGAAGTTGGTTCCAAGACCCAAAAAGAAGTCTATCATAGGATCCAAGTGGGTCTTTCGGAACAAGCTTAACGAGGATGGTAAAGTGGTAAGAAACAAGGCTCGTCTAGTCGCTCAGGGATACTCCCAAACAGAAGGAGTCGACTACGATGAGACATTTGCACCTGTAGCTAGACTTGAATCTATTCGTATGTTGCTTGCATTTGCTTCCTTCAAACAGTTCAAGCTTTTTCAAATGGATGTGAAAAGTGCTTTTCTAAATGGCTTTATAAAAGAGGAAGTGTATGTTAGACAACCTCCCGGTTTCGAAAATGAAAAATTTCCTCACCATGTTTTCAAACTCTCTAAAGCTCTTTATGGTCTCAAACAAGCTCCAAGAGCTTGGTATGAAAGATTAAGCTCTTTCCTACTAAGTCACGGTTTTTCTAGAGGCAAAAATGACAAAACTCTCTTTATTCAAAAAACCTCTAAAGACTTTTTGATCATTCAAGTATACGTTGATGACATAATTTTTGGTAGTACTAATGCTCAACTATGCAAGGAATTTGAGATTTTGATACAAGGAGAATTCGAAATGAGCATGATGGGGGAGTTGACTTACTTCCTAGGACTTCAAATCAAGCAGCATCACGAAGGAATTTTTGTCAATCAATCCAAGTACACAAAGTAACTGCTGACAAAATTCGGCATGACAGACGCCAACGTAGCTAAAACTCCTATGAGCCCAGCCACTCATCTGGTAAGAGATGAAAAAGGTACTAGCGTAAATCCCACTGTCTACAGAGGTATGATTGGCTCTCTTCTTTACTTAACTGCTAGTCGACCAGATATTATGTTTGCTGTATGCAAGTGTGCTAGATTCCCGTCAGCTCCTAAGGTTTCTCATCTAACTGCAGTCAAAAGAATTATTCGCTATCTTGCGGAAACTGTTTACTATGGACTATGGTATCCTTTCACCAATCATTTTGATTTTATTGGTTTCTCAGATGCTGACTACGTAGGTGACAGGGTTGATCGGAAAAGTACCAGTGGTGCAAGCTTTTTCTTAGGAAAATCTCTTGTTTCCTGGCATAGCAAAAAGCAAGACTGCACTGCTCTTTCAACTGCCGAGTCAGAATATGTCGCACTAGGACATCGTTGCACTCAACTTCTCTGGATGGCTACTCAACTATCTGATTATAACTTGTTCTTTAAACCTATCTCTATACTATGTGATAATACTAGTGCCATTGAATTATCTTACAATCCTGTTGATCATCCTAGGACCAAGCATATTGATGTTCGTTATCATTTTATACGTGATCATGTTCAACTAGGTGACATTGACATTGCATTTGTTAGTACTGATTTTCAACTAGCAGATATTTTTACAAAACCCTTGCTTGAAGACCGTTTCTGTACCCTAAGAGATCTACTTGGCATTATTTCCGATCCATGTTCAAAAGCATAATATTTTTCTTGTATGCATTCATTTCACAAAATTCAAAAACTCTAAAAAATATTCTAATTTTCATTAGCATATCATCAACTTTATTTCCTACCATGTATATGAATATTATTTATAATTACCTGTTATGTCATTATTACTTGTCATTATTACAGCCGTCATTTTTGTTTTTCAAGTCAATCAAATAGTCACGTCGGTCTGCTTCCCCTGACACTGCAGTGCCTTTTCCCATCAGTGTCTCTTCTTCTCACGCCTTTTCATCTCACACACAAACCCTGCACCTTCCTTTTACCCTCTCTCTCTCTAACTCCTTAAAAGGCTTCTCTCCTGTTCATTACACCATCATCCTCTCAACCCCTGTCCTCCATTACTTCTCCCATGGCTAAAAAATCCACAATCTCTGCTCGTCGTAGCCAACGTGCCAAACCTAAAGCACAAAACACTTCCACCCCGGTTCACATTGACTCCGACCACTCTGAGAATACCACTTCTAACTTTCCCACTCCTCCTCGGAATACGAAACTTGGAAAAAGGCCCATGCACAGTGATCCTGATGTGTTCTTTTAATTTGTGCAAAAGTTTTAAGAAAGCTTAAGCGCAATAGTTTTATCAAATTTGTTCACGGATCCATTGATCAAAGAGTTGATAGCAAGGATCGGTCTCGGTGTGGATACGCATAGAGGCTTCGCATTATCGGAGCTTAACAACAACTCTCGCGCTACCAGGTATGTCTAAGGTCCGATCTTTAGACATAGAAAATAAATTTTAAACGCAAATAGATCTACCCAGGATTGCTTTTGTCTTCCGCTGCGTGTTACGAACACCCCATGCAATCCAACAACAACATGAAACATTTACAAGATAAACTATGACTAATCTATAACAATAAACTAACACGAAGAGGAAATAAAGAGAAACATTTGGGATTTTACACTTCTAACCCGTCGACAAACACCAATGCCCGGATTACGCCATCACGCCGCTGCCTTGATCCACCATGATCAACCCCCAAAGATGCTGCTTCGTCATCACAAAATACGACCAAACAGTCCCAAAATTTCCATGCCCAGTCTTGTCATTTTCTAATTGAAACAGCCCTATAAAGAGTTATTTCAACTAGAAAAAGGAAAGAGGGAGGCACGGGTTAGAGAAGAAAAGCAAAAAAACAAGAAAATTCAACACCCACCGGAGTTTTAAGTTATGTCCGAAACCTCCAAGTTTGATCTACGGCAAACGGTTGAGAATTTGAAGAAAATAGTGGTAGAAATGGAAAGAGAGGGTCGAGAGCTTTCCGGAATAGTATAGTTTGTATTTTTCCAACTATCGGAAAGTAGTGGTCTGGTGGCGGCGGACGGAGGTGTGCGGTTGATCTGCGGTGGTGGAGTGGTGGCTGATTCAAAATGGACAGAGCTTGGCTAAGTCTCATGGGACTTGTGAGGGAATGAGGCAAAAATGAGAGAAAATAGGGTTTATAACGGAATACGGATAAATGAATGAGAGCCATTAGATCAAGCAAGATATAACGGTTGGGATTGAGGGACTTTTAAGTGGATGGGCTTCAGACTTGGGCGGATCAGATTTGGTTCTGGGCTGGCCCTTCTCTCTTTCATTTCGTAAAATTTTCGTCTAGCGGCCACTTTTGACACCGATATTTGCTTTGAGGTCACTATTTTGCTTGGTCTTACACTTGAGGCCACTTTTGGCTCTTTATTTAATAAGCTCATTAAACACGCTAAACTGAAAAGACTAACTTACCCCTCACGTTGTCTGAATTTGCAGGGCTTTTTCAAAACAGTTTCTCCTAGTAAAATACCGAATTCGTGCAACGACGGGCACTGTGCATTCATGCAAAAAACTGCCATTCACTTCAATTTTTCATATTCCTCTTCGATTTTTGACTCGTTTCTTTTGTTTACGCAGTGTTTTTTTGCTTGTGTTAACCGTACTTCGTAAATTGAATAACATATTTCGATTGTATAGGCAGGTATGACCTTTTTTTTTCGTATTTTTTAAAAATATATGTGTTAAATTTGTGCGTATTAAGTTACTTAACGTTATTTAAGTTTAAATTTTTTATGTTTGATAGTTAGTAGATACTTTTCATATTTTGTATGTTTGTGCTAGGGGTTAAATTTAGAGTATTACTGGAATGAAGTTTTGATTGGTGTGTATTAAGGGTGGCTAACGGTCCGGTTTTGACCGGACCGGACCGGAATCGGGCCGGAAACCGGCTCGGACCGGTCCGGACCGGTTGAAACCGGACCGTTGGCCACTAACGGCCCCCGATCCCGGTACCGAACCGGTGGCTCGAAAAAAAATCGGTAGGACCGGATAAAATTGGGACCGGAACCGGCCCGGACCGGACCGGAACCGGCCGGACCGGTCAAAAAAATAAAAAAAAAAAGAAAAATCTGCCCGTTTCTAGCCGTTGGGCAACGGCTATTTTGACCTCCTAGCCGTTGTCCAACGGCCAAAAACGGCCAAATACACCCCATAACCACCCCATAACCACCCTTAACTATTTTTTTCTATAAATACCCCATTATTTCATCATATTTTTCACACAAATCTTCCAATTCTCTCTAATTCTCTCAAATTTTCTACAATATTGCTATTGTTCTACTTTGGCTATTTGTTAAAAATTTATAATTTGGCTACTTTATCAAGTTCTATTTGGAGTTTCTATCAAAGTTATATTGTGCTACTTGGTGAAGTTTATAAATATCAAGTATTGGGTTAATTGGAGGCGCTACGTGGTTGAAAATATCAATTTGGCTATTTTTGCAATTTTTCGATTATCAAGTATTCAACTAATTAATTGAAGTGGAGGCTCAAGTTTCAACTTCACCTCAATTATACGGTTATATTTGGTTGGTCGTTCCTACTTCTACTCTTTTATTATTTTTTTGTCATATATATTTATTTTATTTGCTATTATTATGTCTCAACGAGGTTCAATTGGAACTAGTAGTGGGGGGCGGGCACGTGGTCGTAGGGGAAATAGGGGTAAAGAAATTGCTGGTAGTTCTAGTCGGAATACCCACCACATAGATGATTCTCAACATTATCATAATATTAGCGCTGATAATATACTTGATCACGAAATGTTAGAAACACGATATGGGAATCAAAGCGGGGGTAATTTAGAAGAAACACCTGAATTTCAAGCTAGTCCACCCGAAGTTCAGTCAGACTTGCCTCCTGAACCTCCTACTAGAAGTAGAATACCGGCTAAACGTAAGGATAGATCTGATGTGTGGGATTTTGCATCAAAGAATGTTGAAGCGCAGACGGCCTCCTGCGGGCTTTGTGATAAGGTGTGGGTTTTTAGAACTGGGGGTAATGAGGGTGGGACGGGTAAACTTAGGAAGCACTTACAAAATAAACATCCTAAAGAATGGGCAACGCGGGCGGGTGGTATATATTTAGGGACCGAACATGGGGGAGTAGCGCATGATTCTTCTTCGGGTATCCAAGCAAGAATTAACCATTTAACAGGAGGGCTTCTTACTTATGATAAACAAAAGGATAGGGAAGAAATTGCTAAACTAGTTGCCCTCGAGGGTTTACCTTGTAGTTTTCCTTCTTCTACTGGTTTTGTTCGTTATGTTCAGGCTGTATATAATCCCTCTTTTAGAGGTTTTCCAAGAACTACTGTTAAAAATGATATTATTAAATTTAAGAACGAATATCAGGATTATTTGCGATATATGTTTGATAACTTTGACACTAGAGTATGTCTTACTACGGATATGGGTCGTTCTACTAATGGATGTGATTATATTACTGTGACTTGTCATTGGATAGATCCTGATTGGGTTTATCAAAAACGTATTATTGCTTATAAAATTGTTGATGAACCACACACGGAAAATTATATTTGTAACAAAGTTTCATCAATTTGTCGTACGTACTGTTTGTCTAACAAAGTTTTTAGTATTACGGTAGATAATGCTACAAACAACACAGACGCACTTAGGAACTTGATACCTATTTTGAACCCTTCTTTTCTTGAATTTTTTCATGTTAGGTGTGCATGTCATATTTACAACTTAGTAGTAAGAGATGGTCTTGTCTTGTTTAACGAAATTATCGACAAGGTGCAGATAGCTATTACTTATATTTTTAGAAATAAAAACCAAGAAAGAAGACGAGAATGGGAAAGAAAATGTGTAGAATTAGGAATGCCAGTTAGGAGAGTCCCAAAGGAAGTTTGTACTAGGTGGAACACTTTATATGAGGCATTGAATGTTGCTTATGAATATAGACTGCCTATTTCTCAAATGTATAATAAACATTTTATGGAAATCTATCACCTTAAAAATGAGGATTGGCAAGTTGTTCAACATCTTCTTCAGTTTTTACATAAATTTTATCAAGCTACTTTAGATTTTTTCGGTCAATATTATCCGACTACTCCTACCATGTTATATTATATAGCTGGAATATCGGAATTATTGAAAATGTATAAACAATATGCAGTTTACTTACCGGCTGTACGGTTAATGATTGAAAAGTTTAGAAAATATTTTTTTCCAATTCCTCCTCTTTTTTACATTGCTTCTGTGTTGCATCCTGCTTTTAAAATTAAGTTAACTGAACGACTTGTTAGAGAAGTATATGCAAATTTAGAAATTACTCCAGATGAAATTGCTACTAATGGGTATCCAAGTGTAGACGAGGCTGTTGCTAAAGTTTATGCAGATACCGTGGCTGTTTTTGCAAAGTATAGAGCTTGGGCAGACACTGCAGAGCCAACGGAACCAATACTATCCACCGGGCAAAGTTCTTCACAGGCAGGAGCAGGAATGCGCTCTTTTGGGGGACTTGACGAAAAGTTGCTTTCAGAACAGGACGAGTACAGAGAGGAATACAGCGAGTTCCAAGTGTATTTAATTCAATATCCAAAGAAACTTAACAACTTTGGAACTGCGAATTTGTTGGATTATTGGAAGAATCAAGAATCGCAATTTCCAATTCTTGCAAAAATGGCCCGGGATATATTAACAATTCAAGCTTCATCAGTTGCATCGGAAAGCGCTTTCAGCCAAGGAAGATTTCAAATTGGAGATCACAGATATTCGTTGAGAGAGGAGGCAATGGAGACAGGAGTTTTATTCAGGGATTGGATAAGAGCAGAGCGAAGAAACTTTGGTCTACCAGAACTTACTAAGGAAAGGGGCAGAGCATATATCGATCAAATTTTGAGCGACGGAACAAGTGAAGGGAGTCAAACCGGCAATGAAGAAGAAGAAGAAGACGAAGAACCAGAAGGAGATGATGAACAAGATCAACAACGGCCAGTTCCAAAAGAAAAGCCTACAAGTGTCCTCAAGAAACTAGCTAATATGTTTAAAAGAATGTAATATTCTAAATAAGAATTTTGAATTTACAAGTTTTTGTTTAGATGTAATTTGCACTTCTTATATCTTAAACAATTCAATAAAATTGCTCCAAATCTTGGAATTCAATCACAACTATTGTCTTCATACTATTTATTTTTAATTTATAGTTTGCGCAAAAAATACTACAATTAATTACTAGTTTGTAAATTAGTTCAAATATTGAATTTTGAACTTAAAGAATTAATTCAAAAATTTGAATTTACTAAAATTAATTCAAAGTTTGAAACTTTGAATATTGAACATAACAAATTAATTCAAAACTACAAGTTCAAATTATAAAAAATACTACAAGTTTTTTTATTCTAAGTTTAAACTTTAATATATACAAGTAAAAACTAAATAATATTTTGTTGTAATATTTTTCAAAGTTTCCATCACTTTAAATAAAACTCAATGGAAAAAAAAAAAAAAAAAACTTATTTGGGCCGAACTGCCGGACCGGACCGGACCGGCATTTTGGCCCAACGGCTCTCTTTCAAATATAGCCGTTGGCCAACGGCCAAAAACGGCTATATTTGCCTATCACCCCCCCTAAACGCCCCCCATAACCCCCCAACCTATTTTTATCTATATATACACTATTATTTCATCATTATATCACACAATTTACTATTTTCTATCAATTTATCTCTCAAATTACTCTCAAAGGTTATTTTCTAAATTTCTTCCAAAATCCAAACAATTATAATGGCTGAAAATCAAGCTCCCGCTGCTCCCGCTGCTCCTGAACGAAGACGTCGTTCTATAGTGTGGGAACTTATTACGAAAGATACTCAATCTCAGAAAGCTAAATGTAACATCTGTAACAAAGAGTGGCAAGTTTACACTGGACCCAACAATGGAGGGACGGGAAAGTTTAGGCAACACTTAAAAAAAAACCACAGAACCGAATGGGATATAATAAATGGCTTTATTCCGCGTGATTGAAAATTTGAAGAGATGGCTAAGGGAATATCTATTTCAATTATGTATTTTCGAATTTCTAGTTTATTTAGTATCTTTGTAATTTTTCGATTTCTAGTTTGTTTTGTCATTTCAATTATCTATTTCTCATTCAATAAACGTTTGTTTTGTTTCATAAACTTTACACTGATAAAGTAACAAACTAGAAGACGTCGTTCAATTATTTATTTCTCATTCAATAAACTTTACATTAATAAATTTTAAAATATAATTTACATAATTATTTTATTAATTTGTTTCATTAAAAAATATAATTTACCTAATTATCACAAATGATGTTTAAATAAATTGTTAAGTTTTTCAAATTTTAGTTTTATTTGCCTAAAAAAAAAAAAAAAAAACAAAAAAAACCGTTAACCGGCCGGACCGGACCGGTACCGACCGGCCTAACGGTCGCCGGAACCGGTTCCGATCCGGCTCCAATATTTGAAACCGGCATGGACCGGACCGGTAGACCGGAATTCCACCGGTTTGAAATTTTTTTGGCCCGGTTCCGGACCGGAACCGGACTCCGGTACCGGTTCCGGACCGGACCGGACCGCTGGCCACCCTTAGTGTGTATTAAAGTTGAGTACGATTACTGGAATAAAGTTTTGAAATGCTACTGTATGTTTGATTGGGGTAAAATTTAGATTGTTATTGGAATGAAGTTTTGATTGGGGGTATATTAAAGTTGAATATGATTACTGGAATGAAGTTTTGAAATGCTACTGATTGAAGTTCAAATCACATTGACTGAAGTTCTATCCAATTGGATTGAACTTCTTTTACTCTCATGGACTGAAGTTCTATTCTCATGGACTGAATTTCCTTACCCTATATGCGTGTGTGTGTCTGTGTGTACGAGTGAATGTATGTGGGATTCTGGTGTGTATTAAAGTGCAGTCCAATTAGTTGATTGAGTTTCTGAAATGGTACTAATTGATGTTCTATCCACATGGATCGAACTTCTTTACTATCATGGGCTGAAGTTCTATCCACATGGGTTGAACTTCTTTACTATCATGGACTGAAGTTCTATACTCATGGACTGAACTTCTTTACCCTATATATATGTGTGTGTGTCTGTGTGCCTGAGTGAATGGATGCGGGAGTCTGAGGTGTATTAAAGTGCAGTCCAATTACTGGATTGAAGTTCTGAAATGGTACTGATTGATGTTCTATCCCACATGGATTGAACTCCCATACCCTTAGGTACTGAAGTTCTGTCCCCAAGGATTGAACTTCCCTATTTCTTATCTGAAGTTCTGTCCACAAGGGATTGATACCCCCCAACTCTACGTACTGAAGTTCTATTCATATCTGCTGAACTTCAGTTTTATACTTAGTCATATTCTTTTATTCAATTTGTGTGTGGCTTTAGTCTGAGGTTTTTGGTTTGAAATTTGCTGCATTTGTTTATTTTGTATGTGCGACTGATAGTTTGTTTTTATTGTTACCTTTTTGCAATATGGATGTTGGAACGACAGGGAATCTAGTGTATCCATTTGAAAACTGGTTCAACTTGAATTCATGTTGGCAGGGGAAGCACAACTTGGATGAATTAATTTAAAGGTTCAGTGTAGCACAGTTTAAGAAGCTTTCAGAGGGTGTGTTTGGAAGCTTTGTGAAGCTGCAGTCGTACACAACTTCTATGAGGTTACTGCATTGTTTACTATTGTCTCGTATTGTGAGCAGTGATCCAAACAGATTAAGCTTCAATGTTTTTGGTCGTGTAATTCATTTTGGTCCTGAAGAATACTATCTTTACACTGGTTTGAGATTTTCTCCAAATCGTGGGTATTTGTTTGATAGGCCTTCTATAAATATGGATAGGAGGCTCCTCAAGCAGTACTTTGGTGGTAAAAGCAATCTTCAGTTGTCAGACGTTCGTGCATTTTTTGTATCAAGGAGCACGTCATCTCTGGTCAATGAAGACGATTTTGTAAAGATTGCAGAGTTTTGTATTCTCCAGTCAATTATTTTGTGTTGTAAGAAAAAAACTAGTTTGGTAGAAGTTCATTATCTGGATATCATTGACAACGGGGATCTTTGTGCAACTTATCCATGGGGGAGTCTGGGTTTTGAAACACTTATTAAGTCTATGACGACCCCCCTTAAAAGTGTTGCAAGATCAGGAAAAGATGCATACTATACTGTGCTTGGATTCCCCTTGGTGTTGTGCGCCTGGTTTGTTGAATTATTTCCAAAAGTTGGTTTTAAGTTCTGTACGTTTCAGAGTGATGGCTTTCTAAGGATGTTGAGGTTTATTAAGTTCAATAATCCTCAGTATAACAGTTTGGTTGAGAAGTATTTTCATAATGTTAATGTAAGTTTTTATATCTGTAAGTCAATAAGGATTTGAACTTCAATCTATATGGTCTTGAAGTTTTATCCATAATGTGTTGTACACATGGATTGAAGTTCTGTTTATATAATACTTAAGTTTTATCCATAAACATTGAACTTCTATCTATATGGCCCTGAAGTACTGTCCATAGAGGTCTCCTCTTATGGATTGAAGTTCTATTCATAAAGGATTGAACTTGTATCTTTATGGCCATGAACTTCTATCCATAAAAGCTCTCCCCTTATGGATTGAAATTCTATGCATAAGTATTGAACTTCCATTTCCTATTTACTGAACTTCTATCTCTGCACATTCTATGTTTCTGAAGTTCTGTCCATAAGGATTGAACTTCTATCTTTTATTGACCTGAAACTTCTATCCGTAAAGCTCTCCACTTATGGATTGAAGTTCTATGCATAAGGATCTCTATATATAGAAGTTTTATTCTTATATTTACTGAAGTGCTAATACATTTTTTATGGTTTCTTTTTTTTTAATAGAGGTTTCATAAATTTAAGATGGTTCCAATTGTACTTTCTGAGGAAGAAAAAAGGTCGGTAAAATTGAATATGACAGAAGCAGCTCCTATTGTTGCATTTAAACAAAGAAAAGGAAAAGAAGTTGATGTTCGTGTTAAAGAGAGTGAGGATAGTGGTTCTGAGAGTGAGGATAGTGGTGCTGAGAGTGAGGATAATGGTCATGAGAGTCAAGATACTGGTTGTGAGAGTCAAGGTACTAGTAATGAGAGGCAGGATACTTCTCATAGTGTGCAGCTTGATCAAGATTTAGTTGATCCAATTGTTAAAGTGAGTTTTGAAGTATCATGTACATTCATCTTTTTGTGTTTTTGTTTTAATTGAATATTTTTATGAGTTTCATTAGTTTATTTTTTGCAGAAGGTGAATATGAAAGTTCGGAAGAGGTTACATAGTCAGCGACGCTGCATAAGGGGGTATATTGGTGGTCTAGAGAACAAGGTTGACTTTGTTCTTGATTTTATGGAGAAGTTGAGTAAAAAATTCGAGGAACAGGATGAAAATGGGTGGAAAGGTGGAAGTGTAAGAAGGGACAAGGAACAATCTGGCAGCTATGGCCATTCCTTAAACTTGTATTCACATGGAGGCAATGCTAGCATTGGAAGGAGGGATATCTGTGTCTATAGTGGCGGGGACGTTAACGCTGGAGTGGGTGATAGTCAATTGGGGAAGAGAAAGTAGCTTCATTCAGAAAATCAAAATCAAAATCTCCTTCACATGTTAGACAAGAAGAAGGCAGTGATGGCAGTATACTTAGGAAATCGAAATCTCATTCAGATGTAAGAAAAGAAGGCAATGATGGCAGTGTAGGTCGGAAATCAGCTACACAATTGCATGGACAATCACGAGGAGAGTTATCGAGCAAAACACCTGCACAATTGCATGCATAAGGTGAATTGGACATGTATGGTAAGTTGACTGCGGCACAGAAGGAAATGCTTGAAATTTCCTTGCAACTTGTTAGCGGAGACCTTGATCTGGAAGAAGTTGGTGTCAGTCCTGAGGTTATGAGTGTGGGGAAAGGCGGTGCAACTTCTATGTTTATTGTTGGTGCGTCGACTCGTCCTGCTATTGAGTTGTTATCAAATGTAGTTTCTACACCCGTCCAAGCAAAAATATATCAAAAGAAAAAGAAGAAATTGAAGAAACAACGTTTCGATGATATGCCTACATTTAATATACTGCCAGCGAGTCAAGAAAGTGGTAGTGAGGGTTCATGTGATGCTGAAGATACACCAAGGGCTGAAGGAATTAAGCAAGATATGTCGAAAAATCTGCAGCATTGTATTGAGAATGAACTGGGGAAAGAGCAAGGCATAACTCAGGAACAGGAGATGACTCATGACATTGTAATGGAGAATGTTGAGGCGAGTTATCAAGCAGGAAGAGAAGAGGAGTTGACTGAACAAGGACAAGCTCTTGAAATTCTCTTGGACAAAGGGCTGTCAATCGACCAAGTAGGCAAAGAAGAAGTGATGACGCAGGAAAAGGAGAGGTCTCTTGACGTTGTTATGGAGAATGCCGAGGCAAGTAAGGAAGCAGAAAGAGAAGGGGACATGACTGAAGAACAACAGGCTCTTGGAAGTCTTGTGGGAAAAAGGTCAGTCAATTGATGAAGCGGGCAAAGAAGAGTTGATGACACAGGAAAAGGAGGCATCTCCTGACGTTGTTATGGAGAATGCTGAGGCAAGTAAGGAAGCAGAAAGAGAAGGGGACATGGCTGAAGAACAACAGGCTCTTGGAAGTCTTGTGGGCAAAGGTTAGTCAACTGATGAAGCGGGCAAAGAAGAGGTGATGACACAAGAACAAGAGAGACCTGTTCAGATTGTTATGGAGAATGCCAAGGCAAGTGAGAAAGCAGGAAGAGAAGGTGATTTGACTGAACAACAACAGACTTTTGAAAGTCTTGTGGACAAACAACAGTCAGTCGATGAAGCGGGCAAAGAAGAAGTAATGAGACAGGAACATGAGAGGCCTGTTCAGATTGTTATGGAGAGTGTCGAGGCAAGTAAGCAAGCAGGAAGAGAAGGGGACCTGACTGAAGAACAAGAGGCTCTTGGAAGTCTTGTGGGCAAAGGTCAGTCAGTCGACAAAGCGGGCAAAGAAGAGGCGAAGTCACAGGAACAGGAGAGGCCTCTTCAGATTGTTATGGAGAATGCCAAGGCAAGTGAGCAAGCAGGAAGAGAAGAGACTAAACAAGAACAAGCTCTTGAAAGTAATAAGGTAAATGCTGAGGCAAGTCATCCAGCAGGGATAAAACGGTTGATCCAAGACGAGAAGCAGTTGGAGCAGCATCATCTTCTAGGGAAAAGGGACCGAAAGCCCATTCAGTGGTTTCTATCTCCATATTTTGGTGGAAAGACGAAAAAGAAGATAACTGATTGGAAGGATAATTATAGACGTAGTTGTCCATTCCCCTACTTTAAGATTGATCCAGCAGTGTTCGAAGAGTTATTTCAAAGAAATGACACTGAACTTGAATAGTAAGTCTATTCACTACTAGAAATTAATTGATCTGCGTCACAGTTTGGAGACGGAATTCCCTCTCTAAAAGGTGTTTGGAGACGGAATTCCGTCTCCGCGCGTCCTTCGCTTTTAAGCGCGTCGTTGGACAACTTGGAGACGGAATTCCGTCTGCAAATGCAAAAGTAGCTGACACACTGACACATTCTTGGACACGGAATTCCGTCTCCAAGACTGTGTCAGTGCGCACTAACTTTTGCATTTGGAGAGGGAATTCCGTCTCCAAGCATTAAATTAGTTTAATGCTTGGAGACGGAATTCCCTCTCCAACATAAATTATATATATATATATATTATTTTTATTGTTTAGAGACGGAATTCCCTCTCCAGTAAAAAATTTAAAAATTATTTTTGTTGTTTAGAGACGGAATTCCCTCTCTAATAAAATAATTTAATTTTTTTTGGTTAGTTAGAGACGGAATTCCGTCTCTAACCTATATAAATCCTGCTAAATAAAAACATTAAAAATTCGGTACAAAGCAACCAAAAACCAAAAACAACCTGTTTAACATAAAATACCTGTTTAACATAAAACAAAGCCACCACGGCCAATAAAATAATTCAACATACATATTGTTTCATCATTAAGCATTCAACACAAATAAAAACTAAAGTATTTAATTAGTAACATGTTCACAACTTAACAAACCATGAGAGTACTAATCCGCCCCTTGGGAGGAGCCACTTCCTTGCTCCTTATCTCTCCAAATCTTTTCCACAATTTCATGTAATTTCTTCACATTCTCACGGTCTTCCAACCGTTGCCTTTCACTATCTAGTAGCCTTTGCTCTATTTCCGCCAATCTAGCGCGCAACTCATCATCCGCAGCTTGTGGTGCATGTGAAGAAGAAGAAGAACAATTAGCATTGACAATACCTACACGAGAAGGCTTCTTGTACCTGGAAGGACCAAGCTCATAGGCTCGATTTTTGCTAGTATAGCCACCACCCGCCTGAACGAACATTGCATTTTCTTCATCCTGGGTGGGTTTAGGAGAGCCTTCATCGACTTGTGACCCTTGGCTCTCAAGTCATTCTTGGTGTAGAGCTTTGTAGTTTTTCTAAAACACACGACGCGATTAGAATAATTAATTAAAGAATAATTAAAAAAAATAAAATTATTTATGATATCTCACCTCTAGTTGTTGTGCACGTGGCTCGACCCATCCCACCTCATTCCGTTGTTCATCATATAAATAATGGAACAAACGGAAAAATTCATAATCACTAACTTTCCATGTACCGCTTCCTACACAATGCAAATGTGTTAATGCTAAATCAAAATGGTGTTAAGTTTTTAATTTAAATAAAAATTAGATTGACTTACATATCGTGCCCGATGGGTGGCCAAACTAATTGAACCACAAGTGTGCTTCGATCCTCCCTTTGCGGATGCTCTGTTTTTCTTAGCCTGCTCGCTCTGGGCTAAGAATTCAGGTGTTTCCCAATAAATTTTGAGTTTATCCCAATTCTGTTGATAAATCCATTTGGGAACTTTATCTTTTTGCCTGTATTTTGACAAGGAATCACTTAGCCTTTTAGTCGCCTTTTTCTCAAAAACTGCTCGAACTTCATCATCATATATAGCATCCCACGAACACTTGTGCTGAAACAATAACAATATAATAAGTGAAAACTAATAAAACACATATAATAATCAAATGACAAAAGCTTCATAAGTATAGTTAATACCGTAAAAGCTTCAAACATGCAGTTTCTAACAGGTACTGGCACCTTTCCCCAGGTCGGCCAACCATCAGTAAAGTGTGGTGTCATAGATTCAACAACAAGTTTCACTTCCTTGTCCGATGGAAGAAACCTGCATCAAATTTAACATACAAAATTATGTTGATAAATATATATTGCATTCAATTCAAAACTTTATAATTTAAAGGTTAATGAATAAATCTTACCCTTCTTTGCTGTCAGGCATGATAATCAACCTTCCGGACTCATCGAGAGATCCAATACCACCAGGCAACTGAACTGTAGTGCTAGTACAATTTTTCCTACCCTTTCGCGCTGTAGTGGTGACAGATGGAGAGGACTCTGGCTGAGTCTCTGGTATGGGTGTACTCGAACTGGGGCATGCCGATGATGATGCTGATGGAACAGTACTCGAAATGGAAGGTGTAGCAGATGGCAAACTATGTGGATGCATACTAGGAGTAGGTATCATCATCAGCTGTGAAGGGCCCGGTGCGCCGAATGGCTGAAATGTAGGGGCCCGTACATGCACAGACTGAGGGGATGTGCCTACTATAGGCATGGAATGGAAAGAGGGACCAGCAGGCTGGCCAAACTGATAGTGTGGCCCCGTATGTGGCATGGTCTGTGCAGATATACTAGGGGCCTGTGGCTGATGGAATAGTGGGGTACTAGGGAGACCAGCAAAAAATGTAGGCGGATAATTACCTAACTGTGAGAGCAAGGCAGAGGTAGGGGTCAATGCCGGAAGTGGAGAAGTAGTATGACCTGTTGAAGTATGGCCACCACGGGTCCTAGGTCCTTTCCTACCTCGAGATGCCATATCTGCAAATTAATATTAAATTCAATAGAATTAGATATTTAATAAAGTGTATCATCGTTAATTAAAAAAACATTACGCAAAATATTAGACAAAAATACCACAAACAACCAATATAACGCACAAATATTCAACTACTAACATCAATCATCATCGCTTCCTTCTAGTTCATCAAGCAATTCATCCTTAGAGGTATCATTTTCATCTATGTACTCCCCTTCTTCATTTCCCAACAACGTTTCCATGGTTTGATTGAGCACCGACATATCAGATTCTTCAAAATAATCCACACCCTGATGCAACTCGTCGGGTAATTCTTCATCTACAATTTCTTGAACAGTTGAAATGTCATTTTGGTATGCTTCATCTAATGCATCATCCACCTCAATTCTTCCAACCGGTTTGGCTTTTAAAACAACCCACCAATTTGCTTTTGCCTTGTTCTTCAGTTTATTTTTGCACTTTGGATAAGGAACGTAGTACACTTGTTTCACATTTTGAGCAATGATAAATGGATCATAATGTGCATACGTTCTTTTGTGATTGATTTCAGCTATTTTATATACTGGATGCACCTTTGTACCCCGAAGTGGTGTTGGATCAAACCACTTACACCGAAAGAGCACCAACTTTTTCCTTGGATGACCATTAAACTCTAGCTCTAATATTTCATGTATTACACCATAATAGTCGAACTCTCCATCACCAGTGCCTGCATTAGTTATATGTTTTCTTCCCCATGGACCATTCTTCAGTATGAAACTTATAGCCATTGATGAAGTACTTAGACATTTGTCTGTACTTATAAATAGGGCCCAATGATAAATCACAAAACAGTGGATGATTGACGCCGTTTTCAGGATTGTGCACCTAACATGCATACAATTAAATTTATAAGTTAAAACATACTTGCGTATAGTATTCACCAACGGGATATGTACCACTAAAATACTTACGTATTCTCTAAACCACTCTGAAAATTTGGCCGTCACAGCATCGTGCCCAAAGTTAGTGATAAATAAACTGCTATGCACAACAACAATATTCAGGATGTAAAAATTAATATATGTATTAACCTTTTTTTTTGTATGTAGAAAGTGACAAATACCTATAAAAAGGTTGCACTTCTGGGCAATTCAGCAGTACATGTGTCGTAGCAACTTGTCTATCGATGTCGCTGAATGGTTTTGTACAACCTTTTTCTGATCCTCGACCGAGATGATTGAATATGGAAAAATAAGGATACAGTGAATTGCCGCTTCCACCATCATCATGTCGGTTAGGCCTGCGACTTAGAGAAGGTACTTCGGCCCCAAAATAATAAGAACAGAAATGCGACGTTTCCCTAACAAGATAAGCCTCACATATCGACCCCTCAATTCTATTCCTATTTTTTGCAGTCCGCTTACATTTGCCAATAGTCCTGTATAACATAGATAGCCATATAATTTAATAATAAATTAAAAAATATTAAATATAGGAGGAAATCTTTGATATGCATTACCTTTCAGTAGGATACATTCACCTTCCCTGAACCGGGCCTCTAAGTCTTGCTTCTTCAACAAGGTGCATAGGCAGATGTTCCATAACATTGAAGAAACCAGGGGGAAATATCTTGGTCAATTTAGTAGAGATCACAGGAATATTACTTTCCATCAATTGTAGATTTTCTTCCCTCAATGTACTAGAACACAAGTCCTTGAAAAACACACTCATTTCAGTGAGTGGTTTCCAAATTGTATCAGGCAAGCCATTGAACGCAATTGGCAACAAATTTTCCATGAAAACATGACAGTCATGGCTTTTCATTGCCGTAAGCTTGCCTTCTGTCATGTCGACACATTTGGATATATTCGATGCGCAACCATCAGGAAACTTAATATTCTGTATCCACTCACAAATCATTCTTCTCTCCTCCAAGTCAAAAGTGTAGTTCGCTGATGGCTTGCGCACCTTAACCCCATCTGATTGCAGGTGCAACTCAGGTCGCCGACAATATGCCTGAACATCTAACCTTGCCTTCAAGTTGTCCTTTGTTTTGTTATTGAAATCCATTACAGTATTAAAGACAGCATCAAAAAAGTTTTTTTCAATATGCATTGGATCCAGATTATGCCTAAGAAGATTGTCCTTCCAATAAGGAAGTTCCCAAAATATGCTCTGCTTTGTCCAATTATGTGTAACACCAAAACCTACTATTCTAGGCAATGGTTGCTGCTCCGTCGCCTTGGGATACCCCTGAACCCGGGACCAAACTTCATGCCCCGTCAACCTCTGTGGAGGATCATCAAAATCCTCCTTGTTTTTCATGAATGCACTAGTGTTTCTCCTAAATGGATGGTCATCTGGCAGAAACTGGCGCTGACAGTTGAACCATGTGTGCTTACGCCCATGTTTCAAATAAAATGCTTTTGTATCTTCCATACAAATAGGACAAGATAGCTTACCAGCAGTGGACCAACCAGACAACATGCCATATGCAGGGAAATCATTAATTGTCCACATCAAACAAGCATGCAATCTAAAGTTTTGTTTCAAGGAACAATCATATGTTACAACACCATCACGCCACAATATTTGTAACTCATCATTCAAAGGCTGCAAGAATACATCAATAGAGCTTTTTGGGTTACTAGGACCAGGGATAATACAAGTCAGGAAAATATATGGACTTGTCATACACATTTCTGGGGGTAGATTATACGGTGTGACGAATACAGGCCAGCAAGAATATGGTGCAGCAGACACAGCAAACAGAGTAAACCCATCAGAACTTAAACCCAATCTGATGTTTCCAGGTTCACTTGCAAATTTAGGATACACTCTATCGAAATGCTTCCATGCTTCTCCATCAGACGGATGACATAGAATACCAGATTGTCGTTTACGTTCATGATGCCATCTCATATGAGGAGCAGAACTCATTGATGCATACAACCTCTTTAACCTTGGTATAAGAGGTAAGTAATGCATCGCTTTTACTGGGACCTGTTTCTGTTTAGAATTTTTGAATGGCTTGTAGCGAGCCTCACCGCAAAACGTACAAAATTGCTTATCTTTGTTTTCTTTGTAGTATAACATGCAACCTTTTTTACAGCAGTCAATTCTTTCTGAAGATAGCCCTAAAAACGAAACCAACTTTTTTGCATCGTAGTACGAGGAAGGCAATCCCAATTTACTTATGTTTAGGTCATTCAAGAGTCCAATGATCTCATCCATGCCTCCTTGAGATATGTTATAATCTGATTTAATACTAAGCAACCTAACTGCCACCGACAGCTTTGAATGACTTGCCCCCTCGTAAAATGGGCGACTTGCTTCTTCCAACTGTTCATAGAAGAGCTTCGCCTCATTATTGGGAATCTCCTCAACATTCGGTTGAGAGGGTTCCCCTTGGTACATTCCAAACGCATCATTCAACATCTCATTCATAGGATAGTTATACCCGACATAGTCATTTTGGAAGTTCTCTCTATGGACACTAGGGTTACACTCTCCATGTGTAGTCCACACAAAATAATTTGGCATAAATCCTTTTTTATAAAGGTGCAACACGACATTTTCAATTGGTTGCACGTGGCTACACTTGCATTTCACACAAGGACATTTGATTGACCCTCTCGTATATATTCAGTAAGTAATTTAGCTTTAGCAATAAACCCGTCAACCCCATCTACATAACTTTTCCTCAAACCCATATTTTCATAGAACATATTGTACATCCAACTACGATTTTCATCATGTTCCATCTACAAAAGTTACAAACAAATAAATATAAATCAATGCAACAAATTATAGCAATTTTTCTAGCAAACTATAGGTGTATAACATTATTGTTAAATTATGTTGTATATTAATTTTTTAATTAACTAACTAAATCAAACTCCCTACATTTATTTTATTTGCCATGTTCAATAACATTGTTCTTAATTATTTCTTTCTAATTATTCTTGCATTAAATTTATCTACATTATATTATTTTTCTAACTATTTCTAAATTTCCAAGAACTAATGACATTTCTAATAATCCAATCTAACCAATATTCTTAAAAATGAGGAGAATATTAAACAAGTATACAAACATGATAGAATTATATAATAAATTCAATATTGATAATGGAGTGTCAAAGTTGGTATTGGGGTGGGGAAAATGGGGGCCGAATTCATGGATGGGAAAAATAGGGAGGAAAAAATAATTTGAATTATAGCTAAAAATAATGGGGAAGATGAAGAAAACTTACTTGAATAAGTTGTTAGGATGATTGGGGAAGTTTTCGCCGGGGGAGGGAGCAATTTCACCAGGGCAGGGAGCAATATTTTTGCCGGAGCAGTGAGGGAGGCAGTGAGTCGTGTGGGGAGGGGTTTTTTAATTTGGGGGAGATAATGAATCTGAAAGAGGAAGTGAGTGCGTGTATATTTTTAGAGTTGGAGACGGAATTCCGTCTCCAACTCTAAAAAATTTAATTATTTTTTTATTGTAACACTGATTGGAGACGGATTTGAGACAGAATTCCCTCTCCAATCAGTTAGAGAGGGAATTCCGTCTCCAATATTTTTGTAGTATTTTCATCAATTTCTAGTAGTGATTTGTATTTTTATGCTTTTTTGTCTGTAGTTTTTTAAGTTCAGTGCATAGGGGATGAATTTGAAAACTTATAGTTCAATCCCCTATGAACTGAACTTATTAGCCTATGAGTTCTGCCCCTATGGATTGAAGTTCTGTACATATGGACTGAAGTTCTATCTATAAGAATTGAAGTTCAATGATAATGGTGCTGGACTTGTGTCCACAAGGATATGGAAATTTTTGTCCCTATAGGATTGAAGTTCTGTGCATATTGAGTTAACTTCCATCTATAAGGACTGAAATTCAATCTTATGGCCATAAAATTCTATCTCTGTTGATTTAAGTCCTATGCATATGGACTTAAGTTCTATCTATAAGAATTGAACTTCAATCAAATGGCCATGAACTTTTGTCCACAAGGATGTGGAAAGTTCTGTCTAACATGTTTTTGTATTTTGTATCTTTTTAATTAGGAACAACCGTGCTGCTTATATACGTGATAATGATTACGACAGTGATTCAGATCAGTTGGGAACAATCAAGCCAGACAAGCAGTGGTTTTTGGAGTTTGTAAATGTTGTCTACCCTATGACTGATAATGTTAGTGCATATTCTGTTTTTTGGTTTGTTATGTGTTCGTTATTACTTTTGACTAAACAGGTTTCTTTTTTTTTTTTTGCAGCATGTCGATATTCCTATGTACTATCTCTGAAAGAGGGCATACTACCATTTGTTCCAGTTTCCTCATACACTCTCGATTACTGATATAGATTTTGATAGTTATATGTGCTCTGTTTATCAGTTAAATTTCAAAGGAAAAAAGATAAGACCAGGTAATGAAATCTGGCTTGATGGTTTTGGATTGTGTATGTGCAATTACCTTCAAGGCCTGGAATGGAGGTGTTAAATTCCATGGAGTGGAGTTGATAAACTCTATTTTCCATGCCGATTGCAAGAATCACCTAGTGAAACAGTGACACATTACATTTTGGCAGTCTTGGATCTGCACGAGAAGAAAATACGTGTATATGATTTGATGGTCACCACAAAGAAGCCATCAGGGAAAAAATTCGACCACATGAGGGGTTATGATGTTGTGCTCCCACATCTTTTCAAGTATGTAAAGTTTGGCAAGCTACATGATTCTTTTAAAGACGATAAGTTCAATGCGGCCTATAAAACTGAGTGGGTACTATCACCAAATCAACTAGATGGGTAAGTCTTGTCATTTTTGTGCAAGTTTTAGTGCAAATTAGATATAATTGACTGAATTTATAACCCCCTGCCTACTTATATGTCTTACTCTTTATTTTATTGCCTCATTTTTAGGACTAGTTGTGGCGCTTTTGTAATATGGTATGCTGATCTACTGACCAGAGCTAAAGATGTTCAAGATATTCAACCAGATCAAATTCATAATTACAGGGTGCGGTTTGGTTGTCAGCTTTGGGCTCATGGCCGTGCAAAGGCTAGGAATGGATTTGAAACTCCACCTGAATTTGTTGACCATGATTATGGACAACATAGTGAAGACATGTGTCAGTTATAGATGTTTTTGTTTTTACCTTCAGAATTCCTAGTAGTATTGTGTAAAGTTTTTTGGTAATATATGGTGAAACAAATATTATGTACAGATGAGCAGATTATTATGCACAGATTTATGTAAGTGCCATGTTGTTGCAGTGATATTTTTTTAGCATGAACGTATTTTATCCATAAGAACTGAGTTTAGTCAATAAGCATTGGACTTCAATCCATATGGACTGAAGTTCCATCTATAAGGATTATGAACCTCTACCCATATGTATTGAAGTTTATGTGCATATCCAAATAATTTAATAATGATTAAACTTTTTTTCCTAGTATTTGAGGGTTTAATTTTATATATTTTGAGTTTGAACTTCTGCCCATAAGAATTGAACTTCTGTATTCAAGTATGGAAGTTTTATAAATTATGAGATTGATCTACACCGAAGGATTGAACTTCTATCTTTTTAAGGATGGAAAATGAGTTCCTAACTTGTGGTAATGTGCAAAAACAATATTTCAGTCTCCAAGCATTGAAGTTTTTATAGGATAAAATTAACTTCTATGCCGAAGGATTGAAGTTTTTATAGGCCAATATTATCTTCTATCCTCAACTTCAATCCTTGAGGACCGAAGTTAATTTTTCTCATGGACTGAACTTATTTATCCTCCATGTGTGTGTGTGTGTGTATTATAGTTAAATGGTAGTGATTGAACTTTTAACCACTTGGATGGATTTAAGTTCTATCCTCTGGACTGAAGTTTTATCCTTATGGACAGAGCTTCTATCCTCATGGATGGACTGGACTTTTCTATCCTCATGGACTGAACTTTATTACCCTCATATACTGATGTTCTTTAGTCTCATTGACTGAAGTTCTATTCCCATGGACTGAACTTCTTTAACTTCATTGACTAAAGTTCTATTCTCATGGAGTGAACTTCTTTACCTTCATTGACTGAAGTTCTATTCTCATGGACTGAACCTCTTTTATCCTCCCATGTGTGTGTGTGTGTGTGCGCGCGCGCGCGCGTTAAAGTGCAGTGCAGTTCTTAAATGGTAGTGATTGAAGTTCTAGTCACATGGATTGAACTTCTTTACCCTCATGTATTGAAGTTCTATACTCATGATAAGTTCTATCCTCATGGACTGAACTTCAATTTATATGCCCCTCAACTTCTATCCATGAAGTATTTGAAACTTCTGTCCCCATAAGATTGAAGTTCTATGTATAAAGACTGAACTCAGTAAATATGGCCCTGAACTTCTATCTCTATAGATTGAACTTCTATCCTCATGGACTGAACTTCATTACCCTCATTGTGACTATTAAATATTTATTATACCTGTTTGTTATTATACCCATTATGTATTGGTGACTTTTGAACTATAAGTTGCAACTGCTACAATGTTATTGTGTCTTTTGAACTATAAGTTGCAAATGTTACATGTTATTGATATTTTTCTATAAATACATAACAACTGCTTATTGTTTCTTATCATCTTATTATTAGAATTATCTATATTGAGATTTCTATACTTCAAGTGCAAGAATGTATGAAAGTAGTGTGAATCAACCACCACCACCACCAGGATTTGCCCACTACCCGGAGGGACTCCAAATAATATAAAATGGGATATTGCAGTCCTAAGGCGTCAGATGCAGGACCACGAGAATGCAATACAACAAACGTAACGTCCAAAGGCGACAAGTGCGAATGATCACCCAGGCTATTGAAACTATAGCAGCACATGTTCGTTTTGATCTTTATGCTCTTCCACCACCATATCCATATCTGAATTATGTGAAGTTTCTATGTTGTTATTTTTATTTATTAGTCTATAAATTAGTATTTTCTATAGGGCTAGTATTTTGGTCCCAGGAAATAATGTGGTGGTCGTGTGTTTTATAAGCGCACTTCTCCAGCACAAAGTATTGGGAGGAGAAAATAGTGTGTTCTATAAATTCTGCGACTATATATGTAACAACACTTATTCATATATTTAATAAATAATTCTGTTCTTATATTTTTTACTTTTTGTATATTGTTAATTTTTTACATTTAGGGATTTTTCAAGTATACTCTTTTTAATTCTGTCAAAGCAGAGAATCAAATGCAAGTGGCTAGAACTTCTAACATCATGGACTGAAGTTCTACCCACATGGAATATGAGCTTCTACCAACTAGGATTGAACTTCTGTTTTCTATTTCAGTTATTTATCAAGCCTTACAGTTACTTGATGAGAGATGCAAATATATAAAATACGATTAGATAAAAATTAATACATAAACACAGTAGTTATAATTAGAACACAAATATATAGAGTACTCATAGACAGTATATATTGAAACTACAAACGACTACTAGAAATTATTCAATTAAAACTGGATTCTGTGCTGATGCTCCATCATCATCATCATCGTCATCATCACTTCTTTCATCATCATCACCATCTCCTTCACCATCCTGATAGTTTATGACAGAAACAGCAAAAACAACAGATGAAATACTGTCGATCATCTCGTGCCATAGGTGATAAAAATGAAGTATATCACCTATCCTGAAACCTTTCTTAATAATCATATCTTTCCATCCGTTACACAATCATGCGTGTTTTCCAACTTTGAAGTTCATCTCATGTACATCATCATCATCTTCACAAATTATGCATGCCATTCCATTTCTATTTGGCAGTCTCCGCTTCTAACTGTCTGGAAAGATCTAAAAGGAATAATATTTCACAGTTAATAAAAAAATCACACAACACTGAAAAATTAAATGACAAATATAAAAAATACTTTGGTCATTTCTTTTAACATACAAAATCATCTCTATTAAAGTAAGATGATGTGATTTTCTTATCGAACTGCCCTAGTTCCTCAAAACGAGTGTTTTCATCCGCCGTATCTTCTTTTCTAAAAAAACTATGTAGTTTATATGAGGAGATGAAGTCTAAAAAAACTTTGTAGTTTTCTTTAACTGCAAAGGGTTATTTATAGTCAAAAAGTCAGTAACTGCTAAGTGGATATGTATTTTGTCAAAAATATATTAAATGTAGTCAAAGAAGTTATGTTTTCTACGGTCTTACAGTTTCCGTACGTTATTAATTCCAGATAAGATTTGACTATATTAACTACCGTATACTATAGGTGTTACACCTCGTACGTCTAAATTGACGTATATCATTATAATATCATGTTAAGAATGATTTAAGTGAGTTTAAAGTCATAATATGACAATATATGATGTTTATATGTTGAATATAAAGTTTGGGAAAAATCGGATTTAAGTTGCGGAAAAACCGACTAAGGAATTGCCTTGTAACAGAGCTTTTTCAGCAATTAATTTCATGTATTATATGAGGTCTTTTGGGGACATATCATATACCAAATTGAAGGTATTGGAGTGTAGTTTCCAACACTTTTAACGGTTTGTTCATACAACTTATAGATAAAAAGATATGAGCGTCAGAAGTCTGGCCAGAAAAAGGGCCATAAGCGCAAAAGAGGACTGTAACTGAAATATTTCGAGTATAAAAGGAAAAAACCTCCTCCATCTCGTCATTTCCAGAAACGTAGTGATAGAAACAGTGTTCTCTTGGGTGCTAAAGACATTTTGATGGTTTTGAAGAAAGAACATTGATCTTAGCTCGAAATTGAAGACGGATTGCGTCAAAACGCTCTACGCGATTAGGGTAACATTATGCTACCTTCAATTTCGTTTATAGTTTGAGTTTTAGAATTACTTCATAGCTAAGTAAATTATCTAAATTCTATTTTATAGCTTTTTTAAGCTTTAGAAGGTGTGGAATTCAAAGGAACGAAGTTTAGAAGCTAGAAACATCAAAGGTATGTAAGGCTAAACCTTTCTTTTGGCAAGGCATGTATCTTTTAGATTTTGAAGCTTTTATTAGTTTCAAACTTAGTTTTTCTTGTGAGAAACTTGTATGGTACCAAGGAAACCTTGTATATACTTAATTTGGTACTAAAATCCAAGGTGGAAGACATCCAAATCAGAAAGGCAAAACGTTTCAAAATCTGGAAAATTGTTTTGAACTTTGGACAGTTGTTAGTATATTGATCATAACTCCTTATACAAAATTGATATTAAGATGATTTAAGAATCTCCAGAATCCTAATACATATATCTACAACTTTCATGAAGACCATGAGGTCTATAACTTTTATCTGCACCCTCAAAACTATGATGCAATACAGGACGCTGGTACTGTCTAAAAATTCTGTACATCCGTGGAATTGTTACGCCACTCTCATCTTGTTATCCAGTTAATTTGTTTATGTTATCAGTTTATCCGGGTATCCATTCCCGTGTATAATATAGTGCTGGTTCTGTTTTGCGGATCATCCAGTTTCAGTGGAAACTCTGCCGAAATTTTTATAAAAATCAAAGAGTTAGACAAATTCTAAGTTTCAGGTTGTGTCTACAATTCCATCCAGAGTTTTCTTATCATTCCTTTAAGTCCATATATATTATTGCCACATGTGTTATGCCTCATACATGCTTATGCTTATATTGTGATCATGCTATGTGTGATTTGGAGTCCCCCATAGAGGTTGGACATTGGACACACAGTCCGGTCGCGTGTGATACTACCCGTCTGGGGGATACAGCCCCTCTGGTTCAGGCGGGAGTAGAAACACCTAGTGTGACCGGGTGTCATTCACACACTCTGACAAGAGAGACTAGATATTACTGGCTGGGGGGGATATAGCCCATAACACCCACCAGGTTTGTTATATACGCGTATATAGCCACATTATGCACTGCATGATTATACATGAGGCTAGTTCCAGTTTTCAGTTACCTGATTTGGGGGGATACAGCCCATAACGCCAGACAGGTACTAGTTCAGATGTTCAGTTACCTGATTTGGGGGGATATAGCCCATAACACCAGACAGGTACCAGTTCAGATAACAGTTCAGCTTTAGCTCGGTACCAGTTATCAGTTCTCAGTTATCAGCCACCAGTTCTTAGCGTCAGTATCAGTTGACAGTTATCTGTTCTCAGTTATCAGCCACCAGTTCTTAGCGTCAGTATCAGTTGACAGTTATCAGTTCTCAATTATCAGCCACCAGTTCTTAGCGTCAGTATCAGTTGACAGTTATCAGTTCCAGTTTCTAGTAACCAGCTATCAGTCATATTACAGTTCTTTATCAGTATAGTTCAGCTCAGTCTTCAGGTTCAGATTCAGCTAGACTTTAGCTTATATTCATATCATGTTTAGTACGTTCTTCAGATTTCAAGCTATATTGCTATGCTCCAGCTCATGTTTACATATTTATATTCCAGCCTACAGTTTCATTCAGCTATGACATATTATATGCTCATGCCTTACATACTTGGTACATATCATACTCACGCCCTTTTCTGGGGCGCTGCGTTTCATGCCGCGCAGGTGCAGATAGATCAATGCTTGGACCACGTTAGTAGGCCATCGATCAGCTATTGGAGTCACTCCGCTTACTCCCGGAGTTACTTATCTTTTGGTATGTATACATTCAGCCAGTTTGGGTATGGCGGGGTCTTATCTCGTCCTTTGTATATTCAGTTCATCACTCTTAGAGGCCTGTAGATATGTCCCTGTGTGGTGCAGTCAGTATGTTATGTATGTCAGCTTATGTTAGCCTTGTCAGCTATTTGCATTGCATACTCCTTATCAGCTAGGTTTATGCTTATTCTATTTATCAGTTATAATGGTTAGCATATTATCAGTAGGATTAGTGATGATCGACACTTAGTGTTGGTCATCCGTCGCGGCCCTAAGTTGGGTCGTGACAAAAGTGGTATCAGAGCAGTTCAGTCCTAGGGTGTCTACAAGCCGTGTCTAGTAGAGTCTTGTTTAGGAGTATGTTGCGCGCCATACTTTTGAACAGGAGGCTACAAGGCACTTCAGGACAGTTGTCTTTCTTTCTTCTCTAGATCGTGCGATAGAGCCATGATTATAGAATTCAGCCCTCTAACAATAGTAATTTTAGCAAAGCGATGCCGCCAAAGAAACTAACAGCTGCCCAGAAGGGCAAGGTTATTGCCGACCAGGGTATTAGTAGAGTGCCACCTAAGGTGGATGAGAGTGAGGAGTCCAGACCTGAGGCTCCATCCGAGGCCTCACAGATCCTATCAGTTCAGGGTGATATTAGAGGTACTGCAGCTACTATACCTCCACCTTCTTAGCCTGATAGTCAGGGGCAGGAAATGAGGGATGCCATCAGATTATCGACTAGTGTTGTAGTTGCTCAGACTAGACAACACAGTGCAGATGCCCAGGGAGATGTTGGATCCAGGATCAATGATTTTATCAGGCTAGAGCCTACAGTCTTTACTGGATCCAGTACAGGAGAAGACCCTCAGGATTTTCTATTGAGGATAGCTAGAGTGTTGAGGGTTATGCACGTGTCAGACACAGAGTTAGTAGAGTTGGCTGCATTCAGATTGCATAACCTAGCAGCAGGGTGATACCAGACATGGGAGCTATCTAGACGGCCTGATGCTACTCCCACGACTTGGAAGGAATTCTCAGATACCTTCCTTTATCAGTATATGCCTATAGAGACATAGGGAGCCCGTGCTAATCAGTTCCTGACCTTGAGACAGGGAAGTTTGAGTGTAGAAGAGTATAATTATTGCTTTAGTTCTTTAGCATGGTTTGACCCTACTGTGGTATCCAGTATGGAGGATAGAATTCATAGGTATGTACTGTGACTAGGTCTACACCTAGTGAACGAGCGTATGACAGTTGCTATGCAGTCATGTATGAACAGAACATTCAGGCATTTGCTTTGTTACTTGAGGAGAGGAAGCAACAATAGAGAGCCGACAGGGATAAAGTGCTAGACAAGAGGGGCAGATTTTCTGGTTCGTTTGGAGAGACGTCTGGAGCGAGTAGATAGCAGTGTGTTAGACAACCACCAGCTAGTATACCTACACAGTCTCGTGGCCTGAGATCTGATAGAACTCCTCAGTCCAGAGCTAGTTAGGCATCACAGATTTCAGGATTTCAGCGCCGTGGTACTTCGATACTGGCCAGTTAGACATATCCCAGATGTTCAGATTGTGGTAAACGCCACTTGGGTCCATGTCAGTTAGGAGTTGATACTTGTTATATTTGTCGCGAGGCAGGCCATTTCACGAGAGATTGCCCGACTAGGGGTGGTAGTTGTACAGCCCAGCCAGCTAGATCAGCAGTTGCTTGCTCAGCACCAGCACGCCATCAGGGGCATGTTCTTCAGGATGGCACCTGTATAACAGAAAGAATTTAAGGAGCAATTGAAGGATTTGTTAGATAAAGGCCTCATCAGACCCAGCTTTTCCCCGTGGGGAGCCTCGATACTATTTGTAAAAAAAGAAAGATGACTCTATACGCATGTGCATAGATTACAGACAGCTGAATAAAGTCATTATTAAGAATAAATACTCTCTGCCCAGGATTGATGTCTAGTTTGACAAGCTCCAGGGTGCCAAGTGCTTCTCGAATATAGATTTGCGATCAGGCTACCATTAGGTTAGAGTTAGAAAATCTGATATACCTAAGACTGCATTCAGGACTAGGAATGGCCATTATGAGTTTTTAGTGATGTTGTTTGGACTCACTAATGCCTTTGCAGTATTTATGGATCTAATGGACAGCGTATTCAGGCCTTATTTAGATTTATTTGTGATTATATTTACTGATGATATTCTCATCTATTCAAAGTCTGAATCCGAGCATGCAGAGCACCTATGCACAGTATTGGGTACTCATCGGGACCAACAATTATATGCTAAGTTCTCAAAGTGTAAATTCTAGATAGATTCAGTGGCATTTCTTGGCCACATAGTTTCAGCAGAAAGAATTAAAATAGATGACCAGAAGATCTAGGCTGTGAAGAATTGGCCCATGCCTACGACGCCAACTGAAGTACGTAGTTTTCTGCGTTTGGCAGGTTATTACAGAAAGTTTATAGAGGGTTTTTCCTCCATTGCAGCTCCACTGACCAAATTGACAAAGAAATCAGCTAAATTTGATTGGTCTGATTCTTGCGAGCACAGCTTCCAAGAACTAAAGAACAGGTTGATAACAGCTCCAGTACTTACACTTCCAGAGGGATCTGAGGGCTATGTCATTTACTGTGATGCTTCTCGAATTGGTCTTCGTTGTGGTTGATGCAGCACGGAACAGTAATTGCTTATGCTTCTAGGCAGCTGAAAAAGCACGAGCAGAACTACCCTACCCATGATCTGGAGCTTGCAGCAGTCATTCATGCATTAAAGATTTGGATACATTATTTGTACGGGGTTCATGTTGATATTTCTACAGACTACAAGAGCCTCCAGTACATATTTAAGCAAAAGGAGCTAGCCCTATGATAGAGGCCGTGGGTAGAGTTTCTAAAGGACAATGACATGGAAATTCTTTATCATCCTAAGCAAATATTGTAGTTGATGCCCTTAGTCAAAAGTCCATCAGTAGTTTATTTTACTTACAGCCACAAAAGAGAGAGTTAGCTCATGCACTCCACCAGTTGGCCAGCATGGAAGTCAGATTAATAGATTCAGAGGACACAGAAGTTACAGTTCAGAATGCAGGCACTACTTGCCTAGTGATAGAAGTAAAACAGCGTCAGTATGAGGATTCAGTTCTAGTTGAATACAGACAGATAGCCAGAAGAAAACTGGAGTCATCATACAGGGTTACTAGTGACGGGGTTCTCATGTATAAAGATAGACTTTGTGTTCCTGATGTTGCAAATTTACGTGGATAGATTATGTCCGAGGCATATTATTCCAGATACACTGTTCACCCTGGTATGACTAAGATGTATCATGACCTTAAGCAGTTTTACTGTTGGGACGAAATAAAGCGTGGCATAGCAGTATTTGTGGCTTAGTGTCCTAACTGCCAGCAGGTTAAAGTCGAGCATAAAAAACCTAGTGGTTTGTTACAGGAAATCGATATTCCATCATGGAAATGGGAAGCAGTAAATATGGACTTCATTACAGGCTTGCCCCGTACGCGGAGCAAGTATGACTCTATTTGGGTTATAGTTGACAGGCTTACTAAATGAGCTCATTTCTTTCCTGTTAGAACTACATATACAGCAGAGGATTATGCCAGACCTTATATCAGAGAGATAGTGCACCTACATGGTATTCTAGTATCTATTATTTCAGACAGGGGCGCACCAGTTTATAGCTAATTTCTAGCGATCGTTCCAGACAGGTTTAGGGACACAAGTGAATCCGAGAACAAAATTTCATCCCCAGACATATGGACAGTCTGAGCAGACCATTCAGACATTAGAAGATATACTTAGAGCTTACGTGTTAGATTTTGGAGGCAGCTGGAGTGATCATCTACTGTTGATAGAGTTTGCATATAATAATAGCTATCTTTCTAGCATATAAATAGTGCCATATGAAGCTTTATATGGGTGCAAATGCAGTTCTCCTATAGGATGGTTTGAGGTTGGCGGGTCTCAATTAATAGGTCCAGATTTAATCCAACAATCCGTTGATAAAGTCAAGTTGATCAGGGAAAGATTATTAGCAGTCCAGAGCAGACCTTCCAGCAGACCTTGGGTATTCCTGAAAGTATCACCTATGAAAGGCGTTATGAGATTTGGAAAGAAGGGAAAGCTTAGCCCTTTGATTTATTGGTCCATATCAGGTTATCAGGCGAGTTGGCCGTGTAGCCTACGAGTTAGACCTTCCAGCAGACCTTCAGGAGGTACATCCAGTATTCCATGTTTCTATGCTCAGAAAATGTGTCGGAGATCCTTCTAGAGTTGTACCAGTAGAGGATGTACAGATTACAGAACAGTTGACTAATAAGGAGGTGCCAGTTGCAATTTAAAGAGGCAGATTCGTCGAGTAAGGACGAAAGACATTCCTTTAGTTAAGATGCTATATCAAAGCAATAATATAGAAGAAATAACTTGGGAAGCTGAAAATGACATGAGGGCCAAATATACACATCTCTTCATTACTTCGAGTATATAACAGATCGTTGCTTAATGCTTCTACATACTTCATTTAACATTCGAGGACGAATGTTCCTAACGGGGGAATATTGTTACACCCCGTACGTCTAAATTGACGTATATCATTATAATATCATGTTAAGAATGATTTAAGTGAGTTTAAAGTCATAATATGACAATATATGATGTTTATATGTTGAATATAAAGTTTGGGAAAAATCGGATTTAAGTTGCGGAAAAACCGACTAAGGAATTGCCTTGTAACAGAGCTTTTTCAGCAATTAATTTCATGTATTATATGAGGTCTTTTGGGGACATATCATATACCAAATTGAAGGTATTGGAGTGTAGTTTCCAACACTTTTAACGGTTTGTTCATACAACTTATAGATAAAAAGATATGAGCGTCAGAAGTCTGGCCAGAAAAAGGGCCATAAGCGCAAAAGAGGACTGTAACTGAAATATTTCGAGTATAAAAGGAAAAAACCTCCTCCATCTCGTCATTTCCAGAAACGTAGTGATAGAAACAGTGTTCTCTTGGGTGCTAAAGACATTTTGATGGTTTTGAAGAAAGAACATTGATCTTAGCTCGAAATTGAAGACGGATTGCGTCAAAACGCTCTACGCGATTAGGGTAACATTATGCTACCTTCAATTTCGTTTATAGTTTGAGTTTTAGAATTACTTCATAGCTAAGTAAATTATCTAAATTCTATTTTATAGCTTTTTTAAGCTTTAGAAGGTGTGGAATTCAAAGGAACGAAGTTTAGAAGCTAGAAACATCAAAGGTATGTAAGGCTAAACCTTTCTTTTGGCAAGGCATGTATCTTTTAGATTTTGAAGCTTTTATTAGTTTCAAACTTAGTTTTTCTTGTGAGAAACTTGTATGGTACCAAGGAAACCTTGTATATACTTAATTTGGTACTAAAATCCAAGGTGGAAGACATCCAAATCAGAAAGGCAAAACGTTTCAAAATCTGGAAAATTGTTTTGAACTTTGGACAGTTGTTAGTATATTGATCATAACTCCTTATAAAAAATTGATATTAAGATGATTTAAGAATCTCCAGAATCCTAATACATATATCTACAACTTTCATGAAGACCATGAGGTCTATAACTTTTATCTGCACCCTCAAAACTATGATGCAATACAGGACGCTGGTACTGTCTAAAAATTCTGTACATCCGTGGAATTGTTACGCCACTCTCATCTTGTTATCCAGTTAATTTGTTTATGTTATCAGTTTATCCGGGTATCCATTCCCATGTATAATATAGTGCTGGTTCTGTTTTGCGGATCATCCAGTTTCAGTGGTAACTCTGCCGAAATTTTTATAAAAATCAAAGAGTTAGACAAATTCTAAGTTTCAGGTTGTGTCTACAATTCCATCCAGAGTTTTCTTATCATTCCTTTAAGTCCATATATATTGTTGCCACATGTGTTATGCCTCATACATGCTTATGCTTATATTGTGATCATGTTATGTGTGATTTGGAGTCCCCCATAGAGGTTGGACATTGGACACACAGTCCGGTCGCGTGTGATACTACCCGTCTGGGGGATACAACCCCTCTGGTTCAGGCGGGAGTAGAAACACCTAGTGTGACCGGGTGTCATTCACACACTCTGACCAGAGAGACTAGATATTACTGGCTGGGGGGGATATTGCCCATAACACCCACCAGGTTTGTTATATACGCGTATATAGCCACATTATGCACTGCATGATTATACATGAGGCTAGTTCCAGTTTTCAGTTACCTGATTTGGGGGGATACAACCCATAACGCCAGACAGGTACTAGTTCAGATGTTCAGTTACCTGATTTGGGGGGATATAGCCCATAACACCAGACATGTACCAGTTCAGATAACAGTTCAGCTTTAGCTCGGTACCAGTTATCAGTTCTCAGTTATCAGCCACCAGTTCTTAGCGTCAGTATCAGTTGACAGTTATCAGTTCTCAGTTATCAGCCACCAGTTCTTAGCGTCAGTATCAGTTGACAGTTATCAGTTCTCAATTATCAGCCACCAGTTCTTAGCGTCAGTATCAGTTGACAGTTATCAGTTCCAGTTTCTAGTAACCAGCTATCAGTCATATTACAGTTCTTTATCAGTATAGTTCAGCTCAGTCTTCAGGTTCAGATTCAGCTAGACTTCAGCTTATATTCATATCATGTTTAGTACGTTCTTCAGATTTCCAGCTATATTGCTATGCTCCAGCTCATGTTTACATATTTATATTCCAGCCTACAGTTTCATTCAGCTATGACATATTATATGCTCATGCCTTACATACTTGGTACATATCATACTCACGCCCTTTTCTGGGGCGCTGCGTTTCATGCCGCGCAGGTGAAGATAGATCAATGCTTGGACCACGTTAGTAGGCCATCGATCAGCTATTGGAGTCACTCCGCTTACTCCCGGAGTTACTTATCTTTTGGTATGTATACAGTCAGCCAGTTTGGGTATGGCGGGGTCTTATCTCGTCCTTTGTATATTCAGTTCATCACTCTTAGAGGCCTGTAGATATGTCCCTGTGTGGTGCAGTCAGTATGTTATGTATGTCAGCTTATGTTAGCCTTGTCAGCTATTTGCATTGCATACTCCTTATCAGCTAGGTTTATGCTTATTCTATTTATCAGTTATAATGGTTAGCATATTATCAGTAGGATTAGTGATGATCGACACTTAGTGTTGGTCATCCGTCGCGGCCCTAAGTTGGATCGTGACAATAGGTTCATCGAACAGTAAAAGAACAATACACAAAAATACAAATTGTCTTTTCCATAATTATTGCAATAGAAATAGACCTCTTTATTATTGAAGAGAACAACCAAATAATTTTTAATTCTAAGATGGTAGCACTCATTGATGCAGTATTGAGTGCATTGGATACTGAATCAGATCAATTTGTAAGTTAATCATAGCATTTTTGTGTTTCAAAAGTGTTATTTTTGTTATTGTTATTATAAAATAACACTGTTTATTTTTCTTTTTGTTGCAAAGGTTTTGCCAGTATTGTTGGCAATTATGCTTCCCAGACGTCATGTGCCAGCAACTGTAATTTGCCGTGGTACTCATTTCCGGATGAACTACCTAAAAGTGGGAAGAGAAATGTGGCTTTCTAATGGATGGAGGGAGTTCATTCGTAGTAATAATCTCGGAGTAGGAACTAGGATACCTTTTGGAGTTGTCGAATCCTTAGATCGTGTGGTTTTAGATGCTACTATTTGACAGGATGCTATAGAACTTTTAAGTTCCAGTTCTAGTTCTAGTTCTAGTTGTGGGTCTGATGTTGAAGATGCATGATAAGATAATATGTATGTGTTGTCTCTTACGTTTTTTGGTAATAAATTGTGACTTTTTCAGAATTTTTTAAAGTTCACCAATGTTTCAGTTTAAAGTGTGTCCATAATAAAATGCTGCAACAATGAGTTTGAACTTTTGTCTCTAAGTATTGAATATGATCTTCTATCCACTAGTATTGAACTTCTGTCTTTTAAGGTTGGATTTTTTAAATTCATGAGATCAAACTTCTACTCATAAGGATGGAAGCTCAAACTTCTGTATTTTGGTGTATAGAATATTAGTTTGAGCTTTCTATCCACTAGGAATAAAATTCTGTCTCCAAGGATGGAAGTTCAAACCACATGGACTGAAGTTCTATCCACATGGATTGAACTTCTTTATGCTCATTGATTGAATTTCTATCCTCATGGACTGAAGTTCTACTCACATGAAATATGAGCTTTTACCCACTAGGATTGAACTTTTGTCTTTAAGGACTAAAGTTCTATCCTCATCTCATGGACTGAACTGTCGAGTATGTGAAGTTTGTCGTTACAGTTTTTGATCCCCCTGGCCCTGAAGATGATTGTGATTTTGAATGTAAACTTTGTGGTTACAATGAAGGAAGCTCCAGCAAAGGCGAATCTGATGATGATTCGTTTAATGGTGCAGAAACTTCTAGTGATCCAGTCATGATTGATTAATGGAGGAGATGAAATATTAGTCGTAGGAGTACTGATTCCCCTGTTGGTCTGTATTAGGAGTTTAAATATCTATTTGTAATAGGAGTTTAAATTTTTGTTTGTATTTGGTGTTTAAATGCTTACTTTTCAGTATTTTATTGGTCTGTATATGATCATATGTTTTTAAGTAATTAGATGTTTGTATTTTGGAAATGACATTTTCCTAAGTAATGGAATGTATGTTGATGTGTTGCATTTCCTTATATGTTTATTTAGTTTAAGCAAGCATTTTAAAATATTGCAGTATTGAAGCTGAATCTATAAAGACTGAAGTTCTGTCTATATTTGTGTCTGAGTGCTTTAAGTTCATTTTTCCTATGAATTGAACTTCACTCCATGTGGAATGAACTTTAAAACTCATAGTATGAAGTTCAATCCCTGTGGACTGGACTTCACTGTCTTTGAGTTTCTTAAGTTCATTCCCCTATTGATTGAAGTTCATTCCATGTGGGATGAACTTTAAAACTAACAAGCTATGAAGTTCAATCCCTATGAACTGAACTTCATTGTCTCTGAGTGCGTTAAGTTCATTCCCCTATGGATTGAAGTTTAGTCCATACACAGGGGTATAAACTTTTAAAACTCATAAGGATTGAACTTTATTGCCTCTGAGTTTCTTAAGTTCATTCCCCTATGGATTGAACTTCATTCCATACACAGGGAACGAACTTTAAAACTCATAAGGTATGAAGTTCAATCCCTATGGACTGAACTTCATTGCCTCTGAGTTTCTTAAGTTCATTCCCCTATGGATTGAATTTTAGTCCATACACAGGGAATGCACTTTTAAAACTCATAAGGTATGAATTTCAATCCCTACGGACTGAACTTCATTGCCTCTGAGTTTCTTAAGTTCATTCCCCTATGGATTGAACTTCATTCAATATTGAATGAACTTTTAAAACTCATAAGGTATGAAGTTCAATCCCTATGGAACTGAACTTCATTGCCTCTGAGTTTCTTAAGTTCATTACCCTATGAATTGAACTTCATTCCATGTTGAATGAACTTTTTAAAACTTAGAAGGCATGAATATGGGATTGAACTTTATTGCCTCTGAGTGCCTTAAGTTCATTCCCCTATGGATTGAACTTGATTCCATATTTAATGAACTTTTAAAACTCATAAAGTATGAAGTTCAATCCCTATGGGACTGACTTCATTGCGTCTGAGTACCTTAAGTTCATTCCCCTATGGATTGAACTTTAGTTCATACACAGGGCCAATTTAACTTCTATCCTCAAGGATTGAAGTTTAACTCTAACTTCTATCGCTGAGGATAGAACTTAATGTAAAATCCTTTTATTTTTAATGAAGGAAGAAGAATAGACAAAAGTTTAACTTTAACTTCTCCTCTTTTTAACCCTATAACATTACCCTTATATTTCATTTTCTTTTAGCCGCCTAACTTTTTGTCTATTCTTCTTCCTTCTTTAGCCTTTCTAATCTTCTTCGACTCCTCATTTTCGCTATGAGGAACAACAAGAAGATGACCCTTTTCTGTGTTAGCCTCACAGATTTTGTAGTTACCTTGCCCTTTGAAATTTTATATTTTGCTTTAGAGTAAATTTTTAACTAATTGTCATTTTAGTGTATATATTTATTTTTTTGTAGATTCTTCCACCGGATATTCCTGGATGTCTTCCCACTGAGGCGAAAACTGCTATTTTAGAGTGTAATGGGAAGGAATGAGTTATTAACCTTATGGGTGGAAGAGATATGTTAGAGAAGGGGTGGGTAAAATTCGTAATAGAAAACAATTTGAAGATAGGCGATCATGTTAGTTTTAAGCCTGTTGAAAGTAGTGTTGACTCTGTGAAGTTTGTTGTCACTGGTTTTGACTCCAGTGATTTTGATCCCCCATGTTGATCTTGTCATTCTTGTTGCCGAGATGATGAAGCAAGAGATGATGAAGGAAGAGATGACGAAGGAATTTCCAACAATACCCCATGTGCAGGAACTTCTATTTACTATAAATTCAGTCTTGTTCAACTGAATTTATTTCAAGTCAGTCTTGTTTGACTGAATTTCCTTCAAACTCAATTTCTAATTGACTGAAAGTACTTCAACTACAAGTAGTTTATATCAAATACTAGTATTAAACTAATTAAAAAATAGTTAAAGAACATGAAAAACCATCCAAATAAATTATAATAAACTGTAGTCAAAGTTTTGAGTTCATATTTTGAATGTTGATAAGAACTTATCAACAATTTTTGATTTGTCTTCATTTATTTTTGCACCATCATTCACCACCAAGCATTTCATGCAACAAAAAGAAGAAATCAAATTAGTAGGAGGGAAATATTTAGTAAATAAAGAAAAAGTTAATGGATAATGAAGGAAGTAGCAGTACCTATATATCCTTGAATAGGGTCGGAGTACTGGAGTATTTGTGCATGAAGTTCTATCATGTCCTCTGATTTTGCATCGACTACATTTGTTTGATTTGACTCGTACAGTCTCAGCAATCGAGATGTATCTCTTTGTTTTCCTTCTCCCTCGTTGTATTTTGACATTAGGAGTTTCTATCCTTTGGCTTTTCACGGTATCTGGTACATTCTAAGAGCTTTTGTGCCCTATCATATTCACCTCACCTTGATATGCGTTTGACCAAAACTCTCGTGGATACCATTTTGAGCAGAACTTAGATTTCACCAGGCGTCTTTTCTCAATGCATGCAATTGCATGTACACATGGGAGTTCATCAGTCTGGAATTCAAGACAGTCACAGTTCCTATTCTTTAAGTCGATGTTGAAGCTTTTTCCTTCATCTTGCACATTGAATGTTGCCGTACTAGTGCGGAATACCTATTTGAAATGAAAATTAATAACTTTTGTGAGTCAGTACAGATGGTATTTAAAATTGGCTATTACTAACCTAGAGCAAGAGTTCCTGAGTACAGTTCTAATGGACTGATTGAAGTTCAAATCATATGGACTGAAGTTCAATCCCACAAGGATTGAACTTTCCTACTTGAACTTCCTTACTGTTATGGACTGAAGTTCTATTAACAAGTATTGAGCTCCCCCCCGGTGCCTTATGTACAGAAGTTCTATCCTAAAAGGTTGAACCCCCTCTCCCATTTTTTTACTGAAGTTCTATCCTTAGTGATTGAACTCCCATACCCCCATATGATTTGAGGTTCTATCCACAGGGATTGAAATCTCCTCCTACCTCCTTATGATCTGAAGTTCTCTATTCACAGGGATTGAACTCCTCCACCCATACGATTTGAAGTTCTATCCACAGAATAAATAGGATATATAAGTAATGCAAGGGGGAAGAACAAGTCCTAAATTTTCAGTCTACGTGGACTGATCTTCACCCATATTTATATGTATTTTTAGACACTATTAGGATTGCATATTTGGCGCGAGTCTAGTGCTCTATACTTACATTTATTGTGAAGGCCAGTTGAATCTTCTTGTTCATTTCATCTTCTGCCCACCTTGATAAGCTATGAAAACTCTCTTGAGCAGTAGTTCTTCTTTCACAAAACCATTTCTGCTTCTTAACAATGATTAAATCCAAAAGGCTTAAAATGGGCAACTCTCTTGCTTCAAGTAGTACAGAATTCATCGACTCAACCATATCTGTTGTAAGCATATCATATCGTCGCCTCGGTGAGTAAGATCTAGCCTATCTTTCAGGTGGTTCTTCCATTATGTAGTTGAATGTGTTTCTATCCATTCCCTCTAATTGGGACATGAAATAATGAAAGTCTTCACGCTTATAAGCTCTTGCAGCAGTTTGAAACAGACTTATCACTGTGGTTCTCACGTTCTTTTGGTTTAGATTCTTTTCAAAGTGGTAGATGCATATACCATGGTGGCTATCAGGATAAACTTGTACAATTCCATGCGCGATTGATTTGTATCTGTCTGATAGAAACACCAGTTTAGGAAGAGTACCTATTGTCCTTTGCAGCTCAGTGAAGAACCAAGTGTAAGCTTCATTATTTTCAGAGTCTACAATCCCATAAGCTAGAGGGAAAAGTTGATTATTTGCATCTTTTGCTACAGCAATGATGAGAACACCTAGATATTTCTCCTTCAGAAATATTGCGTCTACTGCTATGACTGGTCGACAATACCTCCAACCGTCTATTGGTGGCTTGAAAGCAAAAAACATATACATAAACCTGAAACGTTTTAATATAGGACAAAGTTAATTCTTAGAAAGTTTTGAATTTCGTATAGGAATCGAATTCTTTTTTGAGAAATGCTTACCGATTAAGACTGTCTATCTTTATGTTAGTATGCACGCCTAAATTTCTCTGTTTCAGCACATGCAAGTATGAAGGGAAGAGATGATTATGTTCATCAGACCGTCCCCTAATTAATGCGTTTGCTGCTTGAATTGAACGCCATGCCTTGTGATATCCTATTTCAACCCCGTGTATTCTTCTCATTTTGTTGACAATAAATGTTGGTCTAACTTCAGTTGTGTTATCTCGGATGTTTTCAAGAAAGTATTCACTTATCAATGTTGATGTGGCATATTTTTGATCAGCCTTCTTAACGTCAACGGAGCATTTATGTATATTCCGAAACTTAATTACCTTAAACAGTGAGGAATCTTTTATCCTTCTGGCTCAAATGTTCCTATCACAGTTGGGATCGATGCACTTCAGTTCATATATCATTCTATTTGATCTAATAACCTTGAACTCAAAATGCTTCTTGATTGCCATCTTGACAAAACACTTCATCATGGTTTCCTTATTGTCAAATGTTGAGTATGCTGCTACATCTTTCGATGATACATCTCCTGTTAATATCATCGCTGGAGATTGTTTCCGTTTTACCCTAGACCATTTCCATTTTCTCTTGGCAGATGAGGTGCTACAAGGGCATTCAACTGTTGGCGCTGGTGACTGATATTGAGTATTATTTGTTTGCAGTGTCTCAACAATGCTAGGTGTTTCAATTGCTAGATTGTAGTCGATCTGCATTATCAAGTCCCCCTCTTGTTGTGGAAGCTCTGTGCATGGAGTATGATTATTTTCAATTACTTGATTACCGTCGATCTGCATTATCAGGCTCCCCTATTTGTGTGGAACCTCTGTGCATGAAGTTTGATTCTGTAGCTTGGCAATCACGAAACAGCTATTCTTGAAAGTCGGATCATTCTTCAACAAGTGCATACATGTCCCGAGTTCTTCTTTGGTAGTTACAAGCATTCCTTTTCTTGAATCCATTCTAATATCAAACCATATATTCAGAGCTTCAGTGAAATGTGTTGCTTCGTAAATCTTGTCCACAAAAGTTCTGAGTTCGATCATTTCATTAACAAGTAGAAGTTTTGTTTCATGATCCGAGTACTTGTAATCTTTTGTCCAATTCCCATTGAAAGCAATAACCAAACAAACTGTAGCCATTCTACATTGAATAAGTAAACCAGAGAAAGAATTGTGTTAGTATGAAGTTCAGTCTTAATGACAATGGCGATAAGTAATCACCAAGTCTTGAAGTTGCTTCTTTCAGTTGATAAAATGAACTTTCAGTCCTTAAGCACTGAAGTTCAGTCTTAATGGACTTAAGTTCTATCCATAAGGATTGAACTAAGTTCTATCTATATGGCGTTGAACTTGTATTTGTAAGGCTATTTGAAAACTCTCCCTCTATGGATTTGAAGTTCAGTCCATATGGACTTAAGTTCTATGCATAAGGATTGGAGTAAGTTCTATCCATAAGACCGTTGAAAGCTCCACCCTATGTGGATTGAAGTTCAGTTCATGTGGACTTAAGTCCTATCCATAAGGATTGAACTAAGTTCTATCCTTAAGAACTGAAGTTCAGTCCTAATGAACTGAATTTAGTTCAAACTTCAGTGCTAGTGTGCTGATACTTAACACGACAATGGCGATAAGTAATCGCCAAGTCCTAAGGTTGCTTTTTTCAGTTTATAAATGAACTTTCAGCCCTTAAGCACTGAAGTTCAGTCATAATGAGCTGAATTTTTGTTCAAACTTCAGAGCTAGTGTGCTGATACTTAACACGATAATGGCGATACTGAAGTTCAGTCATCAACGTCACATCGAGGTATTAAAACTACTTAATTTTAAACGAATTTCTCTAAAATTCAGTTCACATGGATTGAACTTAGTTCAAATTCAGTCTTAATGCAGCATAACGTAAAATTCAAACGTAGAATACTTAACAGTGAAGTTCAGTCATAATGAACTGAATTTTAGTTCAAACGTCAGTGCTAGTGTGCTGATACTTAACACGACAACAGCGATATTGAAGTTCAGTCATCAACGGCACATCGAGGTATTAAAACTACTAAATTTTAAACGAATTTCTCTGAAATTCAGTTCACATGGATTGAACTTAGTTCAAATTCAGTCTTAATGCAGCATAACGTAAAATTAAAACATAGAATACTCACAATTTCTAAGCAAAACTTGTGAAGAAAATTTAAAAGCGAGATTGGTGAAGAAAATTGAATGAAGAGAATTCAGCAGTAGCAGCCACAAAGTAACAAACAGAGAAATAACGAACTGGGTTGTTTATTTATGAACTGAGGAGGGGTAATTTAGTCTTTTTGCTTTTTTCATTTGTGGTGGGTGTAATGTAAGTGGCCACAAAGTAAATATTTTGGTATTAGTGGCCTTTGTCCTAAGACCAGTTCCAAAAGTGGCCTTTTGTGGACTTTGGCCTTTCTTTTCTTTAAGTTTCTACTGGCCCATAGTGCCCCTTTTGATCCAAACAAGTCCAAATAAAACACACACACAAATATGCAAATAAACTAACTAGTTAAACCACTATAAACTAACATAATAATCACAATTTAGTAGCACCGAACCACAGTTAAATAATTATTCACATTACAACTCTATTTTTTGGAATTTTCTCATATTTTTTTCCAAATTATTTAACTAAAATGACAAATATAAATTGACAAAAATCTAGAAAAAATAGGCAAGAATTCTAGACAAATTAACACACAAATTAAGTAATTTTTAATTTTTGGTGCCAAAATTTTGTGATTACAGAGACTTTTAAATATTTTTTAACGATTTTGTAGGTGGCTTTGTCAACTTCTGACCCTCCAAAATCTCATTGACTGTCCGCTTCAGGGATGGAGCTAGGGGTGTTAATTACTTTTTTGGTTTCTCCCAAAACTCTGCTTGCCTTTATTACTAACTCCTTTTCAACAAATGAGCTATGTTGAAGTGCAGAGGTTAGCATTCCTTAGTACTTTGCATGTGGTCACCATGAAAATCATGAAAATTTCCATGTGATCACCATGAAAAACATACCTTCAGTACTTTGTAGGTAAGGAAAGTTAGAGCTCCCTTAGTAAGCGTCTCCCAAATTTCTTTACGAGTACCAATTCAATATCTTTTTTAGTCAAGACCTTTCCTTTTATCATTATTACATATGCAGTGTGTGGTCTATATCTTAAATTTCTTTAGGATTGATATCGGGGTTGTGCTCGACTTATATGGTTGTTGAGGGTATTTTTTATATCAATAGTTCTCATGACCTTAGGAGCTCCCTGGTACACTCGTCCTGCTCCTTTAAGCGTATCAAAATGGACTCCAAGAGTGTATTTGATGGGGGGGGGGGTACTTTTAGTTCCTTGTACAACAATTCTAGCACCAGACCCTCTAGAAATGTAGCCGCCAAGTCCCCATGTACCAGTGTATCTAGGCACTAATATAGGGGTTCCTTTGGAAGGCTCTAATATAGGAGGTGCAGAAGACTTCATTTCTACCACCAGAAAGTATTATTAAGGCTGTATTGGGTAAAAATCGACCCACGGCGATTTGTCCCGGTCACGCAAATCTCAACGACCGAACACGTCGCGACTAAGCAATCGCCGAGGCGGTTGAGCGAGTCGCCGAAGCCTTGGAACCGAAGGTGCGTTACCGAAGGCGAGCCGTGAGCTGAGCTTCGGTAACCATCACCTCGGTCAAGCAACAGGGCCGAGTCACCGAGGTCGTAAACTCTCACCTCGGTGGACCCCCCTCGGTTCGTCCGGCTTTGCAGCCCACTACTTCACCCCACTAACTCAGCCACTACACCTCAAGATCGTGGGACAACATGGCGATAGATAGTGGAGATCATGGGCAGAGGCTTACATCTATAAATAGCAGTTCATTTCATGTAAACGGGCATTCAGAAATACATACCGAAACTCTGCCCAAATTTGTACTGAACATCCATATATTGAAAGCAAGTTATTTTACGCATTTTTCGTCTATTTCGTGCATTATTTACCGCTTTGATACAAAGATTTGCTTATATTCGAATCCAAATTCGATTTGTGTACCTAAAAACGATTTAGGCCCATACAAATTGGCGCCGTCTGTGGGAATATAAGCAATAACGCTTTGTTCCAAAGTTCGAAATCTGTTTTTCATCAAGAAATTTGTGATCTAACGCTATGGCTGATAACAACATTGGTGGTAATGGTGATCGGGTTGACGTTCCGACGAACCAACAATCCTTCACCCCAATGACAACCGAAGAATTTCAAATGTATGTTGTCACCATACTAAGAGCTCTCCAAAATAAGCAGGATGAGCAGGCCAGTATCAACGCCGAGTTTCGCGCCTCGCTAGAAGTGCGAAACAGCGCCGCCCCAAACGGCACCCAGCCCTCGGCTCCTGGTGGAGGCACCCCGCCTTTCGTTCCTCAGGGCGCGACAACAGGGGGACCTCATAACGGAGCCGCGTCTGGGGGGTCGGGGAGTAATCCATCTTCCATGCCACACTTCGGGACGGTTCCCTCCGTGGCAGAAACAACGTCATCGGTTGACGTTGAAAAAATGAGTAGAGAAATCGAGGCTCGCATCGAGGCGCGCGTCGAAAAACGCCTCGAGCGCGTACCGGGGATAAGCAAGGAGGAAGATGACCTCGACATCGAGCAATATAGGGAGCAGCCCTATAAGCCCGAAGCAGCACCAGCTCCAACTCCTGTGGGTTTCAAACTCACATTCCTCAAAAAGTACGATGGGACAACTGATCCCAAGGAGCATGTTAGGGAATACATGTCCATGGTAAAGAGCAACGACTTGACGTCCACGCAGCTTGAATCCATGTTCTTAAAGAAGTTTGGTAGTTCGTTGGAAAAGGGTGCCCTTCGGTGGTATTTATGCTTGCCGCTGGGGTCAATCTCCTCATTCAAAGAACTCTCCCGCGCCTTTGTCAAAGCTCACACCGGCGCGCAAAAGATCCTCCAGAGGAAGGAGGATATATGTGAAGTGAAACAATGGCCCGGTGAACCACTTAAAGAGTTCCTCGAGCGATTCCATGCTGAACGTATGGAGTTGCCTCGAATGGATGATACCTTGGCTATCATGGCCTTCGAAAAAGGTATCAACGGTCGCAATTCAAGTGCTGCTGCCGAATTGCAAAAAGAGTTGCAACAATATCAGGTCCTGACGTGGGAGGACCTGCATAGAAGAGCTTACTCCAAAATCAGATTGGAGGAGGCGGAGTTCAAAAACCGAGGTTACCAAAACCGAGGTGATATTTCAAATCGCGCCGAGGTGCCACGAAATAATTTGAAAGGGAGGTATGAACCTTATACTTCGCCGAGGCAACATGTTACTCAAAGGTTGGGGAACAACCCCGGTAACTCATACCCGACATCTCACATAAGCCAAAGGCTTGGAGGGAAGGTTCAAACCAATATGAACCAAAGGAATCCCTCGAGCTCCGCTTCGGTCCCAAGAAAGGATCTTCCCCGGATCCAAGATTATAATTTCAACATATCGACCTCAGAGCTGGTCGACGTCGTTAAGGGGACAGCCGGGGTAAGAATTCCCAAAGACATGAGAACCCCGGCAGACAAAAGGGATCAGAATCTGCATTGCGAGTTTCATGCAGATTATGGTCACAGAACCGAGGACTGCAAAGCTTTGCGCCTCGAGGTAGCTCACCTACTGAAAAAAGGAGTCTTGGCTCAATTCCTCACTGACAAGGGGAAAGATAATTTTTCAAAGAACCGAGGGGATGGGCAACCACCTCGAGCTCCACCCCCGGAGAGAGTAGTTAACGTCATCACCGGGGGGTCAGAAGTAAACGGCGTGAACTTCGCCGCAGCTAAAAAATTTGCTAAGCTCTCCATCACCATGGAGAAGAGGACCCGAGTTGGAGGTTCGGGCAAGGACATCGTGTTCGATGAGGATGACTGTGATGGGATGATGTTTCCCCATCACGATGCTCTAGTCATCATGCTAAGAATTAACAACGCTGACATCAAGAGAGTCTTGATTGACCCCGGTAGTTCAGTAAATATCATCAGCTACGGGGCCGTGAAGCAGATGTGGCTAAAAGGGGAAATCGTTCCCAAATCAACAGTGTTGGCTGGTTTTAACAACTCAACAGAGAAGACGTTGGGTGAAATCACGCTGAAGACATTCGCTGAGGGTGTCACCAAAGAGACAATGTTTCAAGTGATGCCCGAGGATTTGGCCTATAATGTAATCCTCGGGCGGCCATGGATCCACTCCATGGAAGCTGTTCCTTCCACTTTACACCAAGTGATCAAATTCCCAACGCCTTGGGGGGTTCGGTCAATTAAGGGGGAGCAGCGAGCAGCGAGGGAATGCTACTCGGTTGCGCTGAAGAGTGGAGTCGCCCCAAGCGGGCCCAAAAAATAGCAACCAACGCAACCAGGGTCGAGCGAGGCGAGCCTCCAAAATGAAATTGAAAAGATCCCGGCATGCGTGCAAGAGCCTCGGAAGCAAAAAGCCGAGGACTCTACCATTGAGGAGCTGAACTCTTTCACTCTATTGAAAGAATTCCCAGAAAGGAAAGTGCACATCGGCTCGGAGTTGGACCCGAAGTCGAAAGAGGCAATTATGGAAGTTTTAAGGTCCAACCATGACTGTTTTTCTTGGGCTCATTCAGACATGACGGGTATCGATCCGGAGATCATGACTCACAAGCTGAATGTAGACCCAAGGTTCACCCCAGTGAAACAGAAGAAGAGACCTCACGCCGGGGTAAAAAAGAAGGCAATCGAAGATGAGACCACGAAGCTGCAAGAAAATGGTTTCATCAGGGAGGTGAAATATCCCGAATGGCTGGCAAATGTGGTAGTTGTGCCGAAGAAGAATGGCAAGTGGAGAATGTGTGTAGACTACACCGACCTGAATAAAGCTTGCCCCAAAGATTCTTACCCATTGCCACAAATCGACAGGTTAATAGACTCCACGGCTGGACACAAACTATTAACTTTCTTGGATGCGTATTCGGGCTACAATCAGATCCTCATGGATCCTGAGGACGAAGAAAAGACCTCGTTCATCACTGACCGAGGTACATTCTGTTACAAGGTCATGCCCTTCGGTCTCAAAAACGCCGGGGCGACTTACCAAAGGCTGGTATGTCGCATGTTTAAGGAATATATTGGAAAGTCTATGGAAGTCTACATAGACGACATGCTCATCAAGTCGATCCAAATGGAGGATCACTTAAATCATCTGAGGGAGGCCTTTGCTGTGTTGAGACAATATGGCATGAAGTTGAATCCTGAGAAGTGCGCCTTCGGCGTTGGGTCTGGCAAATTCTTGGGATTCATTGTCTCTGAACGAGGCATCGAGGCTAATCCTGACAAAATCAGAGCTATTGAAGAAATCCCCGAGAAGCTTACCGGGGTGAAAGAAGTCCAACGCTTGACTGGCCGAGTCGCTGCCTTGAGTCGTTTCATCTCAAGGTCCTCGGAGCGATGCCACAAATTCTTCTCCGTTTTGAGAAAAAACACTCACTTCGAATGGACACCGGAGTGCGAACAAGCGTTGAAAGACTTGAAACAGTATTTGGCTAACGCACCGTTGCTTGCCAAGCCAAAAGAAGGTGAAACATTGCTAGTCTATTTAGCAGTGTCCGAGGTATCAGTAAGTGTTGTGCTGGTTCGAGAAGAGGATGGCAAGCAGCAGCCCATTTACTATGTGAGCAAGACACTCCTCGACGCTGAGACCAGGTATCCACATCTGGAAAAACTAGCTCTTGCTTTACTTGTTACCGCTCGGAAATTGCGGCCCTATTTTCAATGCCATCCAATAGCCGTAGTTTCAACCTTCCCTTTGAGAAATATTTTGCATAAGCCAGAGTTGTCGGGAAGACTGTCAAAATGGGCGGTAGAGTTAAGTGAATATGACATCACCTATCAGCCTCGGAACGCCATTAAGTCCCAAGTCTTGGCAGACTTTGTGGCAGATTTTAGCGTTGGAATCTTACCCGAGGCTGAAAAAGAAAACGCCGAAGCTAAAGGAACAACCCCGGGCTTATGGATACTCTATACTGATGGAGCAACCAACTCCAAAGGTTCGGGGCTGGGCATAGTCTTGAAAGCACCCACCGGGGAGAAAATCAGACACTCAGTTCGGTTCAAGAAAGTAACCAACAACGAGGCAGAATATGAGGCGGCTTTAGCAGGTTTAGAGTTGGCCAAAGAAATGGGGGTTGAAAGAATCGAATTGAGATGTGACTCTCAGTTAGTGGTGAACCAAATCCTCGGTGATTACACGGCTCGTGAGCCCAGAATGCAGTTATACCTAGATCGGGCACAAAGGATCTTGACCCAATTCCAAGAATGGCAAGTTAAACAAGTGCCTCGGGAAGAGAACACCGAGGCTGATGCCTTGGCAAATCTGGGTTCGGCTATTGATGAAGCTCACTCGGGGACTGACTCGGTGGTCCGGCTATTATCTGCGCAGATGAGAGAGATGAAGCTGCAAGTCAACTCGGTGGACAACCGATGGGATTGGCGAAGTAAATTCATCTCCTATTTCGACTCGGGGACTGTCCCCCAAGATAAGAAAGAAGCGAAGAAGCTAAGGACCCAAGCTGCCTCGTATCACATGGTCGAAGGAAATCTATACATGCGGCCCGATGGCCAAATGTTTGGGTCCCGATGAGGCAAGATACGTGATGGCAGAAGTGCATGAAGGCGAGTGTGGCAACCATTCGGGGGCAAAGTCCTTGGTACGAAAGCTATTAAGAGCTGGGTATTACTGGCCCACTATCAGTACCGATGTGAGGGATTTTGTGCAAAAATGTGACAAGTGCCAACGCCATGGGCGGCTGATCCACCAACAGGCCGAGCCTCTTCATTCGGTGGTGTCGCCATGGCCCTTCATGAAATGGGGAATGGACGTTGTTGGACCATTGCCCAAGGGAAAAGGTGGTGTTCGTTTCATCCTGGTATTGACTGATTACTTCACCAAATGGGTGGAAGCAGCGGCTCTCACCGAGGTTAAGCAAAAGCAAGTAATCGACTTCATCAAAAAGAACATCATCTACAGGTTCGGGGTCCCAAGAGAAATTGCTTGCGACAACGGCAAGCAATTCATGGGGACTGCTATCACCAACTTCTTCAAGCAGTGGGGTATCAAAAGAATAGCTTCGACTCCCTATCATCCAAGCGCCAATGGCCAAGCCGAGTCTTCAAACAGGATCATAATTGAGAATCTCAAGAAAAGGCTCGATGAGAAAAAAGGTCCTTGGCCTGAGGAGTTGCACGGGGTTCTGTGGGCCATGCGAACGACTGAAAAGAGCAGCACCGGGGAGACTCCCTTCTCTTTGGCGTATGGCATGGACTCTCTTATCCCCGTAGAGGTGGGCAAACCAAGCCTTCGGTATGCCCATACGGCCGAGGACGCAAACCAGGAAGCAATGCGCATTGAGTTGGATCTGCTCGAAGAAAAGAGGGAGCTAGCTTTGGTTCGGTTGGTTGCTCAAAAGAGACAGATTGAAGCGTATCTCAACAGAAAGGCTAAATTCAGGGACTTCAAGGTCGGGGATTATGTGTTGAAAACCGTGAAGCAATCAACCAAAGAAGAAAACGGGGGAAAGCTCATCGCAAATTGGGAAGGACCCTACAGAGTCAAGGCAATTGTTGGAAAAGGCTCTTATCAAATCAAAAGTTTGCAAGGAGAGCCCGAACCGTTGAATTGGAATATCTCCAACTTGAAGCGGTACTACTTCTAGTCGAGGTAAATATCTTCAAACTTTTTAAATCAAACAGCCCCGAGCCGAACTCCGCTCCCATGGCATTAACAAAAAAATGTACTAACTTACCCCTCGTTCCGTCTTTTTGCTTGACCTTTTCAGGAAGCGAACCGAACCGATTCCAGTGCTCGGATCTTCATCAAGATTCACAACCGAACACTGGGGGGGAGTAAGAAGGGGTTGATATCGAGGTCGGCATCGAGCCTCCCAACCGAAGCTTATCTATCCGACAACCGGGGACTAACGCCCGGGGACTAGATTTAGTACATTGTAAATTAGCCCGGTAGCGGCGTGTTTGTCAGTTTGCTTTTATTTAAAAATTCTACCCAAGGTCCGTTTCGGCTTGGTTTTATGTACATAGCCTTTCGGCTCGTCAATATCAATAAGAACGACTTCGGTTACACTCATTTTATCTATGTAAATCTTACATTTTGAAGCCGCGTAATGCGTCGACCCGAGGACGAGACGTCGCCCTAGGTTCGCATCGGTCAAATTCTGTTTAAATCTTGCAAGATCAAAGTGTTCGATATGCTTGAAAGGCCATTACACAAAATAAGGATGCAAATATTTTTTACTAAAAGCCCGAAGGCTGAATATATACATTCTCAAAAAGACCCGAAGGTCGAAAGTACAAACTCAAAAGCCCGAAGGCTTGCAAAAGAAGTGCTAAAAGTAATTCAGGCCTCAGGAGAACCACCTCCATCCCCGGAGCCCTCTTCGGCCTCTTCATCTTCCTCATCTTCATCATCGCCGCTCGAGGCCTCACTTGAAAGAAGATCCTCGATGATAGCTTGAGCTTCGGCTGCTTTAGCTTCGGCCTTCTCAATCTCCTCATCAAGGTTAAGCTCCCCGGCGCGACACCGCTTGAGCAACCTTAACCGAGACTTGATGATGGCCCACCGCTTGTCGAGCTCGGCCCTTTTCACCTTGAGTGCAGCTTTATCCTTTCGGGCCGCAATTTCATCTTTCAGGGCAACGATCTGATCATCCTTGGCTGAAAGCTTGGAAGTCTCGCCCTCTAGCTTCTTAATGTGAAGCAGATGATCTCTCAGCTGCTCTTGGTGCTTTTTGGCCATATTAACCGCCTCGGTTTTGGTTCGTGACAGCTCATCGCTCAGCCTCGCGACTTCCTCTCCCAGCCTCGAGCGTTCGGCTTCAAAATCATCACCGAGGATCTTAATCTTGGCTTCGGAGTTCGCCTCAGCTTCGCGTAAATCGGCCTGGGACTTAGCTAAATCAGCTTTCAGCAGAGCTATCTGAGCATTGAACTTATCTTTTTGCTGATCCCATAGGCGAGCCACGCGCCGAACCTCAGCGGTCCTCGAGGACTCAACCTCGATGGCTTTCAAAGAAAGGATGAAAGTCTGAGCAAAGGCCAAATAAACCGAAATCAGAAATAACCCGAAGGTAAAGATGCAAATCAAATTCTTTTGGTCTCTTGAGAGTTTTTAATATGACGAAACTTACCCTTACTGCGTTGGAGGCCAGGGTACTGTATAACTGGCCCGAGGTAAACTCTTGCATGAGCCTATCCTCGGTTGGCCCTAACAAGGGTGTAAGCCTAAAGAGATCCTCGGGGCTGCACCCAAGCAGATTTGAAGAGATTGGCACCTCAAGTTTCCGATAAGACCCCACCGAGGAAGAAATCCTCGCGGGTTCGGAATGCGCTCTCACTGATCCAGAGCCAGCCTCCCCAACAAACGCAGCAGCACCCGCCTCAGTAACTTTAGCCTTGCCCTTGGCTTTTTCTGCAGCAGAGGCGGATTCGGGTTCTTGACCCTCAAGGTCAACGACTTCCACTCCCCTTTGAGCCCATACTCCAAAAGCTTCATCCCCGGGCTCATCCACCAATCCTCGGCGCTTTTCCGCCACAGCTGCAGGCTGGGGAGGAATCTCCGCCTCGGTGCGAGGAGCCACCGAGCGGGACGACTTCTTCGACGTAGCCCTCTTCCGCTTCACGCCTACGAACGAAGGAGAAATCAAAAAACATTGGAACAGGAAGAGAACGATACTTAACAACGTGAGCCGAGGACAAGAGTTACCTTTGGAAGTCCCTTGATCGGGGGTTCCCTTGGAAGTTTTAGAAGACTTGGAAGCCTTCAATCCTTTGTACTCCCCGGCTACCGCAGCCAGATCATTGTCAGACTCGGTCTCTTCATCATTTTTCTTCTTTTCTTCCTTCTTCTTCTTACTCTTCTTGGTGTTAGCGGCACGATTTGGAAAACCTGACACCGAGGGAAAGAAAGTCAGAAAAATCCCAAAGTTAACCACTATTAAAACACCATCAAAACTCACCGTGCCTCTTGCACTGCCAACCGAATTCGGCAGCCATATTCATCCATGGCCTCTCGGGGCGGATACGAGCCCCGGTCATTGCCTTAACCCATGCTGTCAAGCCTGCCGGGGGCACGATGTCTACCTTGTTGGCTGAAAAAGAAACAAAGGGACAAAATCAATAAAGTATGGATAAACGACCGAGGAGTAAAACTTGGAAGGCAGTGTAACTTACGCGTGTTGTTCCACCGCTCGGGGAAATTGGGCTCGGCAGATAAGACCCTCGTCTCCAGCAAGATGAACCGCTCACTCCAGCCTCGGTCTCCGTGATCCTCACTCTTGTGGAGGAGAGCAAATTTGCCTCGGTTATTGAGTGCCACCACCCCGGCTTTGTGGAAATAAGGGTAGTAAAGGGAAATAAGGTGTTGAAAAGTGAAGTCCACCTTCGCCTTTTTGCTTAGCCAATCCATGCATTGGACGACTCTCCAGACACAGGGGCCAAGTTGGGCCAGACACAAATTATAGGCCCGGCAAAAGTCATCGATGACTTTGTGGACAGGAAGACTGAAGCCGATGGTGAATGGGTAAGTATAAGCAAAAGACATACCCTCAATATTGTGGCATACCTTACTTGTCGGATCGGGGATAACAACCTTGACCTCGGGCTCAAATCGACACTCCCTCCGAACCCGCTCAGTGTGAGCTTGTGTAATGAGGGTTGGGGTAGTGTTCACGGGAACATTCCTATGCTTCCCCTCCTGCTCAGCCGTCTGAGTTTGTAATTTCAAATCCTTGGAGTTATCGAAATGGGAGGGGATTATTTGATGCGGCTCAAGCTCCTGCTCGAGGGGAATCACAGGACCCGAAGATCCCCCCTCGGTAGCAGTCCCTTTCTCTCCACCGCCCTCGGCATCGCCGTCCTCGGCGCCAACATCCTCACCATCCCCTCCATCGTCGTCGTCTCTAAGGAGGGCATCACTGAAACTGCGTAATGCGGCGTCGTCCAACACGGCGTCGTCTTCGCCTGAAGCGACTTCCTCCTCCACCGCCAGTTGGCGCATCGCTCTCATTTTACAGCGCGTCACGCCCCCAACGCCAGACGACACCTCACCTCCTTCAACCACAGTTGTGGCGCCCACTGGTGCTACGGCAGCGGCGTCGCCGCTAGCGACGGCCGCGACTAAAGGTAGAGCTCGCACCCTCTCACCCGAATCACTGGAATCTTGCCTGGAGATTGTGGTAGACATGACAACAATATCGGAAAGGGAAGCTTTTTGTGAAATCAGAAAGTTGAGAAAGTTTGAATGAGTTCTTAAGCTCTTGGCACTATTGATCGCTAAAAGGTAAATGGGAAAGAGTTTGATGAAATGCTCATTTTATAGGTATGGAATACGAAGGGACGATGACGTCAGCGTCATCATTGTAACGTTGGAGAAAATAAAATTTGCGGCGCGACAGTTCGGTCAACCCACGGATGAACGCCACGTGTCCACGAGAAGTGACCTGATGGGACACGAACCGTTGGCAGATTTTGAAACGCTTGGATAGGATCGAGCCACGTCGCTTCCCGCTAAAACCTCATTCCACTCCTCGGTCACCTCGGTAGTCAACCGAGGAGTGGGGGGACTATCTGTATTGGGTAAAAATCGACCCACGTCGATTTGCCCCGGTCACGCAAATCTCAACGACCGAACACGTCGCGACTAAGCAATCGCCGAGGCGGTTGAGCGAGTCGCCGAAGCCTTGGAACCGAAGGTGCGTTACCGAAGGCGAGCCGTGAGCTGAGCTTCGGTAACCATCACCTCGGTCAAGCAACAGGGCCAAGTCACCGAGGTCGTAAACTCTCACCTCGGTGGACCCCCCTCGGTTCGTCCGGCTTTGCAGCCCACTACTTCACCCCACTAACTCAGCCACTACACCTCAAGATCGTGGGACAACATGGCGATAGATAGTGGAGATCATGGGCAGAGGCTTACATCTATAAATAGCAGTTCATTTCATGTAAACGGGCATTCAGAAATACATACCGAAACTCTGCCCAAATTTGTACTGAACATCCATATATTGAAAGCAAGTTATTTTACGCATTTTTCGTCTATTTCGTGCATTATTTACCTCTTTGATACAAAGATTTGCTTATATTCGAATCCAAATTTGATTTGTGTACCTAAAAACGATTTAGGCCCATACAAAGGCCTCACTGACTTTCTTGTTCACTATTTGTTGTTGCCGGATAAAAATCACGTAAGGTTTCGTCCCACAAATCTCGGCCTTTCTAAGGGACAACTTTTCCATTCCTTTGTTCCGTGTGGCAGAAGAACTTTAGGAATATGATGGAGAGTGTGGAGGTGCATCTCCAGCCACAAAATCAGGGGTAGCTTCAATTGCTACTTCGTTTTGAGTTGAGGAACATTAATCAAATCTGCCATGTCATAACACAAAAACAAACAATAAAGAGATTAAGCTTCTAGATAAATCAGCTAGATCTTGAAATAATACTTTTATTTAAGCCCCCCAGTGGGCGCTTAATCAAAAAATTCTTGTTTAGTCAATAACAATTAATTTTATATTTAATAGATTAAAATAAGGTGTTATATCGAGATTAATGATTCTCTTTAGAGTTAAATTTAACTAACAAACGAGTCTGTGAGCTTAATCAAGCGTGAGAAGCGATAATATGTTAATGAAGTAAAGAGAAAAAAGCAATCTTACTTAATATAGGTCCATAAGATCCAGATGAGAGCTCGAATATTCAATATCCTAGTACAAATCAACAGAGTAATAGTAAGAAGTGTGGTATTGATATAATTTTCTATTCTTTATTATGAATTAGAATTTTCCTCATACAAGCGTACAGAGGCAGGTGTTGTTTTAGTCCTCGGGCAGTAAATCCAATTTGAAGCCTCCGGATCTATGGCCAACATCATTGTGATAACAGTCCCTAACACTTAACCCAGTAACTTTCTTACTACCCTAGGTTCACGTCATCATCCTTTGACACGTCACTTGAAACCAGCATTCTCAGTTATTATTATATGTCCGGTCATGTAACTTTTTTAGCATGGTACCATTTTTCACCAATGCAATGTATAACGACTCGACATTTTAACCGCACTTTTAAATTATTCCTTTAATTGTGGATCGCGTAATTCCAACCTATTTCATATTAAATCAAATATTATGTGACATATACTTTCAATATATATGTATAAATATATATAGTTGGAATATTATTTACATATATATGAGAATTAAATAGTTACTAGTGGGTCAAATTCATATTACATTTAAGGGATTATTACGCCATGTAACCATTCCCAACACTTATCCACTTTTTGTAACCATATTTTGTCTTTTTTTCTTTCTTTTTCTAGCATATTTTCTCAAATATAATTTGATGATATAAATATTTAAAAAATATAAAACAAATATATGCGCGTATATATGTGTATAGAAGTTATATATAAAGAATATCAATCTAATTATATGCCATATTTTAATTATAAATCAAATTTTAAATATAAATATTGTAGCTAGATTATGTTAGTGCTAGGTAACTTATTTATATGGTATATTGAAGCTATTTATGTGGAAATCTCTACATTTAATAGGTGAAAATTTGATGACTAGCCAATTTTCGACACGTTAAATGAATTCCATCCACAGTTTCAAAATTCATTGAAGAATAGCCAATAATGACTCATTGAAGATTTCAGAAAAAACCTTTGGAAAAAGGTAGATTTAGATGAAGAACATTTTGAAACAGTCATATGGTTTGATATGGAACTTGGAACAAGCAAAGGGGTCCCTATAAAAAATACCGATGATTTAATCAGATGTTTACACTTGATGAAGAACAATTCCGAGTATAGGAGTAGACGTTTCATAATTGACATTACACAACGATCTCCACAGTCTGAGAGAGTTGATTACACTGAAGGCCAAATGATAATTCAAATAGACAACGATGATGCTTCTGAAGGAATAGTTTTAACGCCTCTGTCTGTCGAAGCTGTAGCAGTACATCAACAGTTAATGCATGATGAAAACACAGAACAACAACTTGTAAATCTTCAACTTCCTGAGACATCAAGTGCTGCAAAAAAGAGAAAGAGGTATTCAAGGAAGAAAATAAAAGAATCTCCTCGTCCAATATTGAAAGAACATGCAGATTTGGACGACGTCAAGGTTGGATCAATTTTTTTAAACAAACAGTGTGTCACTAAATGTTTCCAGACAATTGCAATTGCACACTATTTTGAATTCAAGGTATTGAGATCAAGCACAACGAGATATTCACTGGCGTGCATGAATGAAAAATGCGAGTGGACTGTTCGATCTTCCAGAATTAAACAGTCCACACTGTTCAAAATACTGAAGTTTCAGAAGAATCACACTTGCTCAGTGGATGATAGAAAAAGAGACCAAAAACATGCTACGTCGAAGATTGTCCGAGATGAGATAGTTGAGAATCTGAGAGACGATAATTATCCTGTTAAGCCTAATTTTGTTGTTGCAGAGATTAGAAGGAAAATGAGAGTTGAAATCTCTTATAATAAGGCATGGTGTGCTATAAAAGAAGGAGAGTCTTTAATTAGAGGGACACCTGAGGAGAACTTTCAGAAGTTACCAACATATTTATATGTGCTAAGAGACATTAATCCAGGCTCACACGTTGCTCTTCAAAGAGATGCTGAGAACATGTAAAAAAAGAAAAAGAAAATGTGTACTTATATATTTTTGTGTAGAATTCCAGTAATCCCTATTAAAAAAAGCCTGAGACTGCACTGTTATTTATTGGAGTCCTATCACAAAATGCTGTGACGTCGTAATTATGTATAAGTAAGGTTCTAGTACTAAAACCTGAGGCTCAAAATTTTATCATGCATTTTACTGATAAACACTGCAATTGTATTATAAAGGTTCATATATATATTTTTTTGCTTGTGCGGCATCTATTCAAGGCTGGAAACATTGTAGACCTGTGATAGTTGTCGATGGAACATTCCTCAAGGGAAGATATTCAGACACACTATTGGTTGCAGTGACGAAAGATGCAAATAACCAAATCTTCCCACTTGTCTTTTGGAGTTGTGGACTTAGAAAATAATTTAGCATACAATTGGTTCTTTAGGCAGTTGTGCATTGCACTTGGTTGCCGTGAGAATTTACTGTTCCTTTCAGATCGTAATTCTGCAATTGCAAATGAGATTACAAATGTATATCCTGAATGTGCGCATGAGATCTGTGTATATCATCTGGAAACGAACCTTAACAAAAGGAACGTGAGTCCCGCAGTGATAAGTATATTCAATAGTGCATGCCGGGTCTACACGATTGCAGAGTTTGAAAAAGACATGAATCAGATGAAAGAAACGGATAGGGCAACCTATGATTACCTCATGGAAGAACCACCAGAGAGATGGACTAGAGCTTGCTGTCGAAATCGAAGATATGACATGATGACGTCAAATATTTTGGAATCCATGAATAATGCTCTTTTACATGCTCGGGGGAAATCAATACTGTCAATGGTGGACAACGTAATGAACAAGCTACAGAGCTAGTTTTAAGAGAGACGGAAGAGCATGCAGGATATTTTCTTTGCAACATCAAAATGGACAGATGATGAATTGAAAAATAAAATAAAAAAAGCATACAGAATGAATGTGAGTATATCAAATAATACATTATTTTTGGATGCGATTTGTGTTATGTCAATGATAATTCATGAAGTCCAGAAAAAAAGTCTGGGACTTACCAAATATTTTGCTGCAGTCCCATTATGAAACATAATGGGGACTTGTTAGTGTGCACAGATTTTGTGCTGGGACTACATGGTATCCAAAGCAGGGGATACAGTAAATTGCAGCATTATATCTGTTATGCTAGTTATTTATTTATTTTTCTTTTTACTAAATAAAAACTAGTCAAGTAGTCTTATACATGACATTTTTACAGGTTGACCGGAGTATGGAACAAAGCTTTAAAGTAACAGATGAAGGGAGGGAATTCACTGTTTGTTTGAAGAAGAAAGAATGTCAATGCCTCAAGTTCCAGATGGATAAAATGCCTTGTGAACATGCACTTGCTGCCATAGACAAAATACACCTACACAAGTCCGATTATTGCTCTACATGGTATAAAAGAGAAACATAGTTAAAACAGTATGAAGCGGAAATCAACACTGTTGGACATGAAGAATCATGGGTTGTACCTGATAGCATTAAAGAAGAGATAACAAAACCCCCATATTTTAAAGTTAAGGCCGGTAGAAGGCAGGAGAAAAGATTTGTCTCCACTGCAGAATATGTAAGACAAAAGGAAAAACAATGTGGGATATGTAGAAAGCATGGATAACTCCCAATAAAAACAACAGGACATCCTACAGACACACTCCAGTACTTCATCCATATTCAAAGAAATATAACTCCCAATAAAAACAATAGGTATCTCTCTATTTGCATTTTATTTTTTAATTCTATTTTACTGCAATTCAACACCCAAAGCTGCTATGTTAAAATTTTTCTTTTTTTTTTTTTTGTTTTTCAGTTAGGAATCCCGTCGTCACTAGATAGATAGAAGACCATTCTTCTCTATTTTCATCCAGTCGCAACAATTCCAAAGTCAAAAAAGGACTATTCACTTATAAGCTCTTTTTTTTTTTAAAAAAAAAAAAAAATTTAGTTCCTCTGTATTCTTTGACAAGGATTATATTATATAAAAAATACACTTTTCATTTGTGCTGTGCAAAATAGTTGTCTCGATTTATCTATTTTCTAGTTATCTTACTTATTGAACAACAAACATTTTTATCTTACTTGATAATAAAAACACAGTACTTAAAAAAACGAAAACACAGTTCTTAATACGAAAATCACTGTTCATAATTCATCAACTGCTCAAAAACTTATAAACAGACATGAAATAAAAAGACAAACAAACATCCCACATTAACTGAGAAATACATAAAAACTAATTCAATTACAATAGGCTTCTGGGCTGATCCTACATCTTCTTCACTGCTGCCATCATCATCATCATCATCATCATCATCATCATCATCATCATCATCATCATCATCATCATCATCCTCATCATCATCATCATCGTCATCATCCTCATCATCATCGTCGTCGTCGTCGTCATCATCATCATCATCATCATCATTATTGTGGACATGACCATCATGACGGTTTACTAATGAAATTTCAAAAAACATAGTGGCAACACCGTTGTAAACCTCATGAACAACGTGATTAAACCGAAGCATATCACCCAGTCTATAGCCTTTATGCCGAAGCATCTCCTTCCATCCTTGAATGTCCCTTCCCAGCCTTGAACTTCATTTCATAATCTGTGTCATCATTTTCACAAAGTAAAAGTGCATTTCCATTGACATTTGGCAGCTTCTATTTCCAAATCTCTGGAAAGATCTGAAAAATAAACTTTCATAGTTAATAGAAAAATAAACTTTCACAGTTAATAGAAAAATCAAAGACATTGAAAAATTAGATGAATAAAATATAAAAAATAATTTATGAATTTTTTTAACATACAAAATCATCTCTTTTGAAGTATGATTTTGTAATTCTCATAGTGAAATCGCCTAGTTCCTCCCAACGATCGTCCTCCATATTATTGTTTTGATGAAAAAATAAATTAGTTTCCAATTAGTTGTTGTTTACTTCAACTGCAAAGCCTTATTTATAGGCTAGGAGTTGCTAACTTTTATTCAACTGTTATGGTCAAAGAGAATATGTATAGTCAAAAATAGATTAAATATCATTATAAATGTAGTAAAAAAAAGCTGTGTTTCTATGTTCTTCCCTATGTTTCTTCCAGTTCGAGGTCTTCTCGTATGCCAATGTTATCCTGGTAAAATGCTAGTACCTGAGATATTTCTTGACACACTCTTAAAAATTGGAACAACTTATATATTTGCGATAACGTCTCAGGATAAAAATCTTGAGCACCCATGTGCCTTAAACTACTGGCCCTAGCATAAAAATCTGGGGATTAGTATTACGTTGAAGCAAAGTTCAATTACAATATCCTGTAGCTATGCTATATTTTAGCTTATAAAACTGCACTTCAAAATCACACCCTGTTGTCCAGCATTAAATGCTGGAGCTTAGTATTACGTTGAAGCAAAGTCCCATTACAATATCCTGTAGCTATGCTATATTTTAGCTTATAAAGCTAAATTAACCCGCCATATAATGGGGGATAATTTGTAAAAGAATAAAATGTAACATTTGAAACTGTCGAAACACTGCCCAATAACATTAATTTATCAACAGAAGAGTTGTTAGTTGTCACCTTAATTACCTACTAATGTAAATGGTCCATTTGCTACCAGATAAAATATTAAGGGGGAAAAAGAAAAGAAAAGAGGAACTCGAAATTCGTCTGGACGATGCAAATTAAAGGGGTATGGTGTGGAGGAGAAGGGTTTTGGGCAGGAAGTTCTAATCAGAAATGCTGGGGCATGTATTGCTGGGACTATACATAAACATTATTTAAGAGTCAAACATTTTACACACAACACAAAAGGCAAACTTACAACCATTTTCATTAACAGTAACATAAAAATTACATAAAAGCATACTTCTAGAAACACAAAAGAAGTAACCTCAAGTACAAGAAAAGATAAATTACACTTGCTTCACACACCAATTGCAGGGGATCTGCCATTACCTTATGCAATTCCATCAGTTTTTCGTAATATTATTGCTGCGTATACCTTAAATTCCACAACTCATCTTCACATTTCTTTCTGAATTCGTTCAAGGATTCCACCTGATTTTTCAGAATGTCAAAATGCCAACAGAGGTTTGTTGGTATTGAAGGCAAGTTCGTAACATGCCTTTGAGTTGATGGTCCATGACCATTCTGGAAAACCTGTCCTCCATTAAATGGTCCGTGGCCATTCGATGGTCCGTGGCCATTCTCCATAGATACTTTTTGATCAGATAGTATTTGACACAATTTTTTTTTCAATAACAAAAATGACAGACTGGATTCCTCTCTATCTGTTTTATGGGAGGGAATTTATATACATTGCCATTGTTTATAAGAGTCACTTCTGGAAATTCTGAAAAGGTACAATGTGTATTTTGCCATCAGTTCTGATAAGTCACACTATTTACAATGGGTCACACTTTTTAATAGGTTTTTGAATTAGTTTGTGTGTTGTCCAACATTAAATGCTGGGGCTTATAAAGATGCACTTCAAGATCACCCCCTGTTATCCAGCATAAAAATGTTGGGGCTTCGTGTTACGTTGAATCAAAGCCCCATAACAATATCCTTGGGCTTGGTGTAAAAATGCTGGGGCATGTATTGCTGGGACTATACATAAACATTATTTAAGAGTCAACATTTTACACACAAACAAAGGCAAAGTTACAACCATTTTTATTAACAGTAACATAAATATTACATAAAAGGATACTTCTAAAAACACAAAAGAAGTATCCTCAAGTACAAGAAAGATAAATTACACTTGCACCACACACATGGAAGCATAAAAACATAACACTCCGAAACACATAAAAAGAAAAATATAGTAAAACATTAATGATTACTAGGAACAGGAGAGCTAGAACCAGAGGTTGAGTCTGTAAAGTTCTGCAATTCAATGTCCATGAGTTTGTCAAAAAGTCGATCCATATATTTACTGTTTTCTCTCTGAAAGCTACAAAAAATTTAAATAACACATCCAAGTTATTCTTCACGACTGATACCTCAATTTTCAAAAACTCAAGATCACTTTTCAAATTCCTAACATCATTATTCAACTGGCGCTATTGTTGTCTTCTTACTTCATCATTGCAAGCCATTTTTTATTTTATGCTTTTTTATTTTTCCTTTTTTTTTTTGGAATAGTATTTTGTTTTGTACAAGTGAAAAAACCACACCATTGTCTAATTTATAGAAAAAAAAAAACTCAAAAAACCTGTAAAGAATATTTCTTCTATTAAGCTGATATTGTAACTCAAAAAAAGCTGTAAAGATTCTGACACGAGCCGGAATCCGGTTAGGCCGTGCGGGCACCCGACATCCTCCCCTTGACCTGTCGGGTGAACCCTTACCAATTAAATTAGGAAAATAAATATAATAATTCATAAATAAGGACAAGACTTAAAAAAAACACAGACATACTGATACCTCTAAGCTGTACAAAAGAAATTACAGCTGTATAATAATTCACTCGTTTGCACATTGTTGTCCATGGAATGACGTCCTTGCTCCTTTGCATAGCCAAAGAAGGTGCACTAGTAGGAACTTGGCCCCTTGCCCAATAAGGCACAAAGTCATAAACCCTTTGCCCTATGCCCACAAGATACGCATCCTTCATCACACTATATTGTACCCTCTTCCCCTCCAACCACGGCTCACCTATCCACACATCAACATGACGCATGGGATACACATCACACCACACATAGCATTTATAATTCCTATAAGATATGAGTACCCGAGCCTCCTTAGAAACCCTCACTCCATCATACTCATAAGGATGCTCTAGCTTATGGCATGGTATCCTAAGCCTATTAACCAAAGAGGTGCTAATACAATTGGCATCGGTATCACCAATCTTGAGCAAGTATCCTCTAATACCATTTACCTCAACAACGAACCTACGCCTACCCAAGTTTTGTAGATTGACATCCAAATGAGAACTTGGACGCCCACAAGTGTCAACACCAACAACTTGGGTCTTCCTTATCCCTCTACTAGTGGCAACACCACTAGAACAATCTCCACTTCCCGTCACTCTCCCAACACTAGAGATGTTGTTGGAAGTCGAGGAAGGAACCTTGCCATGAAACCCATAAGTTCCTCTCACCTTGGTTCCATAGCCCATAGTACTACTCCTACTACAACCATCCACGCCCTTCACGGTATATAACCCCTTTGTATTAAAAGCAACACCATCTCTCAAACCAACCTCCACATAGAAATTAGAAGCATTAGGTTGTTTAGCGTACCTAGAAGCTGCAAGCTTCTTCTTTCCCACGAAACAACCACCACTTCCTCCCATACTAATGGAAGGACCTCTACTACTCCCTTGCTCACCACTAGCAACACAAAGAGAAGATGCAAATGAAGAATTCATATACTAACCTCATCATCAACTCTATCTAGGTCACTATCAACATTATCAAAATCTTCACAAGAAGAGTAAGTAGGATCAATGTATCTTGAAGCGTCACCATCTTCACATTCTTGACTAGAAGCATAAGGATCAACACATTCATCATCACAAGCCTCATAGTCTTCATCAAGCTCATGATCATCATAGTGAACCGCTTCGTCTCCATAGGAGCCATGGTTTCCATCATAGTAATGGCCATCATCCTCATCATAGGAACCATAGTCTCCATCATCACCATACGAGCCATAGCAACTCGTATCATACCCACATAAGTCATAATCCCCGCAATCAATATCCGACATCTTTGCAACTCCAAAAGATCAAACCTCCCAAAATTCACTCCCTCACGTGTATCACTCAATTTATGAACACTCAAGAGCGAGGCGTTAAAAACTTAGGAACCAAGGTGATCACAACTAGTATGTCCATGTTAAAGTTCGGAATGGAGTTAATGAGACTCAATGGACGGACGGTTATTTAAAGTGCGCACTTGAGGCCAAAAGAGAATCTACGACTCTTCTTTGAATTCTTGTCTCCTCTACGCACGAATACTCTAATACGCTAAAGGATTAGTGTCTTTCAAGTAGGCCAATTACCTTAGAAACACTAACCAAGAAGCCCGTGGGCGATTAACAATAAAAAACCTACGAAAAATAACTACCCGGTTGCACTCCAGAAAGAGGCGCTTCGCCTCAAACCAGAGGCGCTCCGCCTGGAAAAAGTCCAGAGAGCAGCCCAGAGGGAGGCGGTCCGCCTCAAAATATAGGCGGTCCGCCCTGTGTATTTTCCTGCAACTTTGCAAAACGCGTTTTTGGCTCGTTTCAAATCCAACGTTTTCGACTTGTTTTCAATTCTAATGATACCCAAAGATGTATATGATGATTCTAAACATTCCCCAATAGGTTTAAACCCAAAACAAACAACAATCAATCGATTTTGATTCTTGAGCAAAATTCTAGGGTTCTTGAAAATTTTGGAGATTTCAATTCTTCAATTTTTGAATTACACTACCAAATCTTGTAATTTTAGTACCAAAAGAACGGGAATCACACAAGGAACAAACCCCAATGATTTTCAATGAATGGGTGTTCCAATCCAACAAGTTCCACCGAATTTTGTGAAATTTTCAAGTTTTTCAAATTTTTTTTTGTTTTCTTCAAATTTTCAAGAACAAGAACAACAAACACAAAGATAAAGAGTCACGATCGAGGGTTTGTAAGAACAAAACCTATCTGTGCTCTGATACCAACTGATGCAGGGAAAAATACGTGGAAGCTAGCTAAACAATAAACGAGTGGAAGCAAGTAAATTTGATAACGAGATATCAAAGATATCGAGAAGTTCAAGACTAGGAAGACAAGAATTAGAAGAAAGAACGGATAAACAATTCAAACAAGAATTTAATTATCCAAAGGGAGAAAGTGAAACTCGAACCTTACAAGGATTTCACACTAGCGATGAATCTCCATAGGTTCCAAGTTAACGAGATACATGAAGCCTCGGGCTACAACAAGAAAGGCTTGGCCTTCTCTCAATTCTCTCTTCTCTAAATTCAATACAAGGTAAGTTATGAAATGAAAGACTAAGTGTGGCTTTTATAATTTTCCCACACTCCTAAGTGAAATGATTAAAAGCCCCTAAGTCTAATTAAAACAATAGAAGTCACTCAGGGCTATAGTAGTAATTACACAACAAAATAGTGCAAAAACTCGGATGGGGCTTCACATCACACACTAGGCACCCCGCCTAGCATCAGTGGGCGGCCGCCCAAGCATGGTGGCAGACGGTGGGTGGTCCGCCCCTCTCTCAGAGGCGCTCCGCCTCAGAAAGTCCAGAGAGCTGCACTTCACTAGGCGGTCCGCCTGGTTTTCAGGGCGGTCCGCCTCTTCCTGTAGCTTCTTGAGGCTCCTAAATTTGTGTCCCTCGAGCCTCTCCTTTGGTGCCTATGTGCTCCTCCTTCCTTGGCGCTCCAATGTATGATCTTCAAGACGCTTCCGGAGCCCTTGACTTGTATCCTTTGTGCTCTTCAAGCTTGGCTCGTGATAGTTGGGAACTAGGCCAATTTGGACTGCATCAAGATTTCTCTTGTTAATGTAAGTTATTGTATCTTTAGCTTGTTGTCAGAGTATATTTGATTCGCTAAAGTTATTTAGCTACTTTCCAGAGTATATTTGATTCTTTAGAGAAATTTAGCTCCTTGCCGGAGTATATTTGATTCGTTATTGAGATTTATCTCCTTGCCGGAGTGATAGTGATTATCTTTAGGTACGTTTGGTGCCTATGTATGACTTATTATATTGTAATTGCTGGTTGTTGGTATTTGAGATATGATTTGTTTTGGATAGGTCAATTTACAAAGGAAACTCTGGCGAATTTTTATTTAAATTTAAGGACTAATCCAAATTTTGAGATCATTTTAGGTTATGAGTTGTAGATTGCTCGTGGTCTATTCATGTATGTGGGATCGATTGTTGACTCTAAGTCGGAATTTCAGTCTATTTTAAAGATGAACTTATGTTTAATTGGGGGAGAATATAACGGCTCGACATTTTAACAGCACTTTTAAATTATTCCTGGTTGTTATCTGCTCCTCGCTTCTCCCAAACTAGCTTATCTATTCTTCGAGGTGGCTAGCCTGCTCCACTTATTGAGTCATTTCGACTTACCCTTGTTGTTTCTTATTGTTGCCTGTTTGTTTTGGCAGGTTTTGCTCTTGGTCCGAGTTCATCATTTGAGTGAAGAGCAAAGACGACTTTAGCTGTCACCATGAGCCAGCTCTTGTCTAGGACGGCCACCAATTTTAGTTTTATTTTGATAGTTTAGTCTTGCTCCCTTCGGGAGATGCATGTATCTCTTTTGCTCTCATAAATGTCTGGTCTGGAGAGCCCTAAACCTAGTATATTGGGTAGTAAGCTGTAATTCCTTATGTACAACTTATACATAAGTATATTTATGTTTCTCTGAGTCTTGTTTCCTATTTGTGAGTTGGTTTTATATTTATTTTTCTGTTTCAATTGAAAAGGATTCGCCCGACGGGTCTAGGGTAGGATGTCGGGTGCCCTTACGGTCTAGCAGGAAATTCGGGTCGGGTCACTATGCCATTTTTCATAAAAATTATAAAAGGACCTTATTTTTTGATATAATAACATCTGGCCTCACCTTTTTTGTATCTGTTCCTCAAAAGTCGACATTCGATTAACGTCTAAAAGTAAATTATTAGGTCTTTGGATTTCGAAACTAGTTTCGAATTTCAGTTACCCATGCATCAACGAACTAAAATATGTAACCAATTTAATGTTTTGAGGTAATATACTCATTCAATTCATAAAATAACAATTTCTAGGTTTAAATCTTAAATCGCAATGTTTACCCAGCTGATTACATAATTCAATGGAGTAAATTGCTCCAAAATAAAGTATGTGCATCAACAAGTAATGGAGAATCATTACCTCAAAAGTCTAGGTTGAAATCAAAACTTAAAAGATCACACGAGCTCCTTCATGCCCCAAATGGTTATGTCATGACACGGTTCACATCTACACTGAATAGACCTTCTTCGTGACCCTTTCTCGCGATCAAAGGGTCAAACCAAGTCAACAACATGGCTACCCAACGATTATGGTCATATTTCATGTGTTCGTGACTGATCCCTCGTGATCGCAAAGCAAAACCTTGGGTTTGACTTCCCTAGTCAACTCTTCAGCGCAATCACTACATCACCCTCGCAATCGCGACAAACCAGACAAGACACCTGAAAAACCCGCATCTTCTCCATGACCATCCCAAGCCCCTCAGACCTTAATTCAAATCAAGCTAACAATTCATAAAATACTTACTACTTATAAATGTACTTAGAATGCAAATGGAACTTGAATACCCAAAATGATGGTTGGATTAGTTAAATTCGAAAAACTAATCTTTTACACAAAACTCTGTTCGATCTCAGACTCCAAAACGAACTGTCTCTACAAGTTACATAGCCAATAAAGGTGCGATAAACACTCTTGATTAACTAAGTAGATCAGATATACTATAATTATAAATGAGGTTTGTTACAAGTATTTAGCAGCTTTATGAGTTAGCTAAAGTAATGCATATTGATATGTCATGACTAGACTTATTAGACAATTACTTGGTACTAAAACTATTAATTGTTTTAAAAAAAATATCTTGTTGTACTTGAAGGCTTCTCTAATGCATAAAGGGAAACTTTATGATACGCTTCTTGTTTTAGTATCTGTTAAAAAAGTACAAATTATTTTTGCCAACTCTCCAGGGAAGTTGATATAACTGGGTTGAGATATTTACTATATATTTTAGTTTAACAAAAATCAATTCCTCCTAGTTTAACTCGTCATGATAGAACTACTACTATTGGTAGTACAAAATTGTTATTATAATGATAAATAACCTAGACCATAAAGAGAAGATACAACTGCGACATCGCATTTGACAAGTGATATCATGAACATTGATTATGTTAGACCTTGTAATAGTTTTAGCGATCCACTAAGGTCTTATTAAGTAAAGAGTGTGGAGCATATCAAGGGGAATGTGTTTGAAGTCCATAGTTTATGAGTCATAATGTGGAAATCCAACCCGAAAAGAAAGATCCTATAACCTAGTTCAATGGAAAAAAATGAATATTTTGATGACTTGTATTTGAAACTATTAAGTTTGTGCAGAGGATGAATCGCCAGTGAAATGTAATTAGGGTTTTGGGGAAGAAAGGCAGAAAATTGAAAATAAGTGGAAGTGTTTTCCGTGGAAATGAATTTCTCAACTAGAAAACATGTTGGACCTTAGTATTTATACTACGGGCCGAAACATACAAATACAGAAATAAGAAAATACACAAAATAAAATTGGGCCGACTAACTATACACTTGGGCCACTGCCTAATAAATAAAAGAAACAAGACTTATATAAAATTGATCTATAATAATGAAAACATTAATACTAACTAATAGTACTAGCTAATATGGTTGATCACTAGCTTGATCCTCAACAGCCCCCTCAAGTTGGAGGGTGGGCAAATCCCTAATTTGGGTAAAAATTGTCTGTGATGATGACCAAGAAGGGGCTTTGTCAAAAAATCTGCAAGCTGAGCATCAGTGCGTACATAGAGGAGGTTGATCACACCTTCAAGGAACTTATCTTTGAAAAAATGACAAGAAACCTCAATATATTTTGTGCGCCCATGAAACAAATGGTTGTGAGCAATGTGAAGAGCTGCCTGATTGTCACAAAATACATCAACTGGGGTAAGAACAGGCAAATCAAATCACTAAGGAGTCGAATAACCTAAGTTAATTCAAAAACTACTTTACTCAAAGCTCGATACTCAGCTTCAGTGAAGGACAAAGATACAACATTTTTCTTCTTGGCCTTCCAAGCAGTAGGACTACCTCGAAGAAAGATGAAGAAACCAGTGACATATTTTCGAGTGTCTGGGCATGCTGCCTAGTCACTATTAGAATATGTAGTAAGAGAGAATTTCGATGATTTTTTGAGAAGTATGCCATAGTCAGGTGTACCTCTCAAATACCTTAGAATATGAAGGGCAACATCCATGTGAGGCACACGTTGTGACTTCAGAAATTGGCTAAGGTGCTGCACTAAAAAAGCCAAATCTAGCCTAGTGATAGCAACCAAGGAAGCAAAACTCCATTCAAAGAATTGGATGAATCTTTGGAAGGCTTATGATGAGATCTTAAATAAAGGAACTTCAGAATAAGCTAATTGGACTCAATTACAAAGAAGACGTCTCTAATTTTGGAGGAAGAGCTCAAGTCAAAGAGGATCTTCTTTTAAGTGATATAAATATTTTATGGTCCAAATTGAGGTACAAGTGATGAATATTCAAGTCAAAATTACTGCAATTTGAAGTGGATAAATTGGGTTCCAAATCAGTCTATTTTGGACTAATTAAGGAGCCTAAATTATGCCAAACTTGAAGCCAAAGAAGAGCCATATTGGGTCAGATTTTTGGCCCAAGTAATATGCTTACTTGCTGCCCGGAAAAATATGAAGGATGGTCAAAGGATGTCCATTAGGTGTACTCCAAGTTGCTTACAAGTTGCTATCAAGGATTCCTAGTTCAAGTGGGATTTGTTTCCCAGATTAACTAGGATTTGTTTTTCTAGATTAATTAGGATTTGATTCCAATATTAATTTTTTTTATTCCAATATTAATTAGGATTAGTTTATCAAGTTTATTTAGGACATTATTTACTTTTTCTAGTTTAGTTAGGATTTACTTCTTTTCCTGTTTTATTAGGATTTTCTTTCCTAGTTGGTTTCTTTTCCTATTTCATTATTACTTAGAAACCATATTTGAGTAGGATTTTGTAAGGCCTATGGTCAGCCCCTACTCCTATATAAAGGGTAGTATTTTCTTTATTTTTAGATAATACAATAGAGATTTATGATGAATAAAAATTGAGAGGTTTTCTCTTATACTTTTGTGTGTGGCTACTATGGATATATTTTCCAACCTTCAAGTCTACACTTTTAGGTGGTAAGATAATTCTTCCCAAATCTTTAGATTACTTTTAGGTATTCAAGAAAGGTGGTAAATATATTTTACTGTTGTTCTTGTTACTCTAACTGGGGGTTGGGATTCCATAATCTACTTCTTGGGTTATTCTTTACCAAAGGTGGTTAACTTAGTCTAGTTGTTGTTCTTAGGAGTTTCTTTACTAGATTTAAACTTGTCTTGAGTTTCTTGATCCATTTTGAAATTCTTGATCAGTTCTTGAATTAATGAAACTCTTTCTCGAATTCATTCTATCTTTATTTTCAATTATTTTTCGTTTCTAGTATTTTTTTTATTAGCTTCCGCACGTTTCTTTAAATTTTATTATCAAGTTCTTGGATCTATACCGTGAGCATTATCGAGAGGTATCATGATTGTTTTCAAGTGGTATTAGAGCGGGTTCAATCAAGATTCCGTTCTTGATTATTTTAGGGGATTCTCGAGCAAAAAAAAAAAGTTACTGTAGCTCGTGAACAGTAACACGGAAAAAAATTTCAAAAAAAAAAAAAAGAAAATTCAAAAGAAAAAAAATTGGAGAAAATATTTTTATTACATATTGCTCATTATTTTGAGAATCCTAGAATTATCGGGTTTCCTAGAAAATAAAGAAAACAAGAAGAGGGGATACTAGTTTTTGAAGAAAAAGGTAATACTTTTCCTTATTTCTTTGGGTTTGGGTTTCTTCCATTCTTTTCAATTTTTATTTTATATTCCAAATCCTATTCTTTCTAGGTTTTGATTTTCTTTAGAGAATATCATTTTTCTATTTGGTCTTATTCTTATTTACTAAATCCTATTCTTTCTAGGTTTTGACCTTTCACTTTCCTTCTTGTCTTATAACTCCTAAACCTTATCACTTTTTTTTTAATGAATATCACTAAGCTCAGGGCCTAGTGACAAATTTTACTAATAATAATGAAGCAAAAAATAACTAAGTCTTTACATGCTAAAAATATAAAAAACAAACTACTTGTGTAAACTAATAATGTCGTGCTAGTGCTCTCCTATGCATATGTCCTTGAGTAATACTTCTCCAATTGGGTTGAGCATTTACTAATGCTAATACCACCAATGTAAAGTCATATTTCCCAAGGCCATAGTACTTGACAAAATTAGCACTAGCTACTATAAATAAAATGTAAGTAAATAATTCAATGTAAGCTTCGGAGACATGTTTCCCGAAGAAATGCCAGGTGGATTACCTTCGTTGAGAGGAATCGAGCACCAAATTGACTTCGTACCGGGGTCTCAAATCCCCAACAAACCTGCATACTGGTGTAATCCCGAAGGCACCAAAGAGCTCCAAAGGCAGGTCGTTGAGTTGCTGAACAAGGGCCTTGTTCGAGAGAGCTTGAGCCCTTGCGCAGTTCCTGTTATCCTTGTCCCGAAGAAAGATGGAACATGGCGAATGTGCGTTGATTGCCGGGCAGTCAACAAAATAACGGTAAAGTATCGTCATCCTATCCCTCGATTAGATGACATGCTAGACGAGTTAAGTGGTTCTTCATACTTTTTGAAGATAGACCTCAGGTTCGGTTACCACTAGATTCGAGTGAAACCCGGAGACGAGTGGAAAACCGCATTCAAGACCAAGTTCGGTTATCCAATGCACCGAGCACATTCATGCGACTGATGAACCATGTGCTCAAACTGTTCATAAATAAGTTTGTTTTCGTTTACTTCGATGACATACTTGTTTATAATAAATCTATGGATGAACATGTCGAAAACCTAAGGCTAGTACTTGATAAGCTTAGAGAAGAGAAATTATATACTAACTTCAAGAAATGTGCCTCTATATCGAGTGAGTAGTCTTTCTAGGATTCGTTGTCAGTGCTAATGGTGTCGAAGTCGACGATTCAAAAGTCGAAGCCATTAAAGATTGGCCAACTCCAACCTCGGTATCACAAGTTCGTAGCTTCCATGGCTTAGCTAGATTTTACCGAAGTTTTGTTCGAGACTTCAGCATCGTGGCAGCTCCTTTAACCGAGCTGGTTAAGAAAGACCATCCATTTGTGTGGGGAGAGTCCCAAGAGAGGGCTTTCCAAGAGTTGAAATAGAGGCTTTGCTCTGCCCCGTTGTTGCAACTCCCTGACTTCGGCAAAGCATTCGAAGTCGAGTGTGATGCGTCCGGAGTTGGGATCGGAGGAGTGCTTATGCAAGAATCGAAGCCGATCGCTTACTTTAGCAAAAAGCTTAAGGGTGCAACCTTGAACTACTCTACGTACGACAAGGAGTTGTATGCCCTCGTTCGAGCACTCGCCCATTGGCAGCATTATTTGTGGCCTCGAGAATTTGTGATTAAAAGTGACCATGAATCTTTGAAACATCTCCGAGGTCAGGAAAAATTGAACCAAAGGCATGCCAAGTGGGTTGAATTCATTGAAAGTTTTCCCTATGTAATTCATTACAAAAAGGGAAAAGACAATGTCGTGGCCGATGCGCTATCAAGGAAATTTTCTCTAGCGACCAGTCTCGCCTCTAGGCTAATGGGATTCGAAAGCATCAAGTCGATGTGAAGACGATCCCAAACTGAAATGCGTTCGTGACGCAATCTTGAGTGGTCGAAGGGTTGAGAAATATCAATGGCACGATGGTTACCTCTTCAAGAATGGGAGGGTTTGTGTGCCAGTGTCATCGTGGAGAGAACTCTTAGTTCGAGAAGTTCACTCCGGAGGCTTGATGGGACACTTCGGTGTCGACAAAACTCTTGGTATCTTAACCGAGCAGTTCCATTGTCCCAAAATGCGACGAGATGTGGAAAAGCTTTGCAATGCTTGTCTCATTTGCAAGAAAGCTAAATCGAAGTCCAACCCTCATGGTTTGGATACCCCGTTGCCTGTGCCTGATCGACCTTGGGTTGATATATCCATGGACTTTGTGTTGGGGCTACCGAGGTCGGGGGGAGGACGTGATAGCATCTTTGTCGTAGTCGATCGTTTTTCAAAAATGGCTCACTCTATTCCTTGCAAAAAGTGTGATGATGCACAACATGTAGCTACTTTATTTATTTGTAATGTATTGAAATTGAATGGCGTGCCTCGTACTATTGTGAGTGACCGAGACTCAAAATTCTTGAGTCATTTTTGGAAATGTTTGTGGGGTGCCCTCGGCACCAAACAACTATTCTCGACGTCTCACCATCCTCAGACTGATGGACAGACCGAAGTAGTTAACCGAACCTTGGGATCTTTGCTTCGAGTAATGACCAAAGGCAAAGTCGGAGACTGGGCAGATCGTTTGCCCATGATAGAGGTTGCATACAATCGAACGGTGCATCGAATGATAAATATGACCCCGTTCGGGTGTATGTATGGCTTTAATCCTTTGATTCCACTTGATTTAACCCCATTGCCTCAAGATTCTGTTATTGATTTTGAAGGTACTCGGCGAGCCACTGCCTTGATCGAGTTGCATGCAAAGGTGAAGAAGAACCTCGAGGAAGCTTATGCAAAGATTGCATCAAAGAAAAACAAGGGGCGTAAAAAGCTGGAATTAAGGAAGGGGGATTGGGTTTGGGTTCACTTCCGAATGGAACGCTTACCGAACCAAAGGAAAGGAAAGTTGGCTCCTCGAGGGGATGGTCCATTCCAAGTGCTGAGCAAGATCAACAACAATGCTTATGTGATCGACCTCCCTGGTGAGTATAAGTCCAACACCTTTAATGTTGCTGACTTAGTTCTTTGTGTTGGAGGTCAAACTTCGGAGGATGCAGAAGGCACCATTTCGAGGACAAAATCTTCTCAAGAAAGAGAGGATGATGCAGCCCGAACACGTGCTGATCAAGTGTTCGATCCACCGACGCCAATGACACGAAGCCAAGCCAAGCTGCTGCACGATGTCCACATTCACTTGACTTGGTCGAAGAAAAGCAACTACTCCGAAGCTGAGTATCCAAGCTCAATAACCGAAGGCTTCGTCTACAAGCTTGAGCTCGAAGGAGGGAGTGACCGAACCCCACCCGAACACTCAACATCGACGCCGAAGTAAAAGCAAATAACCGAAGAAAGAGCGATCGATGTTAAGTATGAGCAGAGCTGAGCAACCGAGCACCGAAGTGAAGGAACTCGAGCTCAAGTGTTCGGATGAAGAAGTAACCGAACACCCATTAGGCAGCCCTGCGTGGGTTACTCCTATTGGTCACCTGTGACCATTTACTATTTTATCCTTAGAATAGCCTATATACTCCTTTACATTTCATTTGTAGTTAGTTATTGTTGAATGATCAAACATAGCAAGTGCTATTGTGAGTCTCCGATGGAGCCAATCCCCGACGTGGGATTTTTAAAAAACTTGTGTCATTTGGTGTCTTCGATTGAACATTTTCTTCTTGGTCATTCAATTTGCAAGAAGCGCTGTCTTTCTTGAAGATTGTTGCATAGTATATGTGATTCTTTGCCTCCGAATTCATCAAGCCCGAGACTAGTTCCTCGCCGTTCTTTGAATCGAAGCAAGATTTGTCTTGCTTCTATCTTTATTTTCTAGCTTTCCCTCGGGTTTGTTTGCACCATCTTGGTATCAGAGCACGGTTTGAGCTTGTTTTTACAACCTCAAATCCTGTTCTTTATATTCGTGCTTGTGTATCCAGTTTCAGCTTTCTTCCTTGTTGTGGATTGTTGTTGCTGTGGTGTTTACCAAAAAAAAAAAAAAGTAGAAAAGAAAATTTCAAAAAAAAAAATTTGGTTGATTTGTTGGTTGTTTGGATTAAACAACCATTGATTTGTGTTCACCACTGTCCAAGGATTGATCTGAGCACCCTGTTGAACCCCAAAAATTATCCCGAAAAGGATAAATTCCGGAATATCAACAGGATGGACTAACTCTTTTGGAGTTCTTGGAGTCGCTACCCAATTTAAGGAAAACAGGGAACCAAATTAACAAATGCGTGCAAAAGCTCCGTTTTTATTAAAGAGTGGTCTTTCATAGATTCTAAAGGTAAGAGGTTTTGTTAATTTCGAAAGAAGGTTTTTAAGGCACTTTCGAAATTCTATTAAAAACGGTTAATCGGATAGGTTTCCAAATATTTAGGAGATATGCTTTTCGAGAAAATTTATCTAATAATAATTAATCGAAATAAAACTTGTTTATGAAATATATTTACTTTGCACGCATTTTGCTAAATAGCCCCAGTTTGCAATAAATAAAATAGAAACTTCAGGATTAAAGGTAATGAACATAAAGTAAATAAATAAATCAAACAATCAATATTTATTCATAAGTAATTGTTTTACAAATAAATTGTCTAAGTACCAATTATCTATCTACTAAATTAAGTAATGAAATGAGCGAGAATAGTAGAACCCGAAATGCAAACTCGTAAACGAGCCTTGAAAATAATCTTCTCAATTTGAGTCCCGATCTTAACCCCAAGTGACACCAAGGCAATGTATATCAACAATTGGGGAGTTTAGCCAAACTCATTCCCAAATTCAATACCCAATGTACCTCGCAAAACAAACAAGTGACATCGAATTAGTACGATAATAAAGTGTAATAACTAATGAAAATAAAATAATAATAATAATAATAATAATAATAATAATAATAATAATAATAATAAAGTAATAAAGTAATAATAATAAAGTGATAATATATATAATAATAATAATAATAATATAATGGGGTTTGATTTTTTTAAAATTTAGGCTCAGGTTTGTATGGCGTGTAGAGTAGAGGCTCGGGATTTTGATACGGCTGCAAACACGGAGCCCGGGCCGGTTGACATGCCAAGAACCAAATCCACCACTCTATTCGACTTGCTTTGTATTAAATTCGTACATTCATCATCGCCTATTTGCTTTAGGGACACGGGGATGGGACCGTTCAAGCGTAGTATCATGTTCAAATCAATCCCGAGGCCTCAATACGTTGATATGTATTTATTCATTGGCCAGTATAGTATCGGTTCAATATCAGTCCATAGTCTCAATATACGTAAATATATTTTTTCTTTGGGCAAATTAATTGTAATAACTGTCCAAACAGTAACCAATTGCGGGACGAATGCAGTCGACGATTTCAACCAAACAAAAACCATAGCAGTAACGGAATTAGTAATATCAACAGACCATCGCCTATATTGCAACCCCCGAAACTTGAACCATTAGCCAATAAACTCCTTTGCAGATTAACAGTAAGAACAACGAGCCACTAAAACTGCAGATCATAACTTGTTGACAAAAGATCGGTCGAAACAAGGTTAGAAAACGAGTCAAACTCAGAGCAATTTCAAGATTTGCAACAGATATCAGCGTGCCTCAACAATAAAGGAATAATTAGATTTGCAAAACTCAACAAAGAATTAGCATAACAAGTCATGATTTTAAAACAAATAACGAATCAATTAAACTAAGCAATAATCAATATCGCTGGCCAAAGAGACATTAGTGAATCCCGAAAAAATAGCGATCGCCGTTGAGATTTTCCGGTGAAGCAAACAAGCGGAGCAGCGGTAACAGAATCGGAGCAAAAATTAGACGGAGCAAAGAGGAGAAACTTCCGTTTAACGGTGTCGCTTCCACTCCCTGCTCCCTTTTCAGTTTTAATAACGGAGATCAGAAATCGACATGGCAGTGGGTGAACGAACCAAATGAAACGGAGCAAACAAATGGGTGCGGATGAGCGACTGCCTTAGCGGCGCCGCTGCGACTCCGCCACCCCCTTTTCAGTTGCAGTCACTGATCAACAAAGGTGGAGGAGAAAATGAGAGCATGAGATACGTATGTATTCAGATCTGTATGATGGTGGTGTTGATGTGTCTCCACCGTTTGTGGTGGTGCCTCTGTGTAAATCAATGTGTGTGTCACTATCTCTGTATATCGAGAGAGAGAGGGGTCTAGAAAATGGGATGTGTAATCTGTTCTTGTATAGTTATGCGTGTGTAAATATATTTTGGTGTTTTTGAGTTTTTCAGGAAGAAGATGATGATGTAGATCTGATTTCTTTTGGTGTGTATGGTGTAAGGTTGATGATGATGAATAGTTCATGTGGTGGGCTAGGATTTTAGGATTTATAGGGAGAGGCTTTAGGGGTTTTCAAAATTGGGCTAGGAAGAAAATTATGTGTTGCGTAAATAGGCCGGAACTCAAAATGAAGGACAATTATGGCCCTTTTTCCGTTAAAATTATGAACTTAATTTATTCTAAAATTAACCTTATTTAAAACATAATTAGACGTTAATTGAAAAATTCTGGGACAAAATTGGGTGTCAACAGCTGCCCCTCTTTACCCGAAAAGGATGAAAGAGTTTTCAGGGTAAAGAAAGTTGACGTGAAAGCCAATTTTGTCACAGTAAATCCAAGACTCTGATTCCTGGGATCAAAATGCGAGGCTTATGGACATGGCCGAGCTTCGATTTTTGAGTTGCCTATATATTTCGGGCTAAAAGTGAATCAGGCCATATGTAGTTCGACGCAATTTGAAAATCAAAGACGAGATAGTAACGACTACTCAAGCGCGGGAAAAGAGACTTGTAATCACCCAAGTTATAAAGATGTGGTCGACGACACACCCATAATGAGGGGTTTACACGGACATAGCTTCCACTGCATCTCGATAACCGAGCCATCTTGTCTTCAATCACAAACCTCAGACTCAGGGTTAACAAGAGACTTACCTCTAAGGTGGATGACTTATGCGGGGGCGATTCTTCAGGTCTTCGTTGATGAGTCTAGCTCATCTCAACGATTTCCCGAGTTCACCGCTATGAAAGTTCCATATTATGCTCCAAACGCTGCAGTGGTGCTGCTAAAAATCCTGTAATGATCTCAACAAATGGTAAGCGAGCAAATGCTAATAAACTGTAACAATTGGATAAGAAATAGATAAAGTGATAACATAAAATTGTAAATGCGGGTTGTGATATCATCAATAAGTCCTTGTTTCAATCAACTGACGAGGCGCTCTGCCTGGAGAACCTCTGGGCTGATCCTTATTTTGAAACAGTAAAGCAAGACAATAAGTAAAGTGAGAATGAATTGGAGAATACAAGTCTATTACAAAATAAGTCGACTAACGAGACATAATATCTCAAGTTGACTTGTCAAATCTATAGTCTATGCAGGTAACATAACGTTCATTTATAAGGCGAACGAGCCCAAAACATTCAATTATAAGGTGAATGAGCCTAAAACGTTCAATTATAAGGCGAACGAGCCTAAAATGTTCGATTATAAGGTGAACGAGCCTAATTTTGATAACAACCTGCGAAATAAACTTGCAAATTGGATTAATTAAGGCAAGATAATGCAAAACAAATAAGCAAAGTGGGGGTCGTGTTGCTTGTATTGATAGTGCTGCAAAGTGTTGAATACTGCCTTCAGTTCATATTGAATATGATGTTCAATTCCTGCAAATTTAAAGTAAATGTATTAGAAAACAAGTGAATAATAAAGCAAAGGCTATAATGAAAAAGAAAGAAATAGATTTGCGCTGCATATGCGATAAGGCGAATAATCTTCGAGAAACTGATGGTTGACCTGAAAAATAAATCAAGGCATTAATTTAAAGCAAATATAAAGGCATAATTTAAAGCAAGTGCAAAGCAAAGCAGTGAAGAAATGTAATCAGTGCAATAGCCATTTGATAAATCAATTGGCGAGACAATCGGGCACTGATGGCCTTGAGTGGACTGTCAATTAAAAAATAAGGCAATGCTTATTTTGTCGTGATTTGAAAACACAACGCATGCCACGGCTTCATTGCTTATTTGGGAATGAAAATCATCGAAGTAGAAATGCCGCATGTTCGGCAAAAACTCATGGCAAAGCATAACGCTTTAAGTCATGAAAAAGGCAGTGCAACGCAATCTGCATATGCAACTTTGAATGCATGTTCCATAAATTGTTCATCCATAGTGCGAATGATCCTTTTATTGCAAGCTTTCATGTTCCTACTCTCAAAGAAAACTTGTTAGATTTAGTGAGGAAGGGAGAAGCATTTGATTTGTGCTGGCTTGATCTTGATCTTGTTGCTGCTGCTACTGCTGTTTCCTTGTCTTCATTCGACTTGGACTTGCGAATTGCTTTCAGAAACTTGGCTCATGAACTCAAATAGCATAGATTTTGAAAAATAGAGGCAAGATAAAAGATTTTAATGCAATATAGCGGCTGAAATAAGCATGCAAATGAAGTAAAGATGCATTTTGAAAATTTTGCCTTGACTTAAACTTGTAACATATTTTAAAACAAACTGAACGTATTTTGTCTTAGACTTTGCACTGTTTGCTTAACCAATTTCAAAATTCTTGCCGATTCTGCCTCTTATAACCAATGCTGCTTCTTGCAAAATTTGCCTCAATTATTGTCTTTCACATCTCCAACTCGCTTTACAAAAATTGCACCAGTTGTCCTTCTTTCGCATCTCCAACTCGTTTTGCAAAAATTGCCCCAGTTGTCCTTCTTGGGGAAAAAATGAAAATTTAAATGCTAAAGGGTCGAGCCCGATGGGGGAGCCTATATATCCCTCCTTGGGAATCAGACCGTGCGTAGTTCTGCACCACTGCTTCAATGCCATATACCAACAAATAAAAGCTGCCCCACTTGAACTTCTAACAGTAGTACGACATCCAAAGAGCGCAGACAATAACTTTTCAGTGCATCGCTTTCAATTTGTTCAGTTGCTTTGCCATAAGTCACAAGCAAAGCTTTAGCAGGTTTATCAATTTTAATTTTGAAACAGAAACAAATGCAAGCGTAAATAATATAATAAGAATGAGATGCATTTTATTTCAACTTTCATAAATTCAAAATGAGTTGATTCAGATTAACATAAGCTTTAAAGTACAATGCAATTCAGGGCCTCAATCTGAATTAAAATTGAAAATAATGCTACTAAGTTCAATCGCCAAGTTCTTTCAAACAATGCCTTTAGCTTCTGGTACTGCATCGTTCACGAGCTAGAGCGTCTACCATCAATCAGATCTTGAATCTTACGTGATTTGCATGGTCAAACACTTTTAAAAATCAAACTTCTGCTAGAGAAATAAAAAAATAAAGAAACCTAAGGGTAACTATGTTAGTTTGCAGGTCATTCATAAAATTGCACACAAGTCACATAGCGCGCATCACGTAGTGCTTTGAATTTTAAACAAGTTGACATGTGGCAAACACAAGTAGTTGAGCGTAAATAAAAATGCAAGCGTTTCCAACCCTGTATGGTGCCTTTTTGTGCCAGAGGTGGGCCTAAGACGCGCAGACAAATGGTAACGAAAAATAGTTCATGCCAGTTTTGAGCAATTCAGAATAAATTAGAACAATAATTGATAACAATAATCTCTCCGCCTCGACACTACAATTCCGTTATCCCAACTAACTTCCAAAAGTTGGTATCAACTCGAAATTCCAACGCAGCTGCTCTTTACAACATCTGCACAAAATTCTAAACCCAAATGCCTAAAACCTGAAATAATCCTCCGTACCTTTTGCAAATATCCACACTCCTCCAATCATAACTCCCAATTATTTTACAACATCCAGGGGTGAGATTTCTAACTGCCTTCACAATGCCTGACTGCAAATCATAAAAGTTTCCAATTGACCTCTTACAAATAAAACCTCACTGGTCCTTGGCTTTGGACAAGCCTCTCAACTTTCTACATTTTGCAAGGCTCACAGACCTTGTTCATAGGGCTCCTCACTGGTCCTCGGCTTTGATCAAACCTCTCATTTTCCTAGGTAGCCTAGACCGCACTGGTCTTTAAGGAGGGACCCCATTGGTCGTTTATAGACATAGGGGCTTCACTCTCCTAGTATGCGACAAGCATACTTCAATTATCATGAATGCAGCTGGACAGTCAACTTAGGCCTGCACACACGCAAAGCCATTCACGAGAGGGACCCCAGTGATCCTTTTAAAGACACCAGGGGCTTTGCCTCTTAGATTTCACTACACCAGGCCATCTCCAAAACACAAACCAACCAAATCTGCCTAACTTTCCCCGAACTGCAATTCTGTCTTGTTCACAAAATTCTGCACTATGATCTCAAATACTCCGTGGACTGCTATGACCACACAGATTCTGCTAAATTCTTCCACTTTCTAACCTAAAAGACAAAATGGGAGACAAAATTCTAAATCTGATTTTGCTCAAAACATGGCTAGGACTGAGGTTTCAGTATCACAAAACACATAATATGCATTGTCATTGGGTTTCAAGAACCCGCTGACATAAGGGTTGTTTCCTAACTATGGAGGCGGTACCAAGGACCAGGTCCAAACTAAGGTGTTAATGCATGCATGCTCCTAAAGCTCCATCTAAGAGTGGGTTAACGGTTGAGGCTAATAGGTGAGTGGCAGGCGGCTTCGTGGTCGAATTACTCCTCCGACAATCCGCCGGTACACCAACTCGTCAAAGGGTTCTTTAGTGGAAGAAAGTGCGGGTGCGTATGCACACACCTCGCGGATATTTTGAGTGAGAATGCAAGAGGTTCCCAGGAGTGGGAGAAATATGAACGAACTGCCAGTTTATATATGTGCACAAATAAGGGTGTAGTGACATGCTTTTCGTGGCACACAAACAGACAGATATAGTAAAGCAAAATAAATTAAGCAGCTAGTTGCAAATAATTGGAAACCTTTATGGTCAAAACCTTTATTGGTCCCCAGCGGAGTCGCCATGCTGTTGAACCCCAAAAATTACCCCGAAAAGGATAAATTCCGGAATATCAACAGGATGGACTAACACTTTTGGAGTTCTTGGAGTCGCCACCCAATTTAAAAAAAACAGGGAACCAAATTAACAAATGCGTGCAAAAGCTCCATTTTTATAAAAAGAAGGTCTTTCAAAGATTCCAAAGGTAAGAGGTTTTGTTAATTTCGAAAGAAGGTTTTTAAGGCACTTTCGAAATTTCGTTAAAAACGGTTAATCCGATATGTTTCCAAATATTTAAGAGATATGCTTTTCGAGAAAATTTATCTAATAATAATTAATCGAAATAAAACTTGTTTATGAAATATATTTACTTTGCACGCATTTTGCTAAATAGCCCCAGTTTGCAATAAATAAAATAGCAACTTCAGGATTAAAGGTAATGAACATAAAGTAAATAAATAAATGAAACAATCAATATTTATTCATAAGTAATTGTTTTACAAATAAATTGTCTAAGTACCAATTAAGTATCTACTAAATTAAGTAATGAAATGAGCGAGAATAGTAGAACCCGAAATGCAAACTCGTAAACGAGCCTTGAAAATAATCTTCTCAATTTGAGTCCCGATCTTAACCCCAAGTGACACAGAGGCAATGTATATCAACAATTGGGGAGTTTAGCCAAACTCATTCCCAAATTCAATGCCCAATGTACCTCGCAAAACAAACACGTGACATCAGATTAGTACGATAATAAAGTGTAATAACTAATGAAAATAAAATAATAATAATAATAATAATAATAATAATAATAATAATAATAATAATAATAATAATAATATAATAATAATAATAATAATAATAATAATAAAGTAATAAAGTAATAATAATAAAGTGATAATATATATAATAATAATAGTAATATAATGGGGTTTGAGTTTTTGAAAATTTAGGCTCAGGTTTGTATGGCGTGTCGAGTAGAGGCTCAAGATTTTGATACGGCTGCAAACACGGGGCCCGGGCCGGTCGTCATGCCAAGAACCAAATCCACCACTCTATTCGACTTGATTTGTATTAAATTCATACATTCATCATCGCTTATTTGCTTTAGGGATACGGGGACGGGACCGTTCAAGCGTAGTATCATGTTCAAATAAATCCCGAGGCCTCAATACGTTGATATGTATTTTTTTATTGGCCAGTAAAGTATCGGTTCAATATCAGTCCATAGTCTCAATATACGTAAATATATTTTTTCTTTGGCCAAATTAATTGTAATAACTATCCAAACAGTAACCAATTACGGGACGAATGCAGTCGACGATTTCATCCAAAACAAAACCATAGCAGTAATGGAATTAGCAATATCAACAGACCATCGCCTATATTGCAACCCCTGAAACTTGAACCATTAGGCAATAAACTCCTTTGCAGATTAACAGTAAGAACAACGAGCCACTAAAACTGCAGATAATAACTTGCTGACAAAAGATTGGTCGAAACAAGGTTAGAAAACGAGTCAAACTCAGAGCAATTTCAAGATTTGCAATAGATACCAGTGTGCCTCAACAATAAAGGAATCATTAGATTTGAAAAACTTAACAAAGGATTAGCATAACAAGTCATGATTTTAAAACAAATAATGAATCAATTAAACTAAGCAGTAGTCAATATCGCTGGCCAAAGAGACATCAGTGAATCCCAAAAAAATAGCGATCACCGTTGAGATTTTTCGGTGAAGCAAACAAGCGGAGCAGCGGTAACAGAATCGGAGCAAAAATCAGACGGAGCAAAGAGGAGCACCTTCCGTTTAACGGTGTCGCTACCACTCCCTGCTCCCTTTTCAGTTTTAATAACGGAGATCAGAAATTAACACGGCAGTGGGTGAACGGACCAAACGAAACAGAGCAAACAGATGGGTGCGGAGGAGCGACTCCCTTAGCGGCGCCGCTGCGACTCCGCCACTCCCTTTTCTGTTGCAGTCACTGATCAACAAAGGTGGAGAGAAAATGAGAGCGTGAGATACGTATGTATTCGGATCTGTATGATGGTGGTGTTGATGTGTCTCCACCGTTTGTGGTGGTGACTCTGTGTAAATCAATGTGTGTGTCTCTATCTCTGAATATCGAGAGAGAGGGGTCTAGAAAATGGATGTGTAATCTGTTCTTGTATAGTTATGCGTGTGTAAATGGATTTTGGTGTTTTTGTGTTTTTTAGGAAGAAGATGATGATGTAGATCTGATTTCTTTTGGTGTGTATGGTGTAAGGTTGATGATGATGAATAGTTCATGTGGTGGGCTAGGGTTTTAGGATTTATAGGGAGAGGCTTTAGGGGTTTTCAAAATTGGGCTAGGAAGAAAATTATGTGTTGCGTAAATAGGCCGGAACTCAAAATGAAGGACAATTATGGCCCTTTTTTCCGTTAAAATTATGAACTTAATTTGTTCTAAAAATTAACCTTATTTAAAACATAATTAGACATTAATTGAAAATTCCGGGACAAAATTGGGTGTCAACACACCCGACGTACAACGTTTGTGACTAGGGTTTCTCGACAAAATTTTGGACTGTTTTGAGCTTAGTGGTGACTAATTTCGAACCCCAGTGTGTTTCTGGTTGTTGTCGATGAAGACTAGTGGTTCTTGAGTATTTTTGGGTTGTATGTGCTTAAAATTTTGAAGTTCTATGATGTGAAACGTTGTCCGTACACCGGAAAATTGTTGCGTTTGTAATAGTGTACGAACACGAGGAGCTAAATCTTGGCTCAAAGGACTTTGAACAAAATTCCTCCGTTGTTGTTGTTACCGGAGAAGCAACCCAAGTTCTGTTAGCAATCGTGGTCAGTGAACGAAGTTAAGTTGTCCGTACGCCGGAGTAAAACCTTCGCTATTCCATTGGAGAAGAAAGGGGTAAAGTGTAAAGATCAAAACCCCAGGTGAAAATTTTGTCAGCTAGAAAAGGGAATTGGATAAGGTAAAACCCTATCCGTACCAAAGAGGGACCACTCTTGTACGGACAAGAGTTGGTGTGTTCGGAAGGGATTCCGAAGAGGAATCGAAGGGTAGATTCTCCTAGGTTTTCACTTTTCTTGTGTTCGATCAATCTAGTTAGTGGATCTCTAGAGTAATTCTTCCTACTCGAGGTCGTACTAACTCATTTGAGCTTATAGGAACTCGTGCGTCGTTGACCGAAGTCCAAATTTCGTAGAAAATTCTTTGACTTCTGAAGCGCAGAGTAAATAGCATCCGTTCCATTGAGTCGTATCAATTCACTCATCCCGAAGGAGACATTGTAACTTGTCAAATTCGAAGGAACTGAGAGAAGTTGATCAACCGAGAAAGCCATTGGCTACATGTTCTCGAGTGACCAAAACTGAACCCATAAATTGAGTGGACCTGAGTGCCACCCAACAAAGGTGTGGGAGTGTGTAAGGTGATTTCTAATCTTAACATTTTATTTGGTCTTTGATTTGTGCAGGTACCATGGTTGGGAATGGAGGCGATGGCGATGGCAAAGGCATTGAAAAGCCCGAAGTGTCGTTAGCCGATCTCATGGCTGCGATACAAGGCATCAGTGCCGAAATAAGAGGAGTGAGCGCTCGAGTAGCTCAACTCGAGCAAGGAATTGTGTTCGTGGCCTTACCTGCGTCTGGCGCTGGAACTAGCAACTCCACTCCGATGAAACCTGAGCTGTTTGATGAGCTTGTTCGACAACATCAGTTGAAGAGCGAGGCTGTTCGAAAGGAAGTTTTGGGCAATGCTGCAACCCAAATTGCATCGACGAGGCCATTCACTCGAAGTCAAGCCAAAGAGATACAAGACACTCACTTACACTTGGTTTGAAAGGCATGGATGATACGAGCTCGAGGGATGACTTGAAGACCATGCAATGGAGCTCGATCCAAGAGGAAACAGGGCAGGAAACAGGGCAGAAAACAGAGCAGCAAAACAGGGCAGCACATTCTGAGCTTACTGCCTGCCGAAAGATCGCGAAGAGGAGTTGATTGCTCTGCACTGTCGCGTTACACTGCGCGCGATCGCGAGGCTCAGAAATCTAGTGTTCTTTGCGATCGCATATCCTTGTGCGCGATCGCGATGAGGACTTGAGGGGCGGCGGACCAGAATCTAAGCAAACCTTGTAAATAGGTGCTATAAATACACCCTTTCATCATTTATTGTTTTTTTACCTTACTTTGAACACAAAACATTAAAGAGCATTGCTCCATGAACCTTGTAACTATTTTGGCTTTAAATCAATTGGATGAATCCAAGTTTCTCTTCAATCCTATTTATCATTCTATTTGCTCGAGCCAGAATGTCTCTTGAGGATAGTTGCATAGCATAAGTGATTCTTGCCATCGTTTGGGGTGTAACGAAACATTGTTCTTCGTTGCTACTTGAACAATCGTGTGAGTCTTCGTCTTGTTTCTTATCTTTTATCGCTTTCGTAGTTTTGATTGCATCAGTTGGTATCAGTGCAAGGCTAGGGTTACGTTCTTACGAACCCTTGTCCTACTCTTCGTGCTTGTCATCTTTGTTTCTTATTTATTTTCTTGTTCTTATTCTTGTTAAATTGGAAAAGAAGAAAAAAATTCAAAATTAGAAAATCCCAAATTTTTTTTTTAGAAATCGTTGGTTGTTGCAACTTTGTTGTTATTAACTATCGGGGATTGTGTGTATACATATTCTCTTCGATTGGGTACCAACAAAACACACTTTGGAGTTGAGAATCAAAATTTGGGAAAATCAAACCCCAAAGTTGAAATTTCACAAAATTTGCTAGAATTTGATTGATGTTATGAATTCTTGGTTGTTTGGTATCGGGGTTTGTTCCTTATAGTTACACCATCGTTTTGATACCCCCATAACATCATTTGGAGTAGCGGAATGAAAATCAAAATTTTGAATCTTGAAGGTTTTGATATTGTTGAAGAACTTGCCCCAAAATCCTTGAAACAAGTTGATTGTTGGTTGTTGGTTGTTTGTTTGATTAAACCATTGGGAATTGTTTACTACAGTTGAAAACACCTTTTGGAAACTTGAGAACTGAAAAACAAGTTGAATTGGGGAGGTTTGTGTGCAAAAACTGAAGTTTACAGTTGGAATTCTGGTTCTGCTACAGCAGACCTGCGCAATCGCGCGGAGTCTGGCACAATCGCGCTGAAGAATACTTTGCCTTTCGCGATCGCGATCCTTTGCACGCGATAGCAAAGAGCATTAATTTCTAGAAAAGCCTTCTTTGGGACAGAATGTTCGCAAAGGCTTTGTAACAGTTTCCAATCACCAAAACCCCAATTGTATCATCAAATATGGTGAGTTTCTAGATCATAAACAAAAATTCATCCAATTCCGAATCCGTTTAGTGACGATTCGATCTTTGAATATTTGATCGCGTCACTTCCGGTTAGTACTTTGAGGGTAACATTCCTACCTAATTAGTACTAATCCATTGAGCGAATAGGGGTACTCGTGTCTAGAGGAGAGTAGACCTTAAAGAAGACTCGTAGTTAATTGTTTGCTTCAAGTGCGCACTACAATAGCTTAGCGTCCATCGAGTCCCATCAAATCCACTCTTCCCGAAGAGAATTTGGTTCTTGTGACTTGGATTGATTATTGAGGACGTTGCGCAACTACGAGAAGGCTATTGATCTCAAGCTTGTGTGAACCTAACCCCAACTTGAGTGAACCCGAGCGACAAGCAAAAGTGAGGGAGTGAGTGAGGGCTTTTACTCTAATTTCTTTTCTTGTTTTTGAATTGTTGTAGGAACATGGCGGAGGAGAAGGAAAAGAGTACCATTGAGGTTCCAACCGACGTCTTGGCTAGCTTATTAGCCGAGGTGAAGGCCTTAAGCCTCAAGATGGAAGTTTTTGAAAAGAAGAGTACCTCGAGTGTCCCAAAAGATACCGGTGAAGGCACAAGTGATGATTCAATCATGAAACTGGATCAATATGCAGAGCTAGTTCGTCGACAACAGTTGAGGGATGAGGCTCTTGCTAGAGAAAGATTGTTGGAAATCCCCAAGGAGATGTTCCAATCCTAAGGCCCCGAAAAAATATAGCACCCCTTGAGCAAGTTGATGAAGCTCAAGAAGGGGAGGGTCCCGAACTTGATGATGAATATGATGCTCCCTATCCAAATAGGAGGGTGATGAATGGAGGTCGTGAGCGAGGTCGAGGACCTCCAATGGCTTTTGTGGGGAGGGACTTGAGACGTGAGTATGAAGAGGTTGAAGACTACTACGGGGGTCAACCGGGACCACATCGTGGGGGTCGTGACACTAATCTCAATAGTGTAAAGATCACTATCCCAACTTTCAGTGGGGCTAGTGATCCGGAAGCATTCTTAGAATGGAAGGTCCAATTGGAGCGGGTCTTTGACACAAATGATATGACCGAGGAGAAGAAAGCTACTTATGACATCGCTTTATTTGACTCCTATGCTTCCACATGGTGGGAATCTGTCAAGCGGTCAAGGTGACGAATTGGGTTGCGAATGAACATCACTTGGGAAGAATTGAAAGAGGTAATGAGAAACAAATATGTGACTCCCAAGTATCAACAAGAACAACTCAAAGGGCTCTATGAATTGAAACAAGGCTACAAGTCCGTTGATGAATATTTCAACGACTTTGAGAAAAACCGAATGGCCCTTGATATGGAAACGGAGGATGGGAAGCAAGCTATCATCCGCTTCAAGAATGGCTTGAGCCGGGAGATTGCTTCTCAATTAAGGCTACACATCTTCCACTCTCTACAAAATGTTTGTGATTCCGCGGTTGAAGCCGAAAAGTGGCTCAAAGAAAAGAAGGCTCCTCGCTATAAGAGTACTACTACCACTCCAACAACTCGCCCCAAAGAATGGAAGAGCCTATACACAAGTGGTGCAAGTGGGAGTCGTGATGTGAAGAAGCCTTTTGAAAAGGGTACCCCGAGAAGCGACCACAAGTTGAAGGGTTATGGCCACTTTGCCAAAGAGTGCCCTACCCGGAAAACAATGATTGTGATGGATGATGGGTTGGTGTATGAGGGGGAAAGTGAGTCCGAGGGTGATGTTGAGGAGGAGAGTGAGGAAGTTGAGGGTGAAGAGAGAGCGACGGAGGGGGATGATCCTAATAAGTTCCTTGTGGTACGTCGTATTTTGGGAGCCATGGTGAGTAAAGAGAGGGAAGATGAGGAAAGGGAAAACTTGTTCCATGCTAGGTGTAGAGTGAAGGGATAAGTGTGTTCCATGATCATTGACTCGGGTAGTTGTGCAAATGTTGTGAGCCAATCTTTGGTTTCACAATTGAAGTTGCCTACCCTTAAAAACACCCAAGTCCCTACCGTTTGTAATGGTTGAGTGAGTGTGGGGAGTTGAGGGTAGTCAAGCAAGTCTTGATTAGGTTCAAGATTGGGAACTACCAAGATGAACATATGTTTGACGTGGTGCCAATGCAAGCTTGCCACCTCTTGTTTGGTAGGCCTTGGCAATACGACAAACAAGCGGTTCATGATGGCTGAGCCAACACTTACACGGTTATATATGAGAGGAAGAAGAATGTGCTTACTCCCTTGACCCCAAAGCATGTAAGTGATGACTATCGGTGCATGAAGGAGTTGAGGGAAGCGGCTAAAGCCAAGTCCCCGGTTGTGGCCAAGCCTTTGGCCGAGGCTCCACCATCTTCGACCGGTCGCATTTGTGCCATGATGCAACCGGGTGAGTACTTGAAAGGTAATGATGGCACCAAGATGCTCATATGCCTAGTGCACAAAGGTATGGTTTTAAATTCCGAAAGTGATTATTTGTCTAACCCTAACCCTTTGCCTAGTGCCATTGAAAATGTTTTGAAGGTCTTTGAGGACATGTTCCCGGATGAGATGCCGGATGGATTACCTCCTTTGAGGGGTATTGAACATCAAATCAACTTTGTCTCGGGATCTCAAATCCCAAACAAGCCGGCATATAGAAGCAATCTCGAGGACATAAGAGAGTTAAAAAAGCAAATAGTTAAAAAAGTATCGACATCCCATACCTCGTTTAGATGATATGTTAGATGAGCTTAGTGGTTCTAGCATCTTTTCGAAGATAGACCTTAGGTCCGGTTACCATCAAATCCGGATGAAACCCGGGGATGAATGGAAAACCGCATTCAAGACCAAGTTTGGTCTATATGAATGGTTGGTGGTGCCCTTTGGTCTCTCCAACGCACCTAGTACTTTCATGAGGCTAATGAACCATGTGCTAAAACCATTCATCAACAAGTTTGTGGGCGTCTACTTTGATGATATCTTGATATATAGCAAATCAATTGACGACCATGTTGGCCACTTGAGTCAAGTCCTTGAAGTGCTACGAGCCGAAAAGCTCTATGCCAATTTTAAGAAGTGTACCTTTTGTGTTGAAAAGGTTGTCTTTTTGGGCTTTGTTGATATTGTCAATGGTGTAGAAGTTGATGAGTCCAAAGTTGAAGCCATTAGAGATTGGCCTACTCCTACCACCGTCTCTCATGTGAGGAGTTTCCATGGCCTTGCTAGTTTGTATAGGCACTTTGTTAGGGACTTTAGCACCATTGCCGCACCACTCACCGAGTTGGTGAAGAAAGACAAACCCTTTGTATGGGGAGAGCCTCAAGAGAGGGCGTTCCAAGAATTGAAAGGTAGGTTGAGTACCGCCCCATTGTTACAATTGCCCAACTTCGAGAAGGGTTTTTGAGGTTGAATGTGATGCCTCGGGGGTGGGGATTGGGGGGTGTTCTCATGCAAGAAGGTAAACCTGTTGCCTACTTTAGTGAGAAGTTGAAGGGCGCAACCTTGAATTACTCCACGTATGACAAGGAGTTGTATGCCCTCGTGAGAGCTCTAGCCCATTAGCAACACTATCTATGGTCTCAGGAATTTGTGATCAAGAGTGACCATGAGTCACTCAAGCATCTGAGAGGCCAAGAGAAGTTGAACATGAGACATGCCAAGTGGGTGGAGTTCATTGAGTCCTTTCCTTATGTAATTCATTACAAAAAGGGAAATGACAATGTTGTAGCCAATGCGCTTTCTAGGAAGTTCGCCCTTGCTACCACTCTTGCTTCTAGGCTTATGGGTTTTGAAAGTATAAAGTTGATGTATGCACATGACCCAAAGCTCAAGAGCATTCATGATGCTCTAGTGAGTGGGGAGAGGGTGGAGAAATACCAATGGGTAGATGGCTACATTTCCAAAAATGGGAGAGTGTGTGTCCCCGAGTTCTCTTGGAGAGATGTGCTAGTGCAAGAAGCAGATTGTGGGGGCTTGATGGGTCACTTTGGGGGTGGACAAGACTATGGCCATACTTAAAGAACAATTCCATTGGCCAAAAATGAGGCCTCTTGTGGAACGTTTTTGCAATGCTTACTTGGATTGCAAGAAGGCCAAGTCTAGGTCCAACAACCATGGCTTATACACTCCTTTGCCCATACCTACTAGTCCGTGGGTTGATATCTCTATAGATTTTGTTATGGCTTTGCCCCGGACTAGAGGAGGACACGATAGCATTTATGTTGTCGTTGATCGTTTCTCCAAAATGGCTCACTTTATACCGTGCAAAAAGACTAATGATGCACAACATGTAGCTTCTTTGTTTATTGATAATGTATTAAAGTTGCATGGGGTGCCTCGCACCATTGTTAGTGATAGGGACTCCAAGTTCCTTAGCCATTTTTGGAAGTATTTGTGGGGTGCTCTTAACACCAAATTGCTATTCTCTACGTCCCACCACCCTCAAACCGATGGGCAAACCAAGGTGGTAAACCGGACCTTGGGAGCTCTACTCAGAGCTATGACCAAAGGTAAGGCCGGGACTTGGATTGATAAGCTACCACTCATGGAGTTTGCATATAACCGCACTTTGCATCGTATGATTGGCATGAGTCCATTTGAGTGTGTTTATGGTTTTAACCCTTTGATTCCACTTGATCTTGCCCCTTTGCCAAGGGATGTGGTTGCTGATTTTGAAGGAAAATCTCGGGCCAAGGCATTGCTTGAACTTCATGCCAAGGTGAAGAAGACTTTGGAGGAGGTCTATGAGAAGATAGAAACCAAGAAAAACAAAGGAAGAAAGAAGGTGGATTTCAAGAAGGGAGATTGGGTGTGGGTGCACTTCCGCAAGGAAAGATTTCCAAACCATAGGAACGGGAAGTTGGCACCAAGGGGAGATGGCCCATTCCAAGTGTTATCCAAGATCAACAACAATGCATATGTGATAGATTTGCCCGGTGAGTATAATGTGTCGACTACTTTCAAGGTTAGTGACTTGACTTCTTTTGATATAGGTGATGATGCCTCGGAGGAGGATGCCTTACTTTCGAGGATGAAATCTTCTCAAGAAGGGGAGGATGATGCAACCCAAATTGCATCGACGAGGCCATTCACTCGAAGTCAAGCCAAGGAGATAAAAGACACTCACTTACACTTGGTTTGGAAAGGCATAGATGATACGAGCTCGGGGGATGAATTGAAGACCATTCAATGGAGCTCGATCCAAGAGGAAACATGGCAGGAAACAGGGCAGGAAATAGAGCAGCAAAATAGGGCAAAACAGGGCAGCATATTCTGAGCTTACTGCCTGCCGAAAGAAGAATGTTCTTCGCGATCGCGACACTGCCTACGCGATCGCGAAGAGGAGTTGATTGCTTTGCGCTGTCGCGTTACAGTGCGCACGATCGCGAGGCTCAGAAATCTAGTGTTCTTCGGGATCGCATATCCATGTTTGCGATCGCGATGAGGACTTGAGGGGCAGCGGACCAGAATCTGAGCAAACCTTGTAAAAGAGTGCTATAAGTACACCCCTTCATCATGTATTGTCTTTTTACCTTACTTTGAACACAAAACATTAAAGAGCATTGCTCCATGAACCTTGTAACTATTTTGGCTTTAAATCAATTGGATGAATCCAAGTTGCTCTTCAATCCTATTTGATCATTCTATTTGCTCGAGCCAAGTGTCTCTTAAGATAGTTGCATAGCGTAGGCGATTCTTGCCATCGTTCGGGGTGTAACAAAACATTGTTCTTCGTTGCTATTTGAACAATCGTGTGAGTCTTCATCTCGTTTCTTATCTTTTATCGCTTTCGTAGTTTCGATTGCATCAGGCAATCCCCAAACACAACAAAACTTGGGCAATCCCCAAGCTGAAAATCAGCACTTGGGCATTTCCCGAAGTGAAAGAGTACCACTCCCAATGGCCCGAAGACAAATTGAGGTCGTTGATGAAGAGGAAGATGAAGGAGAATTTCCTGATGCCGAACCTGAATATGAGCCACCGTTCTTTCAAAGAAGGCAGGCTCACCGAGGTCGTAGAAATTTCCGAGGTCGAGGTCGAGGCGCAAATGTTGAGCGACATATTGAGCGTGAGGCTGATGACTACTATGATGAGTATCCCGAACTGATTTGAGGTGCTCGAGATTCAAACTTGAACAGTGTCAAGATCACTATTCCACCCTTTAAAGGAGCTAGTGATCCGGATGAATGTCTTGAATGGAAGCTTAAAATGGAGCGAATCTTCGAAACCAATGAGATGACCGAAGAGAAGAAAGCTGCCCATGCCATTGCTTCATTCGAAGCGTATGCATCTACGTAGTGGGAAGCTGACAAAAGGGTGAGACGAAGGAATGCCTATCCCGAAGTCACTACTTGAGCACAGTTGAAGAGATAAATGGATGCTAAGTATTTGAGTGCTACGTATAGGAAAAATCAATTACAAAAGCTCTATGAGTTAAAGCAAGGGTCCAAGTCAGTTCAACAGTATCATGATGAATTCGATTGAATCTTGATCTGTAAGAAGATGAAGAGCAAGCCACTATTTGGTTCAAAAATGGCTTGGCTCGGGATGTGCCATCTCAATTGAGGCTACATGTGTACCACACGTTGGAAGATGTATTCGAAGCTGCCACCGAACTTGAGAAATGGGTGAAAGACGATAAGGCAAACTGGTATCGAGAAGTCACTACTTCAACTCCTTTGAACCGAGGTAAAGAATGGAAGAGTCCTAATCCAACAAGTGCTAACACTGTTCGAGATTTGAAGAAACCCTTCGAAAGGGGTGTGACCGTTAACCAACCAAGAGAAGTGGGAGGTAAAGTTCAGCTAAATTCTCCTAGTGCTTCAAATATGCAGTGTCATAAATGCAAAGGTTATGGTCACATGGCAAAAGAGTGTCCAACTCGTAAGATTATGCTTGTGCTCGACAATGGAGATGTTTGTGAGTAGGCGAGTGACACCGAAGAGGAATTTATCGAGGAGATTGACCGAACTTAACAGGATGATGGTCGTGAAGCTGCCGAAGTTGATCATCCGGAAATGTTTCTTGTGGTTCGAAGGAATTTGAGCTGCATGACTCTCGAAGAAGAGGACAACCAAAGAGAAAATCTTTTCCATGCCCGATGTCGAGTGAGGGGGAAGGTGTGTTCGATGATCATCGACTCAGGTAGTTGTGCAAATGTGGTGAGCCAAACCTTGGTTTCACAAATGGGACTACCTACTTTGAAGCATCCCCACCTTTAAAAATTACAATGGTTGAATGAGTGTGGAGAGTTGAGGGTTGTCAAATAAGTGTGGATCAAGTTTAGAGTTGGAGAATATCAAGATGAGATGATGTTCGATGTGGTGCCGATGCAAGCTTATCATATGCTATTGGGTCGACCATGGCAGTATGACCGATCGGTTGTACACAATGGAAGGTCCAACACTTACACTGCAAAGCTCGAAGGGAAGAGTTTCATACTCAAACCCTTGTCTCCGAAACAAGTCACCGAGGACTATAAACGGATGAAAGAATTGAAAGAAGCGGCCAAAGCTAAGCTTCCGATGGGAACAAAAATTGTGGCCGAAGACACAAACTCACCGCCCGAAGTAAGAAGTATCTGTGCAATCATGCAACCGGGTGAGTATCTGTGCAATCATGCACAAGCGTATCTTTCTAAACTCTAATGATGATTTCTCTAATGATAACCCTCTGCCTAGTGCTATACAAAGTGTTTTGCAGGACTTCGGAGACATGTTTCCCGAAGAAATGTCCGGTGGATTACCTCCGTTGAGAGGAATCGAGCACCAAATTGACTTCGTATCGGGATCTCAAATCCCCAACAAACCTGCATACCGGTGTAATCCCGAAGACACCAAAGAGCTCCAAAGGAAGGTTGATGAGTTGCTGAACAAGGGCCTTGTTCGAGTGAGATTGAGCCCTTGCGTTGTTCCTGTTATCCTTGTCCCAAAAAAAGATGGAACATGGAGAATGTACGTTGATTGCCGGGCAGTCAACAAAAAAACGGTAAAGTATCGTTATCCTATCCCTCGATTAGATGACATGCTAGACGAGTTAAGTGGTTTTTCATGCTTTTCGAAGATAGGCCTCAGGTCCCGTTACCACCAGATCCGAATGAAACCCGGAGACGAGTGGAAAACCGCATTCAAGACCAAGTTCGGTCTCTATGAATGGTTGGTGATGCCTTTTGGCTTATCCAACGCATCAAGTACATTCATGCGACTGATGAACCATGTGCTCAAATCGTTCATAAATAAGTTTGTTGTCGTTTACTTCGATGACATACTTGTTTATAGTAAATCTGTGGATGAACATGTCGAACACCTAAGGCTAGTACTTGATAAGCTTAGAGAAAAGAAGTTATATGCTAACTTCAAGAAATGTGCCTTCTATGTCGAGCGTGTAGTCTTTCTAGGATTCGTTGTCAGTGCTAATGGTATGGAAGTCGACGATTCAAAAGTCGAAGCCATCAAAGATTGGCAAACTCCAACCTCGGTATCACAAGTTCGTAGCTTCCATGGCTTAGCTAGCTTTTACCGAAGGTTTGTTCGAGACTTCAGCACCGTGGCAGCTCCTTTAACCGATCTGGTTAAGAAAGACCATCCATTTGTGTGGGGAGAGTCCCAAGAGAGGGCTTTCCAAGAGTTGAAACGGAGGCTTTGCTTTGCCCCGTTGTTGCAACTCCCTGACTTCGGCAAACCATTCGAAGTCAAGTGTGATCCGTTCGGAGTTGGGATCGGAGGAGTGCTTATGCAAGAATCGAAGCCAATCGCTTACTTTAGCGAAAAGCTTAAGGGTGCAACCTTGAACTAGTCTACATACGACAAGCAGTTGTATGCCCTCGATCTCGCACTCGCCCATTGGCAGCATTATTTGAGGCCTCGAGAGTAAAAGTGATCATGAATCTTTTAAACATCTCCGAGGTCAGGAAAAATTGAACCGAAGGCATGCCAAGTGGGTTGAATTCATTGAAAGTTTTCCCTATGTAATTCATTACAAAAAGGGAAAAGACAATGTCGTGATCGATGCGCTATCAAGGAAATTTGCTCTAGCGACCAGTCTCGCCTCTAGGCTCATGGGATTCGAAAGCATCAAGTCGATGTACGAACACTATCCCAAACTGAAATGCGTTCGTGACGCAATCTTAAGTGGTCGAAGGGTTGAGAAATATCAATGGCACGATGGCTACCTCTTCAAGAATGGGAGGGTTTGTGTGCCAATGTCATCATGGAGAGAAATCTTAGTTCCAGAAGCTCACTCCGGAGGCTTGATAGGACACTTCGGTCTCGACAAAACTCTTGGTATATTAACCGAGCAGTTCCATTGGTCCAAAATGCGACTAGATGTGGAAAAGCTTCGCAATGCTTGTCTCGTTTGCAAGAAAGCTAAATCGAAGTCCAACCCTCATGGTTCGTATACCCCGTTGCCTGTGCCTGATCGACCTTGGGTTGATTTATCTATGGACTTTGTGTTGGGGCTACCGAGGTTGGGGGGAGGACATGATAGCATCTTTGTCGTAGTCGACCGTTTTTCAAAAATGGCTCACTCTATTCCTTGCAAAAAGTGTGATGATGCACAATATGTAGCTACTTTGTTTATTTCTAATGTGTTGAAATAGCATGGTGTGCCTCGTACTATTGTGAGTGATCGAGACTCAAAATTCTTGAGTCATTTTTGGAAATGTTTGTGGGGTGCCTTCGGCACCAAACTACTATTCTCGACGTCTCACCGTCCTCAGACTGATGGACAGACCGAAGTAGTTAACCGAACCTTGGGATCTTTGCTTCGAGTAATGACCAAAGGCAAGGTTGGAAACTGGGCAGATCGTTTGCCCATTTTGGAGTTTGCCTACAATCGAACGGTGCATCGAATGATAAATATGACCCCGTTTGAGTGTGTGTATTGCTTTAATGCTTTGATTCCACTTGATTTAACCCTATTGCCTCGAGATTCTGTTATTGATTTTGAAGGTACTCGGTGAGCCACTGCTTTGATCGAGTTGCATGCAAAGGTGAAGAAGAACCTCGAGGAAGCTTATGCAAAGATTGCATCGAAGAAAAACAAGGGGCGTAAAAAGCTGGAATTAAAGAAGGGAGATTGGGTTTGGGTTCACTTCCAAAAGGAATGCTTCCTGAACCAAAGGAAAGGAAAGTTGGCTCCTCGAGGGGATGGTCCATTCCAAGTGCTGAGCAAGATCAACAACAATGCGTATGTGATCGACCTACCTGTTGAGTATAATGTGTTCAACACCTTTAATGTTGCTAACTTAGTTCCTTGTATTGTAGGTCCACTTCAGAGGATGCAGAATGCTCGATTTCGAGGACAAAATCTTCTCAAGAAGGAGAGGATGATACAGCCTGAACACGTGTTGATCAAGTATTTGATCCATCGAGGCCAATGACACGAAGCCAAGCCAAGTTGCTGCACGATGTCCACATTCACTTGGCTTGGTCGAAGGAAAACAACTACTCCAAAGCTGAGTATCCGAGCTCAAGAACCGAAGGCTTCATCTACAAGCTTGAGCTCGAAGGAGGGAGTGAACGAACCCCACCCGAACACTCAACATCGACGCCGAAGCAAAAGCAAATAACCGAAGAAAGAGCGATCGATGTCAACTATGAGAAGTGCTGAGAAACCGAGCACCGAAGTAAAGAAACTCGAGCTCAAGTGTTCGAAGTCAAGTGTTCGATTGAAGAAGTAACCGAACACTCATTAGGAGCCCTGCGTGGCTTACTCCTATTGGTCGCCTGTGACCATTTACTGTTTTATCCTTAGCATAGCCTATAAATACTCCATTACATTTCATTTGTAGTTAGTTATTGTTGAATGATAAAACATAGCAAGTGCTATTGTGAGTCTTCGACGGAGCCAAACCCCGACGTGGGATTTTTAAAGAACTTGTGTCATTTGGTGTCTTCGATTGAACATTTTCTTCTTGGTCATTCAATTTGCAAGAAGCTTTGTCTTTCTTGAGGATTGTTGCATAGTATAGGTGATTCTTTGCCTCCGAATTCATCGAGCCCGAGACTAGTTTCTCGCCGTTCTTTGAATCGAAGCAAGATTTGTCTTGCTTCTATCTTTATTTTTCTGTTTTTCTTCCGCGTATTGATCGTGTCTAGCTTTCCCTCGAGTTTTCTTCCACCAAAAGGCCATCAAAAAAATTATGTAGAACTTGCAAAATGAACAAACAATGTTAGCTAAAAAACATGCCATCTCCTCAAGTGTGTCCAGTTCCATGCTTAACCAATCGAGGCCTATATGTTGGTAACTGGACCTTGTCCCAATTTACAATCCTTCTCCTTTGAACTGTCAGCTCATTGAATCCAAAGAACTCCTTTTCCCCAACCGCAAAGGCCTCATTAGCTAGATGATCAGCTAACTTGTTGCCTTCCCTAAGAACATGCACAAAACAGAAGTGACCCTCACTTCTCAATGCACTAATCTCATGTACAATGTCAGCTATGCACCAAGCCACTTACCAGCTTCCTTCTATTATGTTTTTGAGCAGTAAAGAATCAGTCTCAATGATCACCTGGACAGACAAATGCACAAGGCAATGCTTCATTGCTTCTAGTATGGCAATTGCCTCAGCTCTAACATTGGTGCCCTCCACAATCAGTTTAGCTTTAGCATAAATTAAGTCCCCCTGATCATTTCTAACACAAAAAACCATAAGAACTCAATCCTGGGTTGCCCCTACTTGCACCATCAGTGTTGCACTTAAAAGTGCCAAGAGTTGGTAGCTTCCAGATCACTTTAGTGAACCTGAGCTGCTGCCTATGTCTTTCAAGAAATGCACCAAAGCAGGCCAATCAACTGGAGCTTGCAAGATCCCTGGATATCTCAACCTTAAAAGCATGTGCAGGTTCTTGGAGATTTGATGAGTCAGTCTTCTAAAAGACACCTTCCCTCCATGAGCAATAGTGTTTCTCCTCTTCCAAAGCTCCCACACAACAAAAGCAGGAACTGCTTGGCAAAGGAGCTTCAGAAAAGGCCTCTTCTTGCATTGCCACCATTTCTCAACTACTTGTTTAAACCTCCAATCATGTCCGACAAACTCTAAAGCATTGGCATAATAACTCCACACATTTTTGGAAATTGAGCTTGTGACAAAGAGATGCCCTCGTGTCTCTTCTTTTGGATGTTCACAGCACCAACATCTTGAAGGCAAGTTGTACCCCATTCTTTTTAATTCAGTATCTAAAGGAAGCATGAATTTCCAAGCTCTCCACAACACAAAGGACACTTTAAAGGGTACACCCTTTAACCAAATAAGCATATACATCTCATGCACAACACCTTTAGCTCTAACATAATGAAATGCACTCTTAACTGAAAATTTACCATTAGATGTGAGCTCCTGTTGACACCCAATTTTGTCCCGGAATTTTCAATTAACGTCTAATTATTTTTAAAATAAGGTTATTTTCTAGGATAAATTAAGTTCATAATTTTAACGGAAAAAGGGCCATAATTGTTCTTCATTTTAAGTCCCGACCCATTTACGCAATACGCATTTTCTATTTTTCCAAGCCCAATGTTAAAAACCCTAACCCTCACCCCTATAAAACCTTAAAGCCCTAGCCTCTCACACACCACTCATTTTTTTATCATCTTCCTCCCACACTATTCATTCATCTTCTCCAATATACCCATCATTCTCTTCCCATTACATAGATCTACACATACAGACCAACTCCTCCTTTTTCACCATCATCGATACATACGACACACACACGGCATAAAAAAAAATCGACCCACCACCCTTATACACAAAAACCAACAGCGACTCTCTATTAAAAAAACAAAACACCAACAGATCCAGATCCACCACCATGGATGGAATCACAGGCGAATCGAAACAGAGGGAGTAGCATAGGGACACCATCATCACCACCTAGATCTTGATCGTAAAAACCCCCCATCGCTGGTGGTATTGGTTTTCTCTGTTTTGATGCTTAATCGACGCAAGAAAGAGTATAAAAAAGGGGAATGGACCTTCGTTGTCGCCGGAAATACTTTCCTCCGGCGAACTCGGGTCTTCTCTGTTTCTTTTCGTCTGCTGCTGTATCTGAAAATGTAAGAGGGGGTTGTAGCGACGCCATCGGAAGTTGAGTCGGCATTGCTCCCTCCTCTGATTCAGTCGATCCTCCCTTGCTCCGTTTGTCGTTGGGTTTGGTCCAATGATCCTTCGTTGTTTGCTTGGGCACTGCTGTGTTGTTCTTTGGTTTTGAGTTTATTTTGACTGCACATATTCTTTGGAACAGGGGTTTGCTCATTGTCGAGCTTTTATCCCACCGGAATTTGGATGTGTTTGACTGGTGGGGTTCATGTTGGTCTCTTGGCTTTGATGGTTTATTGACTGGTGATATTATTTGTGGGGACTGGATTCTGGATTCTGAGGTTGAATGGTTTCTGAGCTTTTGTCTCACCGGAATTCTGAGTTGAATGGTTGAATGGCCTCGATAACGGCGTGGGCTTATACTGTGTTTGTTTGCTTTCATTTCTGCTAGTCTAAACCATGCTGCACTGCGATGATATTGACATAGCCTATGAAAATAATACATTTTGAGGCGTACCCCTGATTTGACGGATACTATTGACATGATTTCGAATAGATACTACACTTGAACAGTCTCGTCCATTACATACCCATTGTCCCTTGTCCCTACAAATAAATAGACGATGATGAATGTATGAATTGAATGCAAAGCAAGTCGAATAGAGTGGTGGATTGGGTACTTGGCATGGCAACCGTCCCGGGCTCCGTGTTTGCAGCCGTATTAAAATCCCGAGCCTCTACTAGACATGCAAGTATAAAGCATGGGAGATTGCAACTGAGGCAGTTTTATAAAGCAATTTGAAGTATTGAAAGTCACAACTGGGGCAATTTTTCCAAAATGAATTGGAGATGCGAAAGATAATAACTGGGGCAGAATTTTGCAAGAAGGGTGTTGGTTATTAAAGATGAGTTGGCATGAACTCTGTAATTGGCTAAGCGAATAGTGCAATGTCTAAGAGAAAGGACATTCAGTTTGTTTTAAACTATGTTATAAGTTTAAGTCAAGGCAAAATTTTCACAATGCGGCTTTGACTTCATTTGCATGGTTATTTCACTTGCTATATTGCATTAAAATATTTTATCTTGCCTCTATTTTTTCAAAATCTATGCTATGTGAGTTCATGAGCCAAGTTTCTAAAAGCAATTCGCAAATCCAAGTCCAATGAAGACGAGGAAGCAGCAGAAACAGCAAGATCAGGATGAAGTCTACACAAATCAAACGCTTCCCCCTGCCTCTCCAAAACTAACAATTTTTCTTTGAGAGCAGGAACATGAATGCTTGCAATGAAAGGATCATTCGCATTATGGATGAACAATTTATTGAACGCGCATCCAAAGTTGCATTGCAGATTGCTTCGCATTGCCTTTTTATAACTTAAAGCATTATGCTTTGTCATGAGTTATTGCCGAACAGGCGGCATTTCTATTCCTATTATTTTCATTCCTAATAGGCGACAAAGCCGCCGCTTGTTTTGTTTTTTCGAAACTAAGCCAAATAGGGCCTCGCTTGGTTTCAGGCGATAATCCGCACAAGGCCATCCTTGCCGGATTGTGTCTCTAATTGATTTATCAATGGCTATTGCACTGACTACATTTCCGCACTACTTTGCTTTGCACTTGCTTTGTATTATGTCTTTGCACTTGCTTTAAAAATTAACGCCTTGCTTTACTCTTTCAGGTTGACCATCGGTGCGAGGATTCCCTTTGTTGGACTATCTCGCCTATTGATTCGCCAAATGGCTCTTGCATTGCTCTACATTCCCGCATTGCCTGTCCTTGCACTTGCTTTAAATTATGTCGTCGCACTTGCTTTAAAATTGATGCCTTGCTTTACATTCTTCAGGTTGACCACCAGGCGGGGCTTCTCTCTTGTTGGATTTTCGTGCCTGTTGATTCACTAAATCGCTTTTGCGTTGCTTTACATTTCACGCTAAATTGCTCTACACTTGCATTCAATTGTGCCTTTGCACTTGCTTTATATTATGACATGCTTTACTTCTAATTTAACACGTTAACAGGTCAACCATGAGACACTCCTTGCTTTGTGCTGGATTGCATCACCAGCTGATTTGTAGGCAATCAACCCCAAGACCCTCCTTGCTTCGTGCCCGACCGGCTTGCCTGTTGATTTGGCATGATTGTTGAAAAGGATTTGCGCTATGCCTTCGCACTTGCTTTATTTCTTCTCCAGTCGATTGGAAGACAATTTATCAAAGATATTGCAGCTTGCACTTACAAATTACGTCATGCCTACTGTAAGCAATCGGGGGCCTTATTATGAGTCTATCGTGAGCAAGCGAAGACTTCATTATCATTTGAAGCCTACCATAAGCAACTGGAGGCATTATTCTGAAGCCTATCATAGACAATTGAAGGCTCTTTTGTTATTGATCCTACCGTAAGGAATCGGGGGTCTTATTATCAAGTCTATTGTGAGCAAGCGAAGACATCATTATCATTTGAAGCCTACCATAAGCAATTGGAGGCATTATTCTGAAGCTTGTCATAGACAATTGAAAGCTCTTTTATTATTGATCCTACCGTAAGCAATCGGGGGTCTTATTATCAAGTCTATCATGAGCAAGCGAAGATATCATTATCATTTGAAGCCTACCATAAACACTTGGAGGCATTATTATGAAACCTATCATTGACAATCGAAGGGCGCTATTGTTATGGAGCCCACTGTAGGCTCGATCATGATTTACGACCGAAAGGCGGTATTTTTATCTCCTATAATTCTTGCAAGTTGTTAAACATATCCGTTTCATTTCTATTTCGCTATGAAACCTCTTACTAAATTTTCATTGTTGTGACTTGCAGATATTGCTAAGTTTGAAGAAGCACAAGCATTAATGAATTTTGTGTCTTTTGCTTTATCTTATGATTTGTGCTCGTTCATCTTATAATTGAATGCTTTGGTCTCGTTCGCTTTACGATTGAACGTTTTGGGCTCGTTCGCCTTAAAAATGAACGTTTTGGGCCCGTTCGCCTTATAAATGAAAAATTCAGGTTCATCCACCTGTAAATAGGATATGCAGATTTATTTCAAGTTGCATAGGGAGGCTGGAGGTTTCGTAACCAGATGCCTCATTGCTTTATCAAGTGATTGGAGCATAGTACGAGATTGCGTTAATAATTATTAGCCTAGAGGTTCTCCGGGCGGAGCGCTTTGTCAGTCGATCGAATGAAGAACTTATCGATGATACCGCAACCCGCATTTACAATTTTATGTTATCCCTTTATCTATTTCTTATTTCAATTATTACAGTTTACTAGAAGTTGCACGCTTACCATTAGTTGAGATTATTACAGGATTTTTAGCAGCACCGCAGCAGCGTTTAGAGCATAACATGGAACTTTTCTTAGCGGTGAACTGGGGCAATCGTTGATATGAGCTAGACTCCTCAACAAAGACCTGAAGAATCGCACCCACATAAGTGATCAACCCTAGAGGTAAGACTCTCTTTTAACCCTAGAGTATGAGGTTTGAGATTGAAGACAAGATGGCTTAGTTATCGAGATGAAGTGGAAGCTATGTCCGTGTAAACCCCCCTTTATGGGTGTGTCGTCGACCACATCTTCATAAGGTGATTACAAGCCTCTTTTCCAGCGCTTGAGCAGTCGTTACTGTCTCGTCTTTGATTTTCAAATCGCGTCGAACTACATATGACCTGATTCTCTTTCAGCCCGAGATATATAGGCAACTCGGAAACCGGAGGTTAGCCATGTCCATAAGCCTCGCATTTAGATCCCAGGAATCAGAGTCTTGGCTTTACCGTGACAAAATTGGTTTTCACGTCAACTTTCTTTACCCTGAAAACTCTTTCATCCTTTCCGGGTAAAGAGGGGCAGCTGTTGACACCCAATTTTGTCCAAGAATTTTCAATTAACGTTTAATTATTTTTAAAATAAGGTTAATTTTTAGGATAAATTAAGTTCATAATTTTAACGGAAAAAGGGCCATAATTGTTCTTCATTTTAAGTCCCGGCCTATTTATGCAATACACGTTTTCTATTTTTCCAAGCCCAATGTTAAAAGCCCTAACCCTCACCCCTATAAAACCTTAAAGCCCTAGCCTCTCACACACCACTCATTTGTTTATCATCTTCCGCCCACACTATTCATTCATCTTCCCCACAATACCCATCATTCCCTTCCCATTACATAGATCTACACATACACACCAACTCCTACTTTTTCACCATTATCGATACTTACAACACACACACGGCATAAAAAAAACCGACACACCACCCTTATATACAAAAACCGACAGCGACTCTATATTAAAAAAACAAAACACCAACGGATTAAGATCCACCACCGTGGATGGAATCACAGGCGAATCGAAACAGAGGGAGTAGTATAGGGAGACCATCATCACCACCTAGATCTTGATCGTAAAAACCCCCATCGCTGGTGGTATTGGTTTCCTCTGTTTTGATGCTTAATCGACGCAAGAAAGAGTATAAAAAAAGGAGTGGAACTTCGTTGTCGCCGGAAATACTTTCCTCCGGCGAACTCAGTTCTTCTCTGTGTCTTTTCGTCTGCTGCTGTATCTGAAAATTTAAGAGGGGGTTGCAGCGGCGCCACCGGAAGTCGAGTCGGCGTTGCTCCCTCCTCTGATTCAATCGCTCCTTCCTTGCTCCGTTTGTCGTTGGCTTTGGTCCAATGATCCTTCGCTATTTGCTTGGGCACTACTGTGTTGTTCTGTGGTTTTGAGTTTATTTTGACTGCATATTTTCTTTGGAACTGGGGTTTGCTCACTGTCGAGCTTTTATCCCACCGGAATTTGGATGTGTTTGACTGGTGGGGTTCATGTTGGTCTCTTGGCTTTGATGGTTTATTGACTGGTGATATTATTTGTGAGGACTGGATTCTCGATTCTGAGGTTGAATGGTTTCTGAGCTTTTGTCTCACCAGAATTCTGAGTTGAATGGTTGAATGGCCTCGATGACGGCGTGGGCTTACATTGTGTTTGCTTGCTTTCATTGCTGCTAGTCTAAACCATGCTGCACTGCAATGATATTAACATAGCCTATGAAAATACTACATTTTGAGTCGTACCCCTGATTTGACGGATACGATTGACGTGATTTCGAATAGATACTACACTTGAAAATTCCCGTCCGTTACATACGCATTGTCCCTTGTCCCTATAAATAAATAGGCGATGATGAATGTATGAATTTAATGCAAAGCAAGTCGAATAGAGTGGTGGATTTAGTACTTGGCATGGCAACCGACCGGGCTCCGTGTTTGCAGCAGTACCAAAATTCCGAGCCTCTACTCGACACGCCATACAAACCTGAGCCTAAATTTAACAAAATAAAACCCCATTATTATTATTATTATTATTATTATTATTATTATTATTATTATTATTATTATTATTATTATATATTTTATCATTATTATTATTGTTACTTTATTATTATTATTATTATTTTATTTTCATCAATTATTATACTTTATTATCGTACTAATCCAATTTCATTTTCATATTTTTTGCGAGGTACATTTTTGCATGAACAATTTGTGGGCTAGTTTGGCTTACTTACAAATGGGAATATGCATTGACTTGGAGTCATTAGGGATCGAGTTTGGGCTCAAGCATTCAAAAAATAAGACTTTAGGAATTTTAGAAAATTTAAGGCTCCCGCGAGTTGATCAATTTTTCGGGTTCTATCTTTAACTTTGCCTTCATTTCCTTAGAGATATTTATGTAAATAAATGAGTAAAATATTTATTTATCAATAATATTTGATTGTTTGTATATTGCTTTACTTTATGTTCATTGCCTTTTATTTTGAGGTCGTTATTTAATTTATTACAAATTGGGGCTATTTTAGCAAATATGTGCAAGTTAAAAAAATATTCTGCAAATAAGCTTTTATTCAAATATTATTATTTACTATTTTTAAATAAATCTTTCGCAAGAAAAGCGTACTTGTAAATATTTGGAAACCTGTCGGATTAACCGTATTTTACGGAATTTCGAAAGTGCCTTAAAAACCTTCTTTCGGAATTAGTAAAACCTCCTACCTTTAGAATCTCTGAAAGAAAGACCGTCTTTTTATAAAAATTGAGTTTTTGCACGCATTTGTTAATTTGGTTCCCTGTTTTCCTTAAATTAGGTGGCGACTCCAAAACTCCATCAGAGTTGGTCTATTCAATTGATATTCCGGAATTTTATCCATTTCGGGGTAATTTTTGGGGTTCAACAGCATGGCGACTCTGCTGGGGAGCAATAAAGGTTTTGACCATAAGGGTTTCCAATTATATGCAACTAGCATGCCTAATTTATTTTGCTTTATTATATCTGTTTGTTTCTGTGCCACGTAAAGCATGTCACTACACCCTTATTTGTGCACATATATTAACTGGCATTCCGTTCATATTTCCCCCACTCCTGGGAACCTCTTGCATTCCCACTCAAATATCCGCGAGATGTGTGCATACGCACCCGCACTTTCTTCCATTAAAGAACCCTTTGACGAATTGGTGTACCGGTGGATTGTTGTAGGAGTAATTCGAGCACGAAGCCGCCTGCCACTCACCTGTTAGCCTCAACCGTTAACCCACTCTTAACCGGAGCTTTAGGAGCATGCATGCATTTACACCTTAGTCTGGACCCGGTCCTTGGTACCGCCTCCATAGTTAGGAAACCGCCCTTACGTCAGCGGGCTTTTAAAACCCAACGACAATGCATATTATGTGCTATGTGATAACGAATCCTCAGTCCTAACCATGTTTTGAGCAAAATCATATTAAGAATTTGTCTCTTATGTTGTCTTTTAGGTTAGAAAATGGAACAATTTAGCAGAATCTATGTGGTCATAGCAGTCCACGCAGAATTTGACATCATAGTGCAGAATTTTGTGAACAAGATAGAATTGCAATCGGGGGAAAGTTAGGCAGATTTGGTTGGTTTGTGTTTTGGAGATGGTATGGTATGGTGAGATCTAAGAGGTGAAGCCCCTGGTGTCTTTAAAAGGATCAGTGGGGTCCCTCTCGTGAATGGCTTTGCGTGTGTGCAGGCCTATGTTGACTGTCCAGCTGCATTCATAATAATTGAAGTATGCTTGTCGCATACTAAGAGAGTGAAGACCCTATGTCTACAAACGACCAATGGGGTTCCTCCTTGAAGACCAGTGCGGTCTTGGCTACCTAGGAAACTGAGAGGTTTGATCAAAGCCGAGGACCAGTGAGGAGCCCTATGAACAAGGTCTGTGAGCCTTGCAAAACATAGGAAGCTGAGAGGCTTGTCCAAAGCCAAGGACCAGTGAGGTTTTATTTGTAAAAGGTCAATTGGAACCTTTTATAATTGCAGTCTGGCATTGTGAAGGCAGTTGGAAATCTCACCCCTGGATGTTGTAAAATAATTGGCAGTTGTGATTGGAGGAGTGTGGATATTTACAAAAGGTATGGAGGATTGTTTCAGGCTTTAGGCATTTGGGTTTTAGAATTTTGTGCAGATGTTGTGAAGAACATGAGTTGTGTTAGAATTTCGAGTTGATACCAACTTTTGGAAGTTAGTTGGGATAATGGAATTGCAGTGTCAAGGCGGAGAGATGATTGTTGTCGATTGTTGTTATTATTTTTTGCTTACTCTAAATCTGAATTGCTCAGAACTGGCATGAACTAGTTTTCGTTACCACTTGTTTGCGCGTATAAGCTTACCTCTAGCACAAAGAGGTACCTTACAGGGTAGGACGCGTTTGCATATTTATTTACGTTCAACTACTTATGTTTGTCACATGTTAATTGCTTGCCTTGCTTTATTTTCTCAAAATGCGTTAAATACTAGGTGTTGCTTGCTTGTGTGCAATCCTATGAATTACATGCAAACTAACTTAGTTATCCTTTGAGGTTTCTTTGTTTTGTTTATTTCTCTAGCAGAAGTTTGATTTGTAAGGTAGTTGACCATGCAAATCATGCAAGATTAAATATACGATTGATTGTAGACGCTCTAGCTCGTGAACGATGCAGTACCAGAAGCGAATGGCATTGTTTGAAAGAACTTGGCGATTGAACTTAGTAGCATTATTTTCAATTTTAATTTAGATTGAGGCCCTGAATTGCATCATGCTTTAAAGCTTATGTTAATCTGAATCAACTCATTTTGAATTTATGAAAGTTGAAATAAAATGTATCGCATCCTTATTATATTATTTACGCTTGCATTTATATTCGTTTATGTTTCAAAATTAAAATTGACAAACCTCCCAAAGCTTTGGTTGTGACGTATGGCAAAGCAACTGAACAGTTTGAAAGCAACGCACTGAAAAGTTATTTTCTGTGCTCTTTGGATATCGCACTACTGCTAGAACTTCAACTGGGGTAGCTTTATTTGTTGGTATATGGCGTTGAAGCAGTGATGCAGAACTACGCACGGTCTGATTCCCAAGGAGGGATACGTAGGCTCCTCCATCGGGCTCGACCCTTTAGTATCTAAATTTTAAATTTTTCCCAAAGGTTATAACTGGCGCAAATTTTGTAAAGCAAGTATAAAGCATGGGAGATTGCAACTGAGGTAGTTTTGTAAAGCAATTTGAAGTATTGAAAGTCACAACTGGGGCAATTTTTGCAAAATGAATTGGAGATGCGAAAGATAATAACTAGGGCAGAATTTTGCAAGAAACGGTGTTGGTTATTAAAGATGAGTTTGCAAGAATTCTGTAATTGGCTAAGCGAACAGTGCAATGTCTACGAGAAAGGGCGTTCAGTTTATTTTAAACTATTTTACAAATTTAATTCAAGACAAAATTTTCAAAATGCGGCTTTGACTTCATTTGCATGGTTATTTCACTTGCTATATTGCATTAAAATATTTTGTCTTGCCTCTATTTTTTTAGAATCTATGCTGTGTGAGTTCATGAGCCAAGTTTCTGAAAGCAATTCGCAAATCCAAGTCCAATGAAGATGAGGAAGCAGCAGAAACAGCAAGATCAGGATGAAGTCTACACAAATCAAACGCTTCCCCCTGCCTCTCCAAAACTAACAATTTTTCTTTGAGAGCAGGAACATGAATGCTTGCAATGAAAGGATCATTCGCATTATGGATGAACAATTTATTGAACGCGCATCCAAAGTTGCATTGCAGATTGCTTCGCATTGCCTTTTTATAACTTAAAGCATTATGCTTTGTCATGAGTTATTGCCGAACAGGCGGCATTTCTATTCCTATTATTTTCATTCCTAATAGGCGACAAAGCCGCCGCTTGTTTTGTTTTTTCGAAACTAAGCCAAATAGGGCCTCGCTTGGTTTCAGGCGATAATCCGCACAAGGCCATCCTTGCCGGATTGTCTCTCCAATTGCTTTATCAATGACTATCTCACTGACTACATTTCCGTATTACTTTGCTTTGCACTTGCTTTAAAAATTAACGCCTTGCTTTACTCTTTCAGGTTGACCATCGGCTGCGAGGATTCCCTTTGTTGGACTATCTCGCCTATTGATTTGCCAAATTGCTCCTGCATTGCTCTACATTCCAGCATTGGATTTCCTTGCACTTGCTTTAAATTATGTCGTTGCAGTTGCTTTAAAATTGATGCCTTGCTTTACATTCTTCAGGTTGACCACCAGGCGGGGCTTCTCTCTTGTTGGATTTTTGCGCCTGTTGATTCGCTAAATCACTTTTGCGTTGCTTTACATTTCACGCTAAATTGCTTTGCACTTGCTTACAATTATGCCTTTGAACTTGCTTTATATCATGACTTACTTTCCTTTTAGTTTAACAGGTTAACAGGTCAGCCCTGAGACCCTCCTTGCTTTGTGCCGGATCGAATCACCAGCTGATTTGTAGGCAATCAAACCCAAGACCCTCCTTACTTTGTGCCCGACCAGCTTGCCAGTTGATTTGTCATGATTGTTGAAAAGGATTTGCACTATGCCTTCGCACTCGCTTTATTTCGTCGCCAGTTGATTGGAATACAATTTATCTAAGATATTGCAGCTTGCACTTACAAATTACGTCATGCCTACCGTAAACAATCAGGGGCCTTATTATGAGTTTATCGTGAGCAAGTGAAGACTTCATCAGTATTGAAGCCTACCATAAGCAACTGGAGGCATTATTATAATGCCTATCATAGACAATTGAAGGCTCTTTTGTTATTGATCCTACCGTAAGCAATCAGGGGGCTTTATTATGAGTATATCGTGAGCAAGCGAAGATTTCATTAGCATTGAAGCCTACCATAAGCAATTGGAGGCATTATTCTGAAGCCTATCATAGACAATTGAAGGCTCTTTTGTTATTGATCCTACCGTAAGCAATCAGGGGGCCTTATTATCAAGTCTATCGTGAGCAAGCGAAGACATCATTATCATTTGAAGCCTACCATAAGCAATTGGAGGCATTATTCTGAAGCCTATCATAGATAATTGAAGGCTCTGTTGTTATTGATCCTACCATAAGTAATCGGGGGTCTTATTATCAAGTCTATCGTGAGCAAGTGAAGACATCATTATCATTTGAAGCCTAACATAAGCAATTGGAGGCATTATTCTGAAGCTTATCATAGACAATTGAAGGCTCTTTTATTATTGATCCTACCGTAAGCAATCGGGGGTCTTATTATCAAGTGTATCGTGAGCAAGCGAAGATATCATTATCATTTGAAGCCTACCATAAACAATTGGAGACATTATTATGAAACCTATCATAGACACGAAGGGCGCTATTTTTATGGAGCACACTGTAGGCTCGATCATGATTCACGATCGAAAGGCGGCATTTCTATCTCCTATAATTCTTGCAAGTTGTTAAACATATCCATTTCATTTCTATGTTGCTATGAAAACTCTTACTAAATTTCCATTGTTGTGATTTGCAGATATTGCTAAGTTTGAAGAAGCACATGCATTAATGAATTTTGTGTCTTTTGCTTTATCATATGATTTGTGCTTGTTCATCTTATGATTGAACGTTTTGGGCTCGTTCGCCTTACAGTTGAATGTTTTGGGCTCGTTCACCTTATAAATGAACGTTTTGGGCCCGTTCGCCTAATAAATGAACAATTCAGGTTCATCCACCTGTAAATAGGATGTGCAGATTTATTTCAAGTTGCATTGGGAGGCTAGAGGTTTCGTAACTAGATGCCTCATTGCTTTATCAAGTGATTGGAGCATAGTACGAGATTGTGTTAATAATGATCAGCCTAGAAGTTCTCCGGGCGGAGTGCCTTGTCAGTTGATCCAAGGAAGAACTTATCGATTAGACCGCAACCCGTATTTACAATTTTACGTTATCCCTTTATCTATTTCTTATTCCAATTATTACAGTTTATTAGCAGTTGCACGCTTACCGTTTGTTGAGATTATTACAGGATTTTTAGCAGCACTGCAGCAGCGTTTGGAGCATAACATGGAACATTTCTTAGCGGTGAACTAGGGAAATCGTAGATATGAGCTAGACTCGTCAACAAAGACCTGCAGAATCGCACCCGTATAAGTCATCAACCCTAGAGGTAAGTCTCTCTTTTAACCCTAGAGTCTGAGGTTTGAGATTGAAGACAAGATGGCTCGGTTATCGAGATGCAGTAGAAGCTATGTCCGTGTAAACCCCCCTTTATGAGTGTGTCATCGACCACATCTTTATAACTTGGGTGATTACAAGCTACTTTTCCCGCGCTTGAGCAGTCGTTACTGTCTCGTCTTTGATTTTCAAATCGCGTCGAACTACATATGGCCTGATTCTCTTTCAGCCCGAGATATGTAGGCAACTCGGAAATCGGAGCTCGGCCATGTCCATAAGCCTCGCATTTTGATCCCAGGAATCAGAGTCTTGGCTTTACCGTGACAAAATTGGTTTTCACGTCAACTTTCTTTACCCTGGAAACTCTTTCATCCTTTCTGGGCAAAGAGGGGCAGCTGTTGACACCCAATTTTGTCTTGGAATTTTAAATTAACGTCTAATTATTTTTAAAATAAGGTTAATTTTTAAGATAAATTAAGTTCATAATTTTAACAGAAAAAAGGGCCATAATTGTTCTTCATTTTAAGTCCCGGCCTATTTACGCAATTCGCGTTTTCTATTTTTCCAAGCCCAATGTTAAAAGCCGTAACCCTCACCCCTATAAAACCTTAAAGCCCTAGCCTCACACACACCACTCATTTTTTTATCATCTTCCTCCCACACTATTCATTCATCTTCCCCCACAATACCCATCATTCCCTTCCCATTACATAGATATACACATACACACCAACTCCTCCTTTTTCACCATCACCGATACATACAACACACATACGGCATGAAAAAAAAAGCGACACACCACCCTTATACACAAAAACCAACAGCGACTCTCTATTAAAGATAAACAAAACACCAACAGATCAAGATCCACCACCGTGGATGGAATCAAAGTCGAATCAAAACAGAGGGAGTAGCATAGGTACACCATCATCACCACCTAGATCTTGATTGTAAAAACCCCCATCGCTGGTGGTATTGGTTTTCTCTGTTTTGATGCTTAATCGACGCAAGAAAGTGTACAAAAAAGGGGAATGGAACTTCTTTGTCGCCGGAAATACTTTTCTCCGGCGAACTCGGGTCTTCTCTATTTCGTTTCGTCTGCTGCTGTATCTGAAAATGTAAGAGGGGGTTGCAGCGACGCCACCGGAAGTTGAGTCGGCATTGCTCCCTTCTCTGATTCAGTCGCTCCTCCCTTGCTCCGTTTGTCGTTGGGTTTGGTCCAATGATCCTTCACTGTTAGCTTGGGCACTGCTGTGTTGTTCTGTGGTTGTGAGTTTATTTTGACTGCACATTTTCTTTGGAACTGGGGTTTGCTCACTGTCGAGCTTTTATCCCACCGGAATTTGGATGTGTTTGACTGGTGGGGTTCATGTTGGTCTCTTTGCTTTGATGGTTTATTGACTGGTGATATTATTTGTGAGGACTGGATTCACGATTCTGAGGTTGAATGGTTTCTGAGCTTTTGTCTCTGAAGAATTCTGAGTTGAATGGTTGAATGGCCTTGATGACGGCGTGGGCTTATACTGTGTTTGCTTGCTTTCATTGCTGCTAGTCTAAACTATGCTGCACTGCGATGATATTGACATAGCCTATGAAAATACTACATTTTGAGGCGTACCCCTGATTTGACGGATACTATTGACATGATTTCGAATAGATACTACACTTGAACATTCCCGTCCGTTACATACGCATTGTCCCTTGTCCCTACGAATAAATAGGCGATGATGAATGTATGAATTTAATGCAAAGAAAGTCGAATAGAGTGGTGGATTTGGTACTTGGCATGGCAACCGGCCCGGGCTCCGTGTTTGCAGCCGTACCAAAATCCCGAGCCTCTACTCGACACGCCATACAAACCTGAGCCTAAATTTTATAAAATAAAACCCCATTACTATTATTATTATTATATATTTTATCATTATTATTATTATTATTTTATTTTCATCAATTATTACACTTTATTATCGTACTAATCCAATTTCATTTTCATATTTTTTGCGAGGTACATTTTGGCACAAACAATTTGTGGGCTAGTTTGGCTAACTTACAAATGGGAATATGCATTGACTTGGAGTAATTAGGGATCGAGTTCTGGCTCGAGCATTCAAGAAATAAGACTTTAGGAATTTTAGAAAATTCAAGGCTCCCGCGAGTTGATCAAATTCCCGGGTTCTATCTTTAACTTTGCCTTCCTTTCCTTAGAGATATTTATGTAAATAAATGCGTAAAATATTTATTTATCAATAATATTTGATTGTTTGTATATTGCTTTACTTTATGTTCATTACCTTTTATTTTGAGGTCGTTATTTAATTTATTGTAAATTGGGGCCATTTTAGCAAAGGTGTGCAAGTTAAAAAAAATATTCTGAAAATAGCTTTTATCTATTATTATTATTATTATTATTATTATTTCTTACTATTTTTAAATAATTTTTTTGCAAGAAAAGCGCACTTGTAAATATTTGGAAACCTGTCGGATTAACCGTATTTTACGGAATTTCGAAAGTGCCTTAAAAACCTTCTTTCGAAATTAGCAAAACCTCTTACCTTTAGAATCTCTGAAAGAAAGACCGTCTTTTTATAAAAACAGAGTTTTTGCACGCATTTGTTAATTTGGTTTCCCGTTTTCCTTAAATTGGGTGGCGACTCCAAAACTCCATCAGAGTTCGTCCATTCAGCTGATATTCCAGAATTTTATCCTTTTTGGGGTAATTTTTGGGATTCAACAGCTCCCACCATGGAGTATCTCTAGTCATAGTGACCTGACCAGGTTTGATGCTATCTAAGACATGCTGAGCTAGATCATCTGGCAAAGTATCACCTAGGAGCTGCTGATTCCACCCATTAGGATCAAAGAAGTCCTTCACTACAATGAGTTCTTCCCTGATGTAGAAGTTCCTAAGAACAACAAAGTATAGTGCACCAAGCTGAGACCAATTATCATACCAGAAATGAGAAGACCCTTGCCTAACCTGCCATACTATTTCATGATCCACCATGGCTCTAACTTGCAACATCTTTGCCAAACAGGAGAGCCATCAGTATAGGGCACCACTGAATGATGAATCTTCTTGCAATATTTGTTGGCCAGAAATGTACCCCATAATGAAGTCTTTGTTCTGAAATTCCACCATAGCTTTGCAAAGAGAGCCTTTGAAACATCATGTAAAGACTTGAACCCAACACCTCCTTTAGCATATGACTTGCACAATGTGTCCCAAGAAGCCCTGTGTCTCCTAGAATGTTCCTCAGAATTACTCCGAAAAATTAGCAAACATTTTGTGCAACTGATTGATGACAATATCTGGGGGATTCATAGCTGAGAGCAAAGGAATATGCATACTGAGCAAGACATGCTGAATCAAAATAGCCTTTCCACCATAGGATAACATTTTAGCCTTCCAGGCTTGAAGCTGCTTCTGGACCTTAGCTATGATATCATCAATCTGAGCCGTATTCCTCCTTTTATAAGTGATAGGGCACCCAAGATATGTGAAGGGAAAGTTACCTCTTTCAATATGAGTAATGTGTGCCACCCTATCCACCAACTCCTGGCTCACAGTGTAATACATATAAGTGGAACTTTTCTCTTTGTTAATCTTCTGTCCACTGGCACCCTCATAAGCATCAAGTACACCCATCATCAACCTTAGAGAAGTGGTGTCAGTAGAACAAAAAAGTATAGTGTCATCAGCATAGGCCAAATGATTAATGTAGGGGCACTACTTAGGCATAGCAAAGCCCTTGAACATTGCATTCTAATGAAGAGCATTCAAAGCCCTTGAAAGCACCTCAGCAGACAAGATGAACAAGGTGGGTGAGAGAGGGTCACCTTGTTTCAAACCCTTAGAAGAAGTGAAGAAACCATGAGGTTGTCCATTGAACAAGACGGTATACCAATTGTTATTGAGTAGCCTTACCACCATGTCAACGCATATTTCACTAAAGCCCATCTTTCTTAGCACCTTAGACAAAAACAACCAGGACACTCTATCTGATGCTTTCATCATTTCAAGTTTAATGACCAGATTTGCTTCCTTAGCCCTCTTCCTGATATCATCAACAATATCATGGACTAGAAAGACATTTTCAATTATGTTTCTACCTTTGACAAACCCTGATTGAGTAGGGGAAATCAAAGTAGGCAACAGCTGAACCAATCTCTCCTGAAGCACCCACGGTATCACCTTGTTAATAAAGTTGCATAAACTGATAGGCATGAAGTCAGAAAATGTGGCAACATTGGGCTTCTTAGGTAATAAAACCAGGTTAGTATGAGAGACGAACTTTGGTATCTCATGACCACCAAAGAAAGCCCTCACTAGCCTGATGACATCAGGGCCAATGACATCCTAACAAGCATGATAGAACCTGCCTGAAAAACCATCAGGCCCACTAGCACTGTCTCCACTTAACCCAAACACTGCTTTCTTCACTTCATCACCTGAGAGAAGTTCTTCAATTGCCCTATTTTTCTCACTGGACACCATAGTAGGGACATGAAGGAGCAAGTCAAAGTTCAAATCAGCCTCCTCACTTGTGAATTGTTGCTGGAAAAACCAAGCAGCCTCAGCAGCCATTGTATCACTATCAGCTATCCAATTTCCATCTCTATCTTGAATCCTGTGAATCTTCAATTTCTTTCTTCTACCTTGCACCTAAGCATGAAAGAATTTAGTATTGTGATCACCATCTTTGAACCATTGAAAGCCTGCTTTTTGTCTCCAGAACTCATCCTCCAGGTGTAGTACCCTCTTGAGGTCAGCTTCAGCCTTCTTAAGTTGCTCTATGGTATTCACTAGGGGCCTCTTCCAGCTTCTCCTTATGAGATTTAATGATGTCTTCTAATGATGCAATCTTCTGAAATATGTTGCCAAAGGTCTGCTTACTCCATCTACTCAATGCCTACTTCACTTTCTTCAGTTTCCTATGAAAATTGATGAAGAAATCTCCCTCACAATCACACACCAAATTGTCCCTAACCACTTGCAAAAACGTGTCACGTTCAGTCCAGAAATTAAGGAACTTGAAAGATTTAATGATGTTGTCAACTTCAGTAGAGCATGAGAGTAGCAAAGGAGAGTGGTCTGATCCAGTTCTTGCAAGGTGTTCAACCTCAACTTTAGGGAAGTAGTCAATGAACTCCTGATTAGCAAAGCACCTATCAATTCTCTTCAAGATGAAGTGATCTTCTATTCTCCCATTCCACCAAGTATAAATGCTTCCAGTGAAGCCTAAATCAGTGAGATTACAAGCTGAAATAGTGGCTACAAAATCATCAACTTCAGTGGTGAGCACAGGCAAGCCACCATACTTTTCCTCTTCAGACATAATCACATTGAAATCACCTCCAATCAACCAGGGTGTTATCATAGAAGCAGCCAAGAATTGGAGTGAATCCCAAAGTGGCTGCCTATCCAACCTATCACACTTAGCATAAATCAAACTGACATGAAACTCTTTGTCCAATTGGATGTGATGTAGCTTCAAAATTAAGATTTGATCCTGATCATCAATGACTGAAACAACATAATCATCTCCCACAAAAGCCCAGATCTTGCCACTGACATTTGAAATAGACCAATGCATATTTAGTCTCAGTCCATAAGCTTGAACTCTACATGCTTCTTGAAAAGGTCCCATCAACCCTATGAAGGAGAAATGGTGATGTCTATGAAGTGTTGTAAGTCTTTTAAATGCCTCTTGTGTGTTGACTGAATGAATGTTCCAAATCAAAGCTTTGTGCATCATTTTAAACCTTGGATTTAGAACTTCTTATTGGTTATATCCTGGCCACAGGACCTGGATCTTTTTTGGGTCTCCTTCCTCCCTTCTTAGGAGCATCTCTTGGTGACAAATCACCCTCCCTAGCTACTTGTTGAAAGTTGTGAGCAGTCGACTCCTCCTCCTCATCTAAGTCAGCTTCATCTCCCACATCCTCATGAACAACTAGATGCTTATATGGAGAATGTCTCTTTTTCCTTTGCAAAATTTCCTTACTCTCATTGAATTGCAATGAATTAAGAAAAGCCTTCTCATCATCAGTAAAATCTTTCTTTGAAGAACCTCTGGACGAGTCTTCATTTTCTTTGAAATTCAATTCCAAGTCAGGTTGGTGTGATTGAGAGGGAATTGATTTATCTGAGGTGTTTAAAGGGACAAATGATTCAATAGGCATTGGGTTAGGGTTTGATGGAATTGTCAAAGTGGGCATGATCAAATTTTCATTTACTTGTGCCGTTAATTTCTTCAAAGTAGCCAAAGGAATTAAATCCGACATAGAAGTAACTCCCCCAGCTTTATTGAGTAAAACCGCCTCATCATTAATAACCTTCAAACTCCCATCTTTAATAGCTGCATTAAATGTGTTCCCAATCAACTTAGGAGTCGACTGCACCAACTCCTTGCCCGACATTGATGCTGCTTCCTTAAATTCCACGCGTGGGGAATCAATATTTAAGCCCCGAGCTTTAATGCCCTTTGCAGGAGTCAAGCTAGAACCCTGCGCAATAAATGCATTCCTAGCTTCCAGCTTTACCCAATTAATCCCTCGCCTGTCTTTAATTCTTCAAAATCAGCCGCCAAATCTTTGTCCTTTGCATCCTTACTCCCAGCTTTGATGCACCCATCATTAACTACATTCCCAGTATTAACTACCTGGGGATTAATTAAATTAGGGTATTCAACCATTCTAACTGTTTCTTTGTCAATCTTAACATTGTCCTCCTTCAAAATTGTATGAGCCTCCTCTTCGACTTGTAAAGCAGCAAAGGAATTGAAATTACATTGACTTTCCTGGAGACCTCCTTGTACTTGTAAAGCTTGATTTTGTGTGACACCGCCCTTCTTCTTAGTAGCAACCTGCCATGCCTGCTTAGGGTTTTGTCCCCTATTCTCAAAGCCTTGATTTTTCAGCTGCTTACCTCCATTGGCAACTTGCTCAACTCTAGTATTGCTAGGGCCAGGATCCCCAACAATTTTCCCACTCTTTAATACCTTAGGTAAAGCTGCCTTGACTTGGGCTTGTTGCTTACCCTTGTCTTCTTCCCTATCAACTTGTTCAGCATCATCCTCATACAAATGAGGGTGCATTACCCTACAGTCTTGGTCATTGTGTCCTTAGAGACTACACTGTGAGCAATATTTAGGTAAATAGTCATATACTATTTTAATACACTTCGAGTGTTTAATGCCAGAATCATCATCAACTTCAACAATATCTATTTCCTCCGGCAACTCCTCAAGAAGATCAATCTCAACTTTAACTCGCGCACAACTAGGGCGAGTGTGATTAATTGTAGCTGCGTCTAAGTGTAATGGCTTACCAACTTCTAAAGCCAATGAAAATAGGAATTCTTTGACAAAGAAATTGGGTGGCAGGTTTGGGAATGAGATCCAACCTATAGCAATAGAAGTCTCCTTCCTAGCATCACACCATGGATCCCACTTCAAAGTTCTCATCAAGAATGAATCACGACCCACCTTAAGCCAATGTCCCTTCAAAAGTAGGTTACATAATCTTCAAATAGAGAACACCTAATCAAAATTCTACGATAATCCAATCACACAGTGTCCTTTTATTTCACATTGAGAAGGAATAAGCTTGCGTAGATTATTAAGCTCTGGAGCACCATAAGTGAACTTCCCAATGATTCCATAGATCAACTTAGTAGATGCAATGGACTATTGAATCTCTTTTTATTCCAAAGCATAGTGGGACGACCATTAATACGCGTAGGGTATCTAATAGGTAAAGTAGGGTTTTGTGCAGCTTGGTTTGAGGTGTTTTGAGATGGTGGAACAACTACTGCAGCGTAGGAAGATGTAGGGGGTTGTGTAGTGGACTGAGCAACTCCAGTGGGGGACTGCCATGTGGCCTAAGCGGCTATGGGAAAAGTTTGAAGTGTGCCGCCTGTAAATCGCCTAGAATCGCCACTCTAGAGAGAAAACAGACGGGTTTTTTTGGGGATGGTTTTTAAATCTCTTCACTTTTTCTTTTTTTAATCAAGAGTAAACTAGGCATTGCACCTATGGACCATTTTTATTTATAAACAAAAAAAAAAACAAAAATACATACAATGTCTTTACAAGATGTGCACAAAACAAGTGCAATATCAAATGCATCCTACTGCTACCTAAAATAGCACTAAGCTTACTTATTATCCTCACCCTCTTGGGTTGAGTGCCATTGGGCACTAACACCACCAAGTACCATGAAGAGAACTCATAATCTTGATGCCACGAACTATGATAAGTAGGAACTAATGAGCTGCCAAAGGTAAAATTACATAAAATATAAGTAACAACTGTCCTAGCTAATATTGATCTTCTTCTTTGCTTGTAGGGTGTGCATATCTCCAGTAACTAGATGTTCCTTAGGCAACCAAGTGAAGCTAGGCTCATCCAGGCATGAACTATGTGAGAAATGAGCTGAGCAAATCGACTAAAGCAGTGGAGAACCACTGCTCCATATGAAAAACAGTGGTGGAGGACCGGTGCTCCACTATTGTTATACAGCATAGTTCTTTGAAATCCAGCAAAGAACACTATAAAACTTTGGAACCAGTATCTTGAGCCTCCTGAATCACCTAACATAGCTTGCTGGTCAATGCAGTGAGGATGCAGCATCACCAAAACTTGAATGATTCCAAGTTGAAGGCAATGTAGTATCCATTTAATAGCAATCCCAGCTTGTATAAGTGCTAAACTCTTCATAGTAATCCAGTTCATCATGTGTATATATCTCAATCATATACCTGCAAAAAAGAAGCTAATATTAGTGAAAAAACCCCTATGATCTCCACTATACAGTCTTGATCATAGGGGAAATTGTCCAAGCTCCAATCAGCTCCTGTTCCCTTCACATTCTTCATACTTGTGGTCATCTTCCTATTCTCCATGGCTTGGCTCTAAATTCCACAAATTGATGCTTGTCATGATTAACAATCAGCTTGGCTTTTGAGGGTAATCTAGCATAAGTAGAGAAGTTGACCAAAGGCAATTCAAACGCAATGTTAGCTAGGCAGTCAGCTAACTTGTTGCCTTCTCTCAATGTATGTTTGAATTGAAGTCACCCAGCTGCCTCCACCTTTGAATATCATCAATAATAGAATCAATAGACCACATAGGCTGCTACTGACCCTCAATGACTTGCTAGACCACTAGTGAGTCAGTTTCAATCAAGATAGGACCCAAAACATGCTCCACACAATACTTCATTGCCTCTCTAATGGCCATAGCCTCAGCCACCATATTGTTGTGCTCTCCAATCAGCTTAGCAAATGCAAACATAATATCACCTTCTCCATTCCTCACATAAAAAGCAATATAGCTTGGCCCTGGATTGCCCCTAGGGGCCCCATCAGTATTCACTTTCAACACACCAATTCCAGGCAAGCTCCAGTAAACTTTAACATATCTGAACCTAGGCAAATAACTTTCTAATGCATGGACAATGTAGACTGATTACTCACAGCAATGTATGGAAATCTCACCTTAACAAGGTAAAAGATATTGCTAGTAATTTCATAAAGCAACCTTGAATAGGATACACATTTAACATGCTTAATTGCATTCCTTCTTTTCCATAAAGACCAGACAATGAATGAAGGAACACTATAGTAAATAGCTTGTGACCAAGGCTTAGGCCACTGCCTCCACCACTTAAAACAAACCTAATGTAGGCTGCAATCATCCACTTGTATCCCTACAGCTTGAGCAAAGAATCTCCATACACCATTGGTCATTGGACTTATCCTAAACAGATGTTCTCTAGTTTCTACACTAGGGGTATTACAGCACCAACACCTGGATGGAAATTGATATCCCATTCTCTTCAGCTCATCATCAAGTGGAAGCTTAAACCAAAGCCTCCACATCATAAATGACACCTTGATAGGCATCCCTTTCACCCAGATAAACTTGGCAATAGGGACTTTATGCTGCTTCACCCTCATGTAGTTCCATACACTACTAACTGAGAATTTACTATTTGATGTCAAGCCCCACCAAGCCTTGTCCCTTCTCTGGTCAGACCCAAACAAATGCACATTTTGGACAATGTGAGCAACAATATCTTCAGGTAGCAGTATATTTAGGAGCTCAAAATTCCAGTTGCCATCCTCAAACAGCTCCTTCACACTATTATACCATAGATCACAATCAAATGTATAGGATACTATAAAGTACAATGGCCCAAGACCTGACCAATTGTCATACCATAAGTGGGCTGAACCTTGCCTAATCTGCCAGTGAATCTCATGGTCAATAGCCTCTCTAGCTTGTATCATCTTCCTCCAAACATAAGAACCTTGCTTGTATGGCACAATAGCCTTGTGAAGCTTCTTGCAATACTTGTTAGACATGTAGGTAACCCACAATGAGTCTCCAGTTCTGAAGTTCCACCATAGCTTAGCAAATAAAGCACTTGAAACATCAAACAAAGATCTGAACCCCATGCCACCTTCATCAACTGGTAAACAAAGGTTCTTCCAAGAAGACCACTGCCTGCTTGACCCTTCTTGAGAATTACCCCAAAAGAACTTTGCAAAAAGCTTATGCAATTGGTTGAGCACACTGTCTAGAGGGTTAACTGCTGAAAAAAAAATGAATTGGCATGCTTTGCAAGACATGCTTAATCAATATTGCTCTCCCTCCAAATGATAACATTTTTGCACTCCAGCTATGGATTCTTGCAGTTACCTTTCCTACTAAATCTTCATAGTAGATCTTCTTCCACCTATCATAGAAGATAGGGCATCCCATGTAGGTAAAAGGGAACTCTTTTCTCTGAATGCCAGTGATTAACTCCACCTTCTCAACCTCTTAATCACTCACTAATGCATGTAAGTATAAAGCACTCTTGTCTTCGTTTATTTTTTGGCCTAAGACTGTTTCATAAGCTTGCAAGACTCCAGTAATCAAATGTAAAGACTCATCATGGGAGGAAGTAAATAGAATAGTATCGTCAGCAAATGCCAAGTGATTGAGATAGGGACTCCACTTAGGCATAGCATAGCCCCTATAGAAACTGTGTGTATTCAGTGAATTCAGAGTTCTAGATAACACCTCAGCTGTGAGAATGAATAGTGTAGGTGACAATAGATCACCTTGCTTCAACCCCCTACTTGAGTGAAAGAAACCATAGCTCTGACCATTAAATAGAACTGAGTACCAATTTGAAGACACTAGCTGAAAGATCACATCAATGAATTCATGGCAGAATCCCATCTTTCTTAGCACCATAGTCAAAAATGGCCAAGACACCCTATCATAGGCCTTCATCATATCCAGCTTGACCACAACATTTGCATCCACACCCCTCTCATTTATATCATGTATGATCTCCTAGGCAAGCAAAACATTTTCAACTATACTCCTTCCTTTAACAAAGCCTGCCTGGTTCTGAGATGTAAGAGTTGGAAGAACATCAACAAGCCTATTATGCACCACCCTTGAAAGTATCTTGTTGATGAAATTACTAAGGCTGGTTGGTCTAAGGTTAGAAAAGGTTGTAACATTTGGCTTATTTGGAATCAGGACCAGGTTAGTGTGTGTAACATATCTTGGAATTGCTCTACCACTAAATAGAGCCATAACCACTCTAACAATGTCTTCCTTGATTATATCCAAAGAAGCATGAAAGAACTTGCCAGTAAAGCCATCAGGGCCACTAGCTCTATCACCACTAAGCCCAAACACTGCCTGCTTTACTTCCTCTTCCCAAGGCACCTTAGTAAATTCTTCATTCTACTCATCAGTAATCATCCTTGGAACATTCATCAAAATGTCATAATTGTTAGACACCTCTTCAGTAGCAAACTGCTTATGGAAGAACCATAGAGCCTCATTTGCCATTATTTCTTGAGAGTTGATCCAATTGCCGTCCCTATTTTGAATCCTGCTCACATGAAGTTTCTTTCTTCTTCCATTGACATGAAAGTGAAAGAATTTAGAGTTCACATCAGCCTCCTTGAACCACTGCATGCCTGCCTTTTGTTTCCAGAATTCAGCTTCAATAGGAAGGTACCGCTTCAGCTCAGCTTCTGCCTTTTTAAGGGCCTCTCTATTCTCAGTTGTTGGTGCAAGTTCAAGCTGAAACTCATGAGCTAAATAATGTCTTCCAGTGTTGAAACCTACTGGAAAATGTTACCATATGTAGCCTTGCTCCAAGAGGACAGTTTCTTCTTCAAAGTCTTCAATTTTGTATTCAGTGCATAAAATGGATCTCCAGTGACTTCAACCTCCCAATGTTCCCTCACTAAAGGAAGAAACTCATCATGTGTAGTCCAGAAGTTGAGGAATTTGAAAGGCTTGATTGTAGGAGTAGGATCTTGTGAGAAATTGACAAGCAAGGGGGAATGATCTGATCCTACTCTAGCTAGATGATCAATTTCAATCTTAGTGCACATATCAATCAATTGTTGATTACCCAGTCATCTATCCAGCCTCTTGAGAATGAAATCTTCTCCAGTTCTACCATTCCACCAGGTGAAAATGCTGTAAGAATTAAATCCCAAAACCATTAGCTGACAATTGGCTAGTGTAGATGCAAATTCTTCATACTCAGGCATGAACACTGGAAGAATGACATTAAAATCTGTAGTAACCAGCCAAGGCCTGACACTGTCACTAGCAAAGTACTGCATAGCCTCCCAAAGAAAGAATATGTCTCCAGCATTAGTCTTGGCATACACAAAAGTAATGACAACTTCTTCATCAAATTGTTGATCCATAAAGGAGAGTGTGAGTTGCTGCTCATCATTCATCATTTTTTGCACTTCAAAATCAGCATTTCCAAACACCCAAATCTTCCCATTCTCATTGTAGAAGCATTGCTCCATCCCAAGCCTAAGCTTATGGCTATTTATAGTGTTAACATCTTGGAATGGTTCCATTAATCCTATAACTTGAAAATGCTTTCTTTGATGCAATGTGATAAGCCTATCAAAGGCTTCTTGAGTATTCACTGACCTTATGTTCCGAATAAGCAACTTATCCATCTAGTTCTTCTTTGTAGAGGTTGATCTCAAAGCTTGAATTTTAGATGGATCTTGACTATAATTCTTCTTACCTCTCTTTGGTGGCTACTTGGATTGAGTAGAGTGTTCAAGTGGAGCTAGTGGAACAAGCTGTTTCTGGGACTTAGCACTCTTAGGAGAAAGATCAGCTTCACGAGCCACTTGCTCAAAATTATGGGCAGTAGAATCTTCATCCAGTTCTTGATGTTCAAGTCTGCCTGGGCTCAAAGGACCATCCATCAATTTAATTTCTTTTTGAGTTTGAAAATCCATAATCTTTGATTGCAATGGCATATTAGCAATTAGAGCATCATCTTCATCATCCAGGGTAGCACCAGTGGGACTCAAAGATGAGCCCTGTGCAATTTCCTCATCTTGAGATTGACTAGGTATAGTAGAAGTAGTCGTATTCAGCTTACAAATTGGTGTAGCCTTCTCTCCCACATCGACTACAGGAAGCTTTAGTGCCTGAGGTATAAAAGCCAGTTCCTTTCCCATACCAGAATTAACTAACCCTAGGGCTTTTTGAATTAAAGCACACGCTTCAGGATTAACAACTTTCAGCTCACCTAACACAGCTGTATTACATGTGCTGAATTTATTAACCAGATCAACATCGTTTATTGAACTGACATGATCTTTGTCCTGACCATCTTCAATTCTCATTAATTCAAGTCTCTCAGCTTCAGAAATAACCCTAGAGTTACTTTTTTCAATACTGGGCAATTATTTCTCAATACCCGTGCCTTTAACTTGCAAATTAGTCCTGGCCAAATTGATGTCAACATTGTCCCGATCATGAGCTGCAGCAATAGCATTAGAATTAGGCTGACTTTTAAATACCTTGGAAACCCATTCCTTAGTAGAAATAGGATTCTCAATCCTGGTAGGAATTAAATCCTTCTTCTTGGGCGCTTGTACTTCAACAACTTCTTCACTCTCCTCATTAAGCACTGCATAGGAATTAGACACCTCAACATCATCAACATTACCTTTTCCAGCATCCTTAGTGAGTTTCTTCTTTGGTTCAACCCTAACCAGGCATTAGGGTTTCAATTAGGGTTCACAAAATTCTTGACCTTTGTTTGACCTGGAGCTGCCTTGCCAATGTTAACATTAGCTCGATCGTCCTTCTTGGCTTGCAGTCCTTCATCCATGTCTTTCAAACTTCCAACAACCTTACCACTTTGCAAAATCTTGACTGAATTTTTCTTCTCGATTTTGTCATCACCTCTATCATCAAGCTCAGGGTGTAAGATAAAACAATCGTCTTCACAATACCTTTTTAATTTGCAATGCTTACAATACTTGGGCAAAGAGTCATATTGAACTCTTACCCACTTATACTTAATATCACCAGTGACGAATTCTTAATTCCAATTCGAACCCGTTGAGGTCTTTGAGCCAACAAATCAACTTCAATCTTAACCTTTGCACAATTGGGCCTAGTCCTTGCCTTAATGGCTGCATCAAGTTGAAGAGGCTTCCCAATTTCACTGGCCAATGCAAACACTGCTTCTTTGACAAATAACACTGGTGGCAAGCCTGGAAAGGAGATCCAAGCAACATCCACTGATGTTTCTTCTTGAGGATCAAACCAAACATCATACTTCATGGTCCTCATTTGGTGGAATACATTCCCAATCTTAAAATAAAAATCAGGCCTGGAAAGTAGATGAACATAATCCTCTAACAATGAAAAACGGATTAGAACATGTCTTGGATCTAGGTAGCCTATCGTGCACTCTCCTTTCAATTCACATTGCAAGGGCAACTGTTTTTTGAGCTCATGAAATTCAGGCATCCCATAGGAGAACTTCCCAACGACTGAATATTGCAATTCCTCATGAATTACCATATTGTCAATAACCTTATCATCCCAAATAAAAGAAGGCTCCCCATGATGAAGTTCCATAATGGGTTCAGGAATAGTAGGCATCGCAAAGGGTTTTGCATTAGGTTTCAAAGTAGATGCATAAGATAAAGATGGTATTATGGTAGTAGTAGGTGGTATGATGGTGTTAGGGGGTTGTATCATGGTAGTATGAGGTTGGACAACCCCAGTGGGGGACTGCCCAGTGGCCTGATTGGCCATGGGAGGTGGCCGGAGTTTTGTCGCCTAGAATCGCCTAAATCGCCTAGTCAAGAGAAAAAACTAGGGGCGGAGTAAACGTTATCACTTAGGGTTGTGACTACCAATTTTTTTTTAAATCCAAAGAGAACCACCCAAAAGTTGCTTTAAGTGGAAAAAGGCAAGAGATGTGAGATTATTAGAGGGTAAGTCAATTTTTTTTTTAAAGAAACACGAGTGTGGTTGATTTTTTTTTTTTTTTGTGGAAATTCTTTTTCACACTAACCTATTTGTTCATTATTTTGAAGATGTTTACTAGTGACGAACAATGTTCTATGTTCAAACCACTTTTTATATTTCATAGAACTTAAATGTTCTAAGTGCCATAAAGTGAGTCATGTCAAATCTTCTTGTGCAAAATATAAGCGTATGTGTAGAGAAACTAGAGCAACAGGTGAATTGATTAAAGATCATACTCACGATGATAGTGATTGGATTTTGCTTACAGTTTACAATCATATAATTAGGAGTGCAGTTGATCTTATTGTTTATGATGGTGAGAGAAAAATTGAGGATGAGAGAGAAAAGTTCAAGAGGAGTAAGGGAGAGCAAAGTAGCAACTTAAGAGTGGAAAAAAGAGAGCTTGAGTTGAGAGAAGTGAGTGAGTTGCTACAAGAAAAGAGAGGAGAGAATGATAAAAATAAGAGTGAAAAAGAAGAAGTAGAGAGCTATGAAAACCAAGAGAGTTTGGGTGAGGATATTTTCTATTCTAACTCTAATATTCCTACTTCTTTTTCTTGTAGTTGTTTTGATTCTTATCTAGGTGATTTTGGAGAAGTTTGCATGAAAAAACCAACATTGGAAGAGCTTCAATGCTTGAAAAAACATGTAGAGGCCAAGTCATCTAATTCTTTTAGACAAGTGAACCTCAATGAGAAAAGCATAGGTAAGGAAGACAGTTTAGGTATGGTTCAAGGTAAAGTTGCTACCCTTAACACTCTACCTTGTTTGGATGAATTGATAATGATATTTCTCTTGTGAGTGTTGGTGATGATATGAATAATACATATTCTACTTATTTTATTAATTCACTAGTTGGGGAAAATTGTGATTTACTATCTTATTTGTGATGGCCTCAATCTAGTGTTGATTTTGATAAAGACTCTTATTATGATACCCCATCCTTGTTTGACAAAGAAGAACATGAATTTTATTTTTCACCTATTGTTTCTTATGATGAGATTCATGATTTTTGTAAAGGGCTGAATCAAATGGAGAATGAATGTGATTTGTTGACTATAAAATCTCCATTACTGGTTGATAATATACATATTGGCTATAAGGAGAACTCATGTTTATGTCCTAATCAATTAACTCTTGCTTGCCCTAGTTGTTGTGTTTTGTGCAGAAAAGTGATGAAAAGCCTTTTGAAAGAGGAAAAGATATGCAAGAGGTTTATGACATGAATTTTCCAAAATCCATTGCTAAGTTGGAGCGATTCCACGAAAGAATACAAGGTGATATTATTCTATTAATAAACAAGTCCATGTATGGTATGTATAATTTGTTAATTCAAATTTTTGGACTTATTAAAAGACCTAAGGTATTTGTGGAGGTGACGAACTCTATTCTTATTTCTTATGTTGGTGACTTTGTTATTTTGGAAGATGACGATGTTTTGATATATCTAAAGTCATTAACGATAATATATAAGTTTAAAAATAAGAGTGAGATTTATGAGTACTACTTAATGTTGTTCCAACCAAGGAAATTTGGTTTGGACTTGGCTATGATTACTTTTATACTTCTATTAGTTTCTCTTTATGCATGGTTGAATTCGAAGACGAATTTCTTCAAGAAGAGGGAAATGATAGCATCCATAGAAGCAAAACTCCATTAAAAGACTTGGATGAAGATTTGGAAGGCTTATGATGAGATCTTAAACAAAGAAACTTCAGAATAAGCTAATTGGACTCAATTATAAAGAAGATGCCTTTAGTTTTGGAGGAAGAGCTCAAGTCAAAGAGGATCTTTTGAGGTACAAGTGATGAATATTCAAGTCAAAATTACTGCAACTGAAGTGGATAAATTGGGTTCCAAATACATCTATTTTGGGACTAATTAAGGAGCCTAAAGTGTGCCAAACTTGGAGTCCAAGAAGAGCCATATTTAGTCACGTTTTTTGCCCATGTAATGTGCTTACTTGCTGCTCAAAAAAATATAAAGGATTGTCAAAGGATGTCCATAAAGTGTACTCCAAGTTGCCTACAAGTTGCTATCAAGGATTCCTAGTTCAAGTGAGATTTGTCTCCTGGATTAACTAGGATTTGTTCTAGATTAATTAGAATTTGATTCCAATATTAATTAGGATTAGTTTATCAAGTTTATTTAGGTTATTATTTACTTTTCTAGTTTATTTAGGATTTACTTTATTTTCTATTTTATTAGAATTTTCTTTCCTAGTTGGTTTCTTTTCCTATTTCATTATTACTTAGAAACTTTATCTGAGTAAGATTTTTTAAGGTCTATGGCCAGCCTTTACTCCTATATAAAGGGGTTATTTTCTTTATTTTTTATACAATACAGTAGAGATTTATGACGAATAAAAATTGAGAGGTTTTCTCTTGCACTTTTTTGTGTGGCTACTATGGATTTATTTTGCAACCTTCAAGTCTACACTTTTAGGTGGTAAGGTAATTCTTCCCAAATCTTTAGATTACTTTTAGGTATTCAAGAAAGGTGGTAAATATATTTTACTATTGTTCTTGTTACTCTAATGGGGGTCGGGATTCCATAATCTGCTTCTAGGGTTATTCTCTACCAAAGGCGGTTAACTTAGTCAAGTTGTTGTTGTTAGGAGTTTCTTTACTAGATTTAAACGTTTCTTGAGTTTCTTGATCCGTTTTTTGAAATTCTTGATCAGTTCTTGAATTAATGAAACTCTTTCTCGAATTCATTCTATCTTTATTTTCAGTTATTTTTGGTTTCTAGTATTTTTTTTATTAGCTTCCGCACGTTTCTTTAAATTTTATTATCAAGTTTTTGGATCCATACCGTGAGCATTATCGAGAGGTATCGTTATTGTTATCACCTAGTGTGGACCAAAAAATTCAGCTTTCTCGCCAAGCACCTATATCTTTCAGGATGAGGGAGAAACTCTACCACATCAGCAAAGAGTTTAACATTTAAATCCAAGGAGCCAAAACAGGAGACACGGTAGAACAATTGAACTAAGATAACATGTCATATATAAATTTCTTTTGAGAAAGATGCAAGCCTGTAGGAACAGGTATGACCTCAATGCCAAGGAAGTAGTTTAGAGTGCCCAGATCCTTAATCTTGAACTGATCATCAAGAAATGCCTTGAGGGACTGAATTTCCGAGTTGTCATTACTAGTGAGGATGATGTCATGCACATAAACAACCGGTATTACCAAGGAAACCCTAGATTTTCTAATGAAGACAGAGTAGTCATACATGGAATGAATGTAGCCTCTTGACTTAAGGGCCTGTGAAAGCTTACCATATAGATGCATGGATGCTTGCTTTAACCCATAAAGGCTTTTGTGAAGCTTGCAAGCCACTGTAGGAGTATGGCTAGCAGGGTAGGCAGATAAGTCCAAAGACAGGCCAAGAGGCTACTTTATATGAACCTCTTCAGTTAAATTTCGATGGAGGAATGCATTATTAAAATCCAGTTGGAAGAGACCTCAATTAGACTTCACAACAACAACAATCAAGCACTTAACTGTGTTCATCTTGACCACTGGGGAAAAAGTTTCAATATAGTCAATCCCCTCAAGTTGAGTATTACCCCTAAATACAAGCCTAGCTTTATACCTCTTGATGGACCCATCAGCCTTATACTTCACCTTATACACCCACTTTCTCCCTTTAGGATTCTTCCTTGGGGGAAGATAAATAATACTCCAAGTGTTATTGGCCTCTAGTGCCTTGAATTCCTGTATCATAGCTTCCTGCCAAGCAGGGACAAAAGCGAGTAGTAGATCATATTCGATGAAAGGAAAAATAGAATAATTGGATTCCATAGTTGTGATGCATTGTTGTGGATCTCGACCCAGAGGTTCTTTCTTGATCTAGCTACAAGGGTGGGGCGGTATGGAAAGATAAAATGTGGAACCTAATAGAAATTACTAGTTTTAGAATCTAGTTGGACAAAAAAAGATTTTTTCAAGCAATTGTGTGATACCCTTTTCTTCTTCTCCATCATTCAAAATATTATGTGAATTAATATATTACTGAATCTAATGAGTTAAACTTAAATTAAAGTAAAAAGAAAAGGTTTTATAAGGTAACTGTTCTTGCTTCCAAGCCGGCCCGACCGTGAGGAATCAAGAGATCTTTGCCGGTGCTGGTATGTCCTTGGTTCAAAAATAGCTCTAGGTTTAGCGGGTAATATAACATTGGAACAAGTGGAACCAGAAGATGACATACATAATCCTAAAGATGAGTAGGAAGAGAATGAGTTCTGGAAGACTTTCTAGTGGGCTGAGGAGGTAGCATGGGAGCTGGAGATGGTAGAGTAGGTGAAGTGACATGAGTAGGGAGAGAAGTAGAGAAGAAGTGTCAGGAACAACAGGTTCTGACTCAGAAACAGGCATATCTTAAATTTGGAGATCTGTGGTGAACAAGTTGTCAGGTAGGGGAAATATATATGACTGGGGTGAACTGGAAGAAAAGGGAAAAATAGATTCATGAAATACTACATCCCTGGATATGAAACATTGCTTGGTCTAGGAAATTAAAGAGTTTGTAAGCTTTCTTAGAAAAAGGGTAGCCTACAAACAGACAAGGAACAACTCTTGGTTGTAACTTATCCCTATGAGCCTTTGGGATAGTAGCATAGCTTAGGCAACCAAAATATCTCAGATGAGAGTAAGAAGGAGGTGAGCCCAAACAAATTTCCATAGTGAGAAATGCCATTGAGAACAGGTGTATGTAACCTATTAATAAGATAGGTGGATGTCAAGAGACAGTCCCTTCAGAACTTTAAATGTAAGTGAGAGTGAATAAGAGTGTGCCCTGGCAGTTTCCAAAAGGTGTTTATGTTTCCTCTCAGCCACACCATTCTGTTGAGATGTGTGAGAGCATGATGTCTGATGAGAGATACCCATATCTGAGAAAAAAAGAATGGATAAATTGGAAAGTCCCAATTCCAAAGCATTATCACTTCTTACAGTTTTGACCTTGAGGTCAAATTGTGTGTAAACCATAAGGACAAAAGCTTTAAGAAGAGAAATACATTGCTCTTGGAGCCCATGAGGTGAGTCCAAGTGGTTCTGGTATGGTCATCTACTATTGTCAAGAAATACGTAGAACCATTTGTAGTGGGATCATGATAGGGTTCTAGTATCAACATGCACCAGTTCAAAAGGAGATTTTGTTTTAATGCTACTGTTAGGGAAAGACAACCTAAGTTGTCTGGACATAGGACAAACACTACATTGGAAAGATGGTTGAGTTGACAAAGAAGCTGAAATTTCAGACATTGACTTCCTTTTTGCAAAGGGAAAATGCCCCTATCTTTGGTGCCAAACTAAATCCATTTTATTCATTAAAGAAGAATGATTACAATGCTTAAAATGATTACAGTTGGCACTATCACCAAGAGTAAGGGAATCGGTAAGCACAAGTGCTTTGTTAGCAGAAAAGGAAACATCGGACAGTCTGAAGAACTTGTACAACCCATTATCTTGTCTACTAAGAGCTAGTGGCTTCTTCATGGAAGGGTCCTGAATCAGACAAGAATCATGAGAGAACTGAACAGTGCAATGTAATTGGGAAATCAATTTATGCGCAGATATAAGATTGAATTGAAAGGAGGGAAGGTAAAGCACATTGCGCAAAGTTAATAATGGTAAGAGGCAACCCCCTCACACAAACAAGTTTTAGATGGATCGAGATTAACCAGACTCCGATGTAGAAACGGTGACCTTAAAACCCTATTTGTTTTTTTTATCTAAGTGATGCTAAACTGGAAATTGTTCGGCCTCTTAGCATAATAACGTGGTTGATTCATTGATTAATTAGTAAAATAAACAAATTGGTAATTTTGAATTACATCACTATCTTAGCAACAAATTCTTGTCTACATGCCTGATTTTGCCTAATTTCATCTAAGTACGACATTGTTAATTGCTATTAGTCGACCAATTAAAGGGGGAAGACTGCTTGATTAGTGATTTCACCATTATCACACTAGGCCAGTTGAAAATTTCTTCTTGATTTTGCTTGTATGTTTTAAAACTGGCCTATGTTCCTTATCACCATTACTGAGACCTAAATCCATTTTGGACAGTGTATTTCGATCACTATTTTGGTTAAGGTGCATGATAACTTAGTTTAAAACTGGAATGATTTGATTTAGAGGATCTTTGCTAAGGCCTAATTTGAATTAGTGATTAGTTGGATTCTGTTAATTGACAATATATCAATTAAGGGCTGATTGTAATCTTGTTAAGGTGATTGATTGATTTTTGGAATTCAATTGAGTTTGTACTACTAGTTGTGAACCTAGATGATATTAGAGTTAAAAGGAAGGGTGTATAACTGACTATGATTCTATTTTCCTTAAATCTTTGGGACTGATTCACCCATATTTGGAAAGGATACTTGACTGATTTTTTATAACTTTGGAAAACAATATTCTTTTGCCTTCTTTGGCTTTTACCCGTTAAAACTAGGGTTCCCCATCACACTTATTTAAGCCAGGGCCCTTCTCATTCACTACAAAGTCGAAAGGCATCACACACACTTCATAAGCATACCCTTCTCTCAATTGAAAAGAAAAACATTGTACAATACTATCTCATCTGTTATGGGGAAGAAATTTGGCTCTGCTGCTCCTATCACTTCATCCCTGAACCATTAAGAAGGTAATTAAACATGTCATACATCTCTATTTGCTTTCAAATTGAAACTGCACAGGCTTGAACCCTTTCAGTGTGATCCTTGCTTGTGTGTGCTACCTGTTTGGGGGCCCTGCTTTGCCCCTGCTAACCTCTGTTTTGCAGCATGAGTGGATGGATCTATGGCCATACCAAAACTCAACTTGCAGGTCTTTTTTCGTACTTGATAAAGCCTAGTAAAAGGCTTCTCTTTTACATGAAAATCCAAGCCTAAGCAGGTTGTATTTCAGTGCATACAGAGCATTACTTCTATCTCTATACCTTTCTGATTCCCCTAGCTTTCCCCCTTCTGTGATTGTATTTATTAGGTTAACCCCTGTCTGTACTCATCTTAAAACAGGGTACACAGTCTCATGAGCTTTGCATAATGAATTTTTGTAAAGTAAACATTTGTCTTTATTTCAAAACCGAGATTCAGGGCTTACACAGGTGAATTGGAATCTGAACAGTAATAAAACGACTTACCTAGTGTATGTAATGTTTTAACTCACGATTGAAGTAAGTTATTTGGTGAAAACTGAAATTTTTACAATAAGGGCTATATGTGCTAAATCTTCCTAATCTGTGACTATTTCTGAAAAATCAAATCTGCCCTGCTTTTACATTTTTTATTGAGGCACAAAAACGTCTTTTAAAATTTGTCCTGTTTTCATGCGTTCTAAAAAATCTAACTCCTATACACTAATATAATAGTGTATAAGGGTGTTTAAAGTATTTGAGGTCAATTTAACAATCTATTATGTATATTTTCAAAGATATGTCGCTATTGCACCATGTATTTGCATGCCTATGCTTATATTTATGTGTGGCAGCCCCTTGTTTGTATTTAAGCGCTTTGTAAACACAATTTCTTTCCAAAAACAGCCCCTCTATTTATATTTTGAAATTGACCCCTAAATCAAATAGCCATTAAGGTTAGGACTCGACAATTAATGCTAAGTCACACCGACCCTAAATGGCTAACATTTGATTTCGAAAACAACCCCTATTTGATTTTTTGACAAATTCTAAAATCGTTTCCTAAAACTGCCTATTTGTGTAAATATGACTTAGACGCTGAAATTGCTCAAATAAACAGCCTCTTGATACCCTTTTGCAGATTTGACCATATTTCGATTAGGCATTTTTACTAGATGCCATAAACACGATTAGGCGTGGAATATAGCGCGTATGTGTAAAACATAAAGCCCAATTATGTGTATGTTATCTAGATTTGTATGATTAAACTTAGTCCTATAAATTGATTGTGAAATTGACCCTTTTAAGTTAGTAATACATATGATAATATTTATAATTTTGCAAAGACATCCCAAAATATAGACTCGGGCGGGAACCACTTTTTGTGGGACTTGGGGAAGTGCATAACACCTTCTTTCCCGAGTCACTTGGAATTCTTACCTATTGAATCTTTGACACTAGACCGGTTTGATAAAAACTTGACCTTAGACGCTTAGGTGACCTAATACACCTTAGAAATCTATATTAGGTGGCGACTCCAACTCTAAACTCAAATGAGTTACCCAGTCAAACCTAAAAACTGACTCGCTCCGAGTTGAGTTTAAAATCGGGTATGATAGAATGGCGACTTCGCTGAGGATATTCAAAGTCCTAACCATAACGAGTCTTTATTTTTGGGATTTTAATTGATTATTATCTTGTTATTTGTATTATTATGATTTTAATAACTTGGTTTCTTTTTTATTTATTTTTTTTCCTTTTATTTATTTATTTATTTGTATGAACTTGAAATTTGATGTAATCTTGGCATATTTCACTCATATTCCTCCACTCCTGGAAAACGACACTTTGCACACACACGGGCAATTACGTGGATCCCACGGTCGCTCCACCTCAAAAAACTTTTTATAAGGGACATTTTAGAATATAGTTGGTCCGTGGTACAACCAGCAATTTCAAATGGTCCAACCCCTTGACCGTCTTCCTTTGGGGAACCATGTCTAGAATTACACCACTCTTTGAATGTAATGAGCATGTATCATGCCGTAGGAAGGACTCCTCGTGAGCCGGCTAGTTTTCAACTTGTCCAAACTACCTGACGGGTTTTTAACCCGAAGGGACGTTGGGACATGCTTATGTGCATTTGAAAGAAAAGAAAAAAAAATAGAGGGAAAAGAAAAGTCAGATGCAAAATAAAATTCATTTTGATTTGTCCAATTGTTCTCAAAATGGGAGGGAAATTTTGATCCTTTACTTTTTTCTTTTTCTTTATAGGTCACAATGAGTCAAAAGTTTCACTGTTTTGGAATGACTATGGGCACACCTCCTTTGTTAACTAATTGGTGGAATAACTTGTCATTGGGCGAGCAAACCGAAGTACGTCAACATTTTGATCTTTTGGTTTCTCTATTAGAATTGGAGCCGTGTAAAGAAATGATTGAAGCGTCGGTGTCATTTTGGGATGAAAAACTAAATGTGTTTAGATTTGGGGATATTGAGTTAACACCTTTGCTAGAAGAGATAGGAGGATTCATATCACACTCGGGGTTAGACAAACATCGTTGGCAAGGGAGTCGTATTCTAGCATCCAGTGTCCTATAGCTGAGGAGTTTCGTAATAGATTAGGGATGGTGGCAAGTGTGAATATAAAATTTTTACAACAAAAAGAAAATACCATTTTCCTATTTTTACAACCGGTTTGGGTATTTGAGTGCATTAGACGACCGTAAGAAAAAGTTCAAGTCCTACAATGACTGGAGGAGAGCTAGACCACTTGCATTTACTCTTTGATTCTTGGAGTAATGGTGTTACCTGAAAGCTCGAGTCACGACATATGTTCGAGGCTTGTCATGGTTGCCGATGCAATATTTAATGGAATTGATGGTTATCGTTATAATATAGTTCCTATGATTGTGGCAGACATTTATCGGGCTTTGGGTTGTTGCAAAAGAGGAGCAAAATATTTTCAGGGTTGCAATCTTCTACTACAAGCGTGGATCAAGGAGCATTTGAGGAAAGTGAGAGGTGTGCAAGAATTGTCTAAGCCAACTGGTTCCAACTACTTGGTTGGAGAACGATACGGGGTTCCAAAATTCAAGCAGCCAAGCAGCACAGAGAAATGAGCAAAGTTGTTTGAAATCATAACGGAGGATTCAATTCAATGGATGTTCACTTGGTTTCCTTCCTCAGACTTCATCATTAGCTCTGAAAATGCGTCCTTTGTGATACTTATGGGATTGAGAGGTCTCAAACCCTATCAACCGGTGAGGGTGATGAGGCAAGCAGGGAGGAAGCAAATCATACTATTAATACCAGACAAGAAGGCCTATCAGTTTGATTACACTAAAGGCGTTGTTCCAAGAGTTAAGAGCATTAGAAAATCCAGGATAGGAAGACAAGTCATGGGAGAAGAATCACTAGCGTCAGACCGATACAATGCTGGATGCGAACCAAACTACAAAAGTTGGTTACACTCTAGCATAAAAGGAAATTTCGTAGTAGGGCCAAGCCGACAAAACGACATAAGAGATCGTGAGGCGGAAGCTCAAATCCGATACCGAGAATTCATGTTGAAGGCTGTTAAAATGGATAAAGAAAATAAAGAAGAGATCGAGGTGTGGAGAAAACGTACATTAGAGTTAGAAGAAAATATAGAGGTGTTGGGAACAAAGCTTGAACAGTGGAATTCGGAGTGTGCTGAGGTGGACATTTTAAACTTAGTGGCGGCTAAGGGATACTTAACCAAAGCTATGGAAGAAGTCAAATAGATTACCCGAGAAGCAAAGAGAGCCAGGCTGGAGTAGGAGCGTGCTGCCTAATCAAGTGTCATTTGCATTTCTTTTGTATCTTTTATTTCCAAAAGTCATCATGTACTGAATTTCAAAATTGATTTGGAAATTTATGAGAATAATTGGCTAAAAAATGTGCATTTGTTTTCCTTGCATCATGACAAACTTAGAAAGGCTATACGTCCTTGGCACGTTATAGTCCATTAGTAAACTGTTGCTCCCAAACGCACACGCAAGTATACATGGTCGACAAGTAATAAAGTGATAAGTAGAGTATCGTTCCCACGAGGACTATTCAGACTGAATTCTAGCAGACAATTTAGTTAAACTATTCAGGGATCTTTTTCCAATAGTGATGAGTTTATTAACTAAAGAACAGTAATTAAGAGGGTAAAAGTGAATTCAAACAATGGAGCAGAACTTGGTTGTTATCAATAATAAGGAGACGGTCCAGAGTCAGAGTTACGAACAATCCAGTTGAGTTTTCCAATTGATTCCACTTCTTAAATCCCAGATTACTAACTAACAGAGTAAATGTACCCATGAAAACCTTTCGATTCTTCACGGTCTATGCAGGCTACTCCAATCCCTATATGACTATGGGTTGAATCAAGTGCACGGATTAACGAATTCTACAATGAGTTAAACTAGGCGAGCAAGTATATGTCTATCCTACTCACGAATTGTTTCCCCGATGCCCGGGTTCACAAACTAGTCCTACTCTTTCTTATTACGTAATTAAATTCCCTCTTTCGAGTTCAATCTAAAAACAATAGATAATGCGTAATAATCGGGCCCTGACAATTACACAAATGAAATCAAGAAAGAATAAGCAATTCGTTATGGGATTCAATTAATGGGAATAAATCTTCAAACATACTCATTCGTTATGGTTGTTATCAATATATTTAGCCACGCATACTCATAATAACAGCACAAATATTTGATGAAATAATGAAATAATGATGTAATAGATTAATGGAAGGAAGAAAAACCCTTGTTCAAGATGTTATAAGCTCTCCAATTTGCTCCAAAGTCTTAACACCTATCAAAAACTAAGTAAAAGAGTATTTATAGGGTTTACAAACACCTAGTAATAAGATAGACCTAAGCCTAGATGAAATAGGAAGTCCCAAAACGCTCCAGGGGCACTATAACAGGCGCCCCGCACCTACGGCCGCGCCTAGACAACCAGTGGCCGTCGAAGTGTGCATGCTTTTGGGGCGCGCCGCATGGGAAAATGCACCAGGCAGTGGGGCGCTATAACGGGCGCGCCACGTGCCCTACAGCGCCAGGCCAATTTCCTATTTTCTTGCTCCGCAGCTCGCTTCGTGTCGTGCTTTCGTGTGTTCAATCCAATCCTCAATCAAAATCCAATTTTTTCTTGCTCGATCATGCTCTTTAAAGCTCTAAGGGGTCGTTCGGTTTAGTTTTCTTTTACGCGGGTATTAACTATTAATGCGGGTATTAGTAATGTGGGTATTAATAATGTGTGTATTAATAATGTGGGTATTGATAATGCGGGTATTAGTTATGTGGGGTTTAATAATGTGGGTATTAGCCACACATATATTATAACGTAGGGATTATTTGTTGAATCACTGATATATTACAAATTAACAAAAAATATTATTATTTAAATTATTTATTTACTCCTTAAATAAAATTTTTAAATATCCTTATTATTATGAGGGTTAATTTTGTCATTTTAAATTTTAATACCCGCATTATTAATACCCACATTATTATACCACCTTCTACCCCGCATAAAATAATACATAGATTCCCGCATTAATAATGTGGGTATTAATAATGCGGAATATACAAAAACACAACCAAACGTTGCACTATTTTTATGCGGGTATTAAAATTTCACAAAAACCAACCGAACGCTGTGCTAAATTAACGCTGAGTTTTGTACGGGTATTAACCCCTTAACTCACTAACCGAACGACCCCTAATTGCACTGCATAACAACCTACATACACACGACATAAAATTAGTGCAAAACCACATTCAGAAACTATAAAACGGGCGAATAAAGTGTCCAAACGCAAGGAAATATTAAGGAAATATAGGCATAAAATGCCAAACATCACCACCCCACACTTGAACCCTTGCTCGCCCTCGAGCAAGTCACAACTAACTTCCCAACCTAGGTAGAACAGGTCTGCCTACGACTATGGTTGATACCGATCATTGAACAAATGCACACATGACTACTATGGGGCAAACATGCCAACAATTTAACAAACTCAAAAATATGAGAACAACCACCCCAAAATAGCTCAAATGCACAAACTCAACTCATTGCAACCATGCTCCCACAAAATCACACCTATATACTCAACCAAGAAGCCATCAACTTCACCTATTTCATGCAAACCATGTGCCCTCACCAATATGAAGCAAAAGAGTGTCCCCCAAAGATCACACACAACAATAAATATCATGAATAGAACGGGGACAATAACAAACTAATTCACTCACTCTCATGAAAGTCTCAAATGTCACACACAATGTACCATAGGCTTGCCCGTAGTGTAGGACTCCACTAATGTAAGCTCACTCCAATCGGAATTAACTAGGACTTTAAAAGTAAGCTAAGGGGCGGGTAGGATACATATGGGTAATAGTGACTACCTCTCTAAGCACTTTAATACATCACAATTATTTCAAACACAACTCTCATCAAAGCCACCCAATCAACAACTTTCACACACACCTTCTCAACAAGAAGTAGCAATTTCTTTCTTTTAAGCACACACTAGCAAGGATGGATATTCTTCTTTCTTTATTTCTTTTTCCAATTTTTTTTCCTTTTCAACTTTACTCCCTTTTTTTTCTTTTTCAATTTCATTATTTTCCTATCTTGCCAATGCTCATAAACAACTACTACACAATTTTAACAAGTATTCCCCTTCATTAGTTCCACTCAAAAACCTCCCAATATTCAACCACAACTCCACAATAATATCACAATATCAACTAAAGTGCTTAAGGAGTAAAAGGCCAAAAGAGAACAATTTAGAACAAATGGGTAGGCTTGGGGTGTGGGTGCCAACAAAAAGGTCAAAGAATTCACACAGTCAAGTCCAAGGTGTATATGTAAGGGTAGGCAAATCAAAAAAAGGCCTGTATCATTTCCCGACTAGAGCAAACCTAGGATTTCGCTTTACACACACACGGGGCAAGTTCTAGACATTAATATGCAAACATGGAGCAAACAAGAGTATGCCTCACACACACATTGCAGACAATCCACACAAAATAGCTCCATCAACAACTCTCAATCAAGCGAATAAGGTGCAACTTGTGGAAAATTAAGCACTAATGCACAAAGGTTCACAACAAAGTCAAACACGTGGACTCAAGCATTTCAAGGGGGTCGTTCCATTTTTTTCTCTAGGCATGTATCACAATTTAAAACCCAAGGACACCACAAATAGCACATGCAAACAAGTTCAAGTCCACCGGTGTCAAACAAATCAAAGGCACCTAGCATTCCACCTATTCCTTTCGTCTAGGGCCACCTATAACTAACTACTCTAATCCTAAAAATAAAAACTAGCCGGTTCAAAGGCCTCCCCGTGGATTAGAACTGAGGTCATAAGGAAAACCACGAGGTGGATGACATGTACCACTAACAAAGACTAAAAAAGAAAATATTTTTGCAATTTTTTCATTGGTTTTCTAATTTTTTTTTTTCATTTCATTTTTTTTATATATTAAAGCAAGAAACAAATCAAAATAAAGTCAACTGACAAAAGAAAAATCCTACGGTACATGCATCCCTAACCTCAAAAATAAATAAAAGGGTAGTTCCCCACCCCACACTTAAACTAAGCACTGTCCTCAGTGCTAAAAATAAGAAAGTGCAAGGTAAAGAAAACTTCCCTGAATATTCTAGTCCTTGGTGCTAGCATCCTCCAAGCTTCCATATAGTATGAGGTACTCAGACTTCCCCCAACAGGTCATCAATATTAGGCAAGGGTGAGGACACCCCACACTTAGCCTCGACATTACATGAACCTGCAATCCAAGGAAGCATAAAAACTACATGACACTATAAATAAAATAATACAAGTACAAACTCGGGTTGCCTCCCGAGAAGCGCCTTAGTTAACGTCGTGGCACGACGACACTTTTAGCTCACTTCCAGCATTTACGTCTTCTCTTCTTACGACGAACTTTTGCTTTCTTCCCTTCTTTGAGAGAACCCCTCTTCAACTTCACATGTGGTGTACTTCCATGTTCTTGACTGACACATTCGATCATAGAGCACTCTTCAACCTTAGCTATGTGCTCTTTCTCAGTATACACCTTGAAAGTAACCTTTTCTCCATGCGCTCTAACAGTCATCTCACCAAGCTCCATGTCAATAATTGCCTTCGAGGTGACTAAGAATGGTCTCCCCAAAATGATTGGAGCTTCTCGGTCCTCTTCATAATCTAGGACTACAAAATCAGCAGAGAATGTAAACTTACCAACTTTTAGCAGCACATCCTCCAGCTTACCATCAGGGTGAGTGAGTGATCCATCCGCCATCTTAAGAGTAACTGAAGAGGGCTTGATTGCTCCTAGTCCTAACCTTTTGCAAATAGACAGAGGCATGAGATTATGCTTGCACCCAAATCACACAAGGCACCAGTGATATCATGCCCTCCAATGGTACAAGGAATAGTAAACCTCCCAGGATCTTGAAGTTTTGGAGGTAGCTTGCTCAAGATTGTGCTACACTCCTCAACTAACTCAACTGTATCTATCTCTTGAGGCTTTTTCTTTTTGACTAAAATCTCTTTTAAGAACTTCACAAAGGATGGCATCAATTCAAACACATCAGTCAAAGGAATATTAACTTGAAGTTCTTTCAACATACTCACAAATTTTTGATACTGGGCTAGATCCTTCGATGGTATAAGTCTCTGTGGGAATGGTGGAGGCGGCAGAGCTGCCTCCTTTCTCTCTTCTTTCTTCTTTACCTTCTCCACTTTTTCAACTTTTTCTATTTCAGCTCTCTCCTCGGACTCGGCCATCAGCTCTCCACCTTCAATTAAAGTCACTGCAAGACATTGTTCAGGCTTTTTTTTAACAGTGCTTATTTCTCCCACCAACTGCCCCAACTGGTGCTCCAGGTTCTTGTGAGCATTGGCAATATCTTGTATGGCCACTGCATGGGCTGCAGTGTCAGATATCATTCTCTGTTGGCCCGCCATTATCTGCTTTAGCATATCTTCAACTGAACTGCTAACCTTCTGTGGTGGAGCTGGAAATGAGTGGTAATTATTCGGGGCTCTCGTATTGCCTTGATAATAAGCATTACCAAACTGATTTTGACCCTGCAGCCTGTTTTGATTACCCATGTAATAAATTGACTCTGGATTAGAGGAGCAAAACTCTGTAGCATGGTCTTGACCACAAACCTCACAAAAACTTTGGAGTTGTTGCGCTGGAGCCACTGGTTGCTGAGTCTTTGGCAGAGCTAGCTTGCTAATTTGATTGGAAATAGCATCCATCCTCGCCCTTAGCTCTGAAACTGCATGTAACTGAAGTACCCCTACAGATTTCTGCGTAATAGCTCTACCATCTCCCTGCCAATCAGGATTGCTCTGCGAAAACTTATCTAGCAAATCATAGATCTGGTCAAAATTTAAGGCTAATACTTGGCCTCCAGCAGCCGCATCTACCACGATCTTAGTATGCGAATTCAATCCCTCAACAAAAGTATGTGCAACAACCTCATTGGATTGGTTGTGGTGTGGACAATCTCTCAATAAAGCTTTAAATCGCTCCCAGGCTGAATACAAAGACTCTCCTTCTAATTGTCTGAAGGACATAATTTCACTCCTCAGCCGGGCTGTCTTGGCAGATGGATAAAATTTAGCCAAGAACTTCTTAGCCAAATCCTCCCAAGTAGTGATAGACCCAGACTTTTCAGCCTTTAACCACTTCCTTGCTGCCCCAATCAGTGAAAACGGGAACAATATCAAGCGAACATAATCAGTAGGAACTCCTGCTGGTGTATAAGTATTACTGATCTCCAGGAAATTCTAAATGTGTCGCTGCGGATCTTCATGAAGTAATCCACCATATTGCCCAGTCACATGTAGCAACTGAATCATGCCGGACTTAATCTCAAAGTGCCCGGTGATAGCGGGCTTAACTATGCTAGACGCCACCCCCTCCAGGCTGGGGAGAGCAACATCTCGCACAGCTAAAGCTAGTTTTGCTGCCATTCCTGTAGGTAAAGATCAAGCAGGACCTAATACCTGAAACAGTACAAAACTCAAAACAAAAATTAAACCTGAATAGAAAGTAATAAACTGTTCAAAAAGAAATCAGTCAATTGTTTAGTCCCCGGCAACGGCGCCAAAAACTTGTTGCTCCCAAACGCACACGCAAGTATACGTGGTCGACAAGTAATAAAGTGATAAGTAAAGTATCATTCCCACGAGGACTATTCAGACTGAATTCTAGCAGACAATTTAGTTAAACTATTCAGGGATCTTTTTCCAATAGTGATGAGTTTATTAACTAAAGAACAATAATTAAGAGGGTAAAAGTGAATTCAAACAATGGAGCAGAACTTGGTTGTTATCAATAATAAGGAGACGGTCCAGAGTCAGAGTTACGAACAATCCAGTTGAGTTTTCCAATTGATTCCACTTCTTAAATCCCAGATTACTAACTAACAGAGTAAATGTACCCGTGAAAACCTTTCGATTCTTCACGGTCTATGCAGGCTACTCCAATCCCTATATGTCTATGGGTTGAATCACGTGCACGCATTAACGAATTCTGCAATGAGTTAAACTAGGCGAGCAAGTATATGTCTATCCTACTCACGAATTGGTTCCCCGATGCCCGGGTTCACAAACTAGTCCTACTCTTTCTTATTACATAATTAAATTCCCTCTTTAGAGTTCAATCTAAAAACCATAGATAATGCGTAATAATCGGGCCCTGACAATTACACAAGTGAAATCAAGAAAGAATAAGCAATTCGTTATGGGATTCAATTAATGGGAATCAATCTTCAAACATCAACTTTCATGTAATACTCTGACCCTAGAACGATATATTTAGCCACGCATACTCATAATAACAACACAAAGATTTGATGAAATAATAAAATAATGATGTAATAGATTAATGGAATGAAGAAAAACCCTTGTGATGTTATGAGCTCTCCAATTTGCTCCAAAGTCTGAACTCCTATCAAAAACTAAGTAAAACAGTATTTGTAGGGTTTACAAACACCTAGTAATAAGTTAGACCTAAGCCTAGACGAAATAGGAAGTCCCAAAACGCTCCAGGGGCGCTATAACGGGCGCCCCGCGCCCACGACCGCTCCTAGACAACCAGTGGCCGTCGAAGTGTGCACGCTTTTGGGGCGCGCTGCATGGGAAAACGCACCAGGCAGTGGGGCGCTATAACTGGCGCGCCACGTGCCCTACAGCGCCAGGCCAATTTCCTGTTTTCTTGCTCCGCAGCTCGCTTCGTGTCGTGCCTTCGTGTGTTCAATCCAATCCTCAATCAAAATCCAATCTTTTCTTGCTCGATCATGCTCTTTAAAGCTCTAATTGCACTGCATCACAACCTACATACACACGACATAAAATTAGTGCAAAACCACATTCATAAACTATAAAACGGACGAATAAAGTATCCAAACGCAAGGAAATATTAAGGAAATATAGGCATAAAATGCCAAACATCATAAACCTACGTCCAAATGAGACTAAATGCAGTATGTCATAGGCAATTATATCAGAGGAGAATGGCTAAAGCATTTAACAAGAAAGTTCGAGAGAGATCCTTCGAACTTGGACAATTAGTGTTGAAGAAGATATTCCCCAATCAAGAGGAAGAAAAGGGCAAATTTGCACCAAATTGGCAAGGGCCGTACATGGTTCACTGAGTTCTAAATGGAGGAGCATTGATACTAGCAGAAATGGACGGAGAATTTTGGCCGAAACCCATCAACTCAGACGTCGTCAAAAGATACTATGTATAAAAGCCTACATTAGTTAGAGGTTTTCATCATTCTGCAACACATCGTGTAATCTGGAACTACGTTACGACCTGATTCCCCAAGTGGGATATGTAGGCAACCTACCCAAGGTTCGGTCGCATAAATACAAAAATTTCATTTTCCCATAAAGCAAACACTGGGGCAGAATTTTTGAGGAACTCTAAAAAATTCCTAAAGGACAAATATAGTTGACATCGGGCAGAAACTTTTGAGACCCTCTCAAAAATTTTAAGCACAAACTAGGGCAGAATTTTGAGGTCGCCCTCAAAATTCATTTAATGGTGTTTGGAGCAGCATGAAGAACAACAACCATGACTTCACACAACACGACTCGTGATTCAATGGGATAAAATATTTCGTTTCGTCTTCTTCTTATAAGAGTTTTTCAAAAATACTTGCATTATTTACCACTTTATACATATCCCTTTCAGCCAGGCCAAGGTCCCGATACTCATTGGAAGCAAGCACAAAGCAAGCCAAGATCGCACAAACCAAACTACCTCGCACAACTCACCAGTCTTTCTTTGGATGCAGGCACAAAAGAATGCGACCCGGCAACACATGAGAAACATGTCCCGACAAAAGGTTATCCAATTTCTCTTACTACATTTCAATTTGCAGAGGGTACACAGCCCGATGCGTCGACTGAGGATACACAACCTTATATCGATTATGTCATTTTAAATTAGCTTAGGGTACACAGCCCGATGCGTCGACTGAGGGTACACAATCCGATGTCGATTATATCATTTTAAATTAGCTGAGGGTACACAGCCCGATGCGTCGACTGAGGGTACACAACCCGATGTTGATTATGTCATCTTAAATTAGCTGAGGGTACACATCCCGACATGTCGACTGAGGGTACACATCCTGATGTCGATAATGTCATTTTTAAATTAGTTGAGGGCACACAGCCCGATGTGTCGACTGAGGGTACAGAACCCGATGTCGATTATGTCATTTTAAATTAGCTGAGGGTAGATAGCCTGATGCGTCGACTGAGCGTACACAGCCCGATGTCGATTATGTCATTTTAAATTAGCTGAGGGTATACATCGCGATGCGTCGACTGAGCGTACACAGCCCGATATCGATTATGTCATTTTAAATTAGCTGAGGGTACATAGCCCGATGCGTCGACTGAGGGTACACAACCCGATGTCGATTATGTCATTTTAAATTAGCTGAGGGTACATAGCCCGACGCGTCGACTGAGGGTACACAACCCGATTTTGATTATGTCATTTTAAATTAGCTTAGGGTACACAGCCCGACGCGTTGACTGAGGGTACACAGCTCGATGTCGATTATGTCATTTTAAATTAGCTGAGGGTACAGAGCCCGATGCGTCGACTGAGGGTACACAGCTAGATATCGATTATGCCATTTTAAATTAGCTGAGGGTGCACGGCCCGATGCGTCGACTGAGGGTACACAGCCCGATGTCGATTATGCCATTTTAAATTAGCTGAGGGTACACAGCCTGATGTCGATTATTTCATTTAAATTAGCTAAGGGTACACAGCCCAATGCATCGATTGAGGGTACACAGCCCGATATCGATTATGTCATTTTAATTTAGCTGAGGGTACACAGCCCGATGCGTCGGCAGAGGGTACACAGCCCGATGTCGATTCTGTCATTTTATTTCTTGTGGAGAGTACACAGCCAAATCCATCGGCTGAGGGTAAACATCCCGATGTCGAATTTAACACCTTGCACAACAAAGGATACACAGTCAGACATAACAGACACAAATGCATACGGTAAAGAATCCTGGAAAGACAATCCAGCCGAGCGAGAAGGTACGTTTTACATTTGTTTATACACAGACTATTTTGCAAGGCTCACCTTTATTGCAGGATATACGACCTGGCAACGCGAATGTTGCAATCTAACGCCTCGTCAATTCTCGCAAGCTATATGCATTTCTCTAAAGTCACGACAAAATTAGTCGTTCTGTCGACGTCTTTGTCCGAAGAGTCTTTCATCATCCCCGGGCAAAGAGGGGCAGCTGTTGACACCTAATTTTGTCCATCCTGTTTCAATAGCCACTATTCCGATAAAATTGCACTTATAACCACACGAGTATCATATACTCACTCCTATTCCAAGTCACTACTTCTCACACGCACGCCAATTAGGCTATTTTTAAAAGGCGTTCCCACAAGTGATTGCCATTTTACAAAATTTGCATGTCTCATTACAATTTCTCGTAATTATTTTCAACAAAATTTCCTAAATTATTTTAAAACCTAAAATAATAGTTTTTCTTAATTATTTAACTCTCACAATTAATTTTCTTATTTTTATATAATTTTATAAGTATTTTAGACATATTTTATACGCATATATATATATTTTTTATACCCATTTATACATAATATATACACTTTTATATGCTCAGCATATACAGCTCACATTCTTCCCACTTATACATATAATTTCCACCTCATCACCACATCAGATCCTAGTCACGCCTACGTGGCTTAATCCCAACCCTCCATTTGTTCCATCTGACGGTCAGAACACCCCTTTCCATTTTAAATTACACGCACCCCCCCAAACCCTACGTGTCTCTCTCATTTTCCACCAAACACTCGGCTGCCACGACCTTTTCTTCTCTCTCTCGGAGAAACCCTACATCGTTCATGGCGATTTCCAACCATTTTCACCGGTGGAATTTGAAAAGAATTACACCATCGTGTTCCTCTTCTTGTCCGCTACAAAACTCATATACTTTTGTTGCCGTTTGGATGAAGGTCAAAATCGACTTCTCGTCGAGGGGAATTTCCGCCGTAGGAAAATATTCCTATCATGATTAAACAGAGCTTATGGCATCATCGACGCTAAAGGAGGAGGAAACCCTTCACACAAACACGTTTGAGATGGGTCGAGATTAACCTAACTCCAATGTAGAAACGGTAACCTTCAAACCTTATTTGTTTTTTTTTATCTAAGTGATGTTAAACTGGAAATTGTTCGGCCTTTTAGCATAATAATGTGGTTAATTTATTGATTAATTAATAGAATACACAAATTGGCAATTTTGAATTACTTCACTGTCTTAGCAACAAATGCTTGTCTACATGCCTGAATGTGCCTAATTTCATCTGAGTACGACATTTTTAATTGCTATTAGTCGACTAATTAAAGGGAAAAGACTGCTTGATTAGTGATTTCACCATTATCACACTAGGCTAGTTGAAAAGTTCTTCTTGATTTTGCTTGTATGTTTTGAAACTGATCTATGTTCCTTATCACCATTACTGGGATCTAAATACATTTTGGATAGTGTATTTCGACCATTATTTTGGTTAAGGTGCATGATCACTTAGTTTAAAACTGGAATGATTTGATTTAGAGAATCTTTACTAAGGCCTAATTTGAATTAGTGATTTGTTGGATTCTGTTAATTGACAATATATCAATTAAGGGCTGATTGTAATTTTGTTAAGGTGATTGATTGATTTAGAATTTCAATTGAGTTTGTACTACTAGTTGTGAACCTAGATGATATTAGAGTTAAAAGGAAGGGTGTATAACTGACTATGATTCTGTTTTCCTTAAATCTTTGGGACTGATTCACTCATATTTGGAAAGGATACTTGACTGATTTTTTTTAACTTTGAAAAACAATATTTCTTTGCCTTCTTTGGCTTTTACCCATTAAAACTAGGGTTCCCCATCACACTTATTTAAGCCAGGGCCCTTCTCATTCACTACACAGTCGAAAGGCATCACACTACAAGAAACGAGGTCTTCAGCGAAGGGAAATTTGGTCGTTAAAAGCCTAAATGCGGTCGTTAATGGTCATTAACGACCGGAAAAAAACCGGTCGTCACCGGTCGTTATAGCCTCTGACGTTAAAAGTCTAACGACTGGATTCTCATCCAGTCGTTAAAACCCTTTAACGACAGCAATAAATCTGGTCATTATACATCCTTTTAGCGACAGAATTGCCCTTCGTTAATTGTTAGTTTCTGGTCGTTAAGAACTTTAAAAATAACAAAAATTCTGCTTTATGCAACCAATTTTCCTTTCGTTACTTGTCTGTTTTAACAGCCAAATTTCCATTTTCTAATAGTAAATTTTCGTAAATATGTTTAGAAAAAATTCATGTTAGTTGCCAAATTGTAATCATACTTAATATGTTTTCACATGCATATACACATACATTTAATCACATACAAATAGTCAATACACATAAAGCATATCATCGTCAATTACAAGTAACTAAGAGCGGTAACATTTACAAAAGGCAACATTTTTAAACAATCTCAATCAAAACAAAGTAGGCTAATCAAAACAAAGTAGGCTCCTCTTGCTCTGACTTATTCTTTAAAATCTTCAGCTGCTTCAACTCTCTCTAAACTATCTTCAAGAAAGATGTTGAATACTTTAAATTCTTGAGCTATCAAAACAAGCACATGTTAGTAAAATAAGTCATATAATTTCTTTACACTACAGATAAATTAAATTCTATAAAAAGAATGATGGGAGACAGAATGAAAAGATAGAAGAGCAACAAAAGGAGGAGCTTCTTTCAGATGTGGTTCTGGGATTTCAAATAAAAAAACCACAAACAAAAATAACATTAGAAACAATATATATAATATGAGAATATTCTTTCATCTCATTCCTTTGCACACGATCAAAATGAAGCAAGAGAAAAATATAAATATAACAGTAGCTCCCCATGTTTACAAGTAGAGTTTAAGTACAGTACATAAACAAGTATGGAGATAATTCTTAACAAGTCTGATAGTGATAACCTGCTATAGCCAATAAAATAAGAGGCACGCTTAAAAACTTTTGAGGATGATCCATTCCAAAATTATTTTAAATATTGTAGGACACTACTTCATAGCATAGGAAGAAGACTAGCCAATAGAACAATGAAATGATATCACAATCGATGACAAACTAAATAGATGATGAGACATATACCTTTACAAAGTAATAGGACTTTGTGCATAGCCGTGAATCACAAGACATCTCATCATAGAAATAAAACCACCTAAAAGCAATATTAGAGAGTTTCCATTACACACAAAACTATAATGGATATTGTTCAAGAACTTGGAATATTCTGAGTGTTAGATAAGAATGCAAGAAGAACATGGGTTGGCATCGAGTACAAATTGAAAGCATGCATAGTACAACCAGTGAAATGTAGTCTAAGACGGAACATGGATAAAATAATTGCAGCTATTTCCTTTTAAACATGACAAAATCTAACATCTTAACAAGCCATTCCTTCTGCAACCTTCTTCAAAATGAAAGTCATTTCTTTTTATCATTTTCCCAATTAAGGAACTGAAAAAAAAAAATCACTGTTGGAGATAACATATGAAGACTGAAGATATCAAAAGTGTCTTGACCATCAGACCCAATGCCTAAAGTTTCATAGAAATCCCATAGTGGATCTAGCAGAGTTAAACCTTCATTCTTACAGGAGTCAAAATATCGAATTAAAATGGTTTCTCACTCGCTATACTATTTTTGGATAGTCATTTACCAAATTTCAAAATGAATATTTATTATTTCAAGTACAGTGGGAGAACAATATTCAAACAATTCTTGGGTTCAGCCACAAAGCTCTTACTTGGATAAGAAAAACATGCATGGTTCCCATTTAATGATGAGTTTCTGTTTTGACCATGGAGAGCCTTTGAACTTCAGGAAAAGTTTAAGTACATTACAGTGTGCTACTTTTTACATTCATCATATGATAAGACCCGAACCCCCACAAGACCCTTCACTTAGAGCCAAGTTAAGGACATCCAAGGAGTACACCTACACTTGATGAGGAAGGAACTAGAAGAAGGAAGCGATTGAAAGCCGTTCCGAGTGCTCAAAGTGCAAGAGGAGCAGCCCAGTCATCCAGGCGCTCCGCCCAAGGATGCCTAGGCCTGGGCGCTCCGCCCAAACTTTGGGCGCCCCGCCTAGGCCACCCCACTGATCCAAATCCCGGCCGCTCCGCCCAAAACACTGAAGGACGGGTTTCTAGCTAGTATTAAGACTATTTTGACCCTACGTGGTCCTTTATTCCTAAGCCTAAGTGTGGGCATTTTAGACCTTTCAATAGGTGCCTACAACACCTATAAATAGCCAGATTGCTTGTTATTTTCATTAGCTTACCTTTATGATTAAAATACACTTTGTGTTGAAGAGTTCTTATTGAATGAAACCTTGAATGGGACTTGTTCTTCCTCTAGCGGATCTAGATGAATTCCAATCCCCTCCAACCATTCTACTTGCGTGCTCACGTTAGCTTGAGGGTAGTTGTCTAGCGTAGGTGTTCTTGTCCTTCTCTCGGGGTGTTACGGAACGGGTTCTCCGTTGCTACTTGAGATTTGTGATCGAGATACGTCTCGTTCCTATCTTTTTAATTTTCCGCGTTTGATTCTTATCAGTTTGGTATCAGAGCAAGGTTCGGGTATCGTTTCTACGAATCCCGACCCTTGATTCTTCGTGCTTAGGTTAGTTTGTCTAGATTTCTTGTTGTTGAAGTTATTGAAAGAAGAAAATTACAAAAAAATTGAAAAACTCAAAAATTCAAAAATTGGTGTAACTTTTTGGTGTTTGTGATTCTTGAAGTGGGTGTTATAGATTCTTAATCCTTGTTGAAAACTTGACAATTGGGTACCAAAATTGTTTGGATTGGATTGAATTAAAAATTGAAAACCCCAAATATTGTTAAACCCTCCCAAACCCTTGTTCTTGATGAATTTGATTGATTTTGGGTTGTGTGATTATAGGGTTTTTGAATTGATTGTTGGGGATTGATCTCTATTGAAAACCGAACAATTTGCAACAAGAATCGTGTGATTCAGAGTTCGGTAACATAGTTTTTGAAGAATCAAAACCCACCCTTGAACCTTGAAACCCATGTTGAAACCCCAAACTTGAAAACTTTGAATCTTGATTGAACATTATTTGTTGGTTGTTTGGGTGTGAAATTGATTGGGGATTGTAGGTTGTATCAAGGAACAACTTTGGGTACCTTGGAATTGGCCAAAACACCTTGGAATCGGCCTGGAAATTGGATAAAAAACGAAGAACACGGAGTAGAAAACCCAAGTGTTCTTCGTCCAGGCGCTCCGCCTAGACCTTTGGGCGCTCCGCCTGAACTACTCTTGCTCCAGGCACTCCGACCAACATCTGGGCGCCCGCCTGCCCAACCCCACTGCACCATTTTTCAGGCGCTCCACCCCACTTCCTTGGGTGCTCCGCCTGAATCTCTGAAGGGTTGATTTGGGTAGTTTCTTCTAGGTTTGCTTGTTCTTTGTTGCCTAACCTCTTATTAGTGCCTATCTAAGTAATCTTTGTACTTAATTAGCACTAATCTTTCATTGCTTATAGGTTAATTCGTGCATTAGTTGGAGAGTAGAATTCCAAGAAGATTCCTAGATTCTTTTCGATTCAAGTCCTCACTTCAAAGTGCCTAGCTTTCATTGAGTCCTATTAACTCCACTCACCCCGGAGTGTGCTTAACTCGTGAATAGTTTGGTTGAGTTGAGGAATTGCTACTCATCTACGTGAAGCTTTGGAACTACAAGTTGAGTGAAATATCCACCACCACTAAACGAGAGAACCGAGTGATCTCAAGTGAGGGAGTGTGTGAGGTTGTTTTGCTAACGTTTGTTACTTGTGTAGGTACAATGTCTACCGAAGGAGAAGATTTTGCTAAGAGTGCCCTTGCTACTATCCTTGCCAAATTGGATAGTATGAACTTGAGGATTGAAAGCCTTGAGAGGGTGAACTCTAGTGCTCTAGTTGAGCAAGGGACTTCTAATGTCCCATCGGAGAAAGGGACCCCGAGTGTCCAAGTCGAGAAAGGGACCCCGAGTGTCCAAGTTGAAGTTTCAAGTAGTCCTAACTTTACCCCGGAGCAAGTTAGCCATGTTATTGAATTTCTCAATCAACAACGGGTAAAGGATGATCGAGAGAGACTTGATCAAGTGTTGGGCAATCCCCAACGAATGGGCATTCCCCGTATCTTGGATAACCCCCCAAGAAACATTCCACTACCAAGACCCATCCGAAATGTGCAACCTCTTGAGCAAGCCGATGAAGCTCAAGAAGGGGAGGAAGCTGATTATGGAGATGATATGTATGGGTTTGATGATTACTTTCAACCAAGGCGAGGTATGAATTGGGGTCGAAATGTGGATAGAGGTAGGGGCCGAGGTCGAGGGCCACCTATGGGGTATGTTGGTGGGAATGCTAGAAGGGAGTATGTGTGAATGAAGATCACTATGGGGGCCAACCGGAGCCTTTCCGTGGGGGTCGTGACAACACCAACCTCAATAGTGTGAAGCTTAATCTCCCAACCTATAAAGGGAATTGTCATCCAGCGGCTTACATTGAATGGGTGCTACACATGGAAAGATTGCTTGACACAAATGAGATGACCGATGAGAAGAAAGGCACTTATGCTATTTCATCCTTTGAATCCTATGCATCTACTTGGTGGGAATCCGTCAAGAGATCAAGGAGAAGAGCGGGAATTCCCGTGAATGTGGGTTGGAATGACTTGAAGGGTATCATGAGTATCAAGTACATCACTCCAAGATATCGTCAAGAGCAACTCAAGAAACTTTATGAGTTGAAGCAAGGTGTCAAGACGGTGCATGAATATTATGATGAGTTTGAAAGAACTCGAATGGCCTTGGATATGGACACCGAAGATGAAGAGCAAGCCGTGATCCATTTCATGAATGGTTTGAGCTATGGTATAGCTTCACAATTGAGATTGCATGCTTATATTTCACTTCAAGAAGTCCTTGATGCCGCTATTCAAGCCGAGCAATGGCTTGATAAAGAAAAGTCCAACCGTTACAAGAGCAACACTTCTACTTCCATGAACAAGTCAAAGGATTGGAAAAGTCCTACTCCCAATGCAAGATTCACAAATGCAAGTGGCCCTAGAGGAGCAAGTGCTAACAAAGATGTGAAGAAGCCGTTTGAGAAGTACACACCTAATGTTGGAGGTAATTCTAAAACCCAATTGAATACTCCAACTTCTTCTTCCATTCAATGTCACAAATGCAAGGGGTATGGACACTTTGCTAAGGAGTGTCCTACGAAGAGGACCATGGTTATTGTTGGTGAGAATGCATATGAACAAGAGAGTGAACCGGAGGAGGATGAGGGAGTAGAGGGAGATGAGGGAGTAGAGGAGGATGATCAAGATGACACGGTGGAGGATGAGGAACCTCATACTTTTCTAGTTGTGAGGAGGAGCTTAGGAGCTATGATTGTGGAGGATAGCGAAACCTTGCAAAGAGAAAACCTTTTCCATGCTAGGTTTTGTGTCAAGGGAGTTGTGTGCTCTATGATCATTGACTCCGAGAGTTGTGCTAATGTTGTGAGTCAATCTCTTATAACCCAATTGAAATTGCCTACCGTGAAACACCCCAAGCCATATCGATTGCAATGGCTTAGTGAATGTGGGGAGTTAAAGGTAGTGAAGCAAGCAATGATCAAGTTCAAAATGGGTAGTTATGTGGATGAACACTTGTTCGACGTTGTGCCCATGCAAGCTTGCCACCTTCTCTTTGGAAGGCCTTGGCAATTTGATCGACAAACGGTTCATGACGGGCGTGTCAACACTTACACGCTCCAACATGAACGAAGGAAATTTGTGTTGAAGCCCCTAACTCCCAAACAAGTGAGTGATGACTACAATCGGATGAGGGAGTTGAGGGAGGCGGCAAAGGCCAAGTCAATCATTGAGACTAGCCCTTTGTCCAAAAGCATGGTGGCAATCCCACCTTCTTCTTCTACCGGTGGCATGTGTGCCATGATGCAACCAGGCGAGATCCTAAAAGGAAATGATGGCACCAAGTTTCTCCTATGCCTAGTGCACAAAGGTATGATCTTTAACTCTAATTGTGATTTTTCTTCTAACCCTTTGCCTAGTGTGTTCGAGAATGTCTTGAAGGATTTTGGGGACATGTTCCCGGATGAGATGCCGGATGGATTACCCCCTTTGAGGGGTATTGAACACCAAATCGACTTTGTCCCGGGATCCCAAATTCCAATCAAGCCGGCTTATAGGAGCAATCCAGAGGATACAAGAGAATTGAAAAAGCAAGTTGATGAATTGCTCACTAAAGGCTTGGTGAGGGAGAGCTTGAGTCCTTGTGCCGTACCCGTGATCCTTGTTCCCAAAAAGGACGGCACTTGGAGGATGTGTGTTGATTGTCGGGCCGTGAACAAAATAACGGTAAAGTACCGTCATCCCATTCCCCGACTTGATGATATGTTAGATGAATTAAGTGGTTCATGTGTGTTTAGCAAAATTGACCTTAGGTCCGGCTACCATCAAATCCGGATGAAACCCGGGGATGAATGGAAAACCGCATTCAAGACCAAGTTTAGTCTCTATGAATGGTTGGTGATGCCCTTTGGGCTCTCCAATGTACCTAGCACTTTCATGAGGCTAATGAACCATGTTCTAAAGCCATTCATCAACAAGTTTGTGGTCGTCTACTTTGACGATATATTGATCTATAGCAAATCAATAGACGACCATGTTGATCACCTTAGGCAAGTGCTTGAAAAGTTGAGGGCCGAAAAGCTCTATGCTAATTTTAAAAAGTGTGCCTTTGGTGTTGAGAAGGTAGTCTTCCTTGGGTTTGTTGTGAGTGGCTAAGGAGTGGAGGTGGATGAGTCTAAGGTAGAGGCCATACGTGATTGGCCTACTCCTACTACCGTGACTCAAGTGAGGAGCTTTCATGGCCTTGCTAGCTTTTATAGACGATTTGTGAAAGACTTTAGCTCCATTGCCGCTCCACTCACCAAATTGGTGAAGAAGGACCAACCTTTTGTTTGGGGAGAGCCTCAAGAGAAGGCCTTCCAAGAGTTGAAAGGTAGGTTGAGTACCGCCCCTCTATTGCAATCGCCCGACTTCGGAAAGGCATTTGAGGTTGAATGTGATGCCTCGGGGGTGGGAATTGGTGGTGTTTTAATGCAAGATAGCAAACCCATCGCCTACATTACTGAGAAATTGAAAGGGGGCTCCTTGAACTATTCTACATATGACAAGGAGTTGTATGCCCTTGTGAGAGCCCTTGCCCATTGGCAACACTACCTTTGGCCTCGAGAGTTTGTAATCAAGAGTGACCATGAGTCACTCAAGCATTTAAGAGGCCAAGAGAAGCTCAATAGGAGACATGCCAAGTGGGTTGAATTCATTGAGTCTTTTCCCTATATGATCCAATACAAGAAAGGGAAAGACAATGTTGTGGCGGATGCACTTTCGAGAAAGTTTGCACTAGCCACCACTCTCACCTCTAAGCTCATGGGTTTTGAGAGCATTAAATTGATGTATGCTCATGACCCAAAGCTAAAGAGTGTCCATGACACTCTAGAGAAAGGGGAGAGAGTTGATAAATACCAATGGGTTAATGGATATATCTTAAAAAATGGTAGGGTGTGCATACCCGAGTCCTCTTGGAGGGAGTTGCTTGTGCATGAGACACATTGCGGGGGACTCATGGGTCATTTTGGCACAAGAAAGACTTTGGATATTCTTAAAGAACAATTTCATTGGCCAAAGATGGGGGTGCAAGTGGAAAAGTTTTGCAACAATTGCCTTGAGTGCAAGCGTACTAAATCCAAAGCCCACCCCCATGGGCTGTATACCCCTCTCCCCGTACCTACTAGTCCGTGGTTGGATATCTCAATGGACTTTGTTATGGGATTACCAAGGACTAGGGGGGGCCATGATAGCATTTATGTTGTTGTGGATAGGTTCTCCAAATTGACTCACTTCATTCCATGCAAGAAATGTGATGATGCACAACATGTTGCTACTTTGTTTATTGAGAATGTTTTGAAGTTGCATGGTGTGCCTCAAACCATAGTGAGTGATAGGGACACTAAGTTCCTAAGCCATTTTTGGAGGAGTTTATGGGGTGCTTTAGGCACCAAGCTCTTGTTCTCCACGTCCCACCACCCACAAATGGATGGGCAAACCGTGGTGGTAAACCGGACCTTGGGTGCTCTTCTTAGAGCCATGACCCGAGGTAAGGCCGGGACTTGGATTGATCGTCTACCTCTTATGGAGTTTGCCTACAATCGCACATTGCATAGCATGATAGGCATGACTCCCTTTGTGTGTGTCTATGGTCGGCCTTGGATTGATCGTCTACCTCTTATGGAGTTTGCCTACAATCGCACATTGCATAGCATGATAGGCATGACTCCCTTTGAGTGTGTCTATGGTTTTAACCCCTTGATTCCCCTTGATCTAACCCCTTTGCCAAGGGAAATGGTTGTTAATTTTGAAGGTAAAGCTAAAGCCAAGGCTTTGATGGAGCTACATGCCAAGGCGAAGAAGAACTTAGAGGAAGCTTATGCAAAGGTAGCCTCCAAGAAAAACAAGGGACGCAAGAAGGTGGAACTCAAGAAGGGTGACTATGTGTGGATGCACTTCCGGAAAGAAAGGTTTCCAAACCTTAGGAAAGGGAAGTTGGCCCCCCGGGGAGATGGCCCATTCCAAGTGCTTTCCAAGATAAACAACAATGCCTATGTGGTCGACTTGCCAAGTGAGTATCAAGTTTCTAATACTTTCAATGTTTGTGACTTAGTTCCTTTAGATGTAGGTAATGAAGAGGTCGTGAATGATGATGAAGAGGTCATGAATGATGCTTCAATTTCGAGGACGAAATCCTCTCAAGAAGGGGAGGATGATAAGACCCAAACCCCCACAAGACCCTTCACTCGGAGCCAAGCTAAGGACATCCAAGGAGTACACCTACAATTGATGAGGAAGGGACTAGAAGAAGGAAGCGATTGGAAGCCGTTCCGAGTGCTCAAAGTGCAAGAGGAGCAGCCCAGTCATCCAGGCGCTCCGCCTGAAGATCCAGGCGCTCCGCCCAAGGATGCCTAGGCCTGGGCGCTCCGCCCAAACTCTGAGCGCCCCGCCTAGGCCACCCCACTGATCCAAATCTCGGGCGCTCCGCCCAAAGCGCTGAAGGACGGGTTTCTAGCTAGTGCTAAGACTATTTTGACCCTACGTGGTCCTTTATTCCTAAGCCTAAGTGTGGGAATTTTAGACCTTTCAATAGGTGCCTACAACACCTATAAATAGCTAGATTGTTTGTGATTTTCATTAGCTTACCTTTATGATTAAAATACACTTTGTGTTGAAGAGTTCTTATTGAATGAAACCTTGAATGGGACTTATTCTTCCTCTAGCGGATCTAGATGAATTCCAATCCCCTCCGACCATTCTTCTTGCGTGCTCACATTAGCTCGAGGGTAGTTGCCTAGCGTAGGTGTTCTTGTCCTTCTCTCGGGGTGTAACGGAACGGGTTCTCCGTTGCTACTTGAGATTTGTGATCGAGATACGTCTCGTTCCTATCTTTTTAAGTTTCCGCATTTGGTTCTTATCATCATAGCTTCTACTTGGATGATCCACCTCCTTGAAAAGGGATAGAGATACCAAAATGCTAGCTTGTGCAAGTGTCACTCCGTTGATGTCATTTCATAAAAATGCATATCTAGTTGCTGCCAGTAACCAAAATAAATACCAAGCTTGTGCAAGAAGTGCCCATGATGTCATTTGGTAGATTAATTAAATTTTAAGAAAGAGAATAACAAGCTAGTTAAAAGACATGGCAAATATTACTTATTTTAAAATTAATAAAGTTGAGATGGATTCTTATTCTGGAAAATATTGAGATCATCTATGTAATATGTCAATGAAATGTCAAGAACTATGTAATATTGAGATCATCTATGTTCTTTACTTGAATTAAATAAAAATCTGGTTCGTTCGAGTAAGGAAGAAAAACCTTTAATTTAGAGTGCCTTAAAGTATTCGTTGAATGATGTGAGAATATTCAAAAATTAAATATTACTTTCTAATTTGAGAAAAGATCCATTGTCTTATGATTCAGCAAGCTAATAACATCTAGGAGTAAAACCTTTAATCGAGCATCTAAAGTAACTTAAAGCAAGTCATATATAAAGTCTGCAGGGTTTGGAAGCAATTTGCAAGGTTTACCATCAGCATATATTATTTCCAAGTCTGCGGCATCACACAATCAAGTATGCACAGATAGACATGTGCTACTAGCTCTATACATTTCATTGTGGCTAACAGAATATAATCACACCAAGCGCGAGTGGGACAGTACACGATTAACCAGAATATTAACAAATAGTACAAAAGTTGCACGAGCACAAAGAGAATCAACCAATAAACTCTTACCTGATGCAATTTACATAAATTAATTAGAAAATAAAACATTTACTTACCATCCGCTCCTCGAGAGTCCTATAAAGCCTCATAGTGAAAAGAATAAAAATAGAACATATCTAGAATAAATTGGAGCCGAAGAAATGAACAAGACGCACAAAATTGGGGAGAGAATTTCATGAAATAAAGAAAAGAACAAGTGGAATAACCACCGTACTACTGTACCACGGCAACAACAAAAATGAAAGAGAAAGCTAGAACTTGAATAGTTATATCACTTCTCCTTAGGAATAGTTAATTGAGGTAAAAATCCATTTATCCTACATAAAATAAGAATCTTGGTATCCCTAAATGTAAAAACAGTAAATCTTAGTTAAGTTTAAATTAAACTACTATAGTTTATACATCGCATCTGATGAAAGCATATCCGCAAGAAATTAAAATAAACAAAAAAATGAAATATGAAGAGACTAGAAACAACGAAGAGAGAAAACGAAAGCCAGGTTGAGCAAAGAGTTAAGCGCGTGTTACCTCATTCATGAAATTGAGCACGAATCCAATGAATCTTCAACTAGAATCGTTAGATTTAGATCTGCAAGTCGAGATCTTTCAATATATATATATATATATATATATATATATATATATATATACTAGTTTTTGGGCACGCACTTTGCGCGTGGACCCTTATAAATTAAATTAAATTTGAGTAAAAAACTTCTTAAATAGCTAATCTTTAATGTGATTATACTTTTCTTTATTGAACTATTTCTTTTTTATAAATAATAAAGTTCTAACAATATCTAAAGGGTAAATGGTCACTTACTTTTTACTTAACGGATTAGCTCTTTTAGAATAGTATGATATTACTATTTTGTCAAAATCGAATTTTATATATATATATATATATATATATATATATATATATATATATATATATATATAAATATAAAATTCATTTTTGACAAAATTCTCTTAAAAAAAAAAAGTTACTACTGTAAAGGAGAAGATTGAGAAGCTTACCATTAGAGGAGAACGAATTCAAACACTAATTTACCAAGAGGCGCTGAGGACGCAAAATCGCAATGACAAGAGGCAAATTTCAAAGTCGTTTGTATTTGAGTTCAAGGGTTTACCTTATCTTCATAGGGAGTGGGTTATGGAGTGGGAGTAGGGGGAGGTTTCGGGTGTTTGGGGAAAAAGAGGGAAAAAATTGGTGCTTCCCTTCATCCCTGAACCATTAAGAAGGTAATTAAATATGTCATACATCTCTGTTTGCTTTCAGATTGAAACTGCACAGGCTTGAACCCTTTCAGTGTGATCCTTGCTTGTATGTGCTATCTGTTTGTGGGCCCTGCTTTGCCCTTGCTAACCTCTGTTTTGCAGCATGAGTGGATGGCTCTATGGCCATACCAAAACTCAGCTTGCAGGTCTTCTTTCGTGCTTGATAAAGCCATGTAAAAGGCTTCTCTTTAACATGAAAAGCCAAGCCTTAGAAGGCTGTATTTTCTTTGTATACAGGGCATTACTTCTATATCTATACCTTTCTGATTCCCCTAGCTTTCCCCCTTCTGTGATTGTATTTATTAGGTTAACCCCTGTCTGTACTCATCTTAAAACAGGGTACACAGTCATGAGACTGTGTACAAGGCTATCCATGAGCCATTCTCGAACCCTTTCTTTATGTGTTGCATCATCTTCATGAGTTGTGACCTTTGCATAATTATTTCGAAAAGTAAATGTTTGTCTTAATTTCAAAATCGAGATTCAGGGCTTACACTCGTGAATTGGAATCTGAACAGTAATAAAACGACTTACCCAGTGTATGTAATATTTTAACTCACGTTTGAAGTAAGTTATTTGGTGAAAACTGAAATATTTGCAATAATGGCTATATGAGCTAAAACTGCCTAATCTGTGACTATTTCTGAAAAATCAAATCCGCCCTTCTTTTACATTATTGATTTAGGCCCAAAAACTTCTTTTAAAATTTGGCCATTTTCATGCGTTATAAAAAATCTAACTCCTATACACTAATATAATAGTGTAGAGGGGTGTATAAAGTATTTGGGGTCAATTATACAATCTATTATGTATATTTCAAAGATATCTCGCTATTACTCCATGTATTTGTGTGCCAATACTTATATTTATGTGTGGCAGCCCTTGTTTGCATTTATGTACTTTGTGAACACAATTTCTTTCCAAAACACAGCCCTCTATTTATATTTTGAAATTGACCCCTAAATCAAATAGCCATTAAGGTTAGGGCGCGGCAATTAATGACGAGTCACACCGACCCTAAATGGCTAACATTTGATTGCAAAAATAACCCTTATTTGGTTTTTTGACAAATTCTGAAATCATTTGCTAAAACTGCCTATTTGTGTAAATATGAGACGCTAAAATTGCACAAATAAACTGCCTCTTGATACCCTTTTGCAGATTTGATCATATTTCGATTAGGCATTTATACTAGAGGCCATAAACGCGATTAGGCGTAGAATATAGGCCGTATGTGTAAAACATAAAGCCCAATTATGTGTATGTTATCTAGATTTGTATTATTGAACTTAGTCCTATAAATTTATTGTGAAATTGACCCTTTTAAGTTAGTAATACATATGATAATCTTTATAATTTTGCAAAGACATTCCAAAATATAAACTCGGGCGGGAACCACTTTTTGTGGGACTTGGGGAAGTGCCTAACACCTTCTTCTCCGAGTCACTTGGACTTCTTACTCACTGAATCTCTGAAACTAGACCGGTTTGACAAAGACTTGACCTTAGACGCTTAGGTGACCTAATACACCTTAGAAATCTATATTAGGTGGCGACTCCAACTCTTAACTCATACGAGCTATCCAGTCAAACCTGAAACCTGACTCGCTCCGAGTTGAATTTAAAATCGGGCATGACAATTAGTATAGGCACACTTCTCAAGCTCATTAGCAAGCAAAGGTGAAGTACTCAAACTAGAGACAACATCTATACTTGAGGAGTCATCGAAAATAATTTGATCCATCTCATATACTAGAGACTTCTCAAGGTCACAACCACCCTCACTACGACACAAGAGACCACCACTATCAAGTAAGCAATCAAAGGGAAGAATATGATATTCTTTACACTCATCTTCTCCTCTATCAAATATGGGTGGGTTGTCATAACAAGGTTCACAAACAAGGTCAACCACAATATTCTCACTAAAGAAAGGTTCAATGAAAACTGAGCTCACATCATGATGTAGCTTTTCAACCCTCTCAACTAGTGGTTCACATGCACATACAAGTTGACCAAATGACTCTACAGTAGTTGCAAACACATTGTTATCATACATATCATCAACTAGTATGGAGTTATCACAAGCACTATCACAAGACAAGTTAAGTAACATGCTCAAGGGAAGAAGAACTAACACATACCTTTGAGTGGCCATCTTGCTCACTCAATACAATTGAAGTGTCATGAATAGTTTCTCCACCTTGTAGCTCACATCTTGAATCATCTTCACCTTGTCTTTCCATCTTGGAACATGGTTGAGGCTCCATCGGTTTGCCTCCAAGAATACCTACACAAGTACACACACGAGTAGAAGAAAAAGATAGAGGGTTAAGGTTAGAATAAGGGGTACCCTCACTCTCAATGACTCTTTTTCCCTCTCATTTTTCCCTCATTTTCTTTTCAACGACGCGTGTAGATTCGGGTGGTGACATCCCACTTACATCACTCATCACATCCTCTCTTTTTTCCACTCGAAGAAAGTCACCGGTCACTCCCTTACTCCTCTCAATCTTTTGTCTCTCATATTCGGGCGAGTTGGGACGAGGCCCGAGAATGCCCATAGCCGGAGTAGGTGGACTTTAAACATCAACTCGGAATCTAGGACTTGGAGACTCATATCTTGATGTCTCCTTCTTCTTTATTGGTGAACCACTTAGCTTTGAAGCTTTTGGTTTCAGGTTCACCTTGTTGACATTTATCAACTCTTTTTTTGCACTAGTCCCACCATTTCTTGTGATTGTAGGACTTCTTGATTTCTCAATTTCAACTATGGAATGAAGTTCTCGCTCCTTGCTCTTTTGCATAGCCAAAAAAGGTGCACTAGTAGACCATTGTCCTCTTGCCCAATAAGGTACAAAGTCATAAACACTTTGACCTATGCCCACAAGATACATATCCTTCATAGCACTATATTGTAACCTCTTGTCTTACATCCATGGCTCACCTAGCTACACATAAACATGTTGCATGGGATACACATCGCACCATACATAACAATTGTAATTCATATGAGTTATGAGTACTCGAGTTTTCTTGAAAACCCACACTCCATTATACTCATAAGGATTCTCTAGCTTACGGCATGGTATCCTTAGCCTATCAACCAAAGAGGTGCTAATACAATTGGCATCAGTTTCTTCAATTTTGAGCAAGTTTCCTCCATAACCATTCACCTCAACAGCGAACCTACTTCTACACAAGTTTCGTATAAAGGCATCTAAGAGAGAACTTGAATGCCCAAAAGTATCAACACCAACAACTTGGGTCTCCCTTATCCCTCCTCCCCTAGCAACATTACTAGAGTAACATCCACTTCCCGTCACTCTTCCAACATTAGAAGTGTTGTTGAAAGTCGAGGAAAGAACCTTGCCGTGGAACCCATAAGAACCCCTCGTCTTGGTTCCATTGGCCATAGCACTACTCCTACTACAACTACCCATACCCTTCACAGCATTGATAGAATAATACAAGCCCCTTGTAGCAAGAGCAACATCATCTCTCAAACCACCCTCCACATGGGAATTAGAAGCATTAGGTCGCTTAGCATACCTAGAAGATGCAAGATTCTTCTTTTCCATGGAACAACCACCACCTCCTCCTATACTAATGGAAGGACCTCTACTACTACCTTGTACACCATTAGAAACACCAAGAGAAGATGTAAATGAATAATTCATAGAATCAACTTCATCATCAATTCTCTTTACTTCACTATCAACATTTTCAAATTCATCATAAGAAGAGTAAGTAGGAACATTGTACCTTGAAGCGTCACCATCTTCATATTATTGACTAGAAGCATAAGGATCAACACATTCATCTTCATAGGCTTCATAGTCTTCATCAACCTCATGATCATCATAGTGAACCGCTTCATCACCATAGGAGCCATGGTTTTCCGAGTCATCATAGTAATGCCTATCCTCATCATCATAGGAACCATAGTCTCCATCATCTCCACACGAGTCATAACAACTCGCATCATCCTCACATGAGCCACAACCTCCACAGTCTTCATCCGACATAGTTGCACAAATAAAAGAAAGAACCTCACAAAATTCACTCCCTCACGTGTATCACTCAATATATGAACACTCGAGGTTAAGGCCAGGTAAAGGCCTTAACCTCTTAAAAACCACGGTGATTAAAACTAGTATGTCCAAGTATTGGTTCAGAATGGAGTTAATGAGACTCTATTGACGGATGGCTATTTTAAGTGTGCACTTGAGGCCAAAGAAAATTCTATGACTCTTCTTTGAATTATAATCTCCTCTACGCATGAATGTCCTAATACGCTCAAGAGTTAGTGTTAATAAAGTAGGACAATTATCCTACAAAAACTAACTAAGAAGCTCGGAAGCAAAGGAAACACAAAAACCTACGAAAAATCTACCCAGTTTCAGGAAAAGAGACATCGCGCTTCTGTAAAAGGGGCTGTCTGCCCAAACAAAATCCAGAAAGGCTGCACAAAAGTGGGCAGTCCCGCCAACTGCTCTCTTCAGCAGCTTTGCAAAATGCGTTTTTGGCTCGTTTTGCACTCAATTTCCAATGTTTTCGAGTAGTTTTCAATTCTAACGATTCCCAAAGATGTATATGATGTTTCTAAATAATCCTCAATAGGTTTAACCCCAAACAAATAAAAATCAATCGATTTTGATTTTGAAGCAAGAATTCTAGGGCTTTGAAAATTTTTGAGAATTTGAATCTTCAAATTTTGAAATACATTACGAAATCATAAAATTTTGGCACCAAAAGAACGGGAACCAAACATAGAAAAAACCCCAATGATTTTCAATATTTGGGTGTTCCAATCCAAAAAGTTCCAACAAATTTTTTTTTTTGAAATTTTCAAGTTTTTCTACTTTTTTTGTTTTCTTTTCTTTCCAAGAACAACAAGAACACAATAACATGATAAAGATACTACGAACAAGGAACGAGGGTTTGTAAGAACAACAGCCGAGCCTTGCTCTGATACCAAATTGATACGGGGTAAAACTAGCAGAAGTAAATAAACGATACGCGGAAGCAAGTAAAACAAGATAACAAGAAAATCGAGACTAGGAAGGCAAGAAATAGAAGAAGGGACGGATAAACGATTCACAAAATGAATTGATTACCCAAAAGGGAGCATTGAAACTCAAACCTTACAATGATTTCATACTAGCGATTAATCTCCATAGGTTCCAAGTCTAGACATACACGAAGCTTCAAGCTTCGAACTAGAAATGCTCTACCTCTTATACGTTCTCTCTTCTCTATTCAAGACTAAATCAAAGCTAATGAAATGAAATGGCTAAGTTCCTAAGTGAAATAACTAAAACACCCTAAGTCCGATTAAAACAATAGAAGTCACTTAGAGCTATAGTTGGAATTACACAACAAAATAGTGGAAAACTCGGATGGTCTTCACAGCAAGTAGGCACTCCACCTGTCTGGGAGGCGCTCCGCCTGTTTGGACTTCAGAGATAAGTGGGCGGTCCGCCTCTGTTTTGGGCGGTCCGCCTGGTGGCATTTCCTGAGAGCTGGCATTCAACAAGGCGGTCCGCCTGGTTCTATGGGCGGTCTGCCTCCTACTGTGCCTTCTTGAAACGCCTCAAAATGTGTCTCTTGAGCCCCTCCTTGTGGCCTAGATGGTCCTCCTTCCATAGTGCTCCAATACATGATCTTCAAGTCGCTTCCAAAGCCCTTGACTTGTATCTTTTGTGCTCTCACGCTTGGCTCTTGATGGTTGGCGCTTTGGCTCAATTTTCCCTGCATCATCAAAGCCACGAGAAAGACAAGAATAAAGAAAATGAGATAAGAATTCAGGTCAAAGGACGAGGCAAAAGATGGAGACAAAATATAAGTGTATTTCTAATGTGTTCCTGGATGATTTACATAATATTTACAAGGCTATTTATAGCTTTTAAGGACGAGGGCTACATTTACTACAATTAATGATATTTGCTCCACGTTTGATCGTGGTTTGCCCATGATCTCCTCGTTTAAATAGTGGGCAATGGTCAACGTTCAACGGTTACAGAAGTGAGACCTCGTGAACAATGGTCAACAGTTACAGAAATGAGAGCTCTCGAACAATGGTAGACAGTTACAGAAATGAGAGCTCGTGGTGCGAAATTTTCTACGAGGGATGAATCTCTCGCCTTGAAGCAATTGACCTCGGGAATTGGGTGTGCCTTGGAGAACTTATGAATGGAGGCTTTCTTCCCCATCCAGTTCCAAGCCTTGCCAATTTAACCCTCGTTGATTTATCACCCAACACAAATAGTCCCCCCACTCCTCGGATAATAGTCAATTTTTCAATGGGTGGAAATAAATCAGCTGGAATCGAAGTGGCCAATTCTCCACCATGGAATTTGAAAAATTAACTGTCCTTTCGACATCTAATCTTCTCCACGCGGCATTTTTGGAGTGGTTGTCACCTTCTTTTTATCTTCCTAATGTAAAAGGTAATTATGACGACTCTTCGTAGCAATTGAGTACTACCCCTCTTATAAATCCTCCAACTTGTTCATCACTTACATTGTTTCCTAAATCTTCTGATTAATTGCAACAAATTTTTCTGCAAATCTCCTTCTTGTTTAAAATTTTACCGCCATATCTACTACCAAGAATTCCTCAAAATCCATAGAAACAAGAGTAATGGATGAAAACCCCATATCTACAAGCAAGGTTTTGGCTGGTACGTCTATACCACTGAGGGTAGCTTTACCAAAAGAAAGTAACCAAGAAACAGTCTCCAACCACCATGATGCCGTCGCTCAAGAAGAAGTATCAACCGGTGGCGATGGAGCTGTGCTTGAAAAAGCCACCACTACTGATAATAGTTTTGAAGCCACCGAGGCTTCTCAACCCACAAAGAAATCCTTCGTCAGGGAGTTAAAACCCCATCATGTGATCCCTTCTAAATTTGATCACAGTAAGGACTTCAAGATGCAGAAGCAATCGGCTTTTGATCTTGAGAAAAATAGAAAAGTCCCAGTTAAACAGTCCCAGAGCCTGATCACGCAAGATCTCGTAGATCAGGTTCGCGAGGATTGCGGTTGGGGCCATGAGGTTGAAATTGTTGCTCTGACCCTAGAGCACCGCACTTGCAACAGAGTCCCCGGTTTCTCGTTCGTCTACAGCTTTCCTTTCATGATAGGTTTCTCACTTCCAATCCATCACATAGCTGATACTTTCTGCCGAACATACAACCTTTATTTGGCTTAACTTGGTCCTAGCATTTAAAGGATCATTCAATGCCTTGACTTCTATAGCCAACGAGCCAAAGTCAATTTTTCCTTCGATCATCTCATTTCCCTATTTTGTCCAACCATGCACAAGGATGGAATTGTCCAGCTAGGTAAGAGGGGAAAATTTTCTATTATAACGAAGGGTGACGACACCGAGGACCGTGGGTGGTGAGATCTGTTTGTCCTTGTCCCTACCGTCATTCTCTCCTCCGAGGTGGAGTTCCCCCAAATAGTGGAACAGAACTCGTAAGTTTTCGACCCTTGACTTTCTTCTTTATTCTCATAACTCTTCAATTTTTAACCAACCCATTGTTATCTTTTTCCAGTGGAGAAACTTTCTATCAAACCCTCAGAGGGTTCGACTGAATGGGTTCAAGCATTTATCAACGCCAAGTCAAGGCCTGAGAGATACTGGATGGTCTTGGCGGCATTGAAAGAGAACCAATGGTCGTGCAAACGGCACGGTAAGTTTGAATTAAGCCTTTATATTTCATTCAAAATGTTACCCTCAATCTTGCCTCTCTCTTTTATAGGTTTCCCTAACAAAGCGGTTACCGAACTGGAGGAGGAAGAAGAGAAAGAGAAAGAAGAGAAGAAAAAGGAGAAAAAGATAAAGAAGAAAGGAAAGAAGCTAGACACTGGGGTCCCCGATGCGAGGCATAGTCTGAAGAAGTTGGAGGACTCGGTGGGAGTCCTTACAACTAAATCTTTAAAGAAGAGGAAGGCCACGGTAGCCAAGCTCTCTCAAGCAAAACGCCCTCAGGCCAAGTCACCTGAAGTTTCAGAACGTGACCAAATCGACGAGCCTTCAGGTGGTGAGGCTCATGCTGAAATCGATGTAGCTGATTCTGAGGAGAATTAAGCCACATAGAAAGCCAAAGGCAAGGCCAAGGTGGTAGAAAATTTCCTTACCGTGGAGAGGATGACTGATGGCCCTGCTCAGGGTGAAGAGAGGATGGATGAAGATCATGCTCGGGCAGACCATCCCTCGTCTTCTGCTGCAAGCCCTAGGCCGATAAGAATCCCTTCTGATCTGTGCATGTTAGATGACACAGTGGCTATTTCCATAAACCTTAAAGATTTGGTCGGCCAAGTAGAGCGGGAGCGCCTTGAGGGCTTGCCAATTGATGATCTGATGGCTTTCGCATCCTAGCATGATTCATGTAATTTCCCACTCTTTTACTTAATTTTTCCTTTGTCCTTTTGACTTTATTATCTCTCCTTTTGAACTATTTTACTCTTGTTGAGTTTTGTCTATACTATGAAGGTAGTCGAGGCCAAGCAGAACAATTGAGGAGGATTGAGGGTTGCTGGGACTGTTTGAAGGAGAAGCTTCAGGCTAAGATTGCTGATCTCGAGAAGCATTTGCTTGATTCTGAGGTATACTTAGACTGAGATCTTGGTGCAAGCTAACTTGATAGCTTAGCAACCGAGGTCAAAGAACAAACGGAAAGTAAAGATAAAGCTTAACACAACTTTTCTTACTTGAACGACACCGAGGAACTGGTCTTGGTACGATTCAAATAGAAGAAAAGAGCACCTAAGCTATGCAACAATCCTCAAGAGAACAATGCCTCTTGCAAACTGAATGATCAAGTAGGAATTGTTCAATCGGATTCACCGAAAGCCACAAGTTCCTAAGGCCTACATTGGCTTGCTCCCATCTGAGACATAAAAGAAAGTTCTCTCGGCTACTCTCATTCAATATTCAACATCAAAGTCTACCTCCCACAAAATGAAATGGAAGGAGGTTTATATAGACAATACTAAGGGCAAAATAGTAAAACGGTCACAGGCGACCAATAAGAATAAGCCACGCAAGGGTGAGTAAGTTATGTATTCGGACACTCCTTTGGTCCCGAACAGTTGAGCTCAGACGCTCTCCCTTCATTTTCTTACTTTACTGTTCGGCATCGATGTTGAGTTTTTGTTGCTTCCTTCTTCGGGCTCGAGCTTGTAGATGAAGCCTTCGAATCTTAAACTCGGCCACTCCATTTCTGAACGATTGCTTTCTCCCGACCATGCCAGCTGAATGTGAACATCATGCAAGAACTTGGCTTGGCTACGTGTCATCGGCCTCGATGGATTGAACATTTGATCAGCACGGATTCGGGCTGCATCATCCTCCCCTTATTAAGAAGATTTCATCCTCGATATCGAGCCCTCTTCAGTCTCTGATGCTTGGCCTACAACACAAGGAGTTAAGTCAGCAATATTAAAGGTGTTGGATACATTATACTCACCTAGAAGGTCGATCACATAAGCATTGCTATTGATCTTACTTAGCACTTAAAATGGACCATCCATTTCCTTTGGTTTAGAAATCATTCCTTTTGGAAGTGAACCCAAACCCAATCTCCTTTCTTTAACCCCAACTTTTTACGCCCCTTGTTTTTCTTTGTTTCCACCTTGGCATAAGCTTCCTTGAGATTCTTCTTCACCTTGGCATGAAAATCGATCAAAGTAGTGGCTCAGCGAGTACCTTCAAAATCAATAACAACATATCGAGGCAAAGGGGTTAGACCAAGTGGATTTAAAGGGTTAAAACCATACACACATACGAATGGAGTCATGCCAATAATTCGGTGAAATATTCGATTGTATGCAAACTCCATCACGAGCAAACGATTAGCCAAGCTTCCGACCTTACCTTTGGTGATAGCTCGAAGCAAAACTCCCAAGGTTTGGTCAACTCCCTCAGTCTGTCCATCAATCTGAGGATGGTGAGACGTCGAGAATAGCAATTTGGTGCCAAGGGCACCCCAATAGACATTTCCAGAAATGACTTAAGAACTTCGAGTCTCGATCACTCACAATAGTACGAGGCACGCCATGCAATTTCAGCATATGATTAATAATCAAAGAGGCAACATGTTGTGCACAGTCGCATTTCTTGCAAGGAATAAAATGACCCATTTTGGAAAAATGGTCTACGACAACGATGATGATATAATGTCCTCCCCCCGATCTCGGTAACCCCATAACAAAATCAATGGATATATCAACCCATGGTCGATCAGGCACAGGTAATGGAGTATACAAACCATGAGGGTTGGACCTCGATTTAGCTTTCTTGCAAATGAGACAAGCGTTGCAAAGCTTTTCCACATCTTTTTGCATCTTTGGCCAATGGAACTACTCGGACAGGATTCCAAGAGTTTTATCGACACCGAAGTGTCCTGTCAGGCCTCCGGAGTGAGCTTCTCGGACCAAGAGCTCTCTCCATGATGACACTGGCACACAAACCCTCCCATTCATTGAGAGGTAGCCATTGTGCCACTGATATTTATCAACCCTTCGGCTGCTCAAGATTGCGTCTCGGACGCTTTTCAGCTTGGGATCATCTTCATACATCAACTTGATGCTTTCGAATCCCATGAGCGTTAAGGCGGTGGCTAAGGAAAATTTCCGCGATAAGGCATCAGCCATAATATTGTCTTTTTCTCTTTTTGTAATGAATTACATATGGAAAGCTCTCAATGAATTCCACCCACTTGGCATGTCTTCGGTTTAATTTATCCAGGCCTTGGAGATGTTTCAAAGACTCATGATCACTTTTAGTCAAAAACTCTTGGCCATAAATAATGCTGCCAATGGGCGAGTGCTCGAATGAGGGCATACAACTCCTTGTCTTACGTAGAGTAATTCAAGGTTGCACCTACCCTTAAGCTCTTCGCTGAAGTAAGCGATTCGCTTTGATTCTTGCATAAGCACTCCTCCGATCCCAACTTCGGATGCATCACATTCAACCATGAACGCTTTGCCGAAGTCAGGGAGTCGCAACAACGGGGCAGAGCTAAGCCTCCATTTCAACTCTTGGAAAGCCCTCTCTTGGGATTCTCCCCACACAAACGGACGGTCTTTCTTTACAGCTCAGTTAAAGGAGCTACCACTGTGCTAAAGTCATGAACAAACCTTCAGTAAAAGCTAGCTAATCCATGGAAGCTACGAAATTGAGACACTGAGGTTGGAGTTGACCAATCTTTTATAGCCTCGACTTTTGACTCTTCGACTTCAACACCATTAGCACTCACAACAAATCCTAGAAAGACTACACGTTCAACACAAAAGACGCACTTTTTGAAGTTAGCATATAACTTCTCGGCTCTAAGGGTTTCAAGCACTAGCCTTGAGTGTTCAACATGTTCATCCACAGATTTACTATAAACAAGGATGCCATCAAAGTAAACGACAACAAATTTATTTATGAACGGTTTTAGCACATAGTTCATCTATCGCATGAATGTGCTCGGTGCATTAGAGAGGCCAAAATGCATCACTAACCATTCATAGAGACCGAATTTGGTCTTGAATGTAGTTTTCCACTCATCTCTGGATTTCATTCGGATTTAATGGTAACCGGACCAAAGATCTATCTTCGAAAAGCATGAAGAACTATTTAACTCATCTTGCATGTCATCTAATCGAGGGATAGGATGAGGATACTTTACCGTGATTTTGTTGACTGCTCGACAATCAACACACATTTGCCATGTTCCATCTTTCTTCAGGACAAGGATAATAGGAACAATGCAAGGACTCAAGCTCTCTCGAACAAGGCCCTTGTTCAGCAACTTATCCACCTGCCTTTGGAGCTTTTTGGTGTCTTCGGGATTACACCGGTCTACAGGCTTGTCGGAGATTTAAGACCCCGGTACAAAGGCAATTTGGTGCTTGATTCCTCTCAACGGAGGTAATCCACCTGGCATTTCTTCGAGAAACATGTCTCTGAAGTCCTGCAAAATACTTTGAACAACACTAGGCAAAGGGTTATCATTAGTAAAATCATTGTTAGAGTTTATAAGGATATCCTTGTGCACGAGGCAAATCATCATTCGACTGGTGTCATTGCCTCGTAAATACTCACCTGGCTGCATGATTGCACAGATGTTGTTGATCACGGGTGGTGGAGTTTTGGCTTCGGCCACAATTGGTACTCCGATGGGAGTCTTTGCTTTGGCCACTTCTTTCAGCTCTCTCATCCATTTATAGTCCTCACTGACTTGTTTCAGAGACAAAGGTTTGAGTATAAAACTCTCCCCTCCGAGCTTAGTAGTGTAAGTGTTGGTTCGTCTGTTGTGAATGATGGATCGATCATATTGCGACGGTCGCCCAAGGACTAAATGACAAGCTTGCATCGGAACCGCATCAAACATCATCTAGTCATGATATACCCTCACTTGAAATTTAATCAACACTTGCTTCGCTACTCTTAATTCTCCACACTCATTCAACCACTGGAGCTTGTATAATCGGGGATGTTTGGTAGTAGGCAGACCCATTTGTGAAACCAAGGTTTGGCTTACCACATTCGAACAGCTGCCTGAATCAATGATCATCGAACACATCTTCCCCTTCACTTGACATCGGGCATGGAAGAGATTTTCCCTCTGATTTTCATCTTCCTCCTCCATGACCATGGTTCTCAAGTTTCTTCGAACAACTAAAAGAACTTCCGGATGGTCAACCTCAGTGGCATCACATCCATCTTCCTCAAATTCAGCTCGATCATTCTCCTCGACTGCTTCTTCCTCAGAATCACTCACTTGCTCGTGGACGGTTCCATCATCGAGCACTATCATGATATGACGAGTCGGACAATTTCTTGCCATATGACCATATCCCTTACACTTGTGACATTGGATGTTCGAAGCACTGGGAGTATTGAGTTGAGCTTTACATCCTGCTTCTTTGGCTTGGTTAACGGTCACTCCCCCCTCGAAGGGTTTCTTTTGATCTCGACCAATGTTGACATTTGCTGGGTTAGGACTCCTCCATTCTTTACCTCGGTTCAAAGGAGTTGAAGTACTGACTCCTCGATACCGGCTTGCTTTGTCGTCTTTCACCCATTTCTCAGCATCAACGGCTGCATAAAACACATCTTCCAAAGTTTGATACACATGCAGTCTCAATTGAGATGATACATCTCCAGTCAAGCCATTTTTTAATCGAATGATGGCTTGCTCATCATCTTCTTCCATATCAAGAGTCAATTGAATTCTTTCGAACTCATAATAGTATGCTTCAACCGATTTGGACCCTTGTTTCAACTCGAAGAGCTTCCGAAGTTGTTCCTGCCGATATTTGGCAGTCACATGCTTAACATCCATTGCTTTCTTCAACTGCAACCATGTGGTGACCTCAGGATAAAAATTCCTTCGCCTTAACCTTTTGTCAGCTTCCCACCATGTTGATGCATATGCCTCGAACAAAGAAATAACATGTGCAGCTTTTCTCTCTTCAGTCATCTCATTTTTTTCGAAGATTCGTTCCAATCGAATCTTCCAATCAAGATATTGATCTGAATTACTAGTTCCTCTAAAGGGTGGAATACTGATCTTGACACTGTTCAAATTTGAATCACGAGCACCTCGGATCGGTTCTTGATACTGTTCATAATAGTCATCAGCCTCACACTCAAAATATCGATCAACATTTGCGCCTCGGCCTCGACCTCAGAAATTTCTACGACCTCGTTGAACCTGCCTTCATTGTACAAACGGTGGCTCATACATAGCTTCGACCTCGGGAAATTCTCCATCATCGACCCCTTGATCAACAATCATGACTTATCTTTGGACCCTTGGAAGTGGTAATCTTTCACCTCGGGGAATGCCCAAGTTTTGATGACCAACTTGGGGATTGTCCAAGTTTTGTTGTTTCGCTTAGGGATTACCCAAATGTAGTTTAGCTCGGGGATTTTCCATAGCTTCATTTCGAGAAGCCTCGTTCTTCAATCGTTGTTGTCGAACTAGCTCAGCAAATTGCTCCAGTTTCATAAGAGTAAAGTGTCCAGTTCCAGCACCGGACCCAGGTAAGGCCATGGACACACTCCCTTGCTCAAGGTTAGCTACTCGAGCACTCACTCCTTTTACCTCGGCACTGATGCCTTGCATCGCAGCCATGAGATCGGCTAACGACACCTCAGGCGTTGCAATGCCCTTCTCTCCGTTGCCAGCCATTGTACCTGCACAAATCAATGATCAAGAAAAGTGTTAGGGTTAGAAAATCACCTCACACACTCCCTCACTTGTTTTGGGTGGCGCTCGGGTCCACTCAAATATTTTGGGTAATGTTTTCGTCACTCAAAGAACTTGTCAGCAGTGGCTTTGTCATATTGATCAATGTCTTCTAAGATACTTCAAGTTCGACAATAGTCACCGACTCTTCGGGAAGAGTAAGTGATGTTCGACTCGATGGAACGGACGCTGTTTTAACTGCACTTGGGAAGTGAAAGAATTTTCTACGAAATTTTGGACTTCGGTCACCCCACGCACGAGTTCCTAAAAGCTCTAACAAATTAGTACGAACTCGAGTAGAAGAAATTGCTCTAGAGATCCACTAACGAGATTCATCGATCACAAGAAAAAGTGAGAACTTCGGAGAATCTACCCTTCTATTCCTCTTTTAGAATCCCCAGTCACGTCACCTCTATACAGACAAAAGTGGTCCCTCCTTGGTACAAATTAGGGTTTAATCTTATCCACTTTTCCCTTTTCTTGCCGATAACAATTTTATCTGGGGTTTTGGATTTCAACACTTTACCCCTTTCTTCTTCAATGGAATAGTGAACTCATCAATTCCGATGTACGGACACTTTAAACTTTGTTCACAACCCATCAAACAACAAGATTCAGGTCGTTTCTTTCACTCCGATAGACTTTCCAATGTCGGAGGAGAATTCCAGTTCCGAAACCAAGCTATGGACAACTTCAATGTCGTCTGTACACTGTTACAATGTAACAATTTTCCGGCGTACAGACAGTGGCTTAAACAAGGAATGTCAAATTTTCAAGCTCAAAACTCGACCCAAATCAACAACCACCACCAGTATTCGATAATAACCACTAAACTCAACTGGAGTTTTGCAACAGTAACACCAAGTCAAACAGTTCAAAACAACGAGAAACCCTAGTCGACAAACAGTGTACGATAGGTGCTCGATTGAATTCTCGGGCAGTGGTGAACAAGAATCAATGGTTGGTTGATCCAAACAACCAACAATTAAACCAAAAAATTTTGAATTTTCTTCTTTTTACTTTTTTTGTAAAATAAAACACCAACAGTAACAACAACACACGAACAATAAGAAGAACACGAAAATTGAAACAAAAGACACAAACACACAAAAATAACGAGAAAGAACAGGATTGGGGTTGTAAGAACAAGCCCAAACCATGCTCTGATACCAAAATGGTGCAAGCTAACTTGGTAGCTTAGCAACCGAGATCAAAGAACAAGCGGAAAGTAAAGATAAAGCTTGACACAGCTTTTCTTATTTGAACGGCACCGAGGAACTGGTCTCGGTACGATTCAAGTAGAAGGAAAGAGCACCTAAGCTATGCAACAATCCTCAAGAGAACAATGCCTCTTGCAAACTGAATGATCAAATAGGAATTGTTCAATTGGATTCACCGAACGCCACAAGTTCCTAAGGCCCACGCCGGGTTGCTCACATCTGAGACATAAAATAAAGTTCTCTCAACTACTCTCATTCAATATTCAATATCAAAGTCTAGCTCCCACAAAATGAAATGGAAGGAGGTTTATATAGACAATACTAAGGGCAAAATAGTAAAACGGTCACAGACGACCAATAAGAATAAGCCACGCAGGATTTAGTAAGTTAAGCGTTCGGAAATTCCTTTGGTCTCAAACACTTGAGCTCGGACGCTCTCCATTCGGTTGCTTGCTTTACTGTTCGGCGTCGATGTTGAGTGTTCGGTTGCTTCCTTCTTCGGGCTCAAGCTTGTAGATGAAGCCTTCGAATCTTGCACTCAACCACTCAGTTTTTGAACGGTTTCTTTCTCCCGACCATGCCAGCTAAATGTGAACATCATACAAGAGCCTGGCTTGACTTCGTGTCATTGGCCTCAATGGGTCGAACATTTGATCAGCACGGGTTTGGGCTGCATCAGCTCGTAAAGTGGTCGAGGAGTCCAACCTTGAGTTTGGCAAGTCTCAAGAAGCCGCTGCCAAGCTTGAAGCTGAAATAAGAGCTTAAGAGGAGATTTTCCGAGGTGAGATCGAAGCAGCAAATGCAACGATTGATAGCCTGAACGATCAGCTCCATAGCCAATGGAAATCGCTTTCAGCGAAGGGGAACGATCTCGAAGTTCAAGCCCACACCCTCGAGGCCCAAGTTGAGAATCTTCAAAATGAAAGGGCCATGTCTGGTCCAAGCTCAAGTCCAAAATCGAGGCTAAATTGAAGTTTCACGATACTAGGGCTCGAGTTTAGAAAAGTTGGGCTATCATCCAGACCAAGCTGCGGACTCTCGAGCTGCGCAAAGTTGGGGTGAACTTGGACGAGGACATAGCTATGGCACAGGAGGATGTTGCCAAGGCTCAGCGACTGATGAATAATTTTCCTTCGAGCAGTGAAAGCGAAGATGAGGAAGATGAGAATTCTGAAGCTTCGTCCGAATGAGCTTTCCTTTTTTTGTTTTTCAGTTGGGCTTTGAGCCTTGAGCCTTTGGGCCTAGACTTTGTATATGTTGGCCTTTGAGGCACTTAATAAATATTAAGATGTCTCAGAATATCACATGTTTTACTTCGTATTGAAGATTTCATATCGTTTGAGTTTGTTGCTTGCAAGTCTTTAGATAATGTATAAACGAAGCTAGCTTAGAATGACGTCTCGTTCAGAGCCATGACATAAAAGAAAAATAGGCTTTTAGGCATCAAATAAAAAAGAAACCAAGTTCAAGTTTTATTGATGAAGTGCGAGCCGATTTACATAAGTTTTTCGTCATCACATGACTGAGACAAAACTTAAGCAAATTTATATTATAACAATCTCCTCGGCCGATAACATCAGAACAAAAAAACAAATCAAAGGATCAGTCCCTAGTGTCTGGATCGATAGTCTTTGAAGTCCCCAGTTGTACCATTCCTCTCACACCCCCCCCCCCCAATTTTTCGGATGCGAAGAGTGCAGACGCGAGCACTTGCTTCCGTTTTCTCAACCTCCTAAGAAAACTAGGCGAAGAGAACGACGGGTGACAAACCTCGATGTTGGGCCCCAGGCCGGGTAATTTCTATTTAGGTGCCTTAGCCAATGCCATTCCATTCTTCATCGCAATCGTGTAGCACTCACGAGCTATATGCTGCTCTCCTCGTATAGCACAAACTCCTCACGGTGTTGGGAACTTGATTACCTGATGCAAGGTGGATGGAACAGCTTCCATTTCATGGATTCAAGGCCTCCTGAAGATAATATTATAAGCCATAATCCCTGCCATTACTTGGAAAACAGTTTTCTTATCTACTCCTTCGTCAGTCGTAGTAAGAGTAATTTCCCCAAGTGTTTTTTCAGTTGAATTGTTGAACCCTGTCAATATGGTTGCTTTTGAGATGACGAGGTCCTTTAACCATATTTTCTTTACTGCTCCATAATTGATGATGTTCACCGAGCTACCAGGGTCGACCAAAACCATTTTGACATCGCAGTCATTGATCCTCAACATGATTACCAAGGCATCGTGATGAGGAAACATCATCCCATCATAATCTTCAGTATCGAACACAATTTCATTCTTTGACCCATCAGCTCGGGTCCTCTTCTCCATAGTAACCGAAAGTTTCAAAAATTTCTTCGCAGCCGCGAAGTTCACACCATTCACTTTTGACCCCCCGGTTATAACGTTCACCACTCTTTTTGGAGACTCCACCTTCAACGGATATCCCCCACTTCTATTTTTGGAAAATTTTTGCTTCCCTTCTCCCCCTTGTTAGTAAGAAACTCAACCAGAACACCTTTCTTGAGTAGGTAAGCCACCTCAAGTCATAATGCCTTGCAATCCTAGGTGGCGTGCCTATAATCCATGTGAAATTCATAGTGCTGTGTTTGATCTCTTTTCCTCGGGGGCGTTCTCATATCCCTCGGCAGCCTCACACCCTGATCCGTCATTCCTTTAATGGCGTTCACCAGCTCGGAGATGGAGATATTAAGGTTATAATTAGAAACTCGAGGCAATCATTTGTCCTTGGATACCAAAGATGGCCCCGAGGAATTCTTCTGATTAGCATTGGTGCTAACCTTCCCTCCTTACCTCTGACTCACATGTTGCTGTCCCCTGAGGCACTGGCTTACATGTTGCCTTTGCGAATCAAAAGGTTGGCTTACATGTTGCCTTTGCGAATCAAAAGGCTTGTACCTCACTTTTGAGTTCCCTCATGGCGTATCGGCGCGTCGAGATGACTCTGCTTTGCCTCGGAATGAATTATACCGACTTGCAATTCTCCACTCAGCCTCTTCGAGCCTGATTTTTGCAGAAGCTCTGTCATGCAATTCACCCCAAGTCTGGGCTTGGTACTACTGCAACTCCTTCTTCAATTTGGCGGCTGCTTCTGAGTTAGTCACATTTAGATTTCTTTCAAAAGTCATGACTGCCAAAGCATCGTCCATGTTCGGCAAGTCCATTCTTTCAGCCTGAAAAACGCTCGAGAAAGTCCTTTTTTGGCTCAAGGTATTTTTGTTTTACGTCGAAAATATCCTCCTTTCGCTTGAGGATCTTCTAAGCCTCAGTATGAGCTTTGATGAATATGCCAGCCAACTCATCGAAACTTGATATCAACTCCGAGGGGAGGAGCATGTACTAACGGAATGCTCCCTTCTCAAGCGTGTCAGCAAACTTCTTAAGTAACATTGACTCCTTCCCTACTGAAGTCAAATCGTTGCTCTTCACCATAGCCACGTATTCAGTTATATGGTCGACTAGATCAGTTCCATCATACTTTTTCAAGATTTGCAACTTGAAGTGCTTAGGGATGAGGGCAGGAGCGGCCTCGGGCTTGAAAGGTTGTTGCCTATATTTTTCAATATCTATTGCTCGTTGAGGCTTTTTGACCCCAGGGACATTTTCAAGCCGTTTTTCTATGCTGGCCTCGAATTTTTTTTCTACTTTTCAAAGTCCGATGGGATGCTAGTTTCAGCCACCATTGGAACTGCCCCGAAGGGTTGATTCCCTAGTGGTGCAGAGCCCGAGCCCCCAGACGCAGCGCCATTTGGAAGTCCCCCTGTAGTTGCGGCCGTAGGAACAACGTGCGGGATGCTTCCATTGAGCATGGGCTCGAGAGGATTTGTTGTATTCCTCCCATTTCCAGTAAAAGCAGCGAACTGCTCTTGAAGCCATTGCAAAGTTTCCATCACGTATAATTGAAACAGATCATTTGAACTTGATGACGAGGGGTCAGTTGGTGGAATTGCACCAATTGGGAGATTTAAACCAGTTGAAGGGGTCAAGCTGGGAGCGTCAAGCTAGGTGGTGTTAAACTAGGTGGCGTTAAACCAGGTGGTGTAAAACCAGGTGGTGTTGAACCAGGTGGTGTTAAGCCAGGTGGGGTTATAGGAGTTCCATCCCCTGACGAAGTGAGGCTAGTCGTTGGGTCAGGGGTTTGGATTGTTATGTTATCGGAAGTATTGGTGTTATCCGCCATTGGATGATATTGACAAGGTCAATTCGTAAAGCTAAGAGTATGATTTTGGAACGAACGCTATTGCTAGATCCCCACAGATGGCGCCAATTTTTGTTGGATGCTTATAATAATAAATCGAATTTGTATAGAGTTATCTAACAATTATTCGTAACAAATCCATGAGACAGACAAGAATAAAGAAAACGAGATAAGAATTCAGGTCAAAGGACGAGGCAAAAGATGGAGACAAAATATAAGTGTATTTCTAATGTGTTCCTGGATGATTTACATAATATTTACAAGGCTATTTATGCTTTTAAGGACGAGGGCTACATTTACTACAATTAATGACATTTACTTCGCGTTTGATCGTGGTTTGCCCATGATCTCCTCATTTAAGTCGTTGGCAATGGTCGACGGTTACAGAAGTGAGAGCTCGTGGTGCAAAATTTTCTATGAGGGACGAATCTCTCGCCTCAAAGCAACTGACCTCGGGAATTGGGTGAGCTTTGGAGAACTCATGAATGGAGGCTTTCGACCCTATCCAGTTCCAAGTCTTGCCAATTTAACCCTCGTTGATTTTTCACCCAATACATTTATTTAACTGGATTAATAATTTTAAACATTAATTATCAAAGACTATATTTAACTTTTTTATTTAATTAGATTTTTTAAAGGTAGAGCAATTATAATTGAATATTCTACCACAATACATTTAAACAAAATACAATTTGATTCAAAAGTTCAAACAATAACGATGTAGGTGTGTGTAGATAATGTACTACTTATATATTATAATCATAAGGTTAAAATAATTAGTAGTAATTAGGCGAATAAGTATTTTGGTAAGCATATTTTTGGAATAATTGAAATTAAAAACAACTTCTGCTTCAACTTTTAGGGAAAAGTTACTTTTTTTCAGTTTTTTCACACAACAGAAAAGGAGTTTTTGCTACCACTAAAAACACTTATATTTGTTCTAGAAGCTTGATAAATACCTCAATCTTTTAAAATTAAGTATTTTTTTAAAAAAAAAATTAACACTTTTGGCTCTCAGCTTGGCCAAACAGGTTCTTAAAGTAAGTATGTATGTTTATTCTATCAGACTGTTTGCTAATAAGTTCATTGGATGATGACAGACTAGTTTCTATGAGATGAGATTATTTTTCCATATTGATATTTTAAAGTAATCAACTTGTATTGGGTGAAAATTGTCGCCTTCGGTCAACACCTCGAGATGGTAGACCGAAGGGAAAACGAGCTGATGCTCCGAAGAGAAGTAATCGATCTCGTGATTGAGTCACCGAAGTCAGGTTCCAACAGCGTGACCGAAGACAAGTTAGACTTCGGGCTTTGGTGACACGCCCTTCCACTCGAACAGTAAGGTCAGACAACCGAAGCCCTGAGACAAGGCTTCGGTTACCACCTCGGTTCCAGCGGCTTTACAGCCCACTACTTTGCCCCCACTAACTTCTCCATATTGCTGCTCAGATCGTGGGGAATGCACTTGCTGATGGTGGAGAACGTGGGCAAGGCTATTAGGCCTATAAATAGTAGTTCATTTTGTATTATAGGGATCCAGAAATTTATACTGAAACGCTCCCCAAATTTGTAATCAAGTTTATATATTGCAATACAGTTATTTTATCGCTTTTACATCTTTTTCACATATTACTTCAATTTTAATACTAAGAATTGCTTGTATCCGAATCCAAAGTCAATTTGTACACCTAAACTGATTTAGGCCCATACAAATTGGCGCCGTCTGTGGGGATATAAGCAGTAACGCGTTCTTCCAAAGTTCCACATCCATTTTTTGTCAAAAGTTTGCGATTCAACGTTATGACTGACAACAGTAACAGTGGTAATAATAGCGATCGGGTAGACGTTCCGTTGAACCAACAGCCCATTGCCCCGATGACAACTGAAGAATTCCAGATGTATGTTGTCACTACGATAAGAGCTCTCCAAAGTAAACAGGATGAGCAGGTGAGCATTAATGCCGAATTCTGCGCTTCATTAGAAGCGAGGAACAATACTACCCCAAGCAGCACCCAGCCTTCGGCTCCTGGTGGAGGCATCCCGCTCTTCGTTCCTCCGGGCCGATAACAGGGGGACCTCACAACGGGGCCACGTCTGGGGGCTCGGGGAACAATCCAACAGCCACACCACATTTCGGGACGGTTCCCACCGTGGCGGAGAGAACGTCCTCGGTTGACATTGAGAGAATGAGTAGAGAAATCGAGGCCCGCATCGAGGCGCGCGTGGAAAAGCGCCTCGAAGGCGTGCCAGGGATAACGAAGGAGGAAGACGACCTCGACATCGATCAGTACAGGGAGCAACCCTACAAGCCCAAAGCGGCTCCAGCTCCAACTCCCCCGGGCTTCAAACTTATATTCCTGAAGAAATATGATGGGACAACTGATCCCAAGGAGAAGATAAGGGAATATATGGCCATGGTGAAGAGCAACGACTTAACGGCTACGCAGCTCGAGTCGATGTTCTTAAAGAAGTTCGGTCAGTAGTTAGAAAAAGGGGCTCTTCCGTGGTATTTATGCTTGCCAGCGGGGTCGATTTCCTCATTTAAGGAAATGTCCAGCGCCTTTGTCAAGGCACACACCGGGGCGCAAAAGATCCTCCAGAGGAAGGAGGATATATGTGAAGTAAAACAGAGGCCCGGTGAACCACTTAAAGAATTTCTTGAGCGATTCCACGCTGAACGCATGGAATTGCCTCGGATGGATGATACCTTGGCCATCATGGCATTTGAAAAGGGTATCAATAGTCGCAATTCTGGCGCTGCCGCTGAATTGCGTAAAGAGTTACAACAATATCAGGTCCTGACGTGGGAGGATCTGCATAGACGCACTTACTCCAAAATCAGGTTGGAGGAAGCTGAGTTCAAGAACCGAGGTTATCAACAACATAACCGAGGTGAATCTTCAAATCGCGCCGAGGCGCCACGAAGTAACTCGAAGGGGAGGTATGAACCTTACACTTCGACGAGGCAACACGTTAGCCAGAGGTTGGGGAATACCCTCGGTAATTCGTATGCAACCTCTCACATAAGCCAAAGGCTCGGAGGGAAGGTTCAATCCAATGTGAACCAAAGAAACCCCTCAAGCTCCGCTTCGGTCCCAAAAAAGGATCTCCCTCGGATCCAAGATTATAACTTCAACATATCGACCTCGGAGTTGGTCAATGTTGTCAAAGGGACAGCCGGGGTAAGGGTTCCCAAGTATATGAGGACCCCGGCGGATAAAAGAGACCACAATCTGCATTGTGAGTTCCACGCAGATTATAGCCACAGGACCGAGGACTACAAAGCTTTGCGCCTCGAGGTAGCCCACCTGCTAAAGAAGGGAGCCTTGGCTGACTTCCTCACTGACAAAGGGAAAGACAACTTTTCCAAGAACCGATTTGATGGACAACCACCTCGAGCTCCACCCCCGGAGAGAGTAGTTAACGTTATAACCGGGGGGTCAGAAGTGAATGGCGTGAACTTCGCCGCAGCCAAAAAGTTCGCCAAGCTCTCCATCACCATGGAGAAAAGAACCCGAGTTGGAGGCTCGTGTAAAGACATTGTGTTCGACGACAATGACTGTGATGGGATGATGTTCCCTCATCACGATGTTCTAGTTATCATGTTGAGGATCAACGACTCTGACATCAAGAGAGTCTTGATCGACCCCGGTAGCTCAGTTAACATTATCAGCTACGGGGCTGTGAAGAAGATGTGGCTGAAGGGGGAAGTTGTTCCTAAGTCAACAGTGTTAGCTGGCTTCAACAACTCCACGGAGAAAACATTGGGTGAGATCACGCTCAAAACATTCGCCGAGGGGATTACCAAGGAAACACTGTTCCAAGTTATGCCCGAGGATCTAGCTTACAATGTGATCCTCGGAAGGCCGTGGATCCACTCCATGGAAGCTGTCCCCTCCACTCTACATCAAGTGATCAAATTCCCTACACCTTGGGGGGTTCGATCAATCAAGGGGGAGCAACGAGCAGCAAGGGAATGCTATTTGGTTGCGCTAAAGAGTGGAGTCGCCCCGGTTGGGCCAAAACAATAGCAACGACTGAATTCGGGGTCGAGCGGGCAGGACGCCCGAGGAGAAGTCGAAAAGGTTCCAGCTTGCATTCAAGAGCCTCGGAAGTAAAAAGCCGAGGACTCAACTATTGAAGAGTTGGAATCTTTCACTCTATTGAAAGATTTCCCCGATAGGAAAGTGTTTATCGGCTCGGAGTTAGACCCAGAGTCGAAAAAGGCAATCATAGAAGTTTTAAAGTCCAACTATGACTGTTTTGCTTGGTCACATTCAGACATGACGGGTATCGATCCGGAGATCATGACCCACAAACTGAATGTAGACCCAAAATTTACCCCGGTGAAGCAGAAGAAAAGACCTCACGCCGTGGTAAAAAAGAAGGCGATCGAGGACGAGACCGCCAAATTGCAATAAAACGGCTTCATTAGAGAAGTGAAATACCCCGAGTGGCTAGCCAATGTTGTGGTTGTACCGAAGAAGAATGGCAAGTGGAGAATGTGCGTAGATTACACTGACCTAAACAAAGCTTGCCCCAAAGATTCATATCCACTACCACAAATTGACAGGTTAATAGACTCTACGGCTGGACATAAACTGTTGACCTTCTTGGATGCATATTCGGGCTATAACCAAATTCTCATGGACCCGAAAGACGAAGAGAAGACCTCGTTCATCACTGACCGAGGTACCTTCTGTTACAAAGTGATGCCCTTCGGTCTGAAGAACGCCGGGGCAACATACCAAAGGTTGGTGTGTCACATGTTTAAAGAGTATATTGGGAAGTCTATGGAAGTCTACATAGACGATATGCTCATCGAATCGATCCAAATGGAGGATCATTTGAATCATCTGAGGGTAGCCTTTGCTGTATTGAGACAATATGGTATGAAATTGACCCTGAGAAGTGCGCCTTCGGCGTAGGATCAGGCAAGTTCTTGGGTTTCATTGTCTCTGAACGAGGAATCGAGGCCAACCCAGATAAAATCAAAGCTATTGAGGAGATCCCCGAGGAGCTAACCGGGATAAAAGAAGTTCAACGCTTGACTGGCCGAGTCGCTGCCTTGAGTCGTTTCATCTCAAGGTCTTCGGAGCGATGCCACAAGTTCTTCTCCGTTTTGAGAAAAAACAATCACTTCGAGTGGACACCGGAGTGTAAACAAGCGTTGAAAGATTTGAAACAGTATTTGGCTAACGCACCGTTGCTTGCCAAGCCAAAAGAAGGAGAAACATTGCTGGTCTATTTGGAGGTGTCCGAGGTATCAGTCAGTGTTGTGCTGGTTCGGGAGGAAGATGGCAAACAACAGCCCATCTATTATGTGAGCAAGACGCTCCTCGATGCTGAAACCAGGTATCCACACTTGGAAAAATTAGCACTTGCTTTACTTATTACTGCTCGGAAACTGTGGCCCTATTTTCAATGTCACCCAATAGCAGTAGTTTCCACCTTCCCCTTGAGAAATATATTGCACAAACCAGAGTTGTCAGGAAGGTTATCCAAATGGGCGGTAGAGCTAAGTGAGTATGACATTACTTATCAACCTCGGACTGCCATTAAGTCTCAATTCTTGGCAGATTTCGTGGCTGATTTTAGTGTTGGAATTTTGCCCGAGGCGGAAAAGGAAAGCTCCATGGCTAAAGGAACCTCTTCGGGATTATGGATACTCTACACCGATGGGGCAACAAACTCTAAAGATTCGGTGTTAGGCATAGTCTTGAGAGCACCCACTGGGGAAAAAGTCAGGCATTCGGTTCGATTAAAAAAAGTAACCAACAACGAAGTAGAACATGAGGCAGCTTTAGCAGGCTTGGAGCTGGCTAAAGAAATGGGGGTTGAAAGAATCGAACTAATGTGTGATTCAAAGCTAGTAGTGAATCAGGTCCTTGGTGATTATACGGCTCGGGAGCCCAGAATGCAGTTATACTTGGATCGAGCACAAAGGGTCTTAGCTCAATTCCAAGAATGGCAAGTTAAGCAAGTGCCTCGGGAGAAGAATACCGAGGCTGATGCATTGGCGAATCTTGGTTCGGCGATCGATGAAACCCACTCGGGGACTGACTCGATAGTTTGTCTGCTATCAGCACAAATGAGAGAGATGAAATTGCAAGTCAACTCAGTTGATAGCCGATGGGATTGGCGAAGTAAGTTCATCTCTTACTTCGACTCGGGGACTGTCCCCCAAGATAGAAAAGAAGCAAGGAAGTTGAGGACCCAAGCAGCCTCGTATCACTTGATTGAGGGCAACTTATACAAAAGGTTGTACTGCGGCCCGATGGCCAAGTGCTTGGGTCCCGAGGAAGCAAGATACGTGATGGCCGAAGTGCACGAAGGCGAATGTGGCAACCACTCGGGGGGAAAATCCTTAGTGCGTAAGTTGTTAAGAGCTGGGTATTATTGGCCCACAATCAGTGCCGATGTGAAGGCCTTCGTGCAAAAATGTGATAAATGCCAACGCCATGGGCGGATGATCCACCAACAGGCCGAGCCTCTTCATTCGGTGGTATCGGCATGGCCCTTCATGAAATGGGGAATGGATGTCGTGGGACCATTACCCAAAGGAAAAGGTGGTGTTTGTTTCATCTTAGTATTGACCGATTACTTTACAAAATAGGTGGAAGCGGCGGCTCTCACCGAAGTAAAGCAAAAGCAAGTAATCGACTTCATCAGAAAGAATATCATCTACAGGTTCGGCGTCCCAAGAGAAATTGCTTGTGACAACGGTAAACAGTTCATGGGGACAGCCATCACTGATTTCTTCAAGCAATGGGGGATCAAAAGAATTGCCTCGACTCCCTATCATCCAAGTGCCAATGGCCAAGATGAGTCTTCAAACAGGATCATAATTGAAAATTTGAAGAAAAGACTCGATGAGAAGAAAGGCCCTTGGCCCGAGGAGTTGCCTGGGGTATTATGGGCCATGCTAACAGCGGAGAAGAACAGCACCAGTGAGACTCCTTTCTCACTAGCCTATGGCATGGATTCTCTCATCCCCGTAGAAGTGGGCGAACCAAGTCTTCGGTACGCTCACACAGCCGAAGACGCTAACCAAGAAGCAATGCGCATTGAGCTAGATTTGCTCGAAGAGAAGAGGGAATTAGCTTTGGTTCGGCTTGTTGCCCAAAAAAGGCAGATCGAGGTTTACCTCAACAGGAAAGCTAAATTTAGAGACTTCAAGGTTGGAGATTATGTGTTGAAAACTGTGAACCAATCAACAAAGGAAGATAACAGGGGAAAGTTTATTGCAAATTGGGAAGGACCCTACAGAGTCAAGGCAATCGTTGGAAAAGGCTCTTATCAAATAGAGTCTCTTCAGGGGGAACCCGAACCTCTGAATTGGAACATCTCCAATCTGAAGCGATACTACTTTTTGCCGAGGTAAATATCTTTCAGTTCTTTTCCAATTAAACAGCCCCGAGCCGAATGACGCTCCCATGGCACTTATAAGAAATGTACTAACTTGCTCCTCGTTCCATCTTTTTGCTTGACCTTTTCAAGAAGCGAACGGTTCGGTCGGATCTTCATCAAGATTCAGAACCGAACACTGGGGGGAGTGAGAAGGGTTGATAACGAGGTCGACATCGAGCCTCCCAACCGAAGCCTGTCTATCCGACAACCGGGGACTTATGCCCGAGGATTAGATTTAGTACATTGTAAATTAGCCCGATAGCGGCGTGTGATCAATTTGCTTTTATTGAAAGTTTGTTTTTTCTACCCAAGGCCCGTTTCGACTTGGTCTCATGTAAACAGCCTTCTTCGGGCTCGTGGATATCAATAAAATGACTTTGGTTTCATTCATATAAAATGACTTTGGTTTCATTCATTTTACTTATGTAAATCTTGCACACCGAAGCTGCACAATGCATCGACTCGAGGGCGAGACGTCGTCCTATGTTTGCATCGATTAAATTCAGTCAAGTCTTGCAAGCATATCATTTATTTTCAAAGTGTTCGGTATATGTAAAAGCCAACACACGAAGCACACGAAGCAAAGATACAAACAGTCTTTCATTAAAAGCCCGAAGGCTGAGATTATTTACATCCAAAAAATGACCCGAAGGTCCAAAGCTTGAGCATAAGAGCCCGAAGGCTTACAAAACAAACACTACAAGAGATCTATGCCTCGGGAGAATCACCTCCATCCCCGGAGCCCCCCTCGGCATCTCCATCCTCTTCTTCATCTTCATCGCCACTCGAAGCTTCACTTGATGGGAGTTCATCAATGATCGCTTGGGCCTCTGCCGATTTCACTTCGGCTTTTGCAATCTCCTCATCTAAGTCAATCTCCCCGGCGCGGCATCGCTTGAGCAGCCTTAGCCGAGACTTGATAATGGCCCATCGCTTGTCCAGCTCGGCCCTTTTTATCTTGAGTGCAGCCCTATCCTTTCGATCGGCGATCTCATCTTGATGGGCTGCAATCTGCGCATCCTTAACTGAAAGCTTGGAGGTTTCACCCTCTAGCTTCTTGATATGGAGTAAATGATCCTTCAGCTGCTCGTGGGGCTTTTTGGCCATGTTCACAGCCTCGGCCTTTATTCGAGACAACTTACTATCCAGCCTCGCAATTTCACCCTCCAGCCTCGAGCACTCGGCCTGAAAGTCTTCACCGAGGAGTTTGATTTTAGCCTCGGAGTTCGCCTCGGCTTCGCGCAGAACGGACTGAGACTTGGCCAACTCAGCCTTCAGAGAAGCTATTTGGGCGTTGAACTTGTCCCTTTGCTGATCCCATAAGTGAGACACGCGCCGAACCTCAGCAGTCCTCGCGGACTCGACCTCGATGGCCTTTAGCGAGAGGATGAAGCTCTGAGCAAAAATTAAAGAATCAAGGTCAGCTATGAACCGAAGGTAAAGATGGAAGTTCTTGATTTAAATATGATAAAACTTACCCTTACAGCGTTGGAAGCCATAGTGCTGTATAGTTGGCCAGAAGTGAACTCCTGCACAACCTTGTCCTCGGTTGGCCCCAGCAAAGGTGTAAGGCTTAGAAGCTCCTCTCGGCCGCATGCTAATAAGTTTGAGGCAACTGGCACCTCGAGTCTCCGATAAGACCCCACCGAGGATGAAATCATCGCGGGTTCGGAATGCGCCTTGACCGCATCGGCACCAGCTCCTTCTTCAAGTGCAGCAGCGCCGGCTTCCCCAACTTTAGCCTTGCCCTTAGCTTTTGCCGCGGCTACTTCGTGTTCGAGTTCTTGATCCTCGAGATCAATAACGTCGACGTCCCTTCGGGCCAGTACCTCGGCAGCTGTGTCATCGGGCTCATCAACCAGTCTTCGGCGCCCTTCCACCTCGGGTTGAGGAGGAGCCACCACCTCGGTTCGGGGAACCACCAAACGGGATGATTTCTTCGAAGTGGCCCTTTTCCTCTTCACGCCTGCAACAAGGGAAGAAGTTAGAATGTGAAAACAAAGAAGGAATGACATTTGATGATATCAACCGAAGACGGATGTCACCTTTGGAGGTCCCTTGACCGGGGGCTCCCTTGGAAACTTTTGAAGACTTGGAAGCCTTCAACCCCTTATACTCTCCGGCCACCGCAGCCAGATCGTCATCCGACTCGGTTTCCTCCCCATCCTTCTTATTCTTTTCCTCCTTCTTCTTCTTCTTACTTTTTTTAGTGTTGATGGCACGGTTTAGAAAACCTAGCACCGAGGGAAGGAAAGTCAGAAAAATAAAATCAAAATCCCAAAGCGACCCATCTATCAAAGCATTACCCAAAAACTTACCATGCCTCTTGCACTGCCAGCCAAATTCGGCGGCCATTTTCATCCATGTCCTCTTGGGACGAACAAGAGCTCCAGTCATTGCTTTGACCCAAGCAGTCAAACCTGCCAGGGGCATGATGTCCACCTTGTTGGCTGAAGAAACAACAAAGAAATGAAATCAATCAGTATGGGTAAACCACCGAGGAGTAAAATATGAAAGGAGGAACACTTACGTGTGTTATTCCACCGTTCGGGGAAATTTGGCTCGGCGGATAAAACCTTCGTCTCCAACAAGATGAACCGATCACACCAGCCTGGGTCCCCATGATCTTCACTCTTATGAAGAAGGGCAAACTTGCCTCGGTTATTCAGCGCCACGACCCCGGCCTTGTGAAAGTAGGGGTAGTAGAGTGAGATGAGGTGCTGAAAGGTGAAGTCTATCCCGGCCTTCGTGCTCAACCAATCCATGCACTGGACCACCCTCCAAACACCGGGGCCAAGTTGAGCCAAACACAAGTTGTAGGCCCGGCAAAAATCATCAATGACTCTATGAACTGGGAGAGAGAAGCCGAGGGTAAAAGGATAGGTATAAGCGAAGGACAAGCCCTCAATGTTGTGGCACACCCTGCTCGTTGGATCAGGAACGATCACTTTCACCTCGGGCGCGAATTGGCACTCCCTCCGAACCCGCTCAATGTGAGCTTGATTTATGCGAGTCGGGGTGGTATTCACGGGGATATTTCTATTTTTCTCCTCTTGGTCGGCTGTTTGAGCCTGAAGTTTCAAGTCCTTGCTATTGTCGAAGTGGGAGGGAATAATCTGATGGGGCTCGAGCTCTTGCTCCAGGGGAATTGATGGTCCCGAGGATCCCCCCTCGGCGACATTACCGCCCTCGGCTTCGTCCGCGGCGTCATCGCCCTCGGCATCGTCTCCTTCACCATCCCCTCCATCGTCATCACCTCTGGGGGTGACGCCACTGTAGCTCCCAACCAAAACGTCATCAAGCATGACGTCATCCCCCCTTACATCAGCTTCTTCTCCTTCCTCAGTTGACAAATCACGCATGGCTCTAGCCTTGCGACGTTTAAGACCGCCAACGCCGGAGGACACTTCTCTATCCTCCGCCGCCGCCGCGGTAACAACGTCGCCGCTGGTAGTGGCCATAGCCAAGGGCGAAACTCGCACCCTCTCACTTGAATCGCTTGAATCCTGCCTGGAGATTGTGGTAGACATGGTGGCGATACTGGAAGTTGAAGCTTTTTTCGAAATCGGAAAGTTGGAAAAAGATTGAAAGTATTTTTTGGTTTTTTGTACTGTTGATCGCTCAAAGACAAGTGAGGAGAAAGTTCGATGAAGCGCCCTTTTATAGGTATGGAAGATTAAAGAGGATGACGTCATCGTCATCATTGTAACGTTGGGAGAAACAAAAATTACGGCGTGACCGTTCGGATAACCAGTGGATGAACGCCATGTGTCCAAGGGAAGCGACCTGATGGGACGCGAACCGTTGACAAGTTTCGAAACGCTTGGATAAGATCGAGCCACGTCACTTTCCCGCTAAACTTCATTCCACTCCTCGGTAACCTCGGTAGGCAACAGAGGAGTGGGGGGACTATCTGTATTGGGTGAAAATTGTCGCCTTCGGTCAACACCTCGAGATGGTAGACCGAAGGGAAAACGAGCTGATGCTCCGAAGAGAAGTAATCGATCTCGTGATTGAGTCACCGAAGTAAGGTTCCAACGGCGTGACCGAAGACAAGTTAGACTTCGGGCTTTAGTGACACGCCCTCCTACCCGAACAGTAAGGTCAGACAACCGAAGCCCTGAGACAAGGCTTCGGTTACCACCTCGGTTCCAGCGGCTTTGCAGCCCACTACTTTGCCCCACTAACTTCTCCATATTGCTGCTCAGATCATGGGGAATGCACTTGCTGATGGTGGAGAACGTGGGCAAGGCTCTTAGGCCTATAAATAGTAGTTCATTTTGTATTATAGGGATCCAGAAATTTGTACTGAAACGCTGCCCAAATTTGTAATCAAGTTCATATATTGCAATACAGTTATTTTATCGCTTTTACATCTTTTTCACATATTACTTCAACTTTGATACGAAGAATTGCTTGTATCCGAATCCAAATTCGATTTGTACACCTAAACTGATTTAGGCCCATACACAATTAAAACGCGTCATAACAATTTAGAAAATTATTTTTAAACCATAACTTTAATTAGTTAATTGAGAAAGATGAAAAGTGGTGGGTTTTTGCTGACCTACTGAATGTTAAAGTCTTGAACTAACATCAGGGAGTTGAATACTGGACTGAACAGATCATTCTAGCGTGGCTATATAAAAACAGTGAAATTCCATATTAAGGCAGAACAATGTTTTGCATTTTCCTCACAGTGTCTCGTGTTCTTTTAAAGTCCTAGATAATACAGCTCGAATCCGCGGTGCTTGTTATCGGGAAAGTAATAAAATGATTATAATTTCGATTTAAGAAAACAAAAATATAAAGGAGCAAAAAAAATAAAGCAGTACTCATTGGACATCTATAATTTACAAGAAAACAAACTATCTAATGTTTTCGTAGATTTATAATGAGTCTTTTATGCAGCATGCGTTTAATTCTTACTTGTCCGATAACCATTCACTTCCCATCACTAATATAACAAAGAAGTTATTTAAATATTTTAACAACTTCTCTTTTTTGTTACCACAACTCGCAACCATCACTGCCAGTCAACCACGCACCAACTACCTTTACCATATACTAACTTTTTCATTTCAAGGGAATTAATTAATGATCACTAGAAACTCTATTAAAATGAATATACTTTATTACTGGTTCAAATTAATTTATCAGATAAAGAAAATTCATGCTCCGATACTTGTTTTCAGCATTACAGTTCCTACCTGTTACCTTAAAATTAAGATTTTTTCAGTCCAAAGCCTGCCAAACGTGTACTTCTTTCCGCTTCAATTTGTCTCAATCTATTTGGTTTATTAGACAAACATAAATTCATACATCAATGATTACTAATACAAGTTGATTGACATAAAATTCTTGTCTACACTGATAACATCTTAATCAGCATGTACAATCTTTAAATTATGTCTTTAGAATTTTCGCCACTTCTCTACGCAAAAGTCATCCGTTGTTAAGAGGAATGAGTATGAGTATTGAATAGTGCACATGTACCTTGATCTCCCAGGAAAAAAGGTTGAGTCAAACCGATTTATAACAATCATTATAAATTTTCTAATTAGGTCTTACAACTCTTTTAGATATGCAATAATTGGAAGTTATTCGTCATTTGTATACTCCACCAAAAAATAAAATCAACCAAACTAAAGAATATTAAAAATAAATAAATAATTAATTTTGTTACTTTTCTTCCTATGATGATGTTCCATTTTGTAGCTTGTATATTGTCTTTTTGACTTATGGACTACCAATTCAACTAGTCATAAATCTCCTGAAAAATATGTAATGCATTTTAAATTATCCTAGAAAACTATTTTACATTATAATATGAAGAATCATAAAATTACTATTATTACATATCAAAATTGTGATAATAGTCCACGATATTAAGATTCCTCAGTGCGATAAATATGAGAAGAAAAGATAACTTATAAAGAGATCAAAATAGACAATTTTCCTGTCTCACTGAATATAATTATTTCCTAGAGAAATCTATAACTAATACTCCTGTTAATTTAAAGATCAGATAAAAAAGTTAGTAAAGAGTAGTTAATTACAAAGGGTTTATAACTTCAATGAAACATTTTGTAACTTATACAGCATTAGAAACCCCAGACAAATTAATCAAGAAATATGGAGAAGCAAGAAGAACATTTACATTTCACTGGCTTAATTTTATAAAGCAATCCATCCAACACTGCAAAATATAGCATCTTCAAGAAACTAAAAATTCACCAGTAAAAATAAGGGTGACAATATACAATGATTTTGAATATCTTTTTTTAGTTCTTATCTTTTTCCCTTTTAGATACAGTTTTTCATTTCTTTTTTATTCTGTTTTCCTTTTTTTTTTTTTTTTTTTTTTTTTTTTTTGCATTATTTACCATTCATTACATGGTGTCACTCCGTTGAGAGGGACTTCTCCAAAAACCAGCGCCATAAAATTTGTTCCACATTTCCTTCTCCAGCGCCACCACATCCTTATCAGATTCCAAGCTACTTCCACCGTCAACCACCGTGAGCGGGGTGGCAGTGATGGGGTGGATTGAAAGCTCCGACATGTCATCACAGCTGCACTGTCCTTTGGGTGTCAGAAGACCTTTCTTCATGAGCCTACGTCTGCGTTTCTTTCTCAGTGCTTTCCTGCAAAGTCCTGCAGGTAACTTATACACAGCTAGCACAAGGAGATTCACAAGCCCACATGGGCAACAGCAGCAAACTGCTGCACATTCCGCTGTTGTTCCACCAGCAACCTCCGCGAACCGCACCTTCCGTACTGTACCTCGTGACGACGTATCTTGGCCTGCTAAAAGTGGTTGCCGCCGCCTGTCAACCGAAAATGATGGAGGTGCACGTAGGACTATTTGCTTTGTCATCATGAAGAAAATGGGTGGGGGAGTGGAGTAGCGATGGAATTAGTTGAGGTGTCCGTAAGTTGACCAGGACACCCCGTTATAAAATAAAAGAAGATGGGTGGGTGGGAGGGCGGTGGAGGAAGGAAGAGGAAATGGTTGTCCACGGGCGTGGTAAGAGGAGAAACATCAGAGATTTTTTGGTGGGGGAAAATGATGTGTGGATATAATGGTAACCCCTCCGAAATCGTAGGCAGCAGTTTCTTTTTTTTTTCTTTTTTTTTCTAAATCGATTGAGTAGGGTAAAATATAAATATGGAAAATTAATAAATGTATCGGTTAGTTAAATGTATGTGAGCTTTAAGGCTTCTCTTTCTCCTATTCTTTTGCTTTTCTTCTCCTCTTCTTCTTTCTTCCCAGATAATACGAATGGTTTTGGACCAAAGGTTGAAATAATTGATTGGATGTGACAATTTGTGGAGGAGAAAAAACTAAGGAGGTTTTGACGGAACACGGTGTTCTATGGGAAGATGGAGGCTAATTGGGCTGAGCTTTAAAGAGGATGATATTAGTAAAGGAATGAATAATAAGAACAACAATTAGATATACTAAATTAATAATATAAAAATATTGTATTATGTTTGACCAAAAAAAGTACAAGGACAATGACGATGGAAGATGTATATCTTTAATTACAAATTTTTAAAGAGAATGGACACTTGTCTTTACTACTTTTGTGGTTTGAATTTAATATTTGTTTTTTTTTTTATGGAATGGGGTGGGAAAGGGTCGAGGGGGTATTGGGGTTGGGGGACAATGATACGTGAGGGAGTTCAAGGTGTTCAAGAGTAAAAGACAAGAAAAGGGTATGCTGTATACGTGGATATAATATATAATAGCGGATGTATGAGGATGAACTTAAATTTGGATTTCGGTTATTATTTATTAGTGGCCATTCTCTATTTTCTGGTCCCTCCAAGTTCTTTAGGGTTGTACATGAATTGATTAAAAATAAGTAATTGGATAAACTATAATTCTGATATAATAGTCCTTCAATCAAGCAAACGCAAACGGAGATTGATATTGTCTTAAATATTTTTATTTATTCTGTTTTTTTATTGGCTCATTTTTTAAACTTTATATTTCGAATACAACATTTGAACTTTGTAAAATAAATTTTTGGAGATTTTTCAAACTTTAAATTCTATATTTCAATTTGTCATTCACAGAATTTTTACTCTTTTTCAGGTGAAATCATTTTCTGAAGCAACTTGATGACATTCAAATATCTATTTTAAAGTTCTATTCAAGTTAATATTCCTGTCTCAATTTCAACGAAATCATGTCCACAAATCTCTGCATTCCCCCTTCACAGCTACTTCTTCCCCTCCCGTTCTCCTCCTCCCTCTTTTTGTTCTTCATCCACACTTTGTTTTTTTTCTTTTAAAGACAAAACATATGCAACATGACCTTTCAGCTCAACCGTGTTAGCAAATTTTAAGCAGAATACATAACCAGCCCCTTAAATCTGCCACTTTTTTATATTTTGACACTTGAACTAAGCCTTGTCCCATTTTGACACCTGAATTCATTGTCTTATGTGCAAGTTAGACACAACTCAAACCTTCATGCCAAATAGACAATCGCGTGATGGACAAACACTTCTCGCATGTAATAATAAACCAATTAGAACAATTCACGTCATTCTCATAATAAGCTTATAGACTTATATCTATTTTTATTGTGAGTACTTATTAATTTCGTATCTTTCCTTGCATGGAATCAACTTGGGACGAGTTGGCTAAAACTCGCAAATTGGGATGGCTATATTTACATGGAGTTGCATTGTGGTCAAGATAGCAAATCAAGCATTCAAGAAATGAGACCTTTAGAAAACTTAGAAAATTCAAGGTTCCCGCGAGTTAGTTATTTTCCAGGTTCTTCTAAACTTCTTATCTCTTTCCCTTTCCTCTTTAGGATATTTATGTAAACTTTGTAGAATAATTTATTATTAATTTATTTATGAATAATGTTTGAGTTATTACTTTACTTTATGTTCATTACCTTTAATTTTGGGGTTGTATTTTATTTTTAATGCAAATTGGGTCCATTTGAACAAATGTGTGCAAGTAAAATTACTTTTGCAAATGAGTTTATTTCAATTGATTATTTTAGATGATTTCTTTTAGAAAAGTGCACTTGTAAATATTTTGGGAGCCTGTCGGATTAACCGTTGTTAACGAAATTTTGAAAGTGCCTTAAAAACCTTCTTTCGAAATTAACAAAACCTATTACTCTAGAATCTTTGAAAGACTGCCTTTTCTAAACACAGAGTTTTTCCACGCATTTGCTTATTTGGTTCTCTGCTTTTTTTTTAAATTGGGTGGCGACTCCAAAAACTCCAAAAGAGTTAGTCCATTCAGTTGATATTCCGAATTGTCGCACCCCATTTTAAATAAGTAAAGTAAGTGGTTTTCGACTTGGGGTAACTCGTTTGGAATCGGAGTTTTGGAGTCGCCACCTAATAAATTTATCTAGGCGTATTAGGTCACCTAAAAGCATTTCTAATTCAATTTAAAGAAATAACTCCGGGTTAGTCTACTAATCAGAGATTTGGGTAAGTGTTCGAAATAACCTAGAAGGAAGGGGTTAGGCACCTCCTAAGTTCCACTAAACGTGGTTCCCAGCCGATTTTTAAAATTGGGTTTAAAATGGACAAGAAATATAAGTGGATATAGGCACACATAAATTAAAATAAATTAAGGACAAATTTCAATACATGTTTAAGATTAAGGCCGTCTAATTCTTAAGGAAGTGACGAAACTTCAAATAAGGTCAAATGTTCAGACGGAAAGAAATTCAACGTAGTGCAACAGTTACACATTTTCTATGGCAGTTCCAAATATCATCCATGTTGCGCAAATAGCCTCAAATAAAAAAAAAATCAATCATAATTAACCAACATTGTCTTCTTATACTTCATTTAACAAAAGTTAGCTTTCAAATGACAAAACGTGGAAGATATATATAGTATGGAAAAATGTGCACCACTAAAGGATGGCATTGTGACATAGTTAGTCTTATACCTTTAACTTTGGTGGCGACTTTAGTGTGAGGTCGCGTTTAAAATAGTTTGATTCAAAGTGAGTGAAATATATTTAAAATATATAAATATAAACATGTACACAAACAATATATATCAATAGTTAACGCATCACATATTGAAAAAAATATATTTAGATATAGTAAGCAAATATATAACAATATACACACGTAATTAGCAAATAATTAACACATGACAATTAACTTGAAAGTAGATATGGCATTTAGAAAATATTGTTACATATATTGACTAATATTTTTATAAGAAAGTAATATATTTTTTTATAAAACTTGACCTCCAAAGTTGATAAATCTCTCACAAGTTATTAATTAACTTGGAGTGACTTAAAAAAAGTATACAATTTGATTAAAATGGGTTAGGCTCCTACAGATTTTAGCTTTTGCAGAAATAGGCCAGTTTTAAAAATATACTTGCACATTATTCTCTTTTAGAAAATCACTTGCAGAATACGTTTTCCAGAATCTAAGATTTGCAGAAATGCTTTGCTCTTCAGTATCAATTTCGATTTTAGACCTGTTGCAAACCACCGTAATTTAGTGTTTAAATATTGCACAAAACGTACTAGTTTTCAACCTGATCTACGATTTTGGTCTTTTACATACACAACAAAAAAGAAAGCTAGAGAAAATTGCCCGTGTAGTCCTTGACTAATCGAAGCAACAACTTGTACATATAGCACTTAATCGAGTAACACATTGCGGTGCATAATACAAAGTACAAACCAAGAAAATTCTACAAATTTAAATTTTTTATGTTCTAGTTACAAAACAAGTTGAAAAGAAGAGATAGGAGGAGGGCCTTTGTCCCTTTACATCGCAGATAATCTTGAACCAAATACGTATTCACTCCCACTTCATGAAAGTGCCAGAAACCAGAATAAGAAGATAGCCTTTGAATATTCCTTCTTTACTTTAATACCTGCAAATAGGATCAGACATGGTATAGCCGTAGAGCTATCCTCACTTTTGTCCGAATTGGACTATAACCTCTGTGAAAAGGGTTAGAAGTAGGGCACAAAGACAACCCCCATGAACACATATAAACAGAGAAGCAACATGGCAAGCAATTAACCGTTACACACAGATTCGACGATGGACATCAGTGTGAATTTAAAAGAAACCTTCACTTACTTTATAGTATTACCTCAGTGATGCTTTAAAGGCTGGAACGAGTAGTTGAAATAATGTAAATAGTAAAGTGGCAACCAGACAAAGAATTAACCAAGTTGTGCCATGGTTTATTAACCACGGAGTAACAACTTTGAACGAGAAATTGATAAGAGTGATCTCTCCAGCACTTTCAATAGTGAATAACAGTAATAGTACAAAAAAAAAGAAAGTCTCTTATCCGCGCGTGGAAGGGATAAGAGAAGAGGAAAGTGTCTTTTAGTGTGTGAAAAGTAGAGAGGGGGATTCCTGAAAGCTGCCCTTTTCAATGTAAAAGGACCAAGTATTTATAAGTGTAGTGTAGGGTAGTCAACAATATAAATTCTATCTCAGAAAGGAAAAGAAATCAGTCTAAGTTCTTAGAAAGGGAAGGAAGAGGTGATATGCTGTTAGTCACACGAAATTAGAGGGAAGATCATGTCATTAATTGGACAAAATCAGTGAGAGATCATGGTTTATACACTTCCTTAATTAACGCTAATTAGACAGATTTTGAAATAGAAACCTATTTTATCTCCTCTAACTGGATAAGTTAAATATCATCCTTATTATTATGTTCACACCTTTTACAAAGCAAAACCAGTATCATGTCATATTTGGGCAAATCACACACAAAATAGAGGAATGACTATAACTGCGTCGTATACACCTTCAAAAGTAATTCGAAATTCGAATGACAAGATGACTCTTTCCCTTACTAATTTAGGTTGGCATTGCACATACATACACACATATTTTCAAGAATTTCAGCATATCAAGGCTCAATTTCAAAGCACTGCATATACATTTTATCCTAAAAAAAGCATGTCAAATATATGAACATAATTTGTAATTCAATTTACTAATCATGCTGAAATGGGTAGGAAGTTTCATCAATCACAGAAATAAGAAAAATCTAAAAGGAAGGGGTACCCGTTCATTTTTATGTTGGGTCGGGTCGGGTCAGGTTCCACCTGTTTTAGCTTAACCCGTGAGGATCAGAAACCAAACCCTCTGTTTCAATAAACAAAAACTGGAACACTGCAGGGTCGATTCACGAGCGAGACGGGTCGGGTCAGTCATGGCTTGACCCGTTCGGCCTTGTTTTTGCTTGATTCGATGTTTTAATTTGCTAGCCCTTTCCTTATATGTGTGTAAACATTAATAATTTCCTTGATTCCCGTTTTGTTTTCCTCGGATTTGAAGGGATTTGTCATGAATCCTTTCGTTTCCCGTTTCAATCTTGAGAGACGATAGAGAGACTAGGATTTGGTTCCCTTGCTGTCAGTGATAGGGGAGAGAGAGAGGATCGCGGCTGATTGGCGTTAATGGTGGAGAGAGCCACGAGTTGAACCTGGTCACTTTTGGGGGGAGGAAAAGGGGGTTAGGGCGACGGCTGATAAGTTTTGGGGAGAGAGGGAAAGTGTTTAGGGTTTATTTGGTAGGTGGAAGGGGTATAGATATTTAGAAGCTAGGTTTATTTCTAGCTATCGGATTTATGGGTTGGACGACTGTGATTGTGCCACGCGGGCTCGTCTGATGTTAAGTGTAGATGTTGTATGCGTGAGTATATATGCTGAAGTGCAAGGACAATGTGCTTTAAGGGGTAGTACCACACGCTTGTGAGAGTTGTACACACGCTTAAAGAAGTTGTACATATTGCTAAGAGTGTAATAAGTGGGGGTGTAGGCTTATGTGGAGCCTAGGTAGCGTGTATGTGGACAAAATATGATGACGGGGTTTTGGTGTAGTAGTATTAGAATTGTAAAAATGATAATTTGTCTAGTATTTAATTAAAATACTCGTAAATGTAAACAATTAGTATAAAAAGTAGGAAAATTGTAAATAATTATAAATAAATATATTTAATCACAATTAAATATAGATGAAATCAAATATAATACTAATTAAATATAAATAGCCACATATAATTATTAAATTATATCGTAATCCGTTAAAATTACACAAATAGAATGCGTATTTTGAAAAATAGCCTAAATGAATGTAATTACGTAATATAGTCACAATTAAGTAAAGAATAATATAAATCGAGGATTAATAATAATATTATACACGTAAATGCATGTTGTCTGCGCAGTTTTATTTGGAAAATTACTATTATAAATTTTTAATTAAATATAGCCAAATTGCGAAAATGGAGGGACAAAATTGGGTTTCAACAGCTGCCCCTCTTTGCCCGGGGATGATGAAAGAGACTTCGGACAAAGATAGTTGACGGAATAACCAATTTTGTCACGACTGGTAGGCAAGAAGATTGAAAGGGGAAGAATGGGAGTTTTGGGGGTGTTTTTGGCCGAACCCCAGTCTCTGAGTTGCCTACATATCTCGGGTTTCACGAGAATCAGGCCGTGTGTAGTTCTAGAATGGCATGTTGCATGTGTGAAATGTTTATGACGCACGATTTTGGATGTAAAGACTAAACTTATCCAAGTACGTAAAGTTTAGATTCGTGTATGTTTTGCCTTTTTTGGCGGGATAAATGATGAATGAAACAAAGGCATTGCGGAGATGAAATAACATTGATAGATCGAGCGTGGAAAAAGAGGCTTATAATCATCCTAGTTATAAAAATGTGGCGCGCTACACACCCATAAAGAGGGGTTTATATGCACATAGTTTCCACTTCATCTCGATAAATGAGCAATCTCGCCTTCAATGTTGCCTTGACTGAGCTGGGAAACATTCGAGGAGCGAGTTTTATGAATGCGCACGATTCAAATGGATGGGCGCAATTAAGTACGAAAACACGCACGATTGACGCAGATGGATACGGATAGGAAGGAATACGAAACTGACACCCAATCGACAAGGGGAGATTAGGTAGATTGTAGCTTGGAACTCGGTAAGATAGGTAGCTTGCGGGTGTAACAAAAGCATTGTTGGTAGGGTTAGGCTTTGCCTTGTATGTGTTAGAGATTTGAGGTTGCATGGTTGGCCGTGATGTTTGGGAGCAGGCGTGAGAGTATGGCACAGGGATTTGTCGAGAAATCGGGGCGTACCCTGCAGCAAAATCATGATAAATGCAATAGATGTAAAGATAAAGTAAAGTAAACTTCCCTGTTGAGCCGAGGGGTTGTTTTGTCTGATACTTGTTTGATGGATGTCTCATCCAAATGTCATTCCAATGGTATGCCCACCGATGCGGACCTTGCTCTATTGCAAATTGTTGTCATGTTCACCACTGCGAACCTTATATATCTGTCGACGCAGATTCTATGCTCCTTCAAATGATATCATGTCCACCGATGCGGACCCTATATATCCACCGACATGGATTCTATATATGTCATGCCCACCGACACGGACCCTATGTCATTTTCATTGTTGAATGTGTCCACCGATGCAGACCAAATATGCTTCCTTAAATTGTTGGTTACGCCCACAAACGCGTACCTTATGTTGCTTTCAATGTTGAACCGTATCCACAGTCACGGATCCTGTGTTCCTTTAATTGTTGAACTGCCCGTAAACACGGACCCTATCATCCACAATCGCAAATTGTATGCTTGATCAATAACCGGTCTGTCCACAATTGCGGAGCTTATTTTGCTTCAAATTGCCGAACTATGCCCACAAACGCGGACCTTATACCTTCAATTACTGGATTGTCCACAAACGCAGACTTTATATATCCGTCGACATGGATTTTATGCTTCTTTCATTGTTGTCATGTCCACAACCGCATACCCCATGATGTTTCACGGTTGAATGTGTCCACCGACGCGGACTATATATGCTTCCTTAGATTGCTGACTATGCCCACAAACGCGGACCTTATGCTGCTTCGAATTGATGAACTATGCCCGCAAACGCGGACCTTACATATGTCCACCGATGCGGATTTTATGCTTGTTCAAATGATGTCATGTCCACCACTGCGGGCCCTGTATATCCACCGACATGGATTCTATACTTCTCAAATTTATATCGTGTCCACCGCTGCGGACCCTATATGTCCACCGACATAGATCCTATGCTTGTCATGTCCACCGATGCAGACCTTATATATCCACCGACATAGATTCTATACTTCTCAAATTTATATCGTGTCCACCGCTGCGGACCCTGTATATCCACCGACATGGATCCTATGCTTGTCATGTCCACCGATACTATGTCCACCGATGCAGACCCTATACATCCACCGTTATGGATTCTATACTTCTCAAATTGATATCATGTCCACCGCTGCGGACCCTATATATCCACCGACATGGATCCTATGCTTGTCATGTCCACCGATGCAGACCCTATACATCCACCGACATGGATTCTATACTTCTCAAATTGATGTCATGTCCACCGCTGCGGACCCTATATATCCACCGACATGGATCCTATGCTTGTCATGTCCACCGATGCAGACCCTATACATCCACCGACATGGATCCTATTCTTGTCAAATTAATGTCATGTCCACAAGCGCGGACCCTATATATCAACCGACACAGATTCTATGATCTTCAAAAGATGTCTTGTCCACAGACGCGGACCTTACACTGTTGTCATTGCTGTCATGTTCACCACTGCGAACCCAATATATCCGCCGGCGCAGATCCTATGCTTGCCAAATGATGTCATGTCCACAGACGCGGACCCTATATATCCACCGACATGGATCCTATGCTTGTCAAATAATGTCATGTCCACAGACGTGGACCCTATGCTTCTTAAATTAATGTCGTGTCCACAGACGCAGACCTTATGTATCCACCGACGCAGATTCTATGCTCTTCAAATGAAGTTGTGTCCACAAACGCGGAACCTATATATCCACCAACATGGATTCTATGCTCTTCAAATTGATGTCGTGTCTGCAGACGCGGACCTTATATATCCGCCGACGCAGATTCTATGCTTGATATATTATGCTTTTCAAGGGTTGTTAGGTATACTCGGTACCTGTATAAACCTGCGATCAAAGAAAATTTATGAGTATTTTGGGGGGAGGTTGACTTGCGCATTAGTTGTACTGCACTCTGCTGCTGCATCTTGTATAATTGTTTCCTTAGTAATATCTCTCTTTTCGAGTGTCAAACCTTAGTCGAGCTGTGGGCGAAAAGGGAGAATGAAAGGGGATATGCATGTGTTTTGTGAAAATTATTTTTAAAGAGTAATGCAAATTTGTTCCATTGAATCATAGACTGCGACGTGTTGTTTGGACATAATCTCCTCTATGTCCATTTGCTGTTGAAAGATCTTTCATCTTGAAGCTCAAAATTTCTGCCCCAGTGTGCTGCTTGTTTGTATTCTCTAGAAATTTTTGATGTCCCTCAAAAATTCTGCCCCAGTGTGTTATAATGTACTCTTTGAATTTTTTGAGGGAAACTCAAAAAATTCTGCCCCAGTGTACAATAAAATTCTCTTATGATGCGACCGTGCCTTGGGTAGGCCGCCTACGTATCCCCTTTTTGGAATCAGGTCGCTACGTAGTTCAAATCCAATAAAGATGAATGTTTCTCGATTTGTAGTATCTCTTGATTGTATCTCAAAGGATCTTGTTCATTTTTCTCGATTTAGAGAATTCTACTTCAGGGCCAGCTGTAATTTGCTAAACTCCTTATTAAATTCCTATTTCTTGTTTTGTCCGTCACTTGCTCCAGTATGTTTTTGGCCCATTTGGAATTGTCCAATTCTGCTCCTTATATGTATTTCTACTGTGTCGCTTTAAGTCTTTTCTCAATATCTTCTTGATGGTCTTGCTTCAACTGTCTGCTATAAGATTTTTATGAAGTTCCTCAAATGACTTTTGTCAAATCACCATAGCCTGGTTTGTGCTCGTTGTTTTGGACTGCTTCCTCACATCGCAGTTGCAGATTCAAATGGAATTAAAATAATTTTGCTGAAAGTGAATGATGCATGCTTAAAATAGAAATGGAAATAATTTTATTATTGGACTTGAGAAAAAGTCTTCGAAAGGAAACAACAATGCAATAAAGTTGAACAACAAAGAAAACAAAAGCTAACGACTCGGAGTCGTGTTTTATTTATGAAAATAACTAATGCCCCAGCTCCACTAAGGTTCTCGGCATGCTCGAAATGTACTATAGATTCAGTTGCTCAGCTTCAGCTTTCTAGATGTTCAGTGCTTCAGTATGCTTTTCAAGAGCTGCATCATATTCTTCCATGAATAGCTATTTTAGACCGGTCAGCTCATCTTCTATATCGTGAACACCTTCGGCAAGTCCTTCTCCCTTGAGAGTTTTCGTGCAGCTTGAAAAGATGGATGCTTGTTTCAGAGTTAGAACAAATTGCTCTAGTGAATGATAACCTCTTATATCTTTTGTAATACTTTTTCCTTTGCAAACCAAGACGTACCCCATGCCAAACTTGTGTTTATCAAACACTGGTTTTTGCTTTTATAATCGTGCCTTCCAGATTGCACTCTTTGCTGAAGTCGATCATATTCACTTTCTCATCCCCGTGATTGGGTAGTGGGTTTTTGTGCACATTTGGCGCCCTCAAATTAATGGCTTTTTCATCTATTAGGTCTTGAATCTTGTCTCTTACTGCAAAACATCTCTCCGTCTCATGCCCCGGTCCACCTGAGTGATATGCACACCTTTTACCGTAATCAAAGTTAGGTGAAGGGTTGTCTGGCATCTTTTGAGGTATCGGGACGATAAGCCCGGCAGCTTTCAATCTTTCGAACAATTGAGTGCGAGATTCGGCTAGTGGAGTGTAGTCCCTTTTGGGTCTTTGATTTGCCTCAGGGCGAGGTCTAGGAGGGTATGATGGTGCATTTCGGTAGTTAAGTTGAGTATTTTGCTGGTATGGTGGACGATTTGGTGTTGGAGTGTGGAATATGGGTCGAGCGACCTGAGTGTTGTAAACGGAATATTCAGGTGGTATGTGATGGTAGGGATAGAATGGTGGCAGTGTTTGATAATAGTGATTGAAAGCAGGGTCTTGAATGGTTGCCGCAAAAGAGACTTCATCTTTCTTCTTTTTGGAAAGGCTCACATTTCCAGACTGGATGGCCTTATTAGTAGCTTGTAGTGCAGCTAGGCTAATAATCTTTCCACTTTTCAGCCCTTCTTCTACGTCATCTCCCATCAACAGTACATCAACAAACTTTTGATTTTTCATATGCAACAGCTTATCGTAATAGACATCCTCTTGAATGCGGATGAATATATTCACTATTTCCCTTTCATCCATAGCGGGTTGCACCTTGGCAGCTTCTGCTCTCCACCTCGTAGCATATTCTCTAAACGTCTCTGTGGATTTCTTTTTCAACTTTTCTAGGTAGAAACTATCTGGTACCATTTCAGTGTTGTACCCAAATCGTTCTACGAAATCTGCTGCCATGTCTTCCTAGCCGAGCCATGTGCCAGGCTTCTGCTTAGAGAACCAACTCAAAGCCTCTCTAGTCAAGCTTCGACTGAACAACTTCACTCGTACTTTCTCATCTTCCCCTGCTCCAATCAACTTGTCACAATATGTTCTCAGATGTGCCATAGGGTCTCCAGTTCCATTGAACAGGTCAAACTTTGGTATCTTGTATCCGTCTGGCAATTTCAAAGTAGGATAGATGCACAAGTCTTCATAAGCTAAAACTTTAGTAGTTTTGCCTAACTCAAACTTCTTAAAGGTTGCCTCTAGCTTACGAACTTTCTCTTTCGTCCCATCATCATTGGTCTCATCCTCCGCCCATTCATAGTTGTCATGGTCTTTGATGGGTGAAGTGAGTTGTTTGGTCTCGGCAGTGAACATGGGATTGTAAGGCTGTGGATATGCAGTGTTGGTGTGAGGTAGGCTTGTTTTTGGGTAAGTAGGGTATGTAGGAGGTGGTGCTTGATAAGTAGATGGTGGTGCTGGATAGGGAGGCGGTGCTTGATATGTGGCGGTTGGTGCGCTTTGGTAGGTAGCAGGTGGTGCTGTTTGGTAAGGAGCTGGTTGTGTTGTTTGGTAAACAACAGGGGGATCAGTTGGGTTTGTAGGGTCCTTTCCATTAAGGCGGGCTGACCCACTTGGATCGACTGATTCCCTTGAATGGGCGGAGTTTCCAACGGGTAAACTGACCATTGTCAGTTTCTCTTCAAGTTCTTTAATTTTTTGCTCTAAGGTAACAACATGTTCATCATACCCAACTAAAGCAAGTTTGCGGGGTGTCCCATTATTCCCAATGTTATCATCACCAAGAGCAGCATTATTCAATTCAGACATGATATTTCACTTTCCTCTTCTTCTAGTTTGTGAGGGGGGAGGAGTTGTAACTGGTCCTTTGGTTCTCGTCTGGTACTGATGCTCGGCCAGAATGCACAGGTCAACCTCAGGAGTGGGAGTAAAACTTAAACACAAAAGCAATAAGTTAGTGTCGAGGTAATAATTATCAAATGCAAAATATATCACTCCTTATAATGCAAGGGACCTCTCTTGTGCCAGAGGTAGGCCTAACAAGACAACCACACATATAAGATGCATGATAGGCATCATTTGGACGAGGTTGGCTAATGGACTTAAACATGTCAAGGATGTTAAGTCTTCCTAAGTTTGAGTATGATATTTAAATTGAACGTGTATCGTGCGTCATCCCATTTGTTCTCAGAACCCAAAGTGAATGGAAAATAATTTTATTAAATAAATGTAGAAACAACATATTTTCTCCCTTTTTAGGAAAATAGGAGTAGATAAGTGATCTTGTTACATTAAAGTAACACAAATTAATTTAAAGTCTATGATTTTATTTTCATAAAAGTAGAAAAATTAATTTCGTTCATAACCCGAAAATAATTTTATAAAATAATTGGTTTTGTATGAATAAAGAAAAATTCATACATAAATAGAAATAAATAATTTATTTCTATAACAATTTCCATTTATAGAAATAAATAATTGACTTTATTACACAAAAGTAGAAAGATCAATTTAAAATCTGTTTTCTTTGATATTCCAAATTTTCATGGCTTGTGACATTATCCAACAAAAAATAATTGGATGATCCACACTTTTGAGAACAAATGGTCTACATTAGACACGTTCAACTTTAAATAAATGCACACGTAACATATTTAAATGTCTCTTAGGGTCGAAAACCCGTTTGGTTCATTCAAATATGGTGAACTAGTAGACTTAAACATGAGTCGAAGTCAAAAAATTTTCTTAAATATGACATGATGCATAATTTCTAAACAGAGTGCAAATAAGAGTTGGGTAATCTAGACAAGGACATGGTTCCCCCAGACGGACAACAAAGGGGTGGGAACGTTTAGAACTGTTGGTTGTACCACTGACCAACTAGATTCTAACCGTTCCTCCTAAAGGGTTATTTGAGAGTGACACGACCGTGAGATCCACGTAATCATTGTGTGTGTGTGTAAGTGTCAATATTCCAGGAATAGAGGAATATGAACGAAATGCAACAAATAATACAATAATATACTAAATATCATATTATCAAAAATTGTAAAAAATAAAAGGCTACACACCTGCAAAGAGAAAAACTTAGTATTGAATAAAAAATAATAAAAAAATAATAAACCCAATATAAAAATCGTAATGGTTAGGACATTTAGTCCCCAGCGGAGTCGCCATTCTGTCGCACCCCACTTTAAATAAGTAAAGTAAGTGGTTTTCGACTTGGGGTAACTCGTTTGGAATCGGAGTTTTGGAGTCGCCACCTAATAAATTTATCTAGGCGTATTAGGTCACCTAAAAGCATTTCTAATTCAATTTAAAGAAATAACTCCGGGTTGGTCTACTAATCAGAGATTTGGGTAAGTATTCGAAATAACCTAGAAGGAAGGGGTTAGGCACCTCCTAAGTTCCACTAAACGTGGTTCCCAGCCGATTTTTAAAATTGGGTTTAAAATGGACAAGAAATATAAGTGGATATAGGCACACATAAACTAAAATAAATTAAGGACAAATTTCAATACATGTTTAAGATTAAGGCCGTCTAATTCTTAAGGAAGTGACGAAACTTCAAATAAGGTCAAATGTTCAGACGGAAAGAAATTCAACGTAGTGCAACAGTTACACGTTTTCTATGGCAGTTCCAAATATCATCCATGTTGCGCAAATAGCCTCAAATAAAAAAAAATCAATCATAATTAACCAACATTGTCTTCTTATACTTCATTTAACAAAAGTTAGCTTTCAAATGACAAAACGTGGAAGATATATATAGTATGGAAAAATGTGCGCCACTAAAGGATGGCATTGTGACATAGTTAGTCACATACCTTTAACTTTGGTGGCGACTTGAGTGTGAGGTCGCGTTTAAAATAGTTTGATTCAAAGTGAGTGAAATATATTTAAAATATATAAATATAAACATGTACACAAACAATATATATCAATAGTTAACGCATCACATATTGAAAAAAATATATTTAGATATAGTAAGCAAATATATAACAATATACACACGTAATTAGCAAATAATTAACACATGACAATTAACTTGAAAGTAGATATGGCATTTAGAAAATGTTGTAACATATATTGACTAATATTTTTATAAGAAAGTAATATATTTTTTATAAAACTTGACCTCCAAAGTTGATAAATCTCTCACAAGTTATTAATTAACTTGGAGTGACTTAAAAAAAGTATAGAATTTGATTAAAACGGGTTAGGCTCCTACAGATTTTAGCTTTTGCAGAAATAGGCCAGTTTTAAAAATATACTTGCACATTATTCTTTTTTAGAAAATCACTTGCAGAATACGTTTTCCAGAATCTAAGATTTGCAGAAATGCTTTGCTCTTCAGTATCAATTTCGATTTTAGACCTGTTGCAAACCACCGTAATTTAGTGTTTAAATATTGCACAAAACGTACTAGTTTTCAACCTGATCTACGATTTTGGTCTTTTACATACACAACAAAAAAGAAAGCTAGAGAAAATTGCCCGTGTAGTCCTTGACTAATCGAAGCAACAACTTGTACATATAGCACTTAATCGAGTAACACATTGCGGTGCATAATACAAAGTACAAACCAAGAAAATTCTACAAATTTAAATTTTTTATGTTCTAGTTACAAAACAAGTTGAAAAGAAGAGATAGGAGGAGGGCCTTTGTCCCTTTACATCGCAGATAATCTTGAACCAAATACGTATTCACTCCCACTTCATGAAAGTGCCAGAAACCAGAATAAGAAGATATCCTTTGACTATTCCTTCTTTACTTTAATACCTGCAAATAGGATCAGACATGGTATAGCCGTAGAACTATCCTCACTTTTGTCCGAATTGGACTATAACCTCTGCGAAAAGGGTTAGAAGTAGGGCACAAAGACAACCCCCATGAACACATATAAACAGAGAAGCAACATGGCAAGCAATTAACCGTTACACACAGATTCGACGATGGACATCAGTGTGAATTTAAAAGAAACCTTCACTTACTTTATAGTATTACCTCAGTGATGCTTTAAAGGCTGGAACGAGTAGTTGAAATAACGTAAATAGTAAAGTGGCAACCAAACAAAGAATTAACCAAGTTGTGCCATGGTTTATTAACCACGGAGTAACAACTTTGAACGAGAAATTGATAAGATTGATCTTTCCAGCACTTTCAATAGTGAATAACAGTAATAGTACAAAGAAAAGAAAGTTTCTTATCCGCGCGTGGAAGGGATAAGAGAAGAGGAACGTGTCTTTTAGTGTGTGAAAAGTAGAGAGGGGGATTCCTGAAAGCTGCCCTTTTCAATGTAAAAGGACTAAGTATTTATAAGTGTAGTGTAGGGTAGTCAACAATTTAAATTCTATCTCAGAAAGGAAAAGAAATCAGTCCAAGTTCTTAGAAAGGGAAGGAAGAGGTGATATGCTGTTAGTCACACAAAATTAGAGGGAAGATCATGTCATTAATTGCACAAAATCAGTGAGAGATCATGGTTTATACACTTCCTTAATTAACGCTAATTAGACAGATTTTGAAATAGAAACCTATTTTATCTCCTCTAACTGGATAAGTTAAATATCATCCTTATTATTATGTTCACACCTTTTACAAAGCAAAACCAGTATCATGTCATATTTGGGCGAATCACACACAAAATAGAGGAATGACTATAACTGCGTCGTATACACCTTCAAAAGTAATTCGAAATTTGAATGACAAGATGACTCTTTCCCTTACTAATTTAGGTTGGCATTGCACATACATACACACATATTTTCAAGAATTTCAGCATATCAAGGCTCAATTTCAAAGCACTGAATATACATTTTATCCTAAAAAAAGCATGTCAAATATATGAACATAATTTGTAATTCAATTTACTAATCATGCTGAAATGGGTAGGAAGTTTCATCAATCACAGAAATAAGAAAAATCTAAAAGGAAGGGGTACCCGTTTACTTTCATGTTGGGTCGGGTCGGGTCAGGTTCCACCTGTTTTAGCTTAACCCGTGAGGATCAGAAATCAAACCCTCTGTTTCAATAAACAAAATCTGGAACACTGCAGGGTCGATTCACGAGCGAGACGGGTCGGGTCAGTCATGGCTTGACCCGTTCGGCCTTGTTTTTGCTTGATTCGATGTTTAAATTTGCTAGCCCTTTCCTTGTATATGTGTAAACATTAATAATTTCCTTGATTCTCGTTTTGTTTTCCTCGGATTTGAAGGGATTTGTCATGAATCCTTTCGTTTCCCGTTTCAATCTTGAGAGACGATAGAGAGATTAGGATTTGGTTCCCTTGCTGTCAGTGATAGGGGGGAGAGAGAGGATCGCGGCTGATTGGTGTTAATGGTGGAGAGAGCCACGAGTTGAACCTGGTCACTTTTGGGGGAGGAAAAGGGGGTTAGGGTGACGGCTGATAAGTTTTGGGGAGAGAGGGAAAGTGTTTAGGGTTTATTTGGTAGGTGGAAGGGGTATAGATATTTTGAAGCTAGGTTTATTTCTAGCCATCGGATTTATGGGATGGACGACTGTGATTGTGCCAGCGGGTACGTCTGATGTTAAGTGTAGATGTTGTATGCGTGAGTATATATGCTGAAGTGCAAGGAAAATGTGCTTTAAGGGGTAGTACCACACGCTTATGAGTGTTGTACACACGCTTAAAGAAGTTGTACATATTGCTAAGAGTGTAATAAGTGGGGTGTAGGCTTATGTGGAGCCTAGGTAGCGTGTATGTGGACAAAATATGATGACGGGGTTTTGGTGTAGTAGTATTAGAATTGTAAAAATGATAATTTGTCTAGTATTTAATTAAAATACTCGTAAATGTAAACAATTAGTATAAAAAGTAGGAAAATTGTAAATAATTATAAATAAATATATTTAATCACAATTAAATATAGATGAAATCAAATATAATACTAATTAAATATAAATAGCCACATATAATTATTAAATTATATCGTAATCCGTTAAAATTACACAAATAGAATGCGTATTTTGAAAAATAGCCTAAATGAATGTAATTACGTAATATAGTCACAATTAAGTAAAGAATAATATAAATCGAGGATTAATAATAATATTATACACGTAAATGCATGTTGTCTGCGCAGTTTTATTTGGAAAATTACTATTATAAATTTTAATTAAATATAGCCAAATTGCGAAAATGGAGGGACAAAATTGGGTGTCAACACGAATTATACCTTTCGGGATTATTTTTTGGGGTTCAACAAGGACCCTTTAAGAAAAGAATCGGCAGTACCTGCGGTGAATAGATATTCTACTAACTGCATGACCGCGAACTACTCGAAAAACAGCCTTGATGTCTAGTTAACCCACTCTAGAGTTTCTACTAGGAGCACTTATGCATAAACCTTAGATTGGGCCTGGTCCCTGGTACCGCCTCCAAAATTAGGAAACCGCCATTTTTTTTGACGAGCAACAATGTTACGTTGCATATCATGTGCCTATGTGATAATGAAACTTCTAGTCCAAACTGATTTTTGCAATTAATCGAGTTTAGAGTACCTTATTTTAATCTACTGTAGGAAAAGATGTTGATTGATTATAAGAATGTCCTGATGGTCGTTAGAGTTCCCGGGAAGTTTAAGGAATGGTGGGAAAACTTGTTGAAAGATGATCCAATAGCGGCAAACAAAATTGGTAATATGTTGAGAAACCTAATTGATTTGGTGGACTTCCACTCTCATCGATACTTGGTTAGGGCTTTGATACCCTTTTGGCGCCAATCGGGGGGGGGGGGGGGGAGGGGGGATTTTTAGGTTCAAGGACTGAAATAACACCGACTTTTGAAGAGATGGCTGGGATCACCGAGTTAGAATTGAAGAAAAATAAGATGATCATTCCAAAATAACAAGGAGGAAGAAATTTTTTAGAAGAGTTGGGACTGGCAAACAAGAAGAAGCTGAAATATTTTGCAAATCACTGGGTTTCACTGGACTATCTCTATGAAAGATCTGCATTCAATAACAGTCACAGAACATACCTTCAAGAATTTGTATGATCTCCTGATACTTCGAAGAAAAGGCGTTTCCTGGCCTTTGTTATTGCACTATTTGGGACTTTGATCTTTCCCTGAGGGGAAGGGGAAATCAGCCTCACTATTAGTTCAGTAATTCGCACTTAGTACTATGACAATGACAACAAGGAGGTCACAATACTGTTCCTATGATCTTAGCTGAAATGTATAGGGTTCTAACAATGTTCAAAAGAAAGGAAACAAGATACTTCGAAGGTCCTAACTTTCTTCTTCAATTATGGGCCATGTAACATATCTTCAAGCGTCCATTTATGACTGACATAGGCTTATGTGGGTACAATCCAATCAAGAGTTATCGAACTAGAATACTTGAGAAGATCGTCACACCAATAGGTTTAGAAAATTGGCTAGATTATTTAGCTCAGCTTGAGGAAGATCAGGTCCAATGGAAGATGTGGTGGTTTTCAAGAACACTGGTGCATATGTTAGACCCAAGAAGAAGTACTGCATTGATCTCACTGGGTTAACAAGTTTTCACCATTATGCTCCACTAAGGGTTCTTCCCCAGTTTGGGGTAAAACAGTTCATACCACTCTGTGGCAAAATAAATTCTTTTGATGATGAGTTTTGAGAGAAAGTCATTGGTGCAAGCAAATCCGAGGGAAATGCTAAACACGAAACGCGGAAGAAAACAACAAGAAAGTAAAGGTAGAAGAAAGACAAATCTTGCTTCGATTCGAAAGAACAGTGAGGAACTTGTCTCAAAGCTCGATCGAAGGGAAATCAAGACGCACCTATACTATGCAATAATCCTCAAGAAAGACCCGCTTCTTGCAAATTGAATGATCAAGAAGAAATTTTTCAAACGAATAACACCGGTTGACACAAGTTCTTTAAAATCCCACGTCGGGGTTCGGCTCCATCGGAGACTCACAATAGCACTTGCTATGTTTTTTTCATAAACTCAAAACTGTATATCCTTACAATGAAATAAAATGGACTATTTATAGGCTACACTAAGGGTAAAGTAGTAAATAGTCACAAGTGACTAATAAGAACAAGCCACGCAGGGCTGAGACAAGTTTGTGTTCGGCAGCCTTAACTTCGGTGCTTGGTTGCTTGCTCGAACTCGTTGTCTTCGGACGCTCAATTGTCTTCGAGCTCATTGTCCTCGGTCACTTTGCCTTCGGGCTCAAATCTGAAGATAATGCCTTGGGTTCTTGAGCCCGGCCACTCAATTGTTTTCCTTCGGCCAGGCTAAGTGAATGTGCACATCGTGCAGCAGCTTGGCTTGGCTTCTTGTCATCGGTCTCCTCGGTGGATCGAACACTTGATCAGCACGTGTTCGGGCTGCATCATCCTCCCCTTCTTGAGAAGATTTCGTCCTCGAAATCGAGCCCTCCTCGTCCTCCGAAGTTTGACCTACAACACAAGGAACTAAGTCAGCAACATTAAAGGTGTTGGACACATTATACTCACCAGGGAGGTCGATCACGTAAGCATTGTTGTTGATCTTGGTCAACACTTGAAATGGACCATCCCATCGAGGAGCCAACTTTCCTTTCCTTTGGTTCGGGAAGCGTTCCTTTCGGAAGTGAACCCAAACCCAATCTCCTTTTTTTAATTCCAGCTTTTTACGCCCCTTGTTTTTCTTTAAGGCAACCTTTGCATAGGCCTCCTCGAGGTTCTTCTTCACCTTTGCGTGCAATTCGATCAAAGCAGCTGCTCGTCGAGTACCTTCAAAATCAAGTGCAGAATCTCGAGGCAATGGGGTTAAATCAAGTGGAATCAAAGGATTAAAACCATACACACATTCAAACGGGGTCATGTTGATCATTCGATGCACCATTCGATTGTATGCAAACTCCATCATGGGCAAACGATCAGCCCAGTTTCCAACCTTCCCTTTGGTCATTGCTCGAAGCAAAGATCCCAAGGTTCGGTTAACCACCTCGGTCTGTCCATCAGTCTGAGGATGGTGAGACGTCGAGAATAGTAGTTTGGTGCCGAGGGCACCCCATAAACACTTCCAAAAATGACTCAAGAATTTTGAGTCTCGATCACTCACAATAGTACGAGGTACACCATGCAATTTCAACACATTAGAGACAAACAATGTAGCTACATGTTGTGCATCATCACACTTCTTGCAAGGAATAAAGTGAGCCATTTTTGAAAAACGGTCAACAACAACGAAGATGCTATCATGTCCTTCCCCCGACCTCGGTAACCCCAAGACAAAGTCCATGGATATATCAACCCAAGGTAGATCAGGCACAGGCAACGGGGTGTACAAACCATGAGGGTTGGACTTCGATTTAGCTTTCTTACAAACGAGACAAGTGTTGCAAAGCTTTTCCACATCTCGTCGCATTTTGGGCCAATAGAACTGCTCGGTCAAGATGCCAAGAGTTTTGTCGACACCGAAGTGTCCCATCAGTCCACCGGAGTGAGCTTCTCGAACTAAGAGCTCTCTCCACGATGACACTGGCACACAAACCCTCCCATTCTTGAAGAGGTAGCCTTCATGCCATTGATATTTCTCAACCCTTCGGCCACTCAAGATTGCGTCACGGACGCATTTCAGCTTGGGATCGTCCTCGTACATCGACTTGATGCTTTCAAATCCCATGAGCCTAGAGGCGAGAGTGGTCGCTAAGGCAAATTTCCTTGATAGCGCATCGGCCACAACATTGTCTTTACCCTTTTTGTAATGAATTACATAGGGAAAGCTCTCAATGAATTCAACCCACTTGGCATGTCTTCGGTTCAATTTCTCCTGACCTCGGAGATGCTTCAAAGACTCATGATCACTCTTGATCACAAACTCTCGAGGCCACAAATAATGCTGCCAATTGGCGAGTGCTCGAACGAGGGCATACAACTCTTTGTCATACGTAGAGTAATTCAAAGTCGCACCCTTAAGCTTTTCGCTAAAGTAAGCGATTGGCTTCGATTCTTGCATCAGCACTCCTCCGATCCCAACTCCAGATGCATCACACTCGACTTCGAATGCTTTGCCGAAGTCAGGGAGTTGCAACAACGGGGCAGAACAAAGCCTCCGTTTCAACTCTTGGAAAGCCCTTTCTTGGGACTCTCCCCACACAAATGGATTGTCTTTCTTAACCAGCTCGGTCAAAGGAGCTGCTATGGTGCTAAAGTCACGAACAAACCTTCGGTAAAAGCTAGCTAAACCATGGAAGCTACGAACTTGTGATATCGAGGTTGGAGTTGGCCAATCTTTGATGGCTTCAACTTTTGACTCGTCGACTTCGACACCATTAGCACTGACAACGAATCCAAGAAAGACTACACGCTCGACACAAAAGGCACATTTCTTGAAGTTAGCATATAACTTCTCCTCTCGAAGTTTATCAAGCACTAGCCTTAGGTGTTCGACGTGTTCATCCACAGATTTACTATAAACAAGTATGTCATCGAAATACACGACAACAAACTTATTTATGAACGGCTTGAGCACATGGTTCATCAGTCGCATGAATGTGCTCGGTGCATTGGATAAGCCAAAAGGCATCACCAACCATTCATAGAGACCGAACTTGGTCTTGAATGCGGTTTTCCACTCGTCTCCGGGTTTCATTCGGATTTGGTGCTAACCGGACCTGAGGTCTATCTTCGTAAAGCATGAAGAACCACTTAACTCATCTAGCATGTCATCTAATCGAGGGATAGGATGATGATACTTTACCGTTATTTTGTTGACTGCTCGGCAATCAACACACATTCGCCATGTTCCATCTTTCTTTGGGACAAGTATAACAGGAACGGCGCAAGGACTCAAGCTCTCTCGAACAAGGCCCTTGTTCAACAACTCATCAACCTGCCGTTGGAGCTCTTTGGTGTCTTTGGGATTACACCGGTATGCAGGTTTGCTGGGGATTTGTGACCCCGGTACGAAGTCAATTTGGTGCTCGATTCCTCTCAACGGAGGTAATCCACCTGGCATTTCTTCAGGGAACATGTCTCCGAAGTCCTGCAAAACACTTTGTACAGCACTAGGCAAAGGGTTATCATTAGAAAAATCATCATTAGAGTTAAGAAAGATACCCTTGTGCACGAGGCAAATCATCATCCGATCGTTGTCGTTGCCTCGTAGTAACTCACCCGGTTGCATGATTGCACAGATTCCTTTTACTTCGGGCAGTGAGTTTGTCTCTTCGGGCCCCAATTTTCCTCCCATCGGAAGCTTAGCTTTGGCCACTTCTTTCAATTCTTTCATCCGTTTATAGTCCTCGGTGACTTGTTTTGGAGACAAGGGTTTGAGCACGAAACTCTTTCCATCGAGCTTTACAGTGTAAGTGTTGGATCTGCCATTGTGAACAGCTGTGCGGTCATATTGCCATGGTCGACCCAATAGCAAATGACAAGCTTGCATCGGCACCACATAGCGATATCATTTCATCTTGATACTCTCCGATTCTGAACTTGATCCACACCTGTTTGACAACTCTCAATTCTCCGCACTCATTCAGCCATTGTAATTTGTAAGGGTGGGGATGCTTCAAAGTAGTTAGTCCCATTTGTGAAACCAAAGTTTGGCTCACCACATTTGCACAACTACCAGAATTAATGATCATCGAACACACCTTTCCCCTCACTCGACATCGGGCATGAAAGAGGTTTTCTCTTTGGTTGTCTTCTTCTTCAAGAGTCATGCAGCTCAAATTCCTTCGAACTACAAGAAACATTTCCGGATGATCAGCTTCAGTAGCTTCACGATCATCATCACCTTCAGCTCGGTCAGTCTCCTCGATAAATTCCTCCTCGGTGTCACTCGCTTGCTCATGGACGGTTCCATCTTCGAGCAGAAGCATAACTTTGCGAGTCGGACACTCTTTTGCCATGTGACCATAACCTTTGCATTTGTGACACTGAATATTTGAAGCACTAGGAGAGTTGAGTTGGACTTTACCTCCCACTTCTCTTGATTGGTTAACGGTCACACCTCTTTCGAAGGGTCTCTTCGAATCTCGAACAGCGTTGGCACTTGTTTGGTTAGGATTCTTCCATTCTTTTCCTCGGTTCAAGGGAGTAGAAGTAGTGACTCCTCGATACCGGTTTGCCTTTTCTTCCTTCACCAATTTTTCAGCTTCGGTAGCAGCATCGAACAAATCTTCCAACGTGTGGTACACGTGGAGTCTCAACTGAGTTGACACATCCCTAGCCAAGCCATTTTTGAACCGGATAATGGCTTGTTCCTCATCTTCGGTCAGATCAAGATTCAGTCGAACCTTTTCAAATTCATCATGGTACTCTTAAACTGACTTGGACCCTTGCTTTAGCTCATAGAGCTTTTGCATTTGAGTTTTCCTGTACTTGGCACTCAAATACTTAGCATTCATTGCTCTCTTCAATTGCGGCCAAGTAGTGACTTCGGGATAGGCATTCCTTCGTCTATGCCTCTTTCAGACTCCCACCATGTAGATACATAAGCTTCGAACGAAGCAATGGCATGGGCAGCTTTTCTCTCATCGGTCATCTCATTGGTTTCAAAGATGCGCTCCATTTTAAGCTTCCATTCAAGATATTCATCTGGATCACTAGTTCCTTTAAAGGGTGGAATAGTGATCTTGACACTGTTCAAGTTTGAGTCTCGAACACCACGAACCTATTCGGGATACTCATCACCACGATCATCAGCCTCACGCTCAATATTTCTTTCAACATTTGCGCCTCGGCCTCGACCTCGGAAATTTCCACGACCTCGGTGAGCTTGCCTTCGTTGAGCGAAGGGCGGCTCATTCTCATATTCGTCCTCAGGAAATTCCTCTTCGACAACCTCTTCGACAACGGCTCCAAGATCTCTTCGGGCCCCTGGAAGTGGTATCCTTTCTCCTCGGGGAATGCCGAAGTTTTGTTGCGCTTGGGGATTGCCCAAGTTAAGTTCTCTTCGAATTGCTTCACTTGTCAACTGATGTTGTCGAACAAGCTCAGCATACAGCTCCGGTTTCATTGGAGTGGAATGGCTAGTTCCAGCGCCGGACCCATTCATGGCCACGGACGCGCTTCCCTGCTCGAGGAGAGTCACTCGAGCAGTCACTCCTCTTACTTCGGCACTGACGCCTTGTATCGCAGCCATGAGATCGGCTAACGACACTTCGGGCTTCTCAATGCCTTTGCCATCGCCTCCATTCCCAGCCATGGTACCTGCACAAGTCAAAGACCAACAAAATGTCAAGGTTAGAAATCACCTCCCACACTCCCTCACCTTTGATGGGTGGCACTCGGGTCCACTCAATTTATGGGTTCGGTCTTGGTCACTCAAGAACTTGTAGCCAATGGCTTCCTCGGTTGATCAACCTCTCTCAATTCCTTCGATTTGACAATCTACGATGTCTTACTTCGGGAAGAGTGAGTTGATTTGACTCAATGGAACGGACAGCTATTTACTCTTGCGCTTCGGGAAGTCAAAGAATTTTCTACGAAGCTGGACTTTGGTCACCCACGCACGAGTTCCTATCAGCTCAAATGAGTTAGTACGACCTCGAGTAGAACAATTACTCAAAGGATCCACCAACTAGAATTTCGGACAGAAGAAAGTGAAAACCTAGGAGAATCTACCCTTTGATTCCCTTTTGGAATCTTTTTCGAACACACCAACTCTTGTCCGTACAAGAGTGGTCCCTCCTTGGTACGAATAGGGTTTTACCTTATCCACTTTCCTTTTCTCAGCCGACAACTTTTCACCTGGGGTTTTGATGTTTACACTTTACCCTTTCTTCTTCAATGGAACAGTAAAGCCTTGCTCCGGCGTACGGATTAAACAGCTTCGGTTCACTGACCACGAATTCAACAAGATCTGGGTTGCTCTCTTTCACTCCGGTTCCAACAACAACGGAGGAATTCAAACAAAGTTCTTGAGCTAAGATCTCAGCTCCTTCGCGTCGTACACTGTTACAACCTTGTAACAAGTTCCGGCGTACGGACAACGAGTTTAACAAAAAACTTCGAATTTTCAAGCGCAAAACAATCCCAAATCACTCAAGAACCACCAATCTTCATCGGTTTCAACCAAACACGATGGGGTTCGAGTTCCAGTCACCAACAACTTCAAAACAGTCCAAATTTCACCAAGAAACCCTAGTCACAAAATCAGTACGTCGGGTACTTGTTGGAATCAGGAAACAATGGTGAACAAGAATCAATGATTGTTTATTCCAAACAACAAACAATCGCACACAATTTTTAAATTTTTGTTTTTCTATTTTTTATATATATTTTTTTTATAGACGCTCAGCAACAACAATCAAACATATGGAAGAAAGCTGAAACTGAAGACACAAGCACGATTTTAAATGAACAGGATTTGAGGTTGTAAGAACAAACTCAAACTTTGCTCTGATACCAAGATGGTGCAAGCAAATCCGAGGGAAATGCTAAACACGAAACGCGGAAGAAAACAACAAGAAAGTAAAGGTAGAAGCAAGATAAATCTTGCTTCGATTCGAAAGAACAGTGAGGAACCTGTCTCAAAGCTCGATCGAAAGGAAATCAAGACGCACCTATACTATGCAACAATCCTCAAGAAAGACCCACTTCTTGCAAATTGAATGATCAAGAAGAAATTGTTCAAACGAATAACACCGGTTGACACAAGTTCTTTAAAATCCCACGTCGGGGTTCGGCTCCATCGGAGACTCACAATAGCACTTGCTATGTTTTTTTCATAAACTCAAAACTGTATATCCTTACAATGAAATGAAATGGACTATTTATAGGCTACACTAAGGGTAAAGTAGTAAATAGTCACAAGTGACTAATAAGAACAAGCCACGCAGGGCTGAGACAAGTTTGTGTTCGGCAGCCTTAACTTCGGTGCTCGGTTGCTTGCTCGAACTTGTTGTCTTCGGACGCTCAATTGTCTTCGAGCTCATTTTCCTCAGTCACTTTACCTTCGGGCTTAAATCTGAAGATAATGCCTTGGGTTCTTGAGCCCGGCCACTCAATTGTTTTCCTTCGGCCAGGCTAAGTGAATGTGCACATCGTGCAGCAGCTTGGCTTGGCTTCTTGTCATCGGTCTCCTCGGTGGATCGAACACTTGATCAGTACGTGTTCGGGCTGCATCAGTCATAATCCCAAGAGTCAATGTAATTTGGAAAGATTGGGACAAGCTGATAAGTGTAACAATGAGTTTTCATAAAGCACTATGTACACCTGGGTATCATGCTTGGATTAAAGAAAATTTCACTCTCACTCCCAGTCTAGTAGGGAAAGAAGATTATGAAGACACAGATATGTAAGTCGAGGTTAAACGAGCAAGCATTGATCTCAACCAGGCTAGCACCTCAGCTTCACTACCTTATCAATCCTAGTGCAACATTGTTATAGTCCTTGTTTAACTTCAAATGATGCATTTAGATTACGTCTTTAAATTATGTATTTACTTTGTCGCACTTTTTTATTTCCATGTAATGGCAATGAATTGAAAGCAAGTTATTATCAATGAAAGAAGATTGTTGTTATTATTATTATTATTGTTATTACTTACTATAAATTTGATTATTATAAAAATGGTTTGGACTACTTTGCATTATCATCTATATGACGTCTTAGGCTTACCTATGGCACAAAAAAGGCACCTTACAGGATCGGACGCGCACATATTTTATTTACGTTCAAATTATTTGTGGTTGCCAGATGGCTATTGATTGCTCAGATAACATGCAAACTAATATAGTTATCCTTTGAATTTTCTTTTATTTTGATTACTACCCAACCAAATTTTGATTTGTGTTGATTTAACTGGCTGAACACCCATACCATACGAGGGCAAGGGTCCAACCAATACAAGATCTTGAAATTGCATCATCGAGTTAGTATTCATTTGACAAATTGACAATGACTGGTATAGACGATGAAGCTTCTCTCATTGCTAAACCCGCTGACATTCCGGGGTCTTCAAAGTGAAAGGATTCTTCTTGCTCAAGATGGGGTCATTTCTAGAATGGCTAATAATATTGAGTAGTTGCAAGCTGAAATAGACAGAATGAAAGGGTTGACTCCACAAAATACGGCAGTGCATGGGCACAATGCATCCCAGTCTTTGAACCAAAATGTACATGTACCACCTGCATTATCAACTCTGAATCCCGATGCTGGAACTGCCAGTCTGAACACGCTTTTGAATCCCAACGTCGTTTATGTGCTTGGACCAATTAAAAACACTCCAAATGCACCTGTGAACCAGAACAACCTGGCACCTACCCAAACTCCACCTCTAAATGACACCCAATCTAGCCAAGCAACCCCACCCATCATTCAAAATATCGAACCATCTGCCTATTATTCTTACCACCAGTACCCCAACGATATCGCTCCTCACTATCAATACCCACCAGCCAAAAACACCCCTCGCCCCGCACCACCTAATGCACCTATTATTGCGGCTGCCATGCACAAAAATGCAAATAAACCAAGGCTCGAAAATCTAGAGACTGAATATTGTGAGCACGACCCAAACATCAAGAGTTCTGATTTTACTGATTATGCGCCTTAAGTGGAGACGCCTATAATAATTGAAAACCAGTTTAGGACAATAAAAGAGAAGATATGGTTCGAAAATGAAAAGTCTTGAACGGTCCACAAAGAACTTTCAAGGTTTGGGAGGGCACCAGAGTATTTCATATCGAAATCTCTATTTGTTCCCCTATGTTGAATCTCTTCCAAGATTTAAAGTACCAAAGTTTGATATGTTTAACAGGCATGGTGATTCTGTATCACATCTGACTAAGTATCTTAACAAGATGAGAGGTATTAGGAGTGAATATGAACTTCTAATGGCCTACTTTAGTCAAAGTTTGGAAGGCATCGCATCCGAATGGTATGCATGACAAGATGTATGCAAATGGCAGGTTTTCGATGACATGGCCATTGAATTTGTGAAGCAGTTTGAATACAATGTTAACATTGTCCCCTAACGTATGTCTTTTTCTAATCTAAAGAAGAAGCCAGCATAAAGTTTCAGGGAATATAAAATTAGGTAGAGAGAACAGGCTGCAAGGGTGAAACCGCTAATGGAAGAAGATGATATGGTGAAATATTTTATTCAAGCCCAAGATGATGCTTGCTATATGCATTTGCTCGCGATGATGGGTAAACCTTATGTTGATGTTCTTAAGATGGGATAAATGATCGAAGAAGGGGTTAAAACATGATGAATTGTAAGTTTTGCTGCAATAAGGGCAACTACGCAAATCGCCCAAACTAGCTTGGGTAATTTCAAGAAGAAAGAAGAGGTAACAACTATTGTGGCTGACACTGACCATCGACGGGCTAGAAAATTGAACTTTGATAGCCCAACTACCTACTAAAATGCACCTCGCATAAATTATCCTAGTCGATACCGAATTCCACCTGTTCCCTATCCTGTTTACAATGCACAATCAAACTACTTCCAACCAAGAGCACCCACACCCCAACCATACCCTCGTCATCCAAATTACCAACCATCGCAAAATTTCAAGCACCTAAAACCTACCAGCCTCGTGCTCCTGTCCCTCATAATGTGCAAGGATTTATTCAGAATTATAAAAGAAGAGCACCCAAAAAATATAGTCCTCTAGCCGAGTCATATGATCAGCTTTTTGAAAGATTGGGAAATACAGGAGTTGTGCATCCTATCCATGATAACACTCCAAACCCTCCCCCAAGATGATATGATGCAAACAAGCATTGTGCTTATCATTAAGGGGCAGCTGGCCATGACATTGAGAGGTTTTCTACTTTCAAGGATAAGGTTGAGGCTTTAATCAAAGCAGGGTACCATTCAACTTACCGGCACTCAGCCGAATGTGCATGATAATCCACTTCCTAATCATGTCAACAATGAAGTTAATGTGATCTCTCTTGGTGATGAGCCATATCTGAAAGGCACTATAGTCCCTGTTAGATATGTGAAGGCTGCTGATATGGCAAAGATATATGTTCAAGTCTGAACACCCATTCTGGCGCAGGTAGGCACTTCAAAGCCAATGATCAGTGTCATGATTGCTTCCCAGTCTCAGTATAATAGCAAAAATGTTCCTTGAAATTATTCGGAAGTACCTATTGGAAGTACCCATCAGAAGTGGAAAGATAGTTAGTGTTGTTGCTGCCGCACAAGGTATGACTAGATCTGAAGGTGTTATGTTCCTGAAAATCTGGAACAAGGAACTGGGCAAACGAAAGTAATGTGCGAAAGATTCTGATGCTGAAGCAGAAGAATTCTGGAGGAAAATGAAATCAAAGTATTATTCTACCGTGGAGCATTTGAGAAACATACCCGCTTGCATATCAATCATGACTTTGTTTATGACTTCTAACACACACAAGAATGCTTTATTAAACGTGTTAAGGGAAGAAAGTTTCAATAGAAACCATAAGTGAGAGTGTAGCTGTCTTAGTTGGTCAAATTTCTAGAATCTCACAAGGTGTCTTTCTTCAAGGAAGAACCTCCACCCAAGGGCTTGGTACACAACAAAGCTTGGCATATCACGGTTAAGTATAGAGAGAAGTTTTTCGGGAGAGTTTTGATTGATGGCGGTTCTAGGATCAACATTTTTCCTTTGACGACTTTGAAAGAGCTTAGAATTGATGTGGGCAAAATTCGACAAAGCAATGTCAAGAAAATAGTTTTTGATGGAGCACAAGGAAGCACTGTTGGAGAAGCCGACCTGGAGGTTCAAGTTGGTCCTATCAATTTAACTGTTGAGTTCCAAGTGTTTGACATTTCCTCTACATATAATTTGCTACTTGGAAGTCTGTGGATTCATATGGTTGGGGCAGTTCCTTCTACTTTGCACTAGAGTATGAAGTTTATCTAGGATAATGAGGAGATTGTGGTCAAAGGTGAAGGGAGCAACTCAATTTATGCCAGCAATACAATTCCCAGGGTTGACAATACTGTTGATCTTGATGGAACAACCTTTCACATTGTTGAATTGGTGAATATTACTCGAGCAACAGATGATGAGAAAAAGAGAAAGGCATTACCCAGGGTTCCGAAGATGATTTCCTCAGAAATGTTGAAAAATGGTTTCAAGCCCGGTTTAGGGTTGGGTGCTAATTTGAATGGTAACGTTGAGCACATTTGCTTGCCAAGGAACCTATGAACTTTTGGTTTGGGTTACTGTCCAACAGAAGAATTGAAAAGGCTAAGTCCAAGAAGAAGCCAGCTATTGTCATACCACAACATGTTCCATCACTAGACCAGTCATTTGTCCGAGCACTAGAAATGGTCATGCAAGATCTGATTGAAGGTGTTAGTAACCTGTTCCTGGCTGATGAGATGGAATGCAGTGTAATTATCGAGGATTATGAGGAAGAGCCATATGTGTAGAATGCTGAACCAAGTGATTCGATGGTAAATTGGGCCTGTGTTGCAGTTGAAGAGACTTGCTTTCAATTTAACAAACATGTCAAAAAATTTCTTGTGACATATAGTAAAGAGACTTGCTTTCAATTAGGAGGTATGACTTGAAGCTCAATCCCGCAACGTGTGCATTTGGTGTTCTTGCAGGAAAGATGTTTGGGTTTTATTGTAAGTAAGAGAGTATAGAATTGGATCAATCCAAAATTAAGACTATTCAAGACTTGCCTCCTCTAAAAAGTCAAAAGGAAATGATGAGTTCTCTTGACCATTTGAATTATATAAGCAAATTCATTGCACAATACACTGTTATTTGTGAGCCGATAATCAAGTTGTTGAAAAAGGATGTCGTCATTGAATGGACGGAAGATTGTCAAAAAGCTTCTTATAGGAGTATTTATCCAATCCACATGCTTTGGTCCCTCCTGAACTTGGAAGATCATTGATTTTATATTTGTCCGTGTCTGAAAAGGCATGATGCGTCTTAGAGCAACATGACAAGACCGGCAATAAGGAGCAAGCAATTTACTATCTATGCAAGAAGTTCACCCCTTATGAAGCCAAGTATACTCTTTTGGAGTAAACTTGGTGCGCTTTGACTTGGACCGCACAAAGGTTGAGGCATTATCTCTCTTCGTATACCACGTATCTCATCTCGAGGATGGATCATTTGAAGTATGTTTCTCAAAAGCCTATGCCAACCGGGAAGTTAGCAAAATGGCAGATTTTGTTGAGCGAGTTTGACAGTCTATATCACCCAAAAGGCAGTTTGAGCGAGTTTGACATAAGCATTGACAGATCACTTGGCTGAAAATCTTGTCAATGATGATTATGTGCCGTTGAGAACTTATTCTCCTGATAAAGAAATCTTGTTTCTTGGTAAGGACATATCTTCTGAATATGATGGTTGGCAGCTATTCTTTGACGAAGTATCAAATTTCAAAGGCGTTGTACTGGAGCTGTCTTAGTTTCTGAAATGGGTTAGTATTATCTGGTTTCGACTAAGCTCAGATTTCTATGTACTAGTAATATGGCTGAATATGAGGCATGCATCTTGGGTCATCGATTGGTAATTGATATGGATATGCAAGAACTTTAGGTGATCGGAGATTCTGATTTATTGATTCATCAAGTGCAAGGCGAATGGAATGCAAAGAACTCCAAGATACTTCCTTATTTGCATTGTGTCAAGGAGGTGTGCAAAAGATTTACTAGTATTGAGTTCAAGCATGTGCCCAGAATTCGAAATAAGTTTTTCAATGCTTTGGCCACTTTGTCTTCCATGATCCAACATCCCGACAAGAATTATATTGATCCAATCAAAATTGCATTGCACGAGCAACCGGCTTATTATTTATATATTTGATGAAGACCAAGATAGCAATCCACGGTATTATGATATCAAGAATTATCTCAAGACCGGGAATTATCCAGAAAATGTAACAAGTGTTCAAAAGAAGAGCATCCAGATGTTAGCAAATCAATTCTTCCTAAATGGAAAAAGTTTGTATAGGAGGACCCCAGGACTATTAAGATGTGTTGACGTTGTCAAAGCCAATTGATTGAATGGTTTTGTCTTGGCATAGAAAATACTGAGAGCACGTTACTTTTGGTAAACTATTGAAACTTATTGTATTCAATTTGTGCGAAAGTGTCATCAATGTCATATTCATAGACATATGATCAAAATGCTTCCATCTAAGCTTCATGCAATGAGTTCTCCTTGGCCTTTTGTCGCTTGAGGCGTGGGTATCATTGTTCCTATTGAACCGACTGCATCAAATAGGCTTCACTTTATTTGATAACCATTGATTAGTTCACCAAGTGGGTGGAAGCAACTTCTCATAAGTCTGTAACCAAGAAAGTGGTGTTAGATTTTGTGCGCAACAATATCATTTGCAGATTTAGAGTTCCTGAATCCATCATTACTGACCATGATGCCAACTTGAATTGTGATTTAATGAGAGCTACTTGTGAAAACTTCAAGATTATTCATCGCAACTCCACTGCATATGTCTTCAAATGAACGGAGTGGTTGAAGCAGCAATCAAGAGCATTAAGAGCATTCTTCACAAGATGATTGACAACTACAAAGATTGGAATGAAAAGTTAGCTTTTGCACTTTTTGGGTATCGCACAACCACTAGTACTTCAACTGGGGCAACTTTCTATATTTTGGTATATGGCTCTGAAGCAGTCTTACCCTCAGATGTTGAAATTCCTTCTTTAAGAATCATTCAAGAAGCGGAGTTGAAAGATGTTGAATGGGTGAAAAGCAGGTATGAGTAATTGATGCTTACTGATGAAAAGAGAATGAACACAATTTGTCACGAGCAACTCTATCAAAATAGAATGGTCAAAGATTTTAGCAAGAAAGTCAAATTGAGGAACTTTAAACTGGGGAAATTGGCATAGAAGAAGATCTTCCCAAATAAAGAAGAGGCAACGAAAAAATTTGCACCAAATTGGCAAGGTCCATATGTGGTTCATTGTGTCTTATCTGTAGGAGCACGTATTCTGGCAGAAACAGATTGTCAAGTTTGGCCGAAAGCAATCAACTTAGATGTCGTCAAGAGATACTATGTCTGAAGCAGCCGCTAGTTAGCATTATTATAAATGTAATCTTATATGTAATGAAAACTACGCGTAACTCGACTCCCAAGGCTGGGATACACAGTAACTCACATAGAGTTCGATTGCATTAGCATAAAAAATCCCCGTTTCCTCATTTCTTTAATTTTGAACTATTTCTGACCTGATTCCTGGAATGACAACAAGATAAGTAGGCAATTCCCATCGGATTCGATCAAAATATTGTAATACTTTAAGTTTGTTTAAATTTTCATGATGTAATTTCGAACTACGCATCTAGGAAGATGTGTAGGCATTCCAATTCGGATTCGGCTTCGCACTTATATTTCCATATTCCCCAAAACTTTATGTAAACAGAACTACGCACAGTAAGATTCCCATGGCGGGATACATAAGCGCTCATATTGGGCTCGACTCTTTAATATTAAATTTTTTAGAGCAACTGGGAAAATTTTTGCAAAGCGAGTTGAAGATATAGAAGATAGTAGCTAGGGCAATTTTGCAAAGCAAATTGAAAATGTAAACTATCATAACTAGGCAGATTTTTGCAAAAGGAGGTACTGCCTAATAGATGACGAATTGGCAAATTTCTGAAAAGTGGGCTTGAGAATAGCGCAAAGTTGTGGAGATAAAGGACGTTTAGTTTGTTTTAAAATATGTCACAAGTTCAAGTCCAGTCAGAAATTTTTAATGCATTCTAGTTTTCATGAATCTTTTCATATTTGGTTTATTCGCTTTACTATTTTATTATTAAACTACTTTACTTTGCCTACATCTTAAAATATTTTATATTGTTGAGTTCATAAGCCAAGTCTCTGAGTATGAATCGCAAGCCCAAGTATAAAGAAGAATGAGGGAGCAGCGGCAACAAGATCAAGATCGCGTCAGCACAAATCAAATACCCTCCCCAAAACTAACAACTTTTTCTTTGAGAGCATGAACATGAAGACTTACAGTGGAAGGAGCATCCTAAAACGAACAATTTCGGTCAAATTGGAAGCGCATCAAAATTTGCCATGCAGAGTGCATTGCATTACCTTTTTCATCGCATAAAAGCATTATGCTCTACCATGTGTTATTTCCGAACAGACAGCATTTCTATCTCTATGATTTTCGTTTCAAATAAGCTTTACGCCAGAGCTTGCTTCATGTTTCAAATGATGATTTCACAATCAACCTGAGACCTTCCGGGCAGAGCGTTTCTCCAGTTGAATTTTCCTGAAACAGCTTTACATTCTGCAAAATCGCATCGCACCTGATTTAAATTATGTTTTGCCAATCAGCCTGAGCCTTTCGGGTGGACCATCTCGCCAAATTGATTTGTCCTACAAAAGCTTTATATTCTGCAAAATTGCATCACATCTAATTTACATTATTATTTGACAATCAACTTGAGACCCTCCAGGCGGAGCGTTTGACCACTTGATTTGTCCTGCAACTGCTTTACATGTTGCAAAATCGCACGCACCTGCTTTAAAAGATAATCAGCCCGAGACCCTCCTGGCAGAGAATTCGCCAGTTGATTTGTCCTACAACAGCTTTACATTCTGCAAAATCGCATCGCACCTGCTTTAATTAATGTCATGCTTTACAATTTCAGAATAACAATCAGCCACGAGGTCCTCTGGGCGGAGCATCACGCTAGTTTACTGAAAGACAACATATCAATAATATCACAACCTGCACCTGCAAATTTATATTATCGTTACTTATTTATTCCTTATTCTGATTGTCAGGCTTTATTTACAGCTACTCGCTTACCATTTATCGCGATTTTACAGAAAATTTAAGCAGAATCGCAGCAACATTTGGAGCATAACGTGGAGCTTTTTCTTAGCAGTGAACTAGGGTAATTGTTGATATGAGCTAGATTCGTCAACAAAGATCTGAAGATGAACACTCAAACAAGTAAGTCTTACCTAATCTCTCATTTCGGAATAGGGTATCAGTTAATTTCTTTCCTATTCAAGCGCCCTTTTCTGTCAAAGATGCGTGTGTCTGTCAATCATGCGTATCTTTGTCTCTAATCTTCGTCGAACTACATATGACCTGATTCTTCTTTAGCCTAAGATATATAGGCAACACAGAGACCAGAGTTTCGGTAAAGTGGGGAAGCTGGTGACACCCAATTTTGTCCCAAAATATCATGATTGGCCTCAAATTGTTTTGAGGTGGGGTTAATTTTTGAAATGGCCAAAATCGCAACTACCAGCCTTAATTTTGACCTATTTTTGCAATTCTACCCTATTAACTCACACATGCACCCGAAACCCTATACCCATAAATCATTTTCCTCAAAATCAAAATCCTAAATCATAAAACCCTCGCCGTCCTCCCCTCTAATCTCTTCCAAAACACCTAACACCACTAATATCCAAAATTGCTGCCACCACCCCGTGGTCCCCCCTCGAGGTACCCCAAAAATAACCACTCCCTCTCTCACTCTCCATTCATACCCAGTACAAGAAATTGATCTTGATTGTTCATCATTGTCCTTTTAGTTATCAAGCAGTTCAAATTTCGCCAACATCACGTCGTTTGGATGAATTTGGAAGAAAAAAGGGATTTTTGATTGAAAATCAATATAGAAAAGGAATTTTTGGGGGCTTTTTTCTGATTTTTCATTTTTCTTTATTGATTTTTTTTCTCAAAAATATTAGTACGAATTCAAAAAAAAAATGATCTTATCCTTTTAGAGCCGTTAAGTTAGTTTGGGTGTTTTATTTAGAATTACATGTGAAACCCTAAAATTTTCCCTCTACAAATAATCTCATAGGTTCTCTTTTTGTGCGGTGGAAGACAAATCTAAAAAGATCCCTACATATTCCTTATGTCTTCTTAAATTTAAAAAATTATTAAGCTCGCATTGCTAGTTTCTAGTGTTGTGTTGTTCGAGTCATCGACTTGTTCGAGGTTATTATTTTTAGTTCACTACTTCAGATCATTGTTCTATAAAAGGTTAGAACTGATCCTTTTTGTATTTTCTTGTATGCTGGCTCTTTGTATATTCATTTCGTATTTAATAGAGTTGGATATAGTCATGATTGGTGGCGTGGTGTTAAATTGATTTAAGATCAATGTAGTGTGAATGAGAGAGTTTGGATATTATATTTCAGGTGCTTGTTTTTTTTGATAAAAACAGTTAAAAATCATCCCTTTAAACTATAAAATGAATCACTAATATATTAGTTTGAAGTTGGTCTCAAGTGAGTCAAAAGATGAGTAAAGCAGATATTAACTCTTGATTAATGCTGAATCTTGTTATATATAACATAAAAAAACCTGCTTAAAGAAAGATTTTCAATCTTGTTCATAACATATTCAAATTGATAAAGTTTCAATTTTTCTTCAAAGAAAGGTTGTCAGTTTAGCTTCCATGGTTAAATCTGTATTCTTGAGGTTTGAATATGTGTAGTCCGAATCTTTGTTAGACTTTTTTTTGTTGTATTTGTTAAAATGAATAAGATGTTGATTCTGTCAAGGAAGAGTAATTGTTTGCAGTTTGGAAAATTGTGTTAATGTGTCTTGGTTTTCAGGCTAATGTGTGTGCTGAGCTTGGCTCAAGTTCTGAAATGGAGCAAAGAGTTCTTGTTAGGTCCGGCTTGCCTTTATCTTGGTAGTATTTTCTCAATCTAATTCCTCTCCTGGAATCTTTTCAAATTGCATATGGTTTTAATATTGAGGAGGTTGTCTGGCTATCATGATAGTCATGATGTAGGTTGCTTATAAATTGAGTTAAAATTGGTTACTAATGATATGTTTCTTCTGATTGTTCTTTTCCTTGAAAGAAAGGGTATGTGTTGGGATTGGGTTTAAGTCAAAATTAAAATTTCTATTTTGGTAAGGTAAAATAGAGGTTTGGATTCCTGTTTCATGCATGTTTCCTTTCCCCTCTACTGACGTTCTAAGTTTGGAAGCCTGTCTGGAGTTCTCTATGAGAATGCATGCTAGAAATTAAGCTCCTTTATGAGTTAGTTCTTCTACATGTTTAGCTCATAGATCTCAGATTTATATTCTTGTCTAGCTGGTTTTCAATGAGCTTTGAGTTGGTGGTGTGTGTGAGAATGTGTATGCAGAAGGGCTTCAGGTTCCTGTTGGTCTGTGGAGGGATATTCTGAATTAGTTAATCTAGTTCCTTCTTATAGCAGCTATAAAATGAAGTTTTCATTCCTGGAAGTCAATTGCTTAGTTTCAGTCTTGCTCTGCCCTGTTTTGTGTAATTTCAATGAGACTCAATCCATCATTTCTCTTGGTCTGCTGTTTTCGAGAAATGTTCAATTTCCAGCTTAAACCTCCTCCTAAATATTCTAGTTTCACCTAAGTTTCTAATGGTCAGATTCACTCCTAGTTCTATTCAATTAGCATAGCAGAAGGGGTCCAGTTCTTCCCGTTTCCTTCAATTCTATCTTGCCAGATTTCCTATGTCTTGATTTGAGCATTTTGAGTTTGGTATTGGGAGGTAAATGTTTTGACGAGGGCTGTTTTAGGCTTGAATTGGTAGGTCATCTAAGTGATATTGTTTCTTGTCCTAATTCATGGTTCTATTTAAGTTAATAGTTTGTGGTTCATTCATTCTTAGTGTGGGTGCTGTTTCATTTATGAACCAAGTGGGTTGCTTGTTCCTATAGCTCTTTTCTATCTACTTGGTTCAAGTTTGTTTTAGTCGAAAAATGTATGAAATCTAGGGGTATTTTGAAACATCTAGGGAATAAGATTGGTGGTATATTTGATCTGGTTTCAAGTGTTTGTCTCCCAAAAGATGTATTGTTGCTGGAAATTAAAGGTATTGTCCTTAATGTGTTTGCTTGTGTGTATGATAATCTGTGAAGCCGAGGGTAGTTATAAATTCCTTCTGGGATAAATCTTAAAATGGGAAAGTAGAAGGCTTCATTTGTGTAGTCAATAAGCTATCTAATTCAGTTAGAAAATCCAATTAACAAAGTTTGATTGGAGTCGGGATGTTTATTTGCACCTAGTTTAATTTTCTGTGTTAAGGAGTAAATTAATACATTAAATTGCTAATCCTTTCCTTCCTTTGCTGATTTGACGTGAACACTTGGGAACGAGTTTGGCAAAACACACATTTGGGATGACTACACTTGCATTGGGTGAATGAGAACCGTATTTGGAGTCAAATTTGCACCCCGGGAGCTGAGGCTACTAAATTGAAGACATTTTAGAATTATTTGTTAAATGCTTTGTTGAGTCAATTTTAGGACTCATGGGCACAATGTATAAACGAAAAAATAAAATGAATTAATGAAATGAATTTCAAGACTCCTTCTGAGTTACCATTATTCGGGTTTTACCTTCTCCTCTTCTCTTTCCCTATCCTTTAGAATCCATGTTATAGGGATCCCTGTAAAATGGTTAGGAGCCCTTTAGGATAGATTTATTATGAATTAATGTTTGTTGAATATTAGAATTGCCTGTGAATATCCTTTTTCCTTTTCTTTAGATTTGTTAGTTAATTTGCGAATTTTAGGAAACATTATTTAATAATGAGTGCAATAAAATACAATTGAATTTTTTATTTCATTAAATTATTTTTTACTTTTAAATAATAATAATTTTTTATTACTTATTTATTTATTTATTTATTTACTTTTTTATTTACTTACTTACTTTTTTATTTACTTATCCTATTTTTCCTAAAATTTTTAAATTATTTATTTTATTTCTATTTTATTATTACTTCAAATACTCTAAAAAGTTGTCATTTTTGTAAAATTAACACACTTGCTATTTTCGTGAAATCTGTCAGAATAACCACCCTTTTGGTGGATTTTCGAAAGTGCTGTTAATTAAGCAAAGACTTTCTTTCAGAAATAAATGAACCACTTACTCAGAATATCCAAAAAAAATCTCTTTTAAAGGAAGAAATTGCACTCATTAATTAATAGTTAGTTCATAATTTTCTTAAATTAGGTGGTGACTCTTATGTGAGCAAACATACGCCACCTGTTGTTATGGGGATACGAGCTCAGCTGGTGAGACTAGGCTTATCCTACAAGTCACCGGGCACTGAGAATATACGTCCGCTCTCAGAGCCAACTACCATTTAGGCGATTTGGTCATAGGGCGCATGGCACACATCCCGCCTAGGATTTACAGTCTCATAGTTAGGGTTTAGTATACCACCACCTTGAGTTGTAGGCCCATGGCCCTATTAGTATTTGTATTTACCTTATTTAGCACTGAGTATCACTACTATAAATAATCCTCCTTACATTGTATTGTACACAACACACGATTCGCCACCAAACTCGGCTACTCTCAAGGAATAAGAATTGCTTTGCTTTCTCTATTATTTCTTGCTTAATTACTTGTCTTTACTTTCATCACATTTATTTATTTTTTCCATCGTAACTTACTGTATTGCTTGTGACCTCATTCATAATTAATTGTTTAATCTAGACGTACAAATTTAGGCTTAAACAGTTTGGCGCCCACTGTGGGGCCCAGAAAATTGTAGGTATCCTACGAAGGAAAATGCAGTCATATCAAGCCGCAATAAAGACATACGACGCATCGATAACGAGATCTAACAGATAATCCATGACTCAGTCAGTATGACAGAAATTGTGAACTACTATTTAAGATCAAAATCCAGTTATCCGTCATCAAGGTCAGGGTTGTACTAGCGTATTGACCTTGATCAAGAAGTGCAGTCAGCAGATAAAAGACCCATCAGCACGATTGGGGGTCCGAGGTCGGAAGCAACGAGACCAAAGCCATCATGGTCTTTGAGGCTCACCAGCAAATAGCCACAAAGCCACGCCTCAACGCTATCAAGTTCGATGACGGAGATTTGAAGTGAGCCTGCCACCATCACGATGATGCCTTAATAATTACTCCGCAGGTAAATTATGCTCGAGTCAAGCGTGTGTTGGTAGATCCCGGCAGTGCGGTCAATATCATTCACTGGAAGGTTGTATGTCAGATGGAGATGTAGAGTCGGGTAATCCCTAGCTCGTATACCATAACAAGCTTTAACTATTCTAGCACGAAGTCCGTGGGAGAAATCCTCCTCCAGGTACACCTGCCAAGAGCAGCGCGGTTGACGTCTTTCAAGGTAATGATATGCGACCTCTCGTATAACATTATCCTTGGGAGACTTTTGATTGACAAAGTACATGTTGTACCGTCTACACTTCACCAAGTACTCAAATACTCAACTCCTTGGGGGTGAAAGAAATTCAGGGGGAACTGAAGCTATCTCGGAGCTGTTACATGACTGCAATGATCGACGCCACCAGGAAAGAGACCAAAACTCAGAAGAAGAAACTGGACAAGTTGCTTGGGCCCAATCAAGTCACTAGCGTACCCTTAGGATACAGGGTCAATACCATACAAACCAACTATCATAACCTCCGAGCCAGAGGAAGAAGATCAGCCGACTAAAGATACAGTTGATGACCTTGATCCGATAATCTTCGATGAGAAAGTTCCGGGCAAGAAATTATACGTAAGGACCGCCATGAAAATATTTGGCCATGAAAATAAAGTGAATTAAGCATGTTTTAAGGCATGTTTGAAACAAGCTGCCGTGTTAAAACCAGGTAAAAAAATTGATCGGTTGGCACTGTTGTTTCATGTTCATTGTCTTGAGCAACTTTTACATGATAAAGTGTAGAATAAAAACATGAGCATTTAATATGAATTTTCAGAACTTTCGCAATGATTTTCTGGAACAGCTTGCTTATTCAATAGGCAATATTATGACCCGAATTGAAAAAATACAAACGGACTTGTACAATCAATTTAATCACCTAATTTTAGCGCTGGAATTTTGAAGAGAAGTTTAGATTCAGTCCAAAACAAGAAGAAAGCAAAACTGATTTGATATGTTGATAGTTCCCAAGACACACCACAATTACACAAGAAGGGGGGGTGATTTGTGTAATGCCTGATTTTTATTAACTTAATTACTTTAACTACCAGTTCCACATATGTGTTTCTTTACTTTGTTAAGTGCGGAATGAATAAAGAACAAGTAAACGAACACCGGATTTTAGCGTAGAAAAACTCCGACTACTTGGTATCAAAAAATTACGAGCTACTCCTCAAGTAGGATTTCGACTTCACTATTTGAAAGACTCACTTGGTTACAAGACTTCCCTCTTCCTAACCTAGGACTAACTCTAATCCTATAATGACCACATTCACAATAGGTGAAGTTTCTTCAAGTAACAAGACTTGAAAATGTGTACTCTTACAAAATTTCTAAGAAAGTAAATAGTACAACTCAATAGCACCTACTACATATGAACTAAGACCAAGAACAATATAATTCGATCTAAGGGACAAGTTCTTCACTTAGTTCCCTGTAGCTTATATGATTACATAAATATCACTTAGACTTTTTACTCTGAACTCACTGTATTTGTGCGTGCCTTCAACAACTGAAATGCTTCTCAATTTATAGACTTGGAATCTTGAGAAGTCTTGTGCAATTAGAATTCCAAAGCCTTCCATAATTTGAGCCCTAATTGAAGTCCTTGTTGGATAAGTGACAACTTGTTTGCTTTATCCCAATCTCTATGCAATCTTTTTAATCTCGTGCATCTGTGTATAATTATCAAGATAACCATTAGAATTAAGATAACATTAACTTTTACCGCTCAATTTATTTTGCATAAATATTTATTCAACATCAGCGATTTAAAGGAACATGCCATTTGATCTGTTCCTTAGTCATCAGTCAAAATTCCAAGCTAGCAATTTCTCCTTTATTAATGATGACAAACTCATAAACCGTGCCTTATATCCTAAATGTCTTGGAACGCCACCTTCATTTTAAAATGACATCAGTAGAAGATATGTTCATCATTAAGGACCAGTATAAATATCACCAGAAAAACAATACTCACTCTTCCCCTTTTGGCATCATTGAAAAGGTTGCATAAGTTAAAATTAAGTTAAGCAATGTAGAAAAACAACTCATAGCCTCTTAGGCAACTCAAAATGCAAACATAATACTGCAAAAGCAAACTTCATTAAAATTAAATTAGAGATAACATCATAAGCAAAAGATATTAATCAGGGAACAAAACATCTAGCAAATACTCTAAGACTATTCAAAGACTAGAAAAGAAAAAGGCATAAGACACTAGAAATAAGCTAAATCACATTGGACAAAAAGGATAGCTTTGGTTTGGTTTATCATGGATTGGAAGGACCAGGTTCTTGAGATTTGCTCTGAAGCAAAACATCTATTTGAGCATCCCCTCATTAGTATTCTTAGCCTTAGCTGCCTTTCATGTTTTTGCAACAGCCAAATCATCCCTTCTTCCTCTTTTACTCTGAATGGATGGTTTATGAAAAAATTATAGGAAAAAGACCATCTGCAGTTTTCTTCTTCTCATTCTCCGTCTGTCACTTGATGAATGGAGTCCCTCGGGTCATGAAGAATAATGTTCTTTGGAATGACTTCATCGTGGATTGTGCACTAATTACAATGTGCTCTTCTTCTAACACAGCGGTTGCTGTGATATTCCTCTTGTTATGCGGGGTTAGGACACTTGGCCTTTTCAGCTGTCAGGAGGCTTCTCTGCCAGAATTTTTCTTTTGCTCAGGTTGCCTCTTTGATGGAGTAGGGTTGAAGCCTACTTTTCTGACTCCGTTCCATGGCAGGCAAGAGGACATAGCTCCGAGCTATGGGTGGATTAGCGAGTCACCAAGCTTTAACTCTTCTCATGTTTCGGGGTTATCTCTTGGTCCGGCTGATTCGACCGTATTGCTGCTTTAACGCCTCATCGGCCGCTTGCTGTGGGATACCCAAGGGAAGATTGCACATTGTTTCAGCCGTGCATATCTTGAGGAGCTTATTATTTTTAGCCTTCCCTTTCCATTTTTTGAAAATTGTTATGAACAATTTTGTATTCAGGAATAATTAATTGTATATTATGAGCCTGCAGGCTGTTTGTTATTAATGAAACTAATGTCCATTAATGCTTTTTTGCATACTTGTGTAGTTTAAGCAACATGTTTTGTGTGTCTTTCTGGGCTAATGTCTCTAAAAGACGGGCGTGCGCACTGAAGGACGCTTTATTTGCGTCAGTAGTTGACGGCTTATATTGCGCCTGTGATAGATAGCTGTCTTGCACCCACAATGTGACCGGGTAATTTTTGGGGTTCAACAGGAGAAAGTGAACCATCTTAAAAAATATTTCCACAACAACACAGATACTATCATGACCACCTCTTGACCGTTGCAACCCAATCACAAAATCCATCGATATATCAATCCACGGGCTAGTAAGAACAGGTAAATATGGGTACAAAGCATGGGGGCTAGATCTCTCCACTTCATAACGAGATAGCCATCATGCCATTGGTACTCATCCACTGGCTGCCCACTCACAAAAGCATCACAAATTCCCTTAAGCTTAGGGTCATGCTCATACATAGATTTAATGCTCTCAAAATCCATAAGCCTAGAAGCTAGACTAGTAGCTAAAGAAAACTTCCAAGATAATTCATCAACCACTACGTTTTTCCTTTCCCTTCTCATAATGGATCACATAAGGGAAACTCTCTATGATCTACCCACTTAATATGTGTCTTATTCAGCTTCTCTTGGCTCCTAATGTGTTTCAAGGACTCTTAGTAACTCCTAATAAAAACTCTCTAGGCCATAAGTAATATTGCAAATAGGCTAATGCTCACTAAGGCATACAACTCTTTATCATAACTGGAGTAATTCAAGGCTGCACCCTTATATTTCTCACTAAAATAAGCTATAGGCTTCCCATCTGGCATTCACACTCCACCTATCCCGACCCTCGATACATCACACTCAACCTCAAAGGCTTTACTTAGTAGGGGTAGTTGCAATAGTGGGGCAAATCTAAGTCTATGCTTCAACAATTGGAAAGCTCTCTCTTGAGACTCTCCCCACACAAACATTTGGTCCTTCTTAACTAATTCAGTAAAGGGTGATGCCTTGGTGCTAAACTCGCTAACAGACTTCTTATAAAAGCTAGTCAACCCATGAAAGCTCATAACATGAGACACACTAGTAGGGGTAGGTCAATCTCTATTAGCTTCTACTTTAGACTCATATACTTCAACACCATTAGCATTCACAACAAAACTAAGAAGCAATGCGCTCAACATAAAGGCACATTTTTTCAAGTAAGCGTACAACATTTTAGCCCTCAAAACTTCATGTACTTACCTCAAGTGTTCTACTTGCTCATCCATAGATTTACTATAAACAAGTATGTCGTAAAAATAAACAACAACAAACTTATTTAAAGACGCATTCCAAACATGATTCATCAACTTCATGAATGTACTAGGTGCATTAGAGAGTCCAAAAGGCATCGTTAACTATTCATAGAGACCAAACTTGGTCTTGAATGCGGTTTTCCATTCATCACCTGGTTTTATTCGAATTTGATGGTAGCGGACTACAGATAAATATTAGAGAAGTAACATGAACCACTTAACTCATCAAGCATGTCATCTAACCTATAGATAGGATGATGATACTTTACCATGATCTTGTTGACTACCCTGCCACCAACACGCATCCTTTATGTCCCGTCCTTCTTTGGAACACGAATAACAGGGACGACACACGGGCTTAAGCTCTCAAAAACCAGCCCCTTGCTTAATAGCTCATCAAGTTGCCTTTGTTGTTCTTTGGGTTCTTTCGGGTTACACCTATAGGCTAGTTTGTTTTCCTACTAGGCATCTCCTTGGGAAACATGACCTCAAAATCCTGCAAAACACTTTTAAATACACTAGGCAACGAGTTAGTGATGCGCAATGGCTGAAAATTGTAGCCAGAAGGGTGCGGTGTGGACTTGTACAAAATACAAGTCCATACCTTTACATACTAGAGTATATCAAACAATATCCCCCAATTTCAGTCCTTTCAAACAGTACAGCCACTCTACTTGTCTAGTAGGCTTGTCCTAGAGATAGGACAGCCCCCTATGGGCCAGGCCAGATTGGGTTATTGGGCTTGGGCTTACTAAAGTCCAGCCCAATATCCTTTTTATACAAAAAAAACATGTCTAATGTACCAATTCTAACACTAAAAATCAGCCCAGAATTGAACAAAAATTAACTATTGTGCCAAATCAGATCCTTAGTTGATTTGCAGCACAACACTAAAATTTTACTCCTGAAAACAAACCATGTGTAGTAGAACTCAATTGAGTTCGAAGGTGGTACAAATGACCATTTGGAACTCACAAATCCCAACTAGGAGTTCAACTGCTAACTCCTTAAAGGATTTCCTGAAAATCCTGTGCAAATACACACTGTCACTAGCACCTGCTCAAACAAAAAATCAAACTTGATATCAAACATATAATACCAAATCCAAACTAAAACTCTCTATGCTGTCAAGTACTCACTCACATACATATTACCACAATTTCTATGATATGACACAACTCGACATGACTACATGAAGTATAAACAATACTTACACTAAACTAAAAAGTAGCACAAATACACAAGAGTGAAGAGAGGTAGGCTCTACACATTTGTGCTTACTCTTATGCTTACAAGTGATAGCAAATTCAAACGACTTTCAGGGACAACCATACACCATAGGCAACTGCATACTTAAAGCAATCTATGTCTACATAAAATGTCATCAAAGCAATACCTATAGATGGAAGATGGTAACAAGAAATTTCTTAATACTCACTTCATGTACGTCTAATTTTACTTGCATGGTAAACAGAAAATGGACAACTCAATAGTGGTTTACAACATGTTAAAACTAAAGCTAAACAATGTCAACAAACTAAAAGAGGCTTGCTCGGGTAGTTATTTGCCTAGGTTTTCATTGTTCTTTGCCTCCGGGCTTCTTGGTTAGTGTTTCTAGGGTAATTGGCCTACTCCATTGACACTAACTAATGAGCGTATTAGGACACTCGTGCGTAGAGGTGATTAGAATTCAAAGAAGAGTCGTAGAACTCTTTTTGGCCTCAAGTGCACACTTAAAATTAGCCGTCTGTACATCAAATCTCATTAACTCCATTCCGAACTTTTACTTGGACATACTAGTTGTGATCACCTTGGTTCCCAAATGGTAAGGCGTCGCCTTTGAGTATTCATATATCGAGTGATACACATGAGGGAGTGACTTTTGGGAGGTTTGTCTTTTGGTGTTGCAACTATGTCGGATGAAGATTGTAGAGGTATGACTCGTGTGGAGATGAGGGAGACTATGGTTCCTACGATCGTGATGATGGGTATTGCTATGATGATTTGGGGAGCTATGGCTCGTATGGTGATGAAGCGGGTTACTATGATGAACATGATATGCAAGAAGACTATGAAGTTCATGAAGATGAATGTGAAGATTTTTATGCTTCTAGTCAAGAAATTGAAGATAGTGACACTTCAAGGTATATTGATCCTACTTACTCTTCTTGTGACGATTATGGAAATGTTGGTAGTGACATAGAGGGAATTGATGATGAAATTGATTATACACATTATTTATTTGCATCTTCTCTTGGTGTTGCTAGTGGTGTATAAGGGGGCAGTAGAGGTCCTTTCATTAGTATGGGAGGAGGTGGTGGTTGTTCCATGGGAAAGAAGAAGCTTGCATCTTCTAGGTACTCTAAGCGACCTAATGCTTCTAATTCCCATGTGGAGGTTGGTTTGAGAGATGGTGTTGCTTTTACTACAAATGGGTTATATGGTTCTAATGCCGTGAGGGGCTTGGATGGTTGTAGTTGGAGTAGTACTATGCGCTATGGAACTAAGGCGAGAGGCACTTATGGGTTCCATGGCAAGGGTCCTTGCTCAACTTCCAACAACATTTCTAATGTTGGAAGAGTGACGGGAAGTGGAAGTTACCCCAACAATCTTGCTGGGCGAGGAGGAATAAGGGAGACCGAAGTTGTCGGTGTTGAAACTTATGAGCGTTCATGATCTCGCTTGGATGCCAATCTACAAAAATTGGGTAGGAGAAGGTTCGTTGTTGAGGTAAATGGTATTAGAGGATACTTGCTCATGATTGATGATACCGATGCCAATTGCATTAGCACCTCATTGGTTGATAGTCTAAGGATACCATGCCGTGAGCTAGAGAGTCCCTATGAGAATGAGGGAGTGTGAGTTTCCATGGAAGCTCAAGTACTTCTATCTCATAGGAATTAGAGATGTTATGTGTGGTGTGATGTGTATCCAATGCAACATGTTGATATTTGGCTAGGTAAGCCATGGTTGCAAGACAAGAGTGTGCGCTATAGTGCTATGAAGGATGCGTATCTTGTGGGCATAGGGCAAAGAGTCTATGACTTTGTACCTTATCGGGCGAGAGGCCAATTGCCTACTAGTGCACCTTCTTTGGCTATGCAAAGGAGCAAGGAGCGAGCACCTAATTCCATTGGTGAAAATGTGCAGTCGAGGGGTCCTACAATTGCAAGAAGTGGTAGGACTAGTGCAAATGAAAGGTTGACAATAGTCAACAAGGTGAACCCGAAATCACAAGTTTCAAAGCCAAGTGGTTCACCAACGAAGAAGAAGGAGACATCAGGTGATGAGTCTCCATGTCCTAGATTCCGGATTGATGTTAAAAGTCCACTTACTCCGGCTATGGGTATTCTTGGGCCTCGTCCTAACTCACCCGAATTTGAGAGACTAAAGATAGAGAGGAGTAAGGGAGTGACCGATGACATTCCTCGAATGGAAAAAGGAGAGGATGTGATGAGTGATGTGAGTGGGATGTCACCACCCAAATCTACACCCGACCTTGGAAAAAAATGAGGGAAAAGAAAGAGGGAAAAAGAATCATTGAGAGTGAGGACACCCCTTATTCTAACCTTAACCCTTTATCTTTTTATTCTATTTGTTTTAATTCTTGTGTAGGGATTCTTGGAGGCAAAATAATGGAGCCTCAACCATGTTCCAAGATGGAAAGACAAGGTGAAAGTGAATCCAAATGTGAGCTACAAGGTGGAGAAACTATTCATGACACTTCAAATGCATTGAGTGAGCAAGATGGCCACTCAAAGGTATGTGTTAGTTCTTCATCCATTGAGCATGTTACTTCCTTGTCTTGAGATATTGTGGGTGAAAAATTTACGCTAGTTGATGATTTATATGAATACAATGTGCTTGCAACTAGGGTAGAGCCGGTTGGTCAACTTGTGTGTGAATGTGAACCACTAGTTTAGAGGGTTGAAAAGCCACATCATGATGTTAGCTCGGTTTTCATTGAACCTCTCTTTAGTGAAGATGTTGTAGTTGACCTTGTATGTGAACCTTGTTATGACACCCCACCCATATTTGATAAAGGAGAAGATGAATTGCATGATTATCCTATTCTTCCCTTTGATTGTTTAATTGGTAGTGGTGGTCTCTTGTGTCGTAATGAGGAGGGTCGTGACCTTGAGGAGTCCGAATTGCATGAATTAGACAAGATTGCCTATAATGACTCCTCGAGTGAGAGTGAAGAACCTAGTCTTGATGATATGCTTTTGTTTGACCATGAAATTGAGGTGCATGCTATTACATTATCATTCTTTGAAGACAATTTCATGTGTGATAGTAAATTGTATCGGACTAGGGTTGGTAGTAAAATAGAACCTCCATGGTTTGAAAAGTTAGACACTATGGAGGATCCATTGTTTGGAACTCCAAGTGAGATGAGTGGTCTTGATATTAGTTGTGTTGAACAATCTTCTAGTAGTCCTAACCTTCATTGATTGGACTATAATGACGAAGAGCCTATTTTGGAGACCTTCCTTTGGAGTTTTCCTAGTGAGGAAGATTGTCTTGAAGGTGGATTTGGAGGTGAGGAAGTCATTCTTGATGTGTGTAAGAGTGCTTCCAAGAAGGGGAGTCGAGTATTTGATGTTAGTTGTCGCTTTTTGCGTACTCCATTCCATATGTCGACCACACCTTGAGTCTTGAGCATGCCAAAGCGAATGTGTCACATTGTAACAATGTTGGTTTGAAGGCTTGGTATATTGGTCATGAGCTTAGGGGTCATAGGGGAATTGATTGCTACATCTTGTATGTCCCATATCCTAGTGATTCCTTTGCTTGTTCTTGTATTGGATGCACTTTCTTGTCGAGTCAAGTACGTGTCGTCTCCTTGGGAGACATGAGCGTTTTAATTATTATTGATGCTTGGCTCTATCATAAGAGTGTGTTTTCCCACACTTTTGAGCACTAGCCTACTCTTGTAGTAGGAAGTTTTTTGTTTATGTTGTCTTTAGTTTCGAGGACGAAATCCTTTCAAGAAGGGGAGGATGATACGGGGCAAATCGAGCAAAGACACCAACCATCAAGAGCCAAGCAACAAGGGTGCGAGGACGCAAGGGCAAGAGCTTCAAGAGCTTCGGAGCCGAGTTAAAGAGATCCAAAATGCTCACCCATACTTGGGTTGGAAGAGCTTTGAAGATGGATGCTTTGGAGATGACTTGAAGACCATACACTTGAGCACATGCATTGCTTCAGCATCAGGCGGACCACCCAAGCTACAAGGTGGACCGCCCGAAATGAAGACAGCTCTCTGGACTTTTGTGGAGGCGGACCGCCCCACTGTCTAGGCGGACCGCCTACTGGCCAGGCCGAGCGCCTCACTGTCTAGGCGGAGCGCCTATTCCTGCTATGTTCTAGACGAGATTTTTGGCTCTTTTTTCTATTTTAGCCCTACGGGGCCTTTATTTGTTTTAACCCTCTTGTGGGCTTTTAGACATTTCACACACATGTAAGGGAGACTATAAATACCTCCCTTAGGTAATTTTGTTGATTAGCTAGACATTGTTGAATCTCATAGAGAGAAGAATTGGAAAAGAGGCTTTGCCTTCTTTGTTGAAGCCCGAGGCTTCATGTATCTAGTTAACTTGGAACCCATGGGGATCGTCCTAGTATGATCCTTTGATTGGTTTGAGTCTCTTTTCCCCCTTGAATCAACTAACGTATGTGAGTTTGATTCTTTCTTTCTTCTCATTTCTTGTCTTCCCAATCTACATTTCTTGTATCTTGTGTGTTTATTGCTTCTGCTCGTTTAGATTGTTGCTTCCGCTAGTATTCCCCTCATATATATATATATATATATATATATATATATATATATTAAAAAAAAGGTACTCCCATGAACTACGCCTGAAATGTTGCTTCTTTTTATCTGATTCACCTTTGTGTGATACGTAGGCATCCCATTTTCATTGTAAATACCATGTTGTATAGTTTTTTTTTTACATAACTTTCTTGATTTTTCTTTCCCATAGTTCTTTTCCAAGGAAGCAATTTTTGTGAGCCGGACATTCTTAGGATTTAATTAGTAGTATAGTAGTAGTTGTGGATTTTTGGTCCTTGGCCAATTTTTGGCATGTTTGGTTTCACCATTATTTAATCCTTGTCATGTGAGCTTGTTTTGAAAAATTGATAGAAAAATTTAGTTGGTGAATTTTGCTATAATCTTTAAGTTTAACTTTTGACTCTTATGTCACTAATTAGCTGTCATTAGGCTATGAGTAAACTTTGGATGCTTAATTGCCTTTGATGGGGACTTGAATATACTCGTCTTCCTTGCTTTACTTGTGCCATGTGTGGTGAGGTTTTGGTGTGTTCATGTGTGTACTTCTTGATTTAGAACTTTCCCTAAGTGTGCTTCGAGACGAAATCCTAGGTGATGCTTGACTTGAAAAATAATTTTAGGCTTTCCTTGGCCCGCTAGTAACCTAAAAAGCCTACCCTTGCATTATAACCTTAGTCAACCCCTTTGAGCTTAATATCCTTTCTTTTGGAAACTACATTATTAACCCGGACCAATTCTAAGTACTTAAAGCATTAATCCTCTTTTTAGCCCTACCTCTTTGAGTGCATTGAAAGACATGCAACTTAGGCAAAAGCTTAAGTTTGGGTGTGGCACGAGTTATGGTTAAAGTGTGGAAGTCAATGCAAATCAAAAGAAAGAAAAGAGCAACAAAAGTAAGTTGAAAAGAAAATCTTAAAAAAAGGATAAAAAGAAAAGAAAGAGAAAAGAAACAAAAAGAAGTAAGTGAACGAAAAGAAAGAAAAAGAAGAAAAATAGAATTGATGAATAAAGAGGGAAAGACTAGTGTAATATCCTCAATTTAGCAAGGTGTAAGTGCAAGTGCAAGGAAAATGAAGTGTGCTTTAAATTTTTGTACGGTGTAGTGCTCAAGGAGGCGTGTAGTCATTATTTTCCCAAATTTTACTCTACCTTTGATCAAAAGCCAACATTACAACCCTAACTAAGTCCTAATTGATTTTGGATCAAGCATTCCTACACTAGTGGAGAGGTACACGAAGGGCAAGCTTATGGATCTGCAGTGTGCATGGTGAACTTCTTTTGAGAGAGTGAGTAAATTCTTCCTATCATTAAACTCATTTGTGTTGTTATTGCATTTTTGTGGTTGGAATATTCTTTTGAGTGGTGAGGGCACTTGTGAAGTTGAGTTGAAGATTTGTATTTCACTTCCCAATTGAGGTGAGCAAGCAAAGAGGTGAACTCTCGTGACGAAGAGGCAAACTTTGAAAGTTTTGTATCATGGCATGTTTTCCTTCTTTTGTTGTTGATCTTTGCAACTGGTGTTCACATGACTTGGCTTAATTGTTGGCACCAACCAATGTTATTAGTTGTTGAACTTTAAACGAGTTTTGGCTTATTGTGGCCTTTATGAAAAATGCATGAATAGATGAATTGCAACTTAGTTCTATTGAAGTGTGCTTTGCTTGAGGAAAAGCAATATTTTAAGTTTGGGGGGGTGATGTATGGGAAAAATGCCACACATTACCTTCTATTTACTTGAGCTTTTGTTGTGTATTATTGATTAAATACACGCATTTATCATGTTTTAGTTGCATATTGCAGGATATTGGAGTTGCTGTGATGAATAGATGAAAACAAGTCAAAACAAGCCAAATTGAGAAGTTTTTGTTTCTGGACTGGACAACTGCTTAACGCGATCGCGCAGGTTCAGACGCGATCACGCAAAAGGAAAAGACAAGCTAGCGCGAAGGCGCCAAGAGGACGCGATCGCGTAGCTCTAAAAAGATATTCAGTGCGATAGTCCCTAGTTACACGTGATCGTGAAGACTAGGAAAAGGTGTTCAGCGCGATAGCGCCCGATGTTGCGCGATCGTGCAAGAGCGCGTCCAGACTGCGCTGGACAGTTTTGGAATTTCACACCAGCTGAATTGGGAACATATAAATAAGCCCTTGAATGACCTAGGGCACATCTTTTGGCTAATTTTCCAATCTTGGGAGCAAAGATTCATCAACCACACACCTAGAGAGTGAAGATTTGGCGCAACCCATTGAGAATTGCTTGATCCTTTGTACTCCTTTCTTTATTTTCTTTATTTATGTTGCATATATTTGGTGTGGTTGATGTTATTGAAGACTTAATTTTGTGAATATATTTCATGACTATTTGTATTGTTAATTGGTATGATTTTGGACATGGATATATCAATGATTCATGACTAGGATTTTATATATGTGAGTTTTGATTATCTAGCCTCTATTGCATTGGTTGCTTAACTTTAATGCTCATGACACTAAAGTTACATGTCTATTTTGCTAATTAAAGTCTCGGGAGAGATTAGTTAGCATAGAATAATGAAGCTAGCGAGGATTTGGGTTGATAGGCTATTTCATAGACTAACTCATTTAAAAAAAGTTACGCTTGGAAGAGGTCTTCTTTCCTCGGGTAATGGGTAGTGCTTTATACGCTCAACTATGGCTTTGACGAGCGCCGTTGAGGCAAAACCCTTCTAGGCCGGAAGGATTCTAGGGATTACATTAGAATGACTCGGCCATAACATATAAACCCCGTGCAATGATTGCATCCTAGGCTCAAAACTTGTCTTCCTTGGTTGTAAGAAAGCCATTGATCACCTTTACTTGCTTTCGTAGTGTAGTTTGTAGTTGTTAATATCGTTTCATCACCTTGTTATCCTAGTTTTGCTTAGTCAAATAGGTTTAGTTCTTCCACTACTTTGACTGCATCACTTTGTTCCTTGTGGATTCGACCCCGACTCCTAGTTGGGTAAATTATATTGTGACGACCGTTCATATCTCAATTCGAGGTGTGTGTTGAGCGTTGTCAAGAAGGGTAAGGACTGACGACAAAATGGTCAAAGAGTCATAATTGCTGGGGATATGAAACGATTCAGATCAGTCATTAGCATTCTTTTGAAAGGTGAATGGAAATGATATCAGTCAATCAGAAGGAGGCACGCAAGTTCTCAAAGAGATCAATATCATTCTTGGTCAAAGAGATTGCGAGTCTCAAAGAGTCAGTGAGATATCTTTTCACATCCTCGCTGCTTTCACTTCCTAAATGTTTGCGTCAGCACTGAGCAAGTGGTGGGGCTGACTGTGTGGATAAAAATACTCCACCTATTGTTATGGGGATGCGAGCCCAGCAGGCGAGTCCAGGCTTATCCTACAAGTCACCGGGCACTGAGGATATACGTCCGCTCCTAGAGCCAACGACTGTTTAGGCGGTTTGGTCATAGCCGCCGCCTAGGGTTTACAGTCTCCTAGTTAGGGTTTAGTATACCACTGCTTTGAGTTGTACGCCCATGGCCCTATTAGTATTTGTATTTTACCTTTTTTAAGACTAGGTATCACTAATATAAATACCGATCTTTACATTGTATTATACACAACACACGATTCGCCACCAAACTCGGTTACTTTCAAGGAATAAGAATTGCTTTGCTTTCTCTATTATTTCTTGCTTAATTACTGGTCTTTACTTTCTTCGCATTTATTTACTTTTTTCAATCGTAATTTACCGTATTGCTTATGACCTCATTCATAATTAATTATTTAACCTAGATGTACAAATTTAGGCATAAACAACTCCAATGAAGCCCTTTGGAATCGTCATTATGTTAAAAATACTCGAAATTTACTTTACCCATAATTTTTGCAGTTCAAACACGCTCATTTGGAAAGTTGGGGAGCATTGCACAAACCAAAGGGCATCTTTTGAAAAGCAAAAGTACCATATGGATAAGTGAAGGTGGTCTTGTCTTGATCATCCAGGGTGATAGTGATTTTATTGTATCTTGAATACCGGTCATGAAAACAATAGTAAGCCTTGCCCCCTAAGCAATCACACATTTAATAAATGATAGGCAATGGGAAGTGATCTTTCCGGGTGACTTGTTGACCTTTCGATAATCCATACATACTCTCCAACTTGTGGCAGTTATTGTAGAGATAGACTCCCTATTTTTATTCATAACAACACGGTCATCCCCTCTTTCTTGGAACACATTGCAAGGGGGAAACCCATTTGCTATCCGAAATAGGAATAATGACTCCGGTATCCAACCACTTTATCACCTCTTTCTTCACAACTTCTCGCATTGTTGTATCACTACTTTTTTCACAACTTCTTGCATTGCCAAATTTAACGATCTTTGTTGTTCAACAATTGTTTACAATCTTCCTCAAGAATAATTTTATGTATGCATTTACCTTAGGTTAATACCATGAATGTCTGTTGAAGTCCACCCAATGGCATAGATCCTTCTCTTTACCACATTTAAAAGTCTTTTTTATTGCACACTAGATAAATGTTAAGGGATGATGATTGGTTAAGTAGAGTCCGTTCCAAGGAAAGAATATCTCAAATGAGAAGGCAAACCTTCAATTCTAACAACGAAAGTTCTTATAGAGGGTTTTGTGTGAGGTGTTTGTTGATTGTAAAGATCAAATGAGAGCTTTTTTGGGGGCATAAAGACGAGTGTCCAATCCTTCTAAAGCAAGAACACGTTCTTTCAAACTCTAATCATCATCAATGCCTATGTTCATAACACTTCCTTTCTCAACCAATGCATCCATCACAACATCCACATAATAACATGTATCATCCTTCATTGGTTGTTTCAAAGACTGCACACATGAAAGACCACATTCTCACCATTGAACCAAAAGGGTAATTCACTCCTCTCTATATCACACAAAGCTATCCTGGTGGCCAAGAAAGTTCAGTCGAGAATAATACCACTTCATAGTCCACGGCACAATCTAATATCATGTCATCTTCCAGGAAAAAATAAACAATCATCTTTTAAAAGAGCATCATCCACATCTCCTATTGGCCTCTTCATCATGAGATCCGTCATTTGCAAATTCATAGATGTAGGCCTTTGCTCTATAGCCCCAATGTCTTGCATACAGCATATGGAATCAAATTGATAATAGCTCCAATATCATATATAGCTCTTTTTAATATTCTTCCTCCAACAGCACAAGGAATTGTTAAAGCCCCTAGATCCTTCATGTTTTCTACCATGGGTATAGAGACAATGGCACTTCATTGGTGAGTGAACTTTATCGTTTCAAAGTCTCCATATTTCTTTTTAGTCTCAAGATCCTTCATGAACTTAGCAACCTCCGACATTAGGCCCAAAGCATCCTCAAATGGAATATTGATAGATGTTATAGCTATCTTTTCCCAAACATTCTTAGCATGAGAAGCTTGCCATAGCTTGGAATTTCTTTGTAGGGAAAAAAAGGATTTGAATGGACGGAGCACTGTCAGCAAGCACTTTGGAGTAGTTATCTAACCCTACACAGCTGTCCAAACCGTGTGACGGGTAGTAGATCTTGTTATATTTAGAAATTTCGGAGGTGGCAATAAGTGTCGTGCTTTCATGGGAGGAGAAATAAGTCTAGTCTCCCATTTATTACATTAGCAAATCTTTGCAAGAGGCTGAAACTCGATAAAAGCAGCCAGAGAAACTGGCTTTAGCTCTAATTATAGCCGCATGCAAGTTACGGCCATATTTTCAAAGCCATACTATGGTGGTTGTAACATCATTCCCACTAAGGAAAATTTTGCATAAGCTAAAATTATCATGGCGTCTGGCCAAATAGTCAGTTGAACAAAGCAAACATGATATATTTTACTACCCGCGCGACGCCATAATGCCTGAGGTCTTGGTAGATTGCATTGCGGACTTCAGTACCAACATACTCCCCAAGGTCAAAGGTGAATTGAAATTTATGGATGGTGCGACATTGGGGGCTTGGATGATCTTTACAGATGGAGCGTCGAAAATCAAAGAATCCAGGCTTTGGCTCGTTTTAGTCACCCCGGAGAAAAAGTAATCCTAAAAGAGATCAGATGCCCGTTGATCACGAACAATGAAGCAGAATACAAGGTCATAATTCATGGCCCGAGCTAGCTTATGAGCTTGGTGTGAGAAAAGTGTTCCTCAAGAGTGATTCTTAGCTAGTCATTAGCCAAGTGAGGGGGACATTTTCTTTAAAAGATATATGAATGTAGGGGGTATTTGGAGATAATGGACTAACTTCTAAAGAGGTTCCAAGAGTGGGAAATTACACAACTCTCGAGGGAGAAAAATACTGAAGTGAACGCTCTAGCTAGTTTGGCTGCAATGGCAAACAATTATACAATCGATGCACACTGTTTTGGGACGTCAAGAGCTTAAAATATTGGGCTTCGTTTGGGATTGGCGTAACTCATTGGTGGAGTATCCGGGAAAAGGGATGCTTCCCGAGGATAAGAAAGCAAGTAGGAAGTTGAGAAGGCAGGAGCCCCGCTATTGCCTTCTCAGCGAAGAATTCTATTGACGAATGTTCAGTGGACCACTAGCCAAATGTTTTGGCCTATCTCAAACTGATATTCTGATGAGGGAAGTCCATGAGAGGCACTACGGGAACTATTTGGGAGGAAGATCTCTGGCTCGTAAGCTGATAAAAGCAGGTTATTATTGCCCTAAATGGAAAGCGATGTAGAAACTTTGTCAAATGGCGGGATAAGTGGTAGCAATATGCCCACGCGTTGCATCAATCGGTCGAGCAGCTACACACGGTAGTAGCCTCTTGGCCTTTCATGAAGTGGGAAATGAACATTGTAGGGTCGTTGCCCATTGCGCCCAGAGGTGTAAGGTTCTTGCTAGTTTTGACTGATTATTATACTGAGTGGGTAAAAACGACATCCTTTTCGCAAATAAAGGAGCCTGAAGTAATCAAGTTTATCTGGAGAAAAGTCTTGTGCAGGTTCAGGGTTCCCGCAGAAATCACTTGTGATAATGAGCCTCAGTTCATGGGATCAAATGTTGAAAAATTATTGAAAGAGTGGAGGATCAAGAGGATAACTTCAATGCCTATCATTTGGTGGAAACGTAAAGGGTGAGTCCTCAAATAAGACAATCATTGAGTGCCTTAAGAAGAGCCTCGAAGGTGCTAAAGTAAGATATCCAGAGAGTTGTCGGAAGTGCAATAGGTGTAATGAACGATAACAAAGACAACCACATGGGAAACTCCGTTCTCTTTGGTTTATGGCTCGGAAGCGATGACACCGATAGAGATCGGCAAACCCATCTTACGTGGGATGCGCGACATAGAGCACTCTAATAACGATACTATGGTTGTTAGACTTGATTTGTTGGATGAGCGACATGGCCTTGCAGCCGTACATTTGGCAGCATAAAACAACAAATAGAGCAATATTATAACAAGAGAGCGACTCGTAATCAGAAAAGGGTTCCAAAATACAAGGTAGGCAAATGGAGAAGCTAGCCTTGAGCTGGGAAGGACCCTACAGAATCAAAACGGTAGCGGACAAATGAGCCTACGTGCTCGAAGACATGGAAGGCGTTCTAGTTCGAGCAATTGGAATTGGAACGCAGCGTGGCTCAAAAAGTACTACCTCTAAGCCTTAGAGCTGACGCATCCAATTCATTTTTTAATAGATTTATATGTTGGGGGAAGTGGCCAGACAGCTAGTAGTTTCAGACATGTTATCCTTTACCTCATGCTTTTAAAGAATTTGTATATTCATTATTGCTTTTAGACCAAGCGTCCCCATATTAATAAAACTACTATTTCTGCTTTTGTCAGTTTTAGTATATTGAACTAGTCAATTTAGTTAGTTATCATTCTGACTCTCCTCTAAGTAACCCCCCAATGTAAACTTTAACACCCAAGTGAAAAATAGATGCTTTTTTACACGAGTATCGAAATACTCACGCACTCAAGTGGACAAACAAAGAAACTCTCAATGGGAACATGCTTATTTCAGTAAAAGTTTGAATAAAAACTTGAGGATAAGCCCAAAATTGCTAAGGAAAAGACATAAATATAAATGAACTCAAAAGTATCAAATAAAAGATTGTTTATTTCATAAAATAAAACCCTGCAAACAATAGATTTCAAAGGGGGGAATCGGGCACAAGGACTACTACAAGGAATGATGAGGCTAGGATAGGCCGATAGAGCAATCAAAGTTGGGAGAGCTGAGCTCGAGGCTAGGAGATCAGCACATGCGCCCGTCATTTAGGAAGGAGTCTTTTTCATATCAAATGAGTTGACCTTCATTCCAAGATAGTGTCGTCGGGCGTGATACCTTCCTTCTCGACTAGGTCTTTTGTAGGATGTAAATCATCACCTACCCAGTCAAGGTCCTCTTGTTAAACACCCACATCAACCTCATCAGCATTAGGCTCAAGCCCATGTCGCTTTTCCACTTGGTCCACCAAAGCATGCATGGCTTCGATCTCTACAACTAAGTCAAAGTCGGCAGTATCCCAGACTTTCTTCGGAGTAGCTAAGGTAGTTGTCATTATCGTCCAATCAAGCTCATTCTTATGCTTGTTCTCCAAGACTGGAATATGATCTCGAAGGTGGTCACGAGCTCTCCTAAGGAAGACTATATCATCCCTAAACTCATCACACTTGTCCTCAAAGGGTCATGGTCTTCCTTCAACTAGCCGCGCTCTCTCTCAAGCCGTTCATTGGCTAGCCAGAGCTCAGATGTTACTTGCACAATCTAGCTCATATTCTCTTCAATGTGAGCAATTTGTTGCGCCTAGCCCTTTAGTTGAGTTTTCATACAAGCGGTGGAAGCCCTAGCCATTGTCTCGGAAGCATCCTTCTCCTGAACAGATATTTCAAACTCACTAATCTGCTTGGTAGACTCAGCCCTCATCTCGTCTATGACGCATTTAAACCTTTGAATAATAGGTCTACTATTGGCGAGATCGAGCATTAGCAGCATCAAATTAAGCCTGCACTTGGGCTCTCTCCTAAGAACTCGTTGCATCTCTGTTGTCAACGGGCGCATGCTATAAACAGTGGCCTGCAGAATGTCATTTTTTTCACCGAGACCCTGCAACTCTTCCTCAAGGGCAAAGACATGAGACACAACTTCGATGTTGTAGGTACACCCTTATGCAAAAAGAAGATGCGTGCATAAGACTGCGTGACACAAGTAGCAACAAAAAGGTAGAAAAATGCAATATAGAAGGTTTACCGTTAACTTCTAACAGGCTATCTTGTTGATCAGCCCGTTAAGGCTATGTCGACCAAAGATTTTGTCCTCCTCCGGTCCCACTAGATCCTGAAGAACCACAAGGACATCAATAGGATCTTGAAGTACGTTGACCTTCTCGGGGATGGGGAAATGATTTCCCAAGCAGGGAAGCAAGGGGAAGCAGCTTCTTCCACGATAGTAGCATTCTCAGTCGAGGTTTCGCCCCTGGTGGCAGCAGAATTGCTGCCCTTGATCTCCTCCCTAGGCGGCACACGAACACGGGACTCGAGAAAGGAGAGGAAGGGTATCGTGGAGCCATCAGTAAAGTTGTTGCACTAATCACCATGGAAAGAGAAGGTAGACCTAAAAAAAGTAATGAAATACTCGAATAAGCAAAGCACAAATGAAGGGACGTGAAACGGCAACCAACCGGTAGTAGAAGCGAGGCCAGCAGGGGTGATGGTCTCAGTATTGTCTGTCTCTTTGTCCAGCTCATCATTGGACACGGAGCCAATAATAACACGGTCCGATTTCCTCGGAACGGAAGCGCCTGATAAAGTTTTAGCAGCAAAAGTTAAAGTCACCGCCACCACTGCGATGGAGACTTCAATAGTTGAAGTCGCCTTTGAAATTGCAACCTTTTATCCACCAAAACTCCCAAGGAGGCGACTAAAAGCCAGGCCTCGCGTCCGGTGGTTTCCTTTGCTAAGGGCGTGCGACAGGCAATATACGTAGAGGGGCCCCATCCTCCCTATTTGACCAAAGACCTGCAGGACGTCATGAATGTTAGACGAAGCAAAACGAATAAGGTAAATAAATGGGTTCAAGGAAGGAAATGGATGTGCCGTGATGGTTGCGCCGTAAGTTGCTTACGGAAGCCAAGTGATCACACCAAACTATGCCCTATAAAAGAGACTAAGCGGTCGCGGAAAATATAGCTCGGTACTTAAAATCCCGAGGTCAAATCCCACAAAGAACACTCGAATTCTAGTCGTTATTCTAACCAATTTATCTATCAATTAACTTTTAGGTGGTTTTATCTTAAGTTAGGTTTATAGTATCAACTAATTAACGATAAAATTAACAACTAAGTAAATTCCTAGTAGTAGGGAAAGGATTAAATCAACAGATGGAAACATAGGATTGGAAAAAGAGCAAAAAAGAACATAACCTCCGATACGATAAACAGAATAAAACCATATCGAGGTCCGGGAGTGCTTGGTCGCTGGGTTTCCTTTTCCCCAACCAATTCGGTTGTGTCAGCCCTGAGATTGGTCTAACATTTTGTTATGAGCTGGCTGGACAAAGATGGATTGAAGGTCAGATAGATTTGAGTTCAAGTGGCACAGCACCTTCGATCGACTTTCCAACTCCTATCTATGTATTAGAATAAACATCTAATGAATTCAACTTGATTCTTCCTATCGAACACTTGATCCAAATTTACAACTATCCACTTCCGTGTAATAATTATAACTTTCACTAACCAATTTTCCAATTCATTAATGAAGATATGAAATATTGCTAAGCGTTTAACCCTAACTCATGAATCTATAGATGCTCTCAAATTCTTTATGTTCACCTCTTTAAAAAAAGAACACATGAATCTCTTCTTAGACACATAAGAATAAAGGGGACAGTCAATTGAGGGCCCTCCCAAACAATAGAAAGTAAAACGTAAACCCTTCGATAGGAAGAACTAACAAGTTTTCATTCATTGATGCAACTATTCGTCATACATAAGTATTGGAGTGATTCAATCAACCCTAGAATGGGTAATTTAGCCACTCATGTTCATAACAATCATGTCAAGGCAATTCATGAATGAATATATTACAAAAAGGAATGAAGAATTTTAAAGAAACTCTTGTGTTCTTGAAGTCTCCACAGCTCTAGTCTCGTTTTGCTCCTTCCCATGTCAAAAGTTATGTTCTTGGACGTGTTTTAGGACTTTTATACCGTCCCCATAGACCCATACAAGGTGGGAATCAAAAATTAAAGTCAAAATTAAAACATCAGGATTTTGAAGCCTGTTGCGCCGTGCAACACATTGCGTAGCGCGGTGCGGTAGAGCAAAATATGTAGGTTTTCCAAAATTCCCATTCCTCTGAAACTCGACCCTATCACGTCGCGCAACGCAACGCCCAGTGCGGCGCTACAAGCACATTTTACTGCTCGTCCCTTTTTTATTATTTTTAATCCATGCCTTGGTTTCCGATCGAGCCTCGGGCTTATACTCAGACTTCAAAGCTCCATTTTTTCTCATTTCAGCTCCAGATCCATCAATTTTCTTCTAGTGCGCCCTACACGATTACAAACACGTAATAAGCTCAAGAACACTAAGATATCAACTCATTCAATGCACAAAGGTTACAAATATGATGCAAAACAAGACTCTAAACATGCGTTTCTCGCCGAATATAACCAAAGCTTAGAACTTACACACATAAGGGGGCGTATGAGTAATGATTCTCGTAATCCATTCCACTATATGGGCATGAGAGAAAGGGAGGACCATCAAACGGGTCACTATAAGGTGATCTAATGTTAGCAAAGAAATTGACACACAACAGACATAAATTAAGGAAAAAGAGGAATGCAAAAAAGAACTTACAGTCATCGCTGAACAGCTTCGGAAAAGGGTTAATGGCAAGCCTTATAAAAGCTGAAGTCCTTGAGATGACTTAATGATAGCACCAGCCACAGTTTTCATAGTCAGCGACGAGGGCCCTTTGCCCTCTGCAGGCAAATTTTATGATGCTCCGCAATACAAGTTGGGGGAGTAGAGATCGTGGACATAGAAGTTGAACAGAACCTTGCCTTGTTCGCCAGGAATTCAAATGTCAAGATGAGCTGTCACGCCTGAGGGCCCACTTGGGCTTAGCAGGTATTGTACCAATGACACATTTTCTATACAATGAGATGCACTGGTAGCCCAAATCCGATGGTTAAAGGGTAAGTGTACACGAAGGAAATCCCCTAGAAGACGATTCTCTTGTCTTCAGTAGGAGGGAGGACCTCGACGTCAAGGCCCGACTCCACTTGGCCATCAGGAAGGTTACGAGTCTCATCTTGGCCATCAGTATGTCTCTCCATCCTTAGAGTAATTTGTCACAAGGAAAACGTGGTGGTCTGGGTCGAAATCAACATCATAGAAGTTAGCAAGAGCAGACATTGAAGAAGAGAAAGCCTTGCGAAAGAGAAGGAGAAGGGAGAAAGATTTGCTGTTAACAAAGGTGTTTGCTGGAGAAATTAGGAAAGAAGACGATGAGAAAAAACAAAATAAGGATCGGGCTATTTACACACACACACACACACACACACAAGTGAGAAGACAAATGTGAAAAGGCGCAATAATGATAGTGTATATGAAAAGTTGTGCTAACGACAAGATAGAAAAGGGAAGTAATTGTTTATGCCTAAATTTGTATGTCTAGGTTAAACAATTAGTTATGAATGAGGTCACAAGCAATACCGTAAATTAGGATGGAAAAAGTAAGTAAATACGATGAAAGTAAACACAAGTAGTTAAGCAAGAAATAATAGAGAAAGCAAAGTAATTCTTTTTCCTTGAGAGTAGGTGACTTCGGTAGCAAATTGTGTCTTTTGTACAATACAATGTAAGGAGGGGTCTTTATAGTAGTGATACCTCCCTGGCCCCCAATATGTAAGCTAATTCTGGGGCTTAAATTATAGCTTCATATTCTGCTTCATTGTTCGTCATCTGGGAGCAGCTGACAGATTTCCTGAACTCCTTCTTCATCAGGGACTCGATCACTAAACGAAGCCTGGTCTCTTTTATATCCGAGGCAGCGTTGGTATGGATAACCCATTCCCCGAAGGTAACACCTTCTATTATTTTGCATTCCTCCTCAGCCTTTGGCATTTAGTCAGTGCTGAAGTTGGCGACAAAGTCTACTAGAACTTATGACTTGATGGCTATTCTTGGCTGATAAATGATATCATACTCGCCGAACTCAACAACCCACTTCTTCAACCTACCTGACAACTCAGGTATGTGTAGTATGGTCCGTAATGGAAAAGAGGAAACCACGACAATGGTGTGACTCTGAAAGAGTACGACCGCAGCTTCATTGCTGCCATAACTATGGCAAGTGCGAGCTTCTCTAGATGTTGACACCTTGTTTCTGCGTCTAGGAGAGACTTTCTGACATAATACACTGGTGACTGCACCCCCTTCTCTTCTCGTACCAGGACAGCGCTAACGGCGACTTCAGACAATGCTAGGTACATTAATAAAAGTTCTCCCTCGCATGGCTTGGTAAGCAACAAGGGATTTTCCAGATGCTGTTTTAGCTCTTTCAGCGCCTTGCTTCATTGCTCCGTGCACTCAAAGATTTTATTCTTTTTCAGGACATTGAAAAATTGATGACACTTCTCTAATGACCGCGAGATGAATCAGCTAAGTATTACGATTCGACCATTGAGCCTTTTAACTTCCACTTCAATCTTCAGGACTTCCGCTATTGCCTCGATTTCTTTGATCTTCACTGGATTCGCTTCTATGCCCCTGTAAGAAATAATGAACCCACGGAACATCCCGGAGGATACGCCAAAGGAACACTTCTTGGGGTTAAGCTTCATCCCAAACTTGTCCAGGATATCAAACGCTATCTCTAGCTAGCCAATGTGATCTTTAGCAAATTCTGACTTGACCAGCATGTCGTTGATGTAAACTTCAATGGTTTTGCAAATCTGCTCCTTGAACATCAGGTTCACTAATCTTTGATAAGTCGCTCCTGCGTTCTTCAGTCCGAAAGGCATCACTCTATAACAATAAGTCCTCTTATCCATGTTGAAAGAAGTCTATTCTTGATCATCTGGGTTCATGAGGATCTAATTGTATCTCGAGTATGCGTCTAAAAGCCTCAAGGTCTCATGCCCTGCCATTGAATCGATGAGTTGATCAATGTTAGAAAGTGGGAAGGAATCCTTTAGGCATGCTTATTTAGATCTATGAAGTCGATGCACATCCTCCACTTACCATTCTTCTTGGGAACCACTACGATGTTTGATAGCCTGTTGGGGTATTAAAACTCATGAATGGAACCACTGTTGAGCAGTTTCTCGACTTCTTCATGAATCGCCTACCCATTCTCGCGGCCTATCGGTCGTTTCTTCTGCTTGATTGGCTTGAAGTTTGGATCGACATTTAGATTATGCATGATAATGCTAGTTGATATTCATGTCATGTCAGTGTGTGTCCAGGCGAAGGTGCCCGACCGAGCGTGCAGGAAGTTAGCGTACTCTTGTTTTGCTTCGGCAGAGAGCTTTGCCCTTACGTAGAATTTCTTGTCCAGAACTTTCTCGTCAAATATTACTGTCCAGAACTTTCTCAGTCGGCTGATCTTATTCCTCCGCTTTAGAGGGTATGATAGTTGGTTCGTAGGATCTAGTCACCTCAATGACCCCGTGTCCTAAGGGTACGCTAGTGACTAGATTTGGTCCACATAACCAAAACAGAGAACAAGGGAATACCGGACCATATCTGCTTTTGTGCCATGACAATATCACTTGAATTATGCGAGCCTACACATATTGTATTAGCTTGAATAAGCTTTGAAATTTTTACTGATGACGAAGGAACAGATCCAAGGACTTGTTCCTTTGGATCACTGCAGGTGAATAATTAATTTTGCAAAATCATATGAGATAAGAAAAGATTGCATAAGATTGGGATAAGGCTTGAAGATAAGCAACGAATTTAATTAGGACTCAAACACTTGAAGGGCTTTGGAGTTCTAAATTCTCAAGACTTCTCAGGTATTCAAGGCTATAAGATGAGAAGTGTTTCAGTTGCTGAAGACACGCACAAATACAGAGAGTTTAGAGCAGCAACATAGAAGTCATTCTAAATTGTATTTGAGCAGTCGTCTAGCTACAGGGAACAGAATTTATATTGTTCTCAGCCTTAGTTCATTTGTAATAGGATCTATCGAGTTGTACTAATTACTTTCATAGAGGTTCTGTAACAGTACACATCATTAGAGTCTTGCACTTGAAAAAACATCACTGATTGTAAAAGGGGTCACCATAGGATTAGAGTTAGTCCTAGGTTAGTAAGAAGGTTGTCTTGTAACCAAGTGAGTCTTTTAAATAGTGAAGTTGAAATCCTACTTGAGAGAGTAGGTCGTGGTTTTTTGATCCCTAGTTAACGGGGTTTTGCCACGCTAAAAACTGTGTTCATTTACCTACTTTTACTTATTCCGCAATTAATCAGTAAAGGAACACATATAGGGAACTTGTCCTTCAGTAGTGATGTGTCTTGGAATATATCAATTGGTATCAGAGCGGGTTATCCTTGAAGAAGCTAACACCTAGGATTAGAATGAGTACATCACAAGAAAATTGTGAGCGTCAGTCTATAGTCTGGGCACCTTTGTTCAATGAAAAATACTACTCATGTTGGAAAGAAAGGATGAGAGATCATCTTCAAGCTGAGGACTATCAGTTATGAGACATAGTCACTGAAGGTCCCATAATTCCAATGAAGAAAGATAATAAAGGGAATGATGTTCCAAAAACCAGAAAGGAGTGCACAGCTGAAGACTTGGGGCAATGGGGAAAGAATGCCAAAGCTAGAAAGTGGCTTGTGTGTGGACTTAGTCCTGATGAGTGCACTAGGATTCGAGGGTATACCACTGCCAAGGAAATTTGGGATGCTTTGCAGGTTGCTCATGAAAGAACAAGTCAAGCGAAGAGATGTAGAGGTACACTTCTTTTTACTGAATACGAAAGTTTTAAAATGAAAGAGGAGAATTAATTTCTGAAATGTACACTAGGTTTAATGCTATTTCATCTGAATTTATCTCCTTGGGAAGGGTTTTAACTGTTGAAGATAGAATTGCAAAAATATTAACTAGAGTTCTTACAGGCTCTTGATAAATTAAGGCTTGTGCCATTATTGAAAGTAAGGATCTTACCACACTTTCCTTAGATAAGCTTATAGGTAATCTAAAAACAGATGAACTAAGGAAAAAGGTTATGAACATAGGTGAACCAGTTAAAACTGAACCTAACTTAGCCTTAACTGCTGCTGATAAGTCTGTTGATGATAAGGAACTGGTTCTTATAGCTAAAAGTGTCCAAAGATACTTGAATAAAAAAAGGGGAGCTAGTGGACAGGGTAGGTCTTCTAACATGAAACAGGCTGGAGAATGCTTCAAATGTGGAAGTATGGAACACTACATCAGTAAATGTCTAGTGATGGAAGGAGATTAGAGAAAGAGATATGTTTAGGAAAGAAGAAAGGCTAAGGAATAGGTCCACAAGAAAAGTGGAATCCAAAGCTATAGTTGCTGGTTGGAAAGATAGTGAGGATGAACAATCAGATGATGATCTGGATGATGAGCTTGCTCTAATGGCTCTTGAAGATTCAGATAATGAAGAAGATGTTGAGGTATTTGTTTCTAAACTCAAAGAGGATGTGAAAAAAATTCCTAGGGAGAAATTAGTTAAAGTGTTTCACACTGTGCTAAATGAGTTTAAATCTCTGAGGGATAGTAAAGATCAATTGCATGATGAAATTGAAAGTTTAGAAACTGAATACAAAAAGGTTGTAATTAGAAATTATACTTTGAAAGGAAAAATGGCATGCTAAAGGAACAGGTCCTCACACTTGAATCAACTATTCAGGAACTACAAATTGATAAATTGGAAGACAAAATAGATGAAAATGGTAAGGGCATTTCTAATTCTCATCAGCTCGTTGCTGAAGAGAAATTGAAAGTTACAGTTGATGAACTGTATAATAAAGATGAACAGATAAGATCTTTGGTAGATGACTTAGTTAAAAAAAGAAGTTAAGCGAAACTGTAAAATAGAACAAGTCCTATGAAGCTTTAGAATGGTTACATGAAAATCATAGTAGTAATAGGAAGGGTATTGGGTTTACGAAATCTCAGTCACTGCCCAAATAGCATCCAAAGAGTAAGTATCTAACTCTTCCTGAGAATTGGTTATGCACATACTGTGGGAACACTGGTCACTTGAAAAGAAATTGCCAATCTCTTGCAAAAGTTGCACTACAAAACAAGTCCTATAAACTGTTCAAAACTCTGTGGCAAAGAAAACAGTTCACACAAAGAAAGAATTACCATTCTGGGCTAAGAAAGATCTGATTCATTCTTTTTCTCAAGGAAAAAAAACCAAACTAGTTTGGGTTCTTAAAATTAACCCCTAGTTTTCTTATGCAGACTAGAGTGAAGTAGAGGAACTACAAATAATACATGGATAGTGGTTGCTCAATGCATATGACAGGATATAAGGAACTGTTTCTTTCACTCTCAGCTTTTCAAGAAGGAAGTATTTCCTTCGGTAATGATAAGAAAAGGGAAATTGTTGGCATTGGAAAGGTAGGTAGTTCTGATTCACATAGCATAGATAATGTGTTTCTAGTAGATGGTTTGAAGCATTGCTTATTGACTATATCTCAATTGTGTGACAAAGGTAATAATGTTAATTTTTCATCTACGGGTTGCACTGTGACTAACCAAACTTCTGGAGAGATTATTTTGCAGGGAAATAGGCATGAAAATATCTACAAAGTAGATCTATTGATTCTAGCTGATGGCAGCAGAGGTGTATAAGTGCAATGTGAAATGATCCCCTCCTATGGCACAAAAGACTTGGTCATACTAGTCATTCACAATTGAACAAACTAGTTTCTAAGGACTTGGTGATAGGTCTTCCTAACAACAAGTTCAAGGAAGAAAGAGTTTTTAATGCTTGTGTTAGGGGGAAGCAGGTAAAGTCATCTTTTAAACCAAAGAAACAGGTCAGTTCTACCAAACCTTTGGAACTGGTCCATATGGATCTTTGTGGACCACTTAGAACTATGGGTCGTGGGGGTAAGAAATATGTTATGGTACTAGTTGATGATTATTCTAGATTTACTTTGATACGGGTCAAATCGAGCTTAAAACACTTACCATCAAGAGCCGGGAATGGAGGATGCAAAGGACGAGAGGTCAAGAGAATCGGGGAAGATTTGGGAGCGTTTTGAAGATCAAGGAGTTGGCTCCAGGCCCAAGCGCTCCGCCCAGGAACCTAGGCGCTCCGCCCAAGACATGAAGGAGCCAGGCGCTCCGCTCAACTTGGCTACTGACCAAAATGAGACATGGTCCAGACACTCCGCCTCCCTTCCAGGCGCTCTGCCTCCTAGACTAACATTTTGAGATTTTAGTCTAGTTATTTACTATTTTAGCCCTACGTGACTTATTATGTGTAATAAACTTGTAGGGAATTTTATGCTATTTCATTAGAAGAGTGGAATATCTATAAATGCAACACTTAGTCATTTTATTTCAGAAGCTTACTAGATTAAAGAATAGACATAGAAAGAGAGTCAAGGCATTCTTTGTTGAAACTTGAAGCTTCGAATTATCTCATTGATTGGAACCTATGGAGATTCATCACTAGTATGGATTCCTTGTATGGTTCAAGTTTCCTTTCCTCTCTCGAATATTCATTCATGGTTTGAATCATTTATCCATTCTTTTCTTCTTTTCTGTTCTTCCCCGTCCCTATTTTCTTGTTATCTTGTGATTACTTGCTTCCGCGTCTATTTTATTGCTTCCGCATATTTACCCTGGATCAGTTTGGTATTAGTGCAAGGCCCGGGATTTGTTCTTACAAACCCTCGATCCTTTTTCATCAATCTCACATCTTTACTTTATTGTTGTTTTTTTCTTGAGAAAAGAAAGTAAAAGAAATAAAAAAGTGAAAAGTTGAAAAATACAAAAAAAACAAAAAAAAATTGCTAGAGGTTCATGGATTTGATGACCCATTGATTGACTGATATCAGGGATTGTTCTATATCATTTACCCGTTGATTTGGTACCAATTTTACATGATTTGGAGTTGTGAATCGAAAAATCAAAAAATTGAGACCCAACTTGAATCCTTTGTTTAAACCGCTTTGATTCTTGATTGTGATCTTGTTATTAGGTGTTTGATGTTAAAAACCATTAGGGTTTGTTGGGATTAGTGAAATACAACTTTGGGTACCATTGATTTTTGAGAAACGGGGTGAAAAAGTTGAGATTTTGGGTGAAAAACCATCAAAACACGTTTTCAGAAAAGCTGGGAACAGGGCCCAGGTGGACCGCCCAAGCACTAGGCGGACCGCCCAGATGAGCTACTAGTTGACAAGCAGGCGGACCGCCCAAAATTCAGGCGGACCGCCCAGTCCACTGGCTGGTTTGGTTTGTTTCGTTTCGTACGTTTTTGTGTTTGTTTCGTTCCCGTACTTCTTGGTTAGTGTTTCTAAGGTATTTGTCATACTTTATTAACACTAATCTTTGAGATTTTAGGGTGTTGTGTGTCTTGAACTATTTACTTAAAGTCGTAGAACTTTCTTTGCTTCAAGTGCGCATTTAAATAGCTTCCGTACATTGAGTCACATCAACTCCACTCCGAGCCATTACTTGGGTGTACTAGTTGGTGATCTTACCATTGTGGTTCCTAAAGAGATTAGGGCATATTTGGTTGGGGGTTTGGGAGTGTGCACCCTAAAAAGAGTGTTGAGTTCCACCACCAAAGGTAAGGGAGAGCAAGTGAGGTTGTTTATACTAACCTTTGCGCTTTCTTAAAATGTCTTTTGTAGGTATAAGGAGCCATAAGGGAGGTTTGGATGGAAGTGAGAATGGTGAGAAAAGTGTAAATGAGAGTGAGTTAGTTCAAGTTTACCTTCAGGGCATTGACCAAGGTAGATGAAATGAGCACTCAATTCAACACTTAAGAGGATACTTGGGATGAAATTGAGATCGAGGGAAGGGATGGTACGAGTAGTTCTATGGGTTGTGTTACCGAGGAGGGTAGAGGAGATTTCTATCAAACTCCTATTTCAAGGAGCACCTATGGGTTCTATGATGAGATTCCTTCCTCGACTTTCAACCACATATCTAATGTTGGAAGAGTGACGGGAAGTGGAATCTATTCTTGTGGTGTTGCTAGTAGTGAAGAAAATAAGGAAGTACCCATCTCATGGTGGTACTATTAATGGAATGTGTAAAGGGCATTACGTAGATGATCTCTTAAGAAAAACAGAGGTGTCAATTCATAGTGAGCTTTAATGAGAATCATGTGTATGTACTTCAAGTGGATGAAGTTGAAGCAAGTTGGACTAATCCTCTTGTAGTGAGAAAGTTAGGGATACCTTGTGTTGATAGAGTGGTCCGGGTAGTTGTTTCGCAAAGGAACTTTGAAGAAGAAGTTGAGTGCAAAGTGGGTCCTTTAGAGGGATGTGATGTTATGTTGGGAAAGCCTTGGCTTCTCAATAGATACTTCAAGTTCACCCACATCTTTGGCAGTTATCAAGTTAAAGCACAAGGGAAGATGCAACTCCTCCTTCCTAGGAAAGAAGAAGTACAAGTGAGAAAGCCCACGAACATGAGAAATAGTGGGACACCATTGAGGAGAAGTCCAATGATTGAAGGAGTGCAATCAAGAAGTCCTACAAACACAAGAAATGGTGGGACTAGCGGTGCAAGCAAACTCGAGGGAAATGCTAAACACGAACGCGGAAGAAAACAACAAGAAAGTAAAAGATAAAAGCAAGACAAATCTTGCTTCGATTCAAAAGAGCAGTGACGAACCTGTCTCAAAGCTCGATTGAAGGGAAATCAAGATGCACCTATACTATGCAACAATCCTCAAGAAAGACCCGCTTCTTGCAAATTGAATGATCAAGAAGAAATTGTTCAAACGAATAACACCGGTTGACACAAGTTCTTTAAAAGCCCACGTCGGGGTTCGGCTCCATCAGAGACTCACAATAGCACTTGCTATGTTTTTCATATACTAAAAACTGGGTATCTTACAATGAAGTAAAATAGAGTATTTATAGGCTATGCTAAGGATAAAGTAGTAAATAGTCACAAGTGACTAATAAAAACAAGCCACACAGGACTGAGCTAAGTGTGTGTCCGGTACCCTTGACTTTGGTGCACGGTTGCTTGCTCGAACTCATTGTCCTCGGGCTCAAATCTGAAGATGACGCCTTGGGTTCTTGAGCCCGGCCACTCAGTTTCGGAGCAATTGCTTTCCTTCGGCCAGGATAAGTGAATGTGCACATCGTGCAGCAGCTTGGCTTGGCTTCATGTCATTGGTCTCCTCGGTGGATCGAACACTTGATCAGCACGTGTTCGGGCTGCATCATCCTCCCCTTCTTGAGAAGATTTCGTCCTCGAAATCGAGCCCTCCTCGTCCTCCGAAGTTTGACCTACAACACAAGGAACTAAGTCAGCAACATTAAAGGTGTTGGACACGTTATACTCACCAAGGAGGTCGATCACGTAAGCGTTGTTGTTGATCTTCGTCAACACTTGAAATGGACTGTCACGACCCAACTTAGGGCCGTGACGGATGACCAACACTAAGTGTCGATCATCACTAATCCTACTGATAATATGCTAACCATTATAACTGATAAACAGAATAAGCATAAACCTAGCTGATAAGGAGTATGCAATGCAAAAAGCTGACAAGGCTAACATAAGCTGACATACATAGCATACTGACTGCACCACACAGGGACATATCTACAGGCCTCTAAGAGTGATGAACTGAATATACAAAGGACGAGATAAGGCCCCGCCAAACCCAAGCTGGCTGATTGTACACATACCAAAAGATAAGTAACTCCGGGAGTAAGTGGAGTGACTCCAGTAGCTGATAGATGGCCTACTAACATAGTCCAAGCATTGATCTATCTGCACCTGCGCGGCATGAAACGCAGCGCCCCAGAAAAGGGCGTGAGTACGATATGTACCAAGTATGTAAGGCATGAGCATATAATATATCATAGCTGAATGAAACTGTAAGGCTGGAATATAAATATGTAAATATGAGCTGGAGCATAGCAATATAGCTAGAAATCTGAAGAACGTACTAAACATGATCTGAATATAAACTGAAGTCTAGCTGAATCTGGAACTGAAGACTGAGCTGAACTATACTGATAAATAACTGTAATATGACTGATAGCTGGTTACTAGAAACTGGAACTGATAACTGTCAACTGATACTGACGCTAAGAACTGGTGGCTGATAACTGAGAACTGATAACTGGTACCGAGCTAAAACTGAACTGTTATCTGAACTGGTACCTGTCTGGTGTTATGGGCTATATCCCCCCAAATCAGGTAACTGAACATCTGAACTAGTACCTGTCTGGCGTTATGGGCTGTATCCCCCCAAATTAGGTAACTGAAAACCGAAACTAGCCTCATGTATAATCATGCAGTGCATATTGTGGCTATATACGCATATATAACAAACCTGGTGGGTGTTATGGGCTATATCCCCCCCAGCCAGTAATATCTAGTCTCTCTGTTCAGAGTGTGTGAATGACACCCGGTCACACTAGGTGTTTCAACCCCCGCCTGAACCAGAGGGGCTGTATCCCCCAGACGGGTAGTATCACACGCGACCGGACTGTGTGTCCAATGTCCAGCCTCTATGGGGGACTCCAAATCACACATAACATGATCACAATATAAGCATAAGCATGTATGAGGCATAACACATGTGGCAACAATATATATGGACTCAAAGGAATGATAAGAAAACTCTGGATGGAATTGTAGACACAACCTGAAACTTAGAATTTGTCTCTCTCTTTGATTTTTATAAAAATTTCGGCAGAGTTTCCACTGAAACTGGATGATACGCAAAAACAGAACCAGCACTATACTATACACGGGAATGGATACCCGGATAAACTGATAACATAAACAAATTAACTGGATAACAAGATGAGAGTGGCGTAACAATTCCACGGATGTACAGAATTTCTAGACAGTACCAGCGTCCTGTATTGCATCATCGTTTTGAGGGTGCAGATAAAAGTTATAGACCTCATGGTCTTCATGAAAGTTGTAGATATATGTATTAGGATTCTGGAGATTCTTAAATCATCTTAATATCAATTTTTTATAAGGAGTTATGATCAATATACTAACAACTGTCCAAAGTTCAAAACAATTTTCCAGATTTTGAAACGTTTTGTCTTTCTGATTTGGACGTCTTTCACCTTGGATTTTAGTACCAAATTAAGTATATACAAGGCTTCCTTGGTACCATACAATTTTCTCACAAGAAAAACTAAGTTTAAAACTAATAAAAGCTTCAAAATCTAAAATATACATGCCTTGCCAAAAGAAAGGTTTAGCCTTACATACCTTTGATGTTTCTAGCTTCTAAACTTCGTTTCCTTTGAATTCCACACCTTCTAAAGTTTAAACAAACTATAAAATAGAATTTAGATACTTTACTTAGCTATGAAGTAATTCTAAAACTCAAACTATAGACGAAATTGAAGGTAGCATAATGTTACCCTAATCGCGTAGAGCGTTTTGACGCAATCCATCTTCCGTTTCGTGTCAAAATTGATGTTCTATCTTCAAAATCATAAAAAATGGATTCAAACTGAAAAAGCTCTGTTTATATCATGGTTTTACTGGAAATGTCGAGAGAGAGAGAGAGATTTCTCTTTTATAATAAAAACATTTCATTTCTAGCCCTCTTTTGCGCTTATGTCCCTTTTTCTGGTCTGACTTCTGACGCTCATATCTTTTTATCTATAAGTTATATGAGCAAACCGTTAAAAGTGTTGGAAACTACACTCCAATACATTCAATTTGGTATATGATATGTCCCCAAAAGACTTCATATAATACATGAATTTAATTGCTGAAAAAGCTTCGTTACAAGGCAATTCCTTTGTCGGATTTTTCTCAACTTAAATTTGATTTTTCCAAAACTTCATATTCAACATATAAACATCATATATGGTCATATTATGACTTTAAACTCAATTAAATCATTATTAACATGATATTATAATGATATACGTCAATTTAGACGTACGGGGTGTAACAATATTCCCCCGTTAGGAACATTCGTCCTCGAATGTTAAATGAAGTATGTAGAAGCATTAAGCAACGATCTGTTACATACTCGAAGTAATGAAGAGATGTGTATATTTGGCCCTCATGTCATTTTCAGCTTCCCAAGTTATTTCTTCTATATTATTGCTTTAATATAGCATCTTAACTAAAGGAATGTCTTTCGTCCTTAGTCGACGAATCTGCCTCTTTAAATTGCAACTGGCACCTCCTTATTGGTCAACTGCTCTGTGATCTGTACATCCTCTACTGGTACAACTCTAGAAGGATCTCTGACACATTTTTTGAACATGGAATACTGGATGTACCTCCTGAAGGTCTGCTTGAAGGTCTAACTCGTAGGCTACACGCCCAACTCGCCTGATAATCTGATATGGACTAATAAATCTAGGGCTAAGCTTTCCCTTCTTTCCAAATCTCATAACGCCTTTCATAGGTGATACTTTCAGGAATACCTAATCGCCAATATGAAATTCTAAATCTCAATGTCGATTATCTGCATAGGACTTCTGTCTGCTCTGTACTGCTAATAATATTTCCCTGATCAACTTGACTTTATCAATTACTTGTTGGATTAAGTCTGGACCTATCAATTGAGACTCGCCAACCTTGAACCATCCTATAGAAAACCTGCATTTGTGCCCATACAAAGCTTCATATGGCACCATCTGTATGCTAGAATGATAGCAATTATTATATGCAAACCCTATCAACAGTAGGTGATCACTCCAGCTGCCTCTAAAATCTAACACGTAAGCTCTGAGCATATTTTCTAATGTCTGAATGGTCCGCTCAGCCTGTCTGTCTGTATATGGATGAAATACTATACTCAAATACACCTGTGTCCCTAAACCTATCTGGAACGATCTATAGAAATTAGCTGTAAACTGGTGCGCCCCCGTCTGAAATAATAAATACTAGAATACCATGTAGGCGCACTATCTCTCTGATATAAAGTCTGGCATAATCCTCTGCAGTATATATAGTTCTAACAGGAAAGAAATGAGCTCATTTAGTAAGCCTGTCAACTATAACCCAAATAGAGTCATATCTGCTCCGCATACGGGGAAAGCCTGTAATGAAGTCCATATTTACTATTTCCCATTTCCATACTGAAATCTCTATTTCCTATAACAAGCCACTAGGTTTTTGATGCTCGACTTTAACCTGCTGGCCGTTAGGACACTGAGCCACAAATACTGCTATGCCACACTTCATTCCGTCCCAACAGTAAAACTGCTTAAGGTCATGATACATCTTAGTGATATCTGGGTGAATAGTGTATCTGGAATAGTGTGCCTCAGTCATAATGTGTCCACGTAAATCTGCAACATCAGGAACACAAAGTTTATCTTTATACATGAGAATCACGTCACTCATAACCCTGTATGGTGACTCTGGTTTTCTTCTGGCTATCTTTCCGTATTCAACTAGAATTGGATCCCCATACTGACGCTGTTTTATTTCTGTCACTAGGCAAGTAGTGGCTGTGTTATTAAATGCAACTTCTGCATCATCTGAATTTATTAATCTGACTCCCAAGCTGCCTAACTGGTGGAGTGCATGAGCTAAGTTTATTTTCTCTGGTTGTAAATAAGATAGACTACCCATAGGCTTGCGACTAAGGGAATCAGCAACAACGTTCGCTTTACCTGGATGATAAAGAATGTCCATGTCATAGTCCTTCAGCAACTCTAGCCACCGCCTCTATCATAGGGTTAGCTCCTTTTGCTTAAATATGTACTGGAGGCTCTTTTGATCCGTATAAATATCAACATGAACACCATAAAAATAATGTCTCCAAATCTTCAATGCATGAATGACTGCTGAAAGCTCAAGATCATAGATGAGGTAGTTCTGATCGTGCTTTTTCAGCTTCCTAGAAGCATAAGCAATTACTCTTCCATGCTGCATCAAACACAACGAAGACCAATTCGAGAAGCATCACAGTAAACTGCATAGCCCTCAGATCCCTCTGGAAGTGTAAGTACTGGAGCTGTTATCAACATGTTCTTTAGTTCTTGGAAGCTGTGCTCGCAAGAATTAGACCACTCAAATTTAGCTGATTTCTTTGTCAATTTGTTCAGTGGAGCTGCAATGGAGGAAAAACCCTCTATAAACTTTCTGTAATAACCTGCCAAACCCAGAAAACTACGTACTTCAGTTGGCGTCGTAGGCATGGGCCAATTCTTCACAGCCTAGATCTTCTGGTCATCTATTTTAATTCTTTCTGCTGAAACTATGTGGCCAAGAAATGCCACTGAATCTAACCAGAATTCACACTTTGAGAACTTAGCAAATAATTGTTGGTCCCGATGAGTACCCAATACTGTGCGTAGGTGCTCCGCATGCTCTGATACCACTTTTGTCACGACCCAACTTAGGGCCGTGACGGATGACCAACACTAAGTGTCGATCATCACTAATCCTACTGATAATATGCTAACCATTATAACTGATAAACAGAATAAGCATAAACCTAGCTGATAAGGAGTATGCAATGTAAAAAGCTGACAAGGCTAACATAAGCTGACATACATAGCATACTGACTGCACCACACAGGGACATATCTACAGGCCTCTAAGAGTGATGAACTGAATATACAAAGGACGAGATAAGGCCCCGCCATACCCAAGCTGGCTGATTGTACACATACCAAAAGATAAGTAACTCCGGGAGTAAGTGGAGTGACTCCAGTAGCTGATAGATGGCCTACTAACATGGTCCAAGCATTGATCTATCTGCACCTGCGCGGCATGAAACGCAGCGCCCCAGAAAAGGGCGTGAGTACGATATGTACCAAGTATGTAAGGCATGAGCATATAATATATCATAGCTGAATGAAACTGTAAGGCTGGAATATAAATATGTAAATATGAGCTGGAGCATAGCAATATAGCTAGAAATCTGAAGAACGTACTAAACATGATCTGAATATAAACTGAAGTCTAGCTGAATCTGGAACTGAAGACTGAGCTGAACTATACTGATAAATAACTGTAATATGACTGATAGCTGGTTACTAGAAACTGGAACTGATAACTGTCAACTGATACTGACGCTAAGAACTGGTGGCTGATAACTGAGAACTGATAACTGGTACCGAGCTAAAACTGAACTGTTATCTGAACTGGTACCTGTCTGGTGTTATGGGCTATATCCCCCCAAATCAGGTAACTGAACATCTGAACTAGTACCTGTCTGGCGTTATGGGCTGTATCCCCCCAAATCAGGTAACTGAAAACCGGAACTAGCCTCATGTATAATCATGCAGTGCATATTGTGGCTATATACGCATATATAACAAACCTGGTGGGTGTTATGGGCTATATCCCCCCCAGCCAGTAATATCTAGTCTCTCTGTTCAGAGTGTGTGAATGACACCCGGTCACACTAGGTGTTTCAACCCCCGCCTGAACCAGAGGGGCTGTATCCCCCAGACGGGTAGTATCACACGCGACCGGACTGTGTGTCCAATGTCCAGCCTCTATGGGGGACTCCAAATCACACATAACATGATCACAATATAAGCATAAGCATGTATGAGGCATAACACATGTGGCAACAATATATATGGACTCAAAGGAATGATAAGAAAACTCTGGATGGAATTGTAGACACAACCTGAAACTTAGAATTTGTCTCTCTCTTTGATTTTTATAAAAATTTCGGCAGAGTTTCCACTGAAACTGGATGATACGCAAAAACAGAACCAGCACTATACTATACACGGGAATGGATACCCGGATAAACTGATAACATAAACAAATTAACTGGATAACAAGATGAGAGTGGCGTAACAATTCCACGGATGTACAGAATTTCTAGACAGTACCAGCGTCCTGTATTGCATCATCGTTTTGAGGGTGCAGATAAAAGTTATAGACCTCATGGTCTTCATGAAAGTTGTAGATATATGTATTAGGATTCTGGAGATTCTTAAATCATCTTAATATCAATTTTGTATAAGGAGTTATGATCAATATACTAACAACTGTCCAAAGTTCAAAACAATTTTCCAGATTTTGAAACGTTTTGTCTTTCTGATTTGGACGTCTTTCACCTTGGATTTTAGTACCAAATTAAGTATATACAAGGCTTCCTTGGTACCATACAATTTTCTCACAAGAAAAACTAAGTTTAAAACTAATAAAAGCTTCAAAATCTAAAAGATACATGCCTTGCCAAAAGAAAGGTTTAGCCTTACATACCTTTGATGTTTCTAGCTTCTAAACTTCGTTTCCTTTGAATTCCACACCTTCTAAAGTTTAAACAAGCTATAAAATAGAATTTAGATACTTTACTTAGCTATGAAGTAATTCTAAAACTCAAACTATAGACGAAATTGAAGGTAGCATAATGTTACCCTAATCGCGTAGAGCGTTTTGACGCAATCCATCTTCCGTTTCGTGTCAAAATTGATGTTCTATCTTCAAAATCATAAAAAAATGGATTCAAACTGAAAAAGCTATGTTTATATCATGGTTTTACTGGAAATGTCGAGAGAGGGAGAGAGAGATTTCTCTTTTATAATAAAAATATTTCATTTCTAGCCCTCTTTTGCGCTTATGTCCCTTTTTCTGGTCTGACTTCTGACGCTCATATCTTTTTATCTATAAGTTATATGAGCAAACCGTTAAAAGTGTTGGAAACTACACTCCAAGACCTTCAATTTGGTATATGATATGTCCCCAAAAGACTTCATATAAACATGAAATTAATTGCTGAAAAAGCTTCGTTACAAGGCAATTCCTTTGTCGGATTTTTCTCAACTTAAATTCGATTTTTCCAAAACTTCATATTCAACATATAAACATCATATATGGTCATATTATGACTTTAAACTGACTTAAATCATTATTAACATGATATTATAATGATATACGTCAATTTAGACGTACGGGGTGTAACATGGACTATCCCCTCGAGGAGCCAACTTCCCTTTCCTTTGGTTTGGGAAACGTTCCTTTTGGAAGTGAACCCAAACCCAAACCCCCTTCTTTAACTACAGCTTTTTACACCCCTTGTTATTCTTTAATGCAACCTTTGCATAAGCTTCCTCGAGGTTCTTCTTCACCTTTGCATGCAACTCAATCAAGGCAGCAGCTCGTCGAGTACCTTCAAAATCAAGAACAGAATCTCGAGGCAATGGGGTTAAATCAAGTGGAATCAAAGGATTAAAACCATACACACATTCGAACGGGGTCATATTGATCATTTGATGCACCGTTCGATTGTATGCAAACTCCATCATAGGCAAACGATCAGCCCAGTTTCCAACCTTGCCTTTGGTCATTGCTCAAAGCAAAGTTCCCAAGGTTCGATTAACTACCTCGGTCTGTCCATCAGTCTGAGGATGGTGAGACGTCGAGAATAGTAACTTGGTGCCGAGGGCACCTCACAAGCACTTCCAAAAATGACTCAAGAATTTTGAGTCTCGATCACTCACAATAGTACGAGGCACACCATGCAATTTCAACACATTGGAAACAAACAAAGTCGCTACATGTTGTGCATCATCACACTTTTTGCAAGGAATGAAGTGAGCCATTTTTGAAAAACGATCAACTACAACAAAGATGCTATCATGTCCTCCCTCCGACCTTGGTAACCCCAACATAAAGTCCATGGATATATCAACCCAAGGTCAATCAGGCACAGGCAATGGAGTGTACAAAACATGAGGGTTGGACTTCGATTTAGCTTTCTTGCAAACGAGACAAGCGTTGCAAAGCTTTTCCACATCTCGTCGCAATTTTGGGCCAATGGAACTGCTCGGTCAAGATACCAAGAGTTTTGTCGACACCAAAGTGTCCCATCAGACCACCGGAGTGAGCTTCTCGAACTAAGAGCTCTCTCCATGATGACACTGACACACAAACCATCCCATTCTTGAAGAGGTAGCCATTGTGCCACTGATATTTCGCAACCCTTCGGCCACTCAAGATTGCATCACGAACGCATTTCAGCTCGGGATCGTCTTCGTACATCGACTTGATGCTTTCGAATCCCATGAGCCTAGAGGCAAGAGTGGTCGCTAAGGAATATTTCCTTGATAGCGCATCGGCCACAACATTGTCTTTCCCCTTTTTGTAATGAATTACATAGGGAAAGCTCTCTATGAATTCAACCCACTTGGCATGTCTTCGGTTCAATTCTCCTGTCCTCGGAGATGGTTCAAGGACGCATGATAACTTTTGATCACAAACTCTCGAGGCCACAAATAATGCTGCCAATGGGCGAGTGCTCGAACGAGGGCATACAACTCCTTGTCATACGTTGAGTAGTTCAAGGTTGCACCCTTAAGCTTTTCGCTAAAGTAAGCGATCGGCTTCGATTCTTGCATCACCACTCCTCCAATCCCAACTCCAGATGCATCACACTCGACTTCAAATGCTTTGCCGAAGTCAGGGAGTTGCAACAACGGGGCAGAGCAAAGCCTCCGTTTCAACTCTTGGAAAGCCCTTTCTTGGGACTCTCCCCACACAAGTGGATGGTTTTTCTTCACCAGCTCGGTTAAAGGAGCTGCTACGGTGCTAAAGTCTCGAACAAACCTTCGGTAAAAGCTAGCTAAGCCATGGAAGCTACGAACTTGTGATACCGAGGTTGGAGTTGGCCAATCTTTTATGGCTTTGACTTTTGACTCGTCGACTTCAACACCATTAGCACTGACAACGAATCCAAGAAAGACTACACGCTCGACACAAAAGGCACATTTCTTGAAGTTAGCGTATAACTTCTCTTCTCTAAGCTTATCAATCACCAGCCTTAGGTGTTCAACATGTTCATCCACAGATTTACTATAAACAAGTATGTCATCGAAGTAAACGACAACAAACTTATTTATGAACGGTTTGAGCACATGGTTCATCAGTCGCATGAATGTGCTTGGTGCATTGGATAAGCCAAAAGGCATCACCAACCATTCATAGAGACCAAATTTGGTCTTGAATGCGGTTTTCCACTCGTCTCCGGGTTTTATTCGGATTTGGTGGTAACCGGACTTGAGGTCTATCTTCGTAAAGCATGAAGAACCACTTAACTCGTCTAGCATGTCATCTAATCGAGGGATAGGATGACGATACTTTACCGTTAATTTGTTGACTGCTCGGATATCAACACACATTCACCATGATCCATCTTTCTTTGCGACAAGTATAACAGGAACGGTGCAAGGAATCAAGCTCTCTCGAACAAGTGAAACGACCTTGGTTAGTCGTTTCGGAATTTAGAACTCTGATTGGCGTGCCGATAATTAAAAAAAAACTTCGTAATGTACATTAGGACCCGTCTGTAAAATTTGAGCTAAATCAGACCTCGTTTGGTAGGCATCGGAAGAAGGTTTCAGTTTTTATTGTCGATAAATACGAAAAAAAAAAATTTCGAGCTCGGTTTTGTTGAACGAGCTCCGATTCTAAATCCGAAAGCGCTGTTAGGTTCGTATAATTATTTGTGACTTTTGTGCTTTTTCAAAAGTGAATTTCGAGGTAGTTCGGCTAGCTTCTGCTAAAATGCCAAAAGTTAAATAATTTGACCTTTCACATCTCTTCACTACTACAAGTATGTAACAGATCGTTGCTTAATGCTTCTACGTGCTCTATTTAACATTCGAGGACGAATGTTCCTAACGGGGGAAGATTGTTACACCCCGTATGTCCAAAGTGACGTATATCATTCTAATGACATGTTAAGAATGATTTAAGTGAGTTTAAAGTCATAATATTACCATATAAGATGTTTATATATGGAATATAAAGTTTGGGAAAAGTCGGATTTAATTTGCAGAAAAACCGACTAAGGAATTGCCTTGTAACGAATCTTTTTCAGCAATTAATTTTGTGTGTTATATGAAGTCTTTTGGGGACATATCATATACCGAATTGAAGGTCTTGGAGTGTAGTTTGCAAAACTTTTAATGGTTTTTTCATACAACGTATAGATAAAAAGATATGAGCATCAGAAATCAAGCCAGAAAAAGGGACATAAGCGCAAAAGAGGGCTAGAACTGAAATGTTTCGAGTATAAAAGGAAAAACATGTCTTCTTTTCGTCATTTTCCATAATATAAACAGTGTGTTTTTGAATTTTTAAGCCCATTTTATGATTTTGAAGGAAGGACGTCAATCGTAACTCGAAATTGAAGACAGATTGTGTCAAAATGCTCTACGTGATTAAGGTAACGTTATGCTACCTTCAATTTTGTCTATTGCTTGAGTTTTAGAATTACTTCATGGCTAAGTAAAGTACTTAAATGTTGTATTATAGCTTGTTTAAGATTTAGAAGGTGTTGAATTCAAGAGAAACAAGGTTTAGAAGCAAGAAACATCAAAGGTATGTAAGGCTAAACCTTTCTTTTGGCAAGGCATGTATCTTTTAGCTTTTGAAGGTTTTCTTAGTTCTAAACTTAGTATTTCTTCTAAGAAACTTGTATGGTACCAATAAAACCTTGTATATACTTAATTTGGTACAAAAATTCAAGGTGAAAGATGTCCAAATCAGCAAGACAAAACGTTTCAAAATCTGGGAAATTATTTTTATCTTCGGACAGCTGTTAGTATATTGATCATAACTCCTTGTATAAAATTGATATTGAGATGCTTTAAGATTCCCTGGAATCCTAAGACATATATCTAAAACTTTTATGAAGACCATGAAGTCTATAACTTTGATCTACACTCTGGAAATTAGGTTTAAAATCAGGACAGTGGTGCTGTCCAGACATTCTACCTGCAGATTTGTTATGTCATCCAGTTGTCTCATCTTGTTATCCATTTAACATGTTTATGTTATCATTTTATCCGGATATCCATTCCCGTGTGTAGTATAGTGCTGGTTCTGTTTTGCGGATCATCCAGTTTCAGGGGAAACTCTGCCGAAAATTTTATGGAAATTCAAAGAGTTGGACAAATTCTGAGTTCTAGGTTGTGTCTATAATTCTATCCTGAGTTTTCTTCTCATTCCTTTGAGTCCATATCTATTGTTGCCACATGTGTTATACCTCATACATGCTTATACTTATATTGTGATCATGTTATGTGTGATTTGGAGTCCCCCATAGAGGCTGGACATTGGACACATAGACCGGTCAAGTGGGTATCAGGTTCCTAACCGGATTGCTCTAAGATGTGAGGAATGAAGCCTTTAACCTAAATTGTTATATTTTTCTGCTTATTGAATAGAGTGGGATCGTTTGGCAAGGAAACCAAAGGATAAAGCGGTTGTTGATTAGCCGTACTAACTTTTGGAAGAGGTAAGTGTTTATATCCATTTCTTTGGAGGCACCTGGCCTTGTGGATTTCCTACCACGTGTTCCTTACGTGTGTAGCTACCGATAGGCGTACTCATTACGCCTTAGCTTTGGATTTACCTTGTATATTATATGTTATGTCCTGTTGTTGATATTGCATTGAGGATTTGAGCATTGTACTCTGGCTGTGAGTTGGCATCTATTTCCCGGCTGTCTATGAGAGTCCCGCATCGGTGAAGGGTTATTATTGCATCACATTGCATTCATATGCATTATATGTCATTCATATGCATTACATTGCATATCATATTGGGTGCAGAAGTATTCCGCCCCAGGAGCAGGAGGATTCCGCTCCATTGTATCATATTGAGGGTAGGAGGATTCCGCCCCAAGAGCAGGAGTATTCCGCTCTTATGTCAGATATTGAGTGCAGGAGTATTCCGCCTCTGGTTTACATTATATTGGGTGTAGGAGTATTCCGCCTGTAACGACCCTCAAATAGTCGTTACGGGATCCGGGACCACGATTTACGTGTCGACAGTCCCAAAAGCTCCGTTAGGTCATTTATGACCCGTCTGTGAAATCTGAGTCGAAACGGAGTCCGTTTGATAGGTTTTCGAGAAAAGGATCCGTTTATGAAATTCCGCAAAGGAATTTGGGGTTTCAATAGGTCGTTTTGAGTAAACGAACCCCGATGGAAAATCCGAGCGCACCGTTAGGTCCGTTTCGTCATTTATGATATGTAGCAACCTTCAAAATTGAAAACGGACCTCGTTTGATAGGACTTTTGATAAAGTCCCCGTTTCGAAAGTTTAAAAGAGTTAAAAGAGGTTTCCGAGCTCGATTTGAGCAAATGAGCTCCGATGAGAGATCTGAAAGTTCCATTAGGTTCGTATAGTCATTTGTGACTTGTAGCAACTTTCGGAATTGGATTCCGAGGTCGTTTGGTTAAATTTCGCTATTTTGGCGAAAGTCGAAAATTGAACCTTTACCGTGGGATCCACTTTTTGAGTTATGGAGGTCCGAATTGAGTTCCATCTTGACGAGCATGTCACCCAAGTATTTTATGGCTTGTGTGCAAAATTTGGGATCATTCCGAGCTTCGTAGGGTCCCGTTTTGCCCCTAAAACAGTAGAAAATCTGGTGCGACTTTTCTGTTCTGTTTTGGCGCAAACAGCCGAATAAAAGCTGAATTTCCGGCCAATCCGTAAGGAATTAGGAAAAACTCAAAACATCAAAGTTGTAGCCCTTTGAGTTTTGGTTCTAATGGCACCGGTTTCAGGTCATTTGGACATTCCTATCAAAAGTTATGATTTTTTCAAAAGAAGCTGTCATAGAGGCAAAAACTGCTATAAAAAGGCCATTTCGGGCCATTTCGGTTCATAACTTATAAAAATCATTTGGTGAGCTCTTGAGGCGATTTTTGGGTATTTCTTGAAGACCCAATCATACTTACACTTAAGGTAAGCCCTTTCAATCCATCTTTATGTTGATTAACATAAGAATCAAAGGGTTGATTCTTGGAAATGGGTTAGAACCCTAGATTCTTAAGAATTGGGGAAAGACATCGAGCAAGGCTCGCATGTGGAATCTAAGTGTACTTTTGGACTCACGGGAGCGTGGGGAGTCCGGAAAAGTACATTTTGTAAATTTAGGGCTCGGCCCTACCCGGGGCATTTTGGTAATTTTTACCCTAGGATGCCTATAGGCTTAAATAGCTATAATTGAGCACTCATATGTGCTATATCTTGTCTTAATAGACCTAGTGGAGAGTCCTTCGCAGACAAGGCGAGCGGGAAAGGAGATTCTTCCCGGCATTTGAGCCCGAATTTCGAGGTAAGTGAGACTTGACCTCTATTGTGCTTGTGGACTCTTCCTTCATGCTAGTATGCTTCATGTACGCATATATATACCTAACAATGGTTAGGATTAATGATGTGAATTACTTGCTATTATTGTTTGTTATAAATAGCGAGATTGTGACTCGACCGAGGTATGTGCCGGTCTAAACGCTACGTCGAGGTAGCTTAAATTTATATCGTAGTAACGCTTGCTACGCCATGCTTAGATAGCAAGAACTTGGGACATGGCCGAGGATGTTGCTGGCATGTCATGATAGATGTCTTGCCGAGGATTTTGCCGGCTTTTGTATGATATTGGTACTTGATTTGTTCACGTGTGGGGTTGGATAGTGCTGTCTATACGTAACCTTGGGTTGGACGACATGGGAGTAGGGATTGTACCCCCAAACTGTGGTCGGGTTAACCTTCGCCTTACGTTCAGCTAGCATAACCAACCTGGGTTACGGTGACTGTGAAATATTATCGTTATTAATATTTCTGTTATTATTTCTGTTATTGTTATTAATGTCGTGGATATTAATACTGTTAGAGGGACACTTGACAAGGGGTGTGGTGTCGCCTATACTATGAGATGTGTCACACTTGACAGGAGGTGTGGTGTGGACACTTGATCTTTGAGATGTGACACACTTGACAGGGGGTGTGGTGTGGTCACTTGATTTATTGAGATACGACGCACTTGACAGGGGGTGTGGTGCGATCGTAGACAGATTTGAGATGAGCCAACGACTACGGGTCGTTGGTCTACTTATTCATGACTGTGATAGTGACTTCGCGTCACGGTATATGGTTGATACTTAGTAGTGGTGTTGCTAGTCCATCGTAGGTCTAGGTTAGTCGGCACGGGAGTAGAGATTGGACCTCCAAACCGCCGCTGAGTTGACCTATGCCTTACGTTGGATGGGCATAATCCTTGAGACTTCTGGTTACTACTTGTGTGTATGGAATGTGTTACATCTATTTATGATTTCACTACTTTATTGTATGATTACTATAGTATGTTGTTGCTTATGATGCATGTAGCGACTTGTCCCGCAAGGGTACCTTAGCGGGCCTGTCGGTGATCTTACTGGGCTTCGGCTCATAACTTACTCTGCTACGTGCGCAGGTCCTTCATCCAGTCAGCAGCCCGGGCGTTAGCGGTTCCCGAGGCTTCTGAGACTTTTGATTGAGGTGAGCCGACCACACAGACCGTGGTGGCATACCGCCGGAGTCACTTAGTGATAGGACTCAGATTTCTTTGATGTATATTCATACTTTATTGAGTCACTCTTAGAATGCTCCAATTCTTTTGTGGATATATTCTTTTGGACATCACCCTTTTATATTTATATATCCATTTATGATCTTTTCACATTATTGTTCTTTTCCGCATCTTGTTTCATTGGTTCGCCTAGGCAAATGTTGTTTAGGTGCCATCACAAGCCCTTGGAAATTGGGTCGTGACAGTTTGGTATCAGAGCCCTAGGTTCTAATTCGAGTTCTAGGAGTCTTGGAGCAGTGTCTGAGTAGAGTCTTGCTTATGGGTATGTTGTCGACCATACTTATGAGCGAGAGGCTACAAGGGCATGTTAGGAAATGTTTTCCCTTCGTTTCATCTCTATTCGTGCTGAGTAGCTTATATAGGTGCTGACCCTTTTTCGTGTATTGTATCAGATGGCGAGGACGCGAGCATCCTCAGCCAGGAGGGCTGCATCTTCTACACCCGCGTCTGCGGGAGAGCCATCAGCACCTACGCAGCCGCCAGCTGCTAAGAAGACTCGGGCAGGTCGCCCGTCAGCCACTAGGCAGGACACAGCTATCCCTGCGGTGTCCGCAGCGACTCTGTCAGCATCTATTCCCCCTGTGCCTGCTGTTGTGCCAGGCACCGTTGTGATCTCTTCAGAGGAGTATATGATACTGATGGCCTTGTCTAGCCATCAGGTCCCTGTCAGAGATAATGTTGCAGCTCCTGTTTCGGCTCCTCAACCGACCACACCTGTTATGAGCACGCCTACTTCTGAGGCTGCTCCTGATCATATTGCTCAGCCTTCTGCTTCTGCTCCTCAGGCAGGTCCTGTTATTTCTACTCCTCCTATGGGCACTGAGGAGGTTGCCAAGAGAATAGAGTCATTCATGAAGCTTCAGCCTCCAGAGTTCGACGGTACCTCAGCTACATGTACTGCCCAGAGGTACATTCAGAAGTGTGAGAAGATTTTGACAGTTCTTGGTACTAGAGACACCTTAGGGGTGCAGTGTGCTTCTTTCAGATTATCGGGAGATGCGGAGACATGGTGGGTCTCCATGATGCGGCAGAGGTCTAGTGACCTCCCTCCTTTGTCTTGGGCTGAGTTCGTGTCTATGTTCATGAGCAGGTTCGTGCCCCAGAGTCAGCACGATGCTCAGAGGCGCGAGTTTGAGGGGTTGAGGCAGGGAAACCTGTTTGTTTCAGAGTATGACACCAGGTTCTTGTGGCTGTCTCAGTTTGCGCCGGCTATGGTGGCTCAGGAGAGGGACAAGGTCCTCCGGTTTGTTGAGGGTCTTCATCCCCGCTTGCAGGTAGCTGTTGCCCCTGATATGGGCAACAAGTCATATTTTGAGATAGTTGATGTGGCGCGGCGGATGGAGGATATCTTCGCCAGGGCTGACGCGGAGAGGGCGGCCAAGAGATCGCGTCAGTCTGGTGGGTATAGTGGATCCACTCAGAGGGGTCAGGGTCATCAGGGCCGTTCTCAGTCTAGGCCCCAGGCTGCTGCTTTGCCTGCCCAGGATTTTTCTTCAGAGACCCCGAGGCCTCAGTCATCCCAGAGGCGGGGTGGCTCTTCGCAGTCTGGTCCGCCGCAGTGCGGGAGGTGCCATCAGAGGCATCATGGGAGGTGTTCGTCTGGAGGTGGTCGTGGTAGAGGTGGTAGAGGCGGTAGAGGAGGTAGAGGTGATGGATGTTTTGAGTGTGGGTCTCCAGAGCACTATGTCAGGAGTTGCCCTTATGTTTCATCAGGTCGCCAGGGATCCGCAGCTATGGTACCATCTGGTCCTCAGGCCGCCAGGCCCGTTTCTCAGATTCCTCCTAGACAGCAGTCTCAGAGAGCTCCGGGTTCAGGAGGCTCGGCGCAGGTCTATGCTATGACTCGTCAGGATGCTGAGGCATCCAATGATGTCATCACAGGTATTATTTCTGTCTGTGGCCGCGATGCTTATGCTCTTATTGATTCGGGGTCTACCTATTCGTATGTGTCGCCGGGATTTGCCCCTTGCTTGGGCAGGGATCTGGTCTTCTTAGATGATCCCTTTATGGTTGCCACCCCTGTCGGGTCTTCTATATGTGTAGATACGGGTTATCGGCAGTGTATGATCTCCATCTGTGGTGTAGAGTCCTTAGTGGACCTGATGCTGCTCGATATGTCTGATTTCGATGTCATTATGGGCATGGATTGGCTGGCTTCCTGTCATGCGACTTTGGATTGCCATGCCAAGTCCGTGACGATCGGGGCAGAGGGTGAGTCTCGGGTTGTATGGAGAGGTTCCAGGCCTTCTCCGAAGAGTAGGATCATTTCTTTCTTGGAGGCGCAGAGGATGATATCTAGTGGGTGCGAGGGATATATTGCTTCAGTTCGGGATGTCCGGGCAGAGGAGTTATCCCTTGATAGAGTTCCGGTTGTTTGTGAGTATCCGGATGTGTTTCCTGATGATTTGCCGGGTTTGCCGCCTATGCGGGAGATAGAGTTTTGCACTGATCTATTGCCAGGCACTCAGCCTAAATCTATTCCCCCGTATCGTATGGCTCCTGTTGAGTTGAGGGAGCTGAAGGAGCAGATTCAGGATTTGCTCGATAAAGGCTTCATTAGGCCCAGTGTGTCTCCATGGGGTGCCCCGGTATTATTTGTGAAGAAGAAGGATGGCTCTATGCGGATGTGTATTGATTACCGGCAGCTGAATAAGGTTACTATCAAGAATAGGTATCCTTTGCCGCGTATTGATGATTTGTTTGATCAGCTTCAGGGTGCTACCTTCTTCTCGAAGATTGATTTGAGGTCGGGGTATCATCAGTTGAGGATTCGGTCCGAGGACGTTTCCAAGACTGCTTTTCGTACCCGATATGGCCACTATGAGTTTCTGGTGATGTCTTTCGGGCTTACGAATGCCCCAGCTGCTTTCATGGATATGATGAACCGAGTGTTCAAGGCCTACCTTGACTCCTTCGTCATTGTGTTTATCGATGATATCTTGGTTTATTCGAGGAGCAGGGAGGAGCATGAGCAGCATTTGAGAGTTGTCCTTCGGACTCTGAGGGATCAGCAGTAGTATGCCAAATTCTCCAAGTGTGAATTTTGGCTCAGTTCTGTATCTTTCCTAGGTCACGTGGTGACCAAGGATGGGGTGTGTTTTGATCCGAAGAAGATAGAGGCCGTTCAGAGTTGGCCTAGGCCTACTTCTCCTACAGAGATTCGGAGTTTCTTAGGCTTGGCAGGTTATTATCGGCGGTTCGTCGAGGGGTTTTCTTCTATTTCAGCACCTCTAACGAAGTTGACCCAGAAGAATGTTCCTTTCCTGTGGTCCGATGCCTGTGAGTCTAGCTTTCAGAAGCTTAAGACTCTGTTGACTTCAGCGCCAGTGTTGGCCTTGCCTAGTGGATCCGAGGGATTCACCGTATATTGTGATGCTTCGGGTGTTGGCCTGGGTAGCGTTCTGATGCAGGAGGGTAAGGTGATAGCTTATGCCTCGAGACAGCTGAAGGTCCATGAGAAGAATTATCCTGTCCATGATTTGGAGCTGTTAGCTGTCGTGTTTGCACTGAAGTTGTGGAGGCACTATCTTTATGGTGAGCCATGTGAGATATTCACCGATCATAAGAGTCTCCAGTACTTGTTCACTCAGAAGGACTTGAACGGGAGACAGCGCCGCTGGTTAGAGCTGCTGAAGGATTATGATCTTTCTATCCGGTATCATCCCGGAAAGGCTAATGTTGTAGCCGATACCTTGAGTAGGAAGTCCATGGGTAGCCTCGCCTATCTTGATGCTGATATTAGGCCGTTGGCCCGTGAGTTGCAGGCTTTGTCCATTAGTGGGGTTCGGTTTGATGATTCTGTTCCAGGCCGGGTGCTTGCATATGTGGGGTCTCAGTCGTCTTTAGCTTCCCAGATTTGGGAAAGGCAGTTCGAGGATCCTTATCTGAGAGATCTCCGGGACAGGGTCCTGAGTGGGGGAGTGTCCTCGTTCGTGATTGGTGATGATGGTGCTTTGCGGCTTAACGACCGGGTATGTGTTCCAGCCATTGTGGAGCTGAGGCAGATGATTTTGGCAGAGGCTCACAGTTCGAGATATTCCATTCATCCGGGTACTGCGAAGATGTATCATGATCTTCGAGAGCTGTATTGGTGGAAAAGGATGAAGAGGGATGTTGCTGATTATGTATCTCGGTGTTTGAATTGCCAGCAGGTGAAGTATGAGCATCGGAGGCCAGCCGGGGTGACCCAGTCTATGCCCATTCCCAAGTGGAAGTGGGAGCAGATCACTATGGATTTCGTAGTTGGTTTGCCGCTGACCGTGGGTAAGCATGATTCGGTGTGGGCAGTAGTTGATCGACTGACAAAGTCGGCTCACTTCATTCCAGTGAGGACTACTTATACCTCGGAGCGTCTGGCTCGTATCTTCATTGAGCAGATTGTGAGATTGCATGGTACTCCTGTTTCTATCATTTCTGACCGAGGTGCTCAGTTCACAACTCAGTTTTTGAGATCTTTTCAGAGAGAGCTGGGTACTCGGGTCGATCTCAGCACTGCATTTCACCCGCAGACTGATGGCCAGTCTGAGCGGACCATTCAGATCCTCGAGGATATGTTGAGGGCGTGTGCTATTGATTTTGGAGGCCATTGGGATAGCCATTTGCCGCTAGCAGAGTTTGCGTATAATAATAGCTATCAGGCTTCTATCCAGATGGCTCCGTTTGAGGCATTGTATGGTCGGAGATGTCGCTCGCCTATCGGTTGGTTCGAGTCTGGTGAGGTCCAGGTGTTGGGGCCCGATTTGGTGCAGCAGACCTTAGATAAGGTCCGGGTTATTCAGGATCGACTCCGCACGGCTCAGAGCCGGCAGATATCGTATGCAGATCGGAGGCGGAGAGATCTTGAGTTCATGGTTGGGGACAGGGTATTCCTCAGAGTGTCGCCCATGAAGGGTTTTATGAGATTTGGGAAGAAAGGCAAGCTCAGTCCTAGGTTCATTGGGCCTTTTGAGATATTGGAGCGCGTTGGCGCCGTTGCTTATAGACTGGCTTTGCCTCCCTCTCTGTCTGTTCATCCGGTGTTCCATGTGTCCATGCTCCGGAAGTATGTTCACGATCTGTCTCATGTGATCGATATGGCTTCCGTGGAGGTAGATGGCGACTTAGCTTATTCGGAGGAGCCTATTGCTATTGTGGCTAGAGAGGTCCGTAAGATGAGATCGAAGGTGATCCCGCTTGTGAGAATTCAGTGGGGGCATCACTCCATTGCCGAGGCCACTTGGGAGCTTGAGTCCGAGATGCGTGAGAGGCATCCGCGCTAGTTCGATGATTCAGGTATGAAATCCTTGTATTTTCTAAGCCTGAATTTGCATTTTTAAGTTTTATTGATTTTGGGTGGTACCGAGGGGTCCTCAAAATCCGTGCCAGCTCCGTGGCTAGTGTGTGGATCCTACCTTAGACTTAGGCTCGTCCGAGGACGGCCGAGAGTCTAAGTGGGGGAGAATGTAACGACCCTCAAATAGTCGTTACGGGATCCAGGACCTCAATTTGCGTGTCGACAGTCCCAAAAGCTCCGTTAGGTCATTTATGACCCGTCTGTGAAATCTGAGTCGAAACGGAGTCCGTTTGATAGGTTTTCGAGAAAAGGATCCGTTTATGAAATTCCGCAAAGGAATTTGGGGTTTCGATAGGTCGTTTTGAGTAAACGAACCCCGATGGAAAATCCGAGCGCACCGTTAGGTCCGTTTCATCATTTATGATACGTAGCAACCTTCAAAATTGAAAACGGACCTCGTTTGATAGGACTTTTGATAAAGTCCCCGTTTCGGAAGTTTAAAAGAGGTTTCCGAGCTCGATTTGAGCAAATGAGCTCCGATGAGAGATCCGAAAGTTCCGTTAGGTTCGTATAGTCATTTGTGACTTGTAGCAACTTTCGGAATTAGATTCCGAGGTCGTTTGGTTAAATTCTGCTATTTTGGCGAAAGTCGAAAATTGAACCTTTGCCGTGGGACCCACTTTTTGAGTTCTGGAGGTCCGAATTGAGTTCCGTCTTGACGAGCATGTTACCCAAGTATTTTATGACTTGTGTGCAAAATTTGGGATCATTCCGAGCTTCGTAGGGTTCCGTTTTGCCCCTAAAACAGTAGAAAATCTGGTGCGACTTTTCTGTTCTGTTTTGGCGCAAACAGCCGGATAAAAGCTGATTTTCCAGCCAATCCGTAAGGAATTAGGAAAAACTCAAAACATGATAGTTGTAGCCCTTTGAGTTATGGTTCTAATGGCACCGGTTTCAGGTCATTTAGACATTCCTATCAAAAGTTATGAGTTTTTCAAAAGAAGCTGTCACAGAGGCAAAAACTGGTATAAAAAGGCCATTTCGGGCCATTTCGGTACATAACTTATAAAAATCATTTGGTGAGCTCTTGAGGCGATTTTTGGGTATTTCTTGAAGACCCAATCATACTTACACTTAAGGTAAGCCCTTTCAATCCATCTTTATGTTGATTAACACAAGAATCAAAGGGTTGATTCTTGGAAATGGGTTAGAACCCTAGATTCTTAAGAATTGGGGAAAGACATCGAGCAAGGCTCGCATGTGGAATCTAAGTGTACTTTTGGACTCACGGGAGCGTGCGGAGTCCGGAAAAGTACATTTTGTAAATTTAGGGCTCGGCCCTACCCGGGGCATTTTGGTAATTTTTACCCTAGGATGCCTATAGGCTTAAATAGCTATAATTGAGCACTCATATGTGCTATATCTTGTCTTAATAGACCTAGTGGAGAGTCCTTCGCAGACAAGGCGAGCGGGAAAGAAGATTCTTCCCGGCATTTGAGCCCGAATTTCGAGGTAAGTGAGACTTGACCTCTATTGTGCTTGTGGACTCTTCCTTCATGCTAGTATGCTTCATGTACGCATATATATACCTAACAATGGTTAGGATTAATGATGTGAATTACTTGCTATTATTGTTTGTTATAAATAGCGAGATTGTGACTCGACCGAGGTATGTGCCGGTCTAAACGCTACGTCGAGGTAGCTTAAATTTATATCGTAGTAACGCTTGCTACGCCATGCTTAGATAGCAAGAACTTAGGACATGGCCGAGGATGTTGCCGGCATGTCATGATAAATGTCTTGCCGAGGATTTTGCCGGCTTTTGTATGATATTGGTACTTGATTTGTTCACGTGCCGGGTTGGGTAGTGCTGTCTATACGTAACCTTGGGTTGGACGACATGGGAGTAGGGATTGTACCCCCAAACTGTGGTCGGGTTAACCTTCGCCTTACGTTCAGCTAGCATAACCAACCTGGGTTACGGTGACTGTGAAATATTATCGTTATTAATATTTCTGTTATTATTTCTGTTATTGTTATTAATGTCGTGGATATTAATACAGTTAGAGGGACACTTGACAGGGGGTGTGGTGTCGCCTATACTATGAGATGTGTCACACTTGACAGGGGGTGTGGTGTGGACACTTGATCTTTGAGATGTGACACACTTGACAGGGGGTGTGGTGTGGTCACTTGATTTATTGAGATACGATGCACTTGACAGGGGGTGTGGTGCGATCGTAGACAGATTTGAGATGAGCCAACGACTACGGGTCGTTGGTCTACTTATTCATGATTGTGATAGTGACTTCTGGTCACGGTATATGGTTGATACTTAGTAGTGGTGTTGCTAGTCCATCGTAGGTCTAGGTTAGTCGGCACGGGAGTAGAGATTGGACCTCCAAACCGCCGCTGAGTTGACCTATTCCTTACGTTGGATGGGCATAATCCTTGAGACTTCTGGTTACTACTTGTGTGTATGGAATGTGTTACATCTATTTGTGATTTCACTACTTTATTGTATGATTACTATAGTATGTTGTTGCTTATGATGCATGTAGCGACTTGTCCCGCAAGGGTACCTTAGCGGGCCTGTCGGTGATCTTACTGGGCTTCGGCTCATAACTTACTCTGCTACGTGCGCAGGTCCTTCATCCAGTCAGCAGCCCGGGCGTTAGCGGTTCCCGAGGCTTCTGAGACTTTTGATTGAGGTGAGCCGACCACACAGACCGTGGTGGCATACCGCCGGAGTCACTTAGAGATAAGACTCAGATTTCTTTGATGTATATTCATACTTTATTGAGTCACTCTTAGAATGCTCCAATTCTTTTGTGGATATATTCTTTTGGACATCACCCTTTTATATTTATATATCCATTTATGATCTTTTCACATTATTGTTCTTTTCAGCATCTTGTTTCATTGGTTCGCCTAGGCAAATGTTGTTTAGGTGCCATCACAAGCCCTTGGAAATTGGGTCGTGACAGTTTGGTATCAGAGCCCTAGGTTCTAATTCGAGTCCTAGGAGTCTTGGAGCAGTGTCTGAGTAGAGTCTTGCTTATGGGTATGTTGTCGACAATACTTATGAGCGAGAGGCTACAAGGGCATGTTAGGAAATGTTTTCCCTTCGTTTCATCTCTATTCGTGCTGAGTAGCTTATATAGGTGCTGACCCTTTTTCATGTATTGTATCAGATGGCGAGGACGCGAGCATCCTCAGCCAGGAGGGCTACATCTTCTACACCCGCGTCTGCGGGAGAGCCATCAGCACCTACGCAGCCGCCAGCTGCAAAGAAGACTCGGGCAGGTTGCCCGTCAGCCACTAGGCAGGACACAGCTATCCCTGCAGTGTCCGCAGCGACTCTGTCAGCATCTATTCCCCCTGTGCCTGCTGTTGTGCCAGGCACCGTTGTGATCTCTTCAGAGGAGTATATGAGACTGATGGCCTTGTCTAGCCATCAGGTCCCTGTCAGAGATGATGTTGCAGCTCCTGTTTCGGCTCCTCAGCCGACCACACCTGTTATGAGCACGCCTACTTCTGAGGCTGCTCCTGATCATATTGCCCAGCCTTCTGCTTCTGCTCCTCAGGCAGGTCCTGTTATTTCTACTCCTCCTATGGGCACTGAGGAGGTTGCCAAGAGAATAGAGTCATTCATGAAGCTTCAGCCTCCAGAGTTCGACGGTACCCTCAGCTACATGTACTGCCCAGAGGTACATTCAGAAGTGTGAGAAGATTTTGACAGTTATTGGTACTAGAGACACCTTAGGGGTGCAGTGTGCTTCTTTCAGATTATCGGGAGATGCGGAGACATGGTGGGTCTCCATGATGAGGCAGAGGTCTAGTGACCTCCCTCCTTTGTCTTGGGCTGAGTTCGTGTCTATGTTCATGAGCAGGTTCGTGCCCCAGAGTCAGCACGATGCTCAGAGGCGCGAGTTTGAGGGGTTGAGGCAGGGAAACCTGTCTGTTTCAGAGTATGACACCAGGTTCTTGTGGTTGTCTCAGTTTGCGCCGGCTATGGTGGCTCAGGAGAGGGACAAGGTCCTCCGGTTTGTTGAGGGTCTTCATCCCCGCTTGCAGGTAGCTGTTGCCCCTAATATGGGCAACAAGTCATATTTTGAGATAGTTGATGTGGCGCGGCGGATGGAGGATATCTTCGCCAGGGCTGACGCGGAGAGGGCGGCCAAGAGATCGCGTCAGTCTGGTGGGTATAGTGGATCCACTCAGATGGGTCAGGGTCATCAGGGCCGTTCTCAGTCTAGGCCCCAGGCTGCTGCTTTGCCTGCCCAGGATTTTTCTTCAGAGACCCCGAGGCCTCAGTCATCCCAGAGGCGGGGTGGCTCTTCGCAGTCTGGTCCGCCGCAGTGCGGGAGGTGCCATCAGAGGCATCATGGGAGGTGTTCGTCTGGAGGTGGTCGTGGTAGAGGTGGTAGAGGCGGTAGAGGAGGTAGAGGTGATGGATGTTTTGAGTGTGGGTCTCCAGAGCACTATGTCAGGAGTTGCCCTTATGTTTCATCAGGTCGCCAGGGATCCGCAGCTATGGTACCATCTGGTCCTCAGGCCGCCAGGCCCGTTTCTCAGATTCCTCCTAGACAGCAGTCTCAGAGAGCTCCGGGTTCAGGAGGCTCGGCGCAGGTCTATGCTATGACTCGTCAGGATGCTGAGGCATCCAATGATGTCATCACAGGTATTATTTCTGTCTGTGGCCGCGATGCTTATGCTCTTATTGATCCGGGGTCTACCTATTCGTATGTGTCGCCGGGATTTGCCCCTTGCTTGGGCAGGGATCTGGTCTTCTTAGATGATCCCTTTATGGTTGCCACCCCTGTCGGGTCTTCTATATGTGTAGATAGGGGTTATCGGCAGTGTATGATCTCCATCTGTGGTGTAGAGTCCTTAGTGGACCTGATGCTGCTCGATATGTCTGATTTCGATGTCATTATGCGCATGGATTGGCTGGCTTCCTGTCATGCGACTTTGGATTGCCATGCCAAGTCCGTGACGATCGGGGCAGAGGGTGAGTCTCGGGTTGTATGGAGAGGTTCCAGGCCTTCTCCGAAGAGTAGGATCATTTCTTTCTTGGAGGCGCAGAGGATGATATTTAGTGGGTGCGAGGGATATATTGCTTCAGTTCGGGATGTCCGGGCAGAGGAGTTATCCCTTGATAGAGTTCCGGTTGTTTGTGAGTATCCGGATGTGTTTCCTGATGATTTGCCGGGTTTGCCGCCTATGCGGGAGATAGAGTTTTGCATTGATCTATTGCCAGGCACTCAGCCTAAATCTATTCCCCCGTATCGTATGGCTCCTGTTGAGTTGAGGGAGCTGAAGGAGCAGATTCAGGATTTGCTCGATAAGGGCTTCATTAGGCCCAGTGTGTCTCCATGGGGTGCCCCGGTATTATTTGTGAAGAAGAAGGATGGCTCTATGCGGATGTGTATTGATTACCGGCAGCTGAATAAGGTTACTATCAAGAATAGGTATCCTTTGCCGCGTATTGATGATTTGTTTTATCAGCTTCAGGGTGCTACCTTCTTCTCGAAGATTGATTTGAAGTCGGGGTATCATCAGTTGCGGATTCGGTCCGAGGACGTTTCCAAGACTGCTTTTCGTACCCGATATGGCCACTATGAGTTTCTGGTGATGTCTTTCGGGCTTACGAATGCCCCAGCTGCTTTCATGGATCTGATGAACCGAGTGTTCAAGGCCTACCTTGACTCCTTCGTCATTGTGTTTATCGATGATATCTTGGTTTATTCGAGGAGCAGGGAGGAGCATGAGCAGCATTTGAGAGTTGTCCTTCGGACTCTGAGGGATCAGCAGTTGTATGCCAAATTCTCCAAGTGTGAATTTTGGCTCAGTTCTGTATCTTTCCTAGGTCACGTGGTGACCAAGGATGGGGTGTGTTTTGATCCGAAGAAGATAGAGGCCGTTCAGAGTTGGCCTAGGCCTACTTCTCCTACAGAGATTCGGAGTTTCTTAGGCTTGGCAGGTTATTATCGGCGGTTCGTCGAGGGGTTTTCTTCTATTTCAGCACCTCTGACTAAGTTGACCCAGAAGAATGTTCCTTTCCTGTGGTCCGATGCCTGTGAGTCTAGCTTTCAGAAGCTTAAGACTCTGTTGACTTCAGCGCCAGTGTTGGCCTTGCCTAGTGGATCCGGGGGATTCACCGTATATTGTGATGCTTCGGGTGTTGGCCTGGGTAGCGTTCTGATGCAGGAGGGTAAGGTGATAGCTTATGCCTCGAGACAGCTGAAGGTCCATGAGAAGAATTATCCTGTCCATGATTTGGAGCTGTTAGCTGTCGTGTTTGCACTGAAGTTGTGGAGGCACTATCTTTATGGCGAGCCATGTGAGATATTCACCGATCATAAGAGTCTCCAGTACTTGTTCACTCAGAAGGACTTGAATGGGAGACAGCGCCGCTGGTTAGAGCTGCTGAAGGATTATGATCTTTCTATCCGGTATCATCCCGGAAAGGCTAATGTTGTAGCCGATACCTTGAGTAGGAAGTCCATGGGTAGCCTCGCCTATCTTGATGCTGATATTAGGCCGTTGGCCCGTGAGTTGCAGGCTTTGTCCATTAGTGGGGTTCGGTTTGATGATTCTGTTCCAGGCCGGGTGCTTGCATATGTGGGGTCTCAGTCGTCTTTAGCTTCCCAGATTTGGGAAAGGCAGTTCGAGGATCCTTATCTGAGAGATCTCCGGGACAGGGTCCTGAGTGGGGGAGTGTCCTCGTTCGTGATTGGTGATGATGGTGCTTTGCGGCTTAACGGCCGGGTATGTGTTCCAGCCATTGTGGAGCTGAGGCAGATGATTTTGGCAGAGGCTCACAGTTCGAGATATTCCATTCATCCGGGTACTGCGAAGATGTATCATGATCTTCGAGAGCTGTATTGGTGGAAAGGGATGAAGAGGGATGTTGCTGATTATGTATCTCGGTGTTTGAATTGCCAGCAGGTGAAGTATGAGCACCGGAGGCCAGCCGGGGTGACCCAGTCTATGCCCATTCCCGAGTGGAAGTGGGAGCAGATCACTATGGATTTCGTAGTTGGTTTGCCGCTGACCGTGGGTAAGCATGATTCGGTGTGGGTAGTAGTTGATCGACTGACGAAGTCGGCTCACTTCATTCCAGTGAGGACTACTTATACCTCGGAGCGTCTGGCTCGTATCTTCATTGAGCAGATTGTGAGATTGCATGGTGCTCCTGTTTCTATCATTTCTGACCGAGGTGCTCAGTTCACAGCTCAGTTTTTGAGATCTTTTCAGAGAGAGCTGGGTACTCGGGTCGATCTCAGCACTGCATTTCACCCGCAGACTGATGGCCAGTCTGAGCGGACCATTCAGATCCTTGAGGATATGTTGAGGGCGTGTGCTATTGATTTTGGAGGCCATTGGGATAGCCATTTGCCGCTAGCAGAGTTTGCGTATAATAATAGCTATCAGGCTTCTATCCAGATGGCACCGTTTGAGGCATTGTATGGTCGGAGATGTCGCTCGCCTATCGGTTGGTTCGAGTCTGGTGAGGTCCAGGTGTTGGGGCCCAATTTGGTGCAGCAGACCTTAGATAAGGTCCGGGTTATTCAGGATCGACTCCGCACGGCTCAGAGCCGGCAGATATCGTATGCCGATCGGAGGCGGAGAGATCTTGAGTTCATGGTTGGGGACTGGGTATTCCTCAGAGTGTCGCCCATGAAGGGTGTTATGAGATTTGTGAAGAAAGGCAAGCTCAGTCCTAGGTTCATTGGGCCTTTTGAGATATTGGAGCGCGTTGGCGCCGTTGCTTATAGACTGGCTTTGCCTCCCTCTCTGTCTGTTCATCCGGTGTTCCATGTGTCCATGCTCCGGAAGTATGTTCACGATCTGTCTCATGTGATCGATATGGCTTCCGTGGAGGTAGATGGCGACTTAGCTTATTCGGAGGAGCCTATTGCTATTGTGGCTAGAGAGGTCCGTAAGATGAGATCGAAGGTGATCCCGCTTGTGAGAGTTCAGTGGGGGCATCACTCCATTGCCGAGGCCACTTGGGAGCTTGAGTCCGAGATGCGTGAGAGGCATCCACGCTAGTTCGATGATTCAGGTATGAAATCCTTGTATTTTCTAAGCCTGAATTTGCATTTTTAAGTTTTATTGATTTCGGGTGGTACCGAGGGGTCCTCGAAATCCGTGCCAGCTCCGTGGCTAGTGTGTGGATCCTACCTTAGACTTAGGCTCGTCCGAGGACGGCCGAGAGTCTAAGTGGGGGAGAATGTAATGACCCTCAAATAGTCGTTACAGGATCCGGGACCTCGATTTGCATGTCGACAGTCCCAAAAGCTCCGTTAGGTCATTTATGACCCGTCTGTGAAATCTGAGTCGAAACGGAGTCCGTTTGATAGGTTTTCGAGAAAAGGATCCGTTTATGAAATTCCAGAAAGGAATTTGGGGTTTCGATAGGTCGTTTTGAGTAAACGAACCCCGATGGAAAATCCGAGCACACCGTTAGGTCCGTTTCATCATTTATGATATGTAGCAACCTTCAAAATTGAAAACGGACCTCGTTTGATAGGACTTTTGATAAAGTCCCCGTTTCGGAAGTTTAAAAGAGGTTTCCGAGCTCGATTTGAGCAAATGAGCTCCGATGAGAGATCCGAAAGTTCCGTTAGGTTCGTATAGTCATTTGTGACTTGTAGCAACTTTGGGAATTAGATTCCGAGGTCGTTTGGTTAAATTTTGCTATTTTGGCGAAAGTCGAAAATTGAACCTTTGCCGTGGGACCCACTTTTTGAGTTCTGGAGGTCCGAATTGAGTTCCGTCTTGACGAGCATGTCACCCAAGTATTTTATGGCTTGTGTGCAAAATTTGGGATCATTCCGAGCTTCGTAGGGTCCCGTTTTGCCCCTAAAACAGTAGAAAATCTGGTGCGACTTTTCTGTTCTGTTTTGGCGCAAACAGCCGGATAAAAGCTGATTTTCCAGCCAATCCGTAAGGAATTAGGAAAAACTCAAAACATGATAGTTGTAGCCCTTTGAGTTGTGGTTCGAATGGCACCAATTTCAGGTCATTTGGACATTCTTATCAAAAGTTATGATTTTTTCAAAAGAAGCTGTCACAGAGGCAAAAACTGCTATAAAAAGGCCATTTCGGGCCATAACTTATAAAAATCATTTGGTGAGCTCTTGAGGCGATTTTTTGGTATTTCTTGAAGACCCAATCATACTTACACTTAAGGTAAGCCCTTTCAATCCATCTTTATGTTGATTAACACAAGAATCAAAGGGTTGATTCTTGGAAATGGGTTAGAACCCTAGATTCTTAAGAATTGGGGAAAGACATCGAGCAAGGCTCGCATGTGGAATCTAAGTGTACTTTTGGACTCACGGGAGCGTGCGGAGTCCGGAAAAGTACATTTTGTAAATTTAGGGCTCGGCCCTACCCGGGGCATTTTGGTAATTTTTACCCTAGGATGCCTATAGGCTTAAATAGCTATAATTGAGCACTCATATGAGCTATATCTTGTCTTAATAGACCTAGTGGAGAGTCCTTCGCAGACAAGGCGAGCGGGAAAGGAGATTCTTCCCGGCATTTGAGCCCGAATTTCGAGGTAAGTGAGACTTGACCTCTATTGTGCTTGTGGACTCTTCCTTCATGCTAGTATGCTTCATGTACGCATATATATACCTAACAATGGTTAGGATTAATGATGTGAATTACTTGCTATTATTGTTTGTTATAAATAGCGAGATTGTGACTCGACCGAGGTATGTGCCGGTCTAAACGCTACGTCGAGGTAGCTTAAATTTATATCGTAGTAACGCTTGCTACGCCATGCTTAGATAGCAAGAACTTGGGACATGGCCGAGGATGTTGCCGGCATGTCATGATAAATGTCTTGCCGAGGATTTTGCCGGCTTTTGTATGATATTGGTACTTGATTTGTTCACGTGCCGGGTTGGGTAGTGCTGTCTATACGTAACCTTGGGTTGGACGACATGGGAGTAGGGATTGTACCCCCAAACTGTGGTCGGGTTAACCTTCGCCTTACGTTCAGCTAGCATAACCAACCTGGGTGACGGTGACTGTGAAATATTATCGTTATTAATATTTCTGTTATTATTTCTGTTATTGTTATTAATGTCGTGGATATTAATACTGTTAGAGGGACACTTGACAGTGGGTGTGGTGTCGCCTATACTATGAGATGTGTCACACTTGACAGGGGGTGTGGTGTGGACACTTGATCTTTGAGATGTGACACACTTGACAGGGGGTGTGGTGTGGTCACTTGATTTATTGAGATACGACGCACTTGACAGGGGGTGTGGTGCGATCGTAGACAGGTTTGAGATGAGCCAACGACTACGGGTCGTTGGTCTACTTATTCATGATTGTGATAGTGACTTCGGGTCACGGTATATGGTTGATACTTAGTAGTGGTGTTGCTAGTCCATCGTAGGTCTACGTTAGTCGGCACGGGAGTAGAGATTGGACCTCCAAACCGCCGCTGAGTTGACCTATGCCTTACGTTGGATGGGCATAATCCTTGAGACTTCTGGTTACTACTTGTGTGTATGGAATGTGTTACATCTATTTGTGATTTCACTACTTTATTGTATGATTACTATAGTATGTTGTTGCTTATGATGCATGTAGCGACTTGTCCCGCAAGGGTACCTTAGCGGGCCTGTTGGTGATCTTACTGGGCTTCGGCTCATAACTTACTCTGCTACGTGCGCAGGTCCTTCATCCAGTCAGCAGCCCGGGCGTTAGCGGTTCCCGAGGCTTCTGAGACTTTTGATTGAGGTGAGCCGACCACACAGACCGTGGTGGCATACCGCCGGAGTCACTTAGAGATAGGACTCAGATTTCTTTGATGTATATTCATACTTTATTGAGTCACTCTTAGAATGCTCCAATTCTTTTGTGGATATATTCTTTTGGACTTCTCCCTTTTATATTTATATATCCATTCATGATCTTTTCACATTATTGTTCTTTTCCGCATCTTGTTTCATTTGTTCGCCTAGGCAAATGTTGTTTAGGTCCCATTAGAGCCCTTGGAAATTGGGTCGTGACACCACCCCAGGAGAGTGCAGGAGTATTCTGCCTCTGATTTATATTATATCGGGTGCAGGAGTATTCTGCCCCAGGAGAGTGCAGGAGTATTCCGCCTCTGGTTTATATTATATCGGGTGCAGGAGTATTCCGCCCCAGGAGCAGGAGTATTCTGCTCCAGCTGGTTATCAGATTGGATTCCCCTTGAATGCACGAGTATTCTGCTTCGGGATGGGATTACGGGCAAATGTGACCCTTTTCATCATTTCATTTCATCTCATTTCATTTCATATCATTTCATATCATTGTGTAGACTTATCTGCTTATACGTGCATTACTTATTTGTCTATATATTTCTGGCTCGTATTCTGGGTTGCGAGGATTGGGTTGCACGCAGCAACGGTATAAATATATGGACCAAGTTGCACGTCACAGCGGTATAAATATATGGACCGGGTTGCACGTCGCAGCGGTATAAATATATGGATTGGGTTGCACGCCGCAACAGGATGAATATATAGATCGGGTTGCACGCCGCAACAGGATGTATTTCTGATTGTTGATGTGTTCGGGATACCTATATGTTCTGGCTGTCTTACGTTCCTGGTTGTTGAATAGTTTTCGATTCCATAAGTGTTTCTAGTTATTATCTGGCTCTGCCTTTTCATAATTTAAATAAGAGGAATCTGGTTTATTTGTTTCTTTTCTCCTTGGCTAGCTATCCTATTCTTTGAGGTGGCTAGTCTGCCCCACTTATTGAGTCCTTTTGACTCACCCTTGTTTGTTGTTTGTTCCTTGTCTATCTATTTCGTTTCGGCAGGTTCGCTCCAGGATTGAGTTCGCCACGTTGTGAAGGAGCGAAGACGACTTCAGCTGTCAGGGTGAGCCAACTTTCATTCCGGATGGCCACCAGTTTATTGGTTATCATTCCAGTTGCATTTTGCTCCCTTCAGGAGGTATATGTCTTCAGGAGGTATTGGATAGCCCTAAACCTAGTATGTTGGGTAGCTAGCTGTAATTTCTTTTTGTACAACTTAGAGGTATCAGTATGTCTGTGTTTATATTTTAAGTCTTGTCCTTATTTATGAATTGTTATATTTATTTTCTAAATTAAATTAGTAAGGGTTCGCCCGACAGGTCTAGGGGAGGATGTCGGGTGCCCGCACGACCTAACCGGATTCTGGGCCGTGTCAGTTGGTATCAGAGCCTAATTTAGAGTCGATCTAGACTAAGACAATGTCTAGTAGAGTCTCGCTGATGGGTACGTAGACGTCCGTACTTATCTACGATAGGCTATGATGGCATTTAGGAAGTTTCACTTCCTTCTTTTCTGATCGTGCGTCGGTCTAGGATTCAAAAGTATTTTCTTTAATTTTTTAATTCCTTCGTGGTAATTGTGAACCCTCGTGCGATAAATCAGCAAACGGTAAGAGTTCAAGACGAAGCAATCTAGCCTGGGGCTGGCACTGACGAAGCCCCGAGAGTTTTGATCATGCTGACGATCTAATTACGGAGGTCCCAGCTGTACAAGCTTGCAATGGGCAAGGGAGCAGGGCCTTGTGGTTCCCTTGGCTCTCTACGATGCTTTACGAGAATCTTGGCAACGCAGATACCGCAAGAACCTATTATTCGCTAGGCAGCCTATTAGATTGCCGCAGATGGAGACGTTCGGTCTCAGGGAGCCCCTGTCCCAGTCCCTGATATTGCCCCAGTAAATTATGTTCCAGAGACAGCATGTGTTGCGCCACTAAGTATTCTGGTTGGTTAGCTAGCCCAAGTAATAGCTCGGTCCGAGTGTCCGAAGATGCTGTATTATTTTATCTGGTTAAACCTTCAGATATTCTCAAGCCATGCATCAGATAATCCCTATGTAAGTTTTTTTTTTAAAATAAAATGATGTCAACGTATCCTTCAGGCTTTTCATTATATTGAGCGGTATGGTGTTGATTATTCTTCGTTCCAGTTTCAGGGTCCAGCCTTGAATTGGTGGGCTGCTCTCTTATTAGCTAACTTGGTTCAATTTTTCTTCTAGATTCGTGAAAAATTTCCTTTCGATTAGCGAGCGAGATGAAAAGTAATGCCAGTTTGATTGGATTGGACAGGGTAGCCTGTCGGTTAATCTATTGGTGTTTCAGAATGTGAGATTGAATTCTATAAAGTAGCTGAATATGCATTAGAACTAGGCCATGAGCCTTTCGAGAGATTCAAATATTTATTAATGACCTTTCTCCTTCCTTGAGATCCCAGATGGTTCGAAAAATTTAGGTTGGGACTTCATGTGATCTCGTTGTTGATATTGCTCGGAGGTACTAGGCATACCATAAGTTAGAGCGGGAGAGCAAAAGATCCCACGGCCCTGGTGGGCACCATGGTACCTCCTTTAGATGTAAGAGTTTTGATTATTTTTGGAGGTTACTTGCAAGGTTATCTCAGCTTGTAGAGCGTGATTCTCAGAGTGCGCGAGTAGTTCATCAAGAGAGACTCGGTTTTCTCTTTGTAGCTATCAATAATCAGTCCAGTTTCAATTTTTTACGAAAAGGGTGTTATCACTGTCACGAGTCTTGCTATCCTTTGAGGAGTTTTTCCTTACTCAGGCAAGTAGACAGTCGTCCTTTCTCTCGTCATTAGGCAACCGCACAGTCGCGGGGGATTTAATTTAGATCTTAATCAACCAGATATATGCCACCATCCGATAGAGGTCGAGAGTGTGTTGGCAGTGTTTCTTCAAAAGGTGATTGTCAGGGTAGTGGCTCAACTCAGCTGCAGGGGCAGTTCAATAAACTTCCAGTCTGGCAGGATGCTGAGGCATCTGATGTAGTAGACCCAAGTATTTCTTCTTCTCTTAAATATTAGTAAGATTTGATTCTTTTGATCGATCTGGAAAGGGTGTGTCTTATCATATTTCGATGGTTTCCTTGGATGTCGTTTTTATTAACAATCGGTTGCGGCAGAGGAGTGAGCTTCTGATATGATTTATTCCTGGCATTTATTATGACCCTACTAGTTTATCTGGTTTAAATGTGAGAGATTTGTGAGTGAGTATCGGTATTTTTTGCTTGGCATCTTGTTGTGCCTCATTATGTTATAATGCCAAGTCAGTCTATCTCTTTTTGGAACTTAGTGTCAGTAGGTTGATGGGATTCTTATCCGTCACCATCAGAAAGTGTCATTACTTCTTTCGGTGTAAAGTGGTTAGTAAGTAATACTCGATCTGCGTGTCTCCTCTTGATTCAAAATGTTAATAACGTTATGTTATTCTATGAGCCTCTCTCAGTTTTACCAATAAATTGTTGGAGTTCTCTTCTTATGAGAAGGCTAAATTGGCATGTGTGTTGCTCCATAAAGCTTATTTAATGTCCATTTCTTCAATTGTGATTCTTTAGCTAGCATGACTCGAAAGTACTCTAGCTCTGGTAGCTAATAAAATAAGAAGATGAGCTTCTTGAAGCTCTAATTATTTCTATCCTCGGTCCATTTCCATTTCTTCTTCGTCCGGCACCAGTGAGCTTGGGCGGTTGGTAGCTGCTTGGGATGTTCCCTGTGTTGAGCCAGAGTATGTGTTATTGTAGCCGGATAAGCACATTGTTGTTTTTCAAGGCTACTAAGGGTAATGCGAGGCGTCATTTGACCTTTGATTTGATCCATCAGGCGATGGTGCTTATGGAAAAGGTATGGAGTTGTGAACTCGAGGGTTGCAGCTGTTTGGCAACTCGAGAGAGTAATTTGGTAGCTCATGTCTGAGTTGCATTCTCAATTTAGCTAAGTCTTCCTTAATCCAGCAAGTTGTGCAAGGATGACTTTTTTATTCAACTTAGCTGTATGAGCTGAAGCTCTAAGTGGAGGAGCCTTCTTCCAATAATGAATATAAATATTAAATCTCTAAGGCGTTGCTGAAGCGTAAGCTACTTCTTTGTTTCATCGACTTGTTCTATATCGAAAAGTATATTGACGAGGTGATTCACCGGCAGAATCATGTTAATTTATCCAGAGTTCTATGTATCTTTGTTTCGAAAATGTAGAGCTCTCTTCTCGTGATCGAGGAAGTATCAGCTTAGTCCGAATAAGTTGGGCAATGATGTTATCGTAGTATCCAGATATATTTTATTCCAAGAGTTCGCTGTTCGTGTTATAATTCTGATTCTGCAATCATGAGTTAATATCTGTGGAGTAGCTTATGAAGGTCGTGGAAGTTCTTTTGTTATATGTGCAGAATTTTCTTTAAACTTAGGCTCGTTCGAGGACGAACGAGAGTTTAAGTGGAGGAGAATGAAACGACCTTGGTTAGTCGTTTCGGAATTTAGAACTCCGATTGGCATGCCGATAAATAAAAAAAAACTTCGTAATGTCCATTAGGACATGTCTGTAAAATTTGAGCTAAATCAGACCTCGTTTGGTAGGCATCGGAAGAAGGTTTCAATTTTTATTGTCGATAAATACAAAAAAAAAAAAATTCGTGCTCGGTTTTGTTGAACGAGCTCCGATTCAAAATCCGAAAGCGCTGTTAGGTTCGTATGATTATTTGTGACTTTTGTGCTTTTTCAAAAGTGAATTTCGAGGTTGTTCGGCTAGCTTCTGCTAAAATGCCGAAAGTTAAATAATTTGACCTTTCACATCTCTTCACTACTACAAGTATGTAACAGATCGTTGCTTAATGCTTCTACGTGCTTCATTTAACATTCGAGGACGAATGTTCCTAACAGGGGAAGATTGTTACACCCCGTATGTCCAAAGTGACGTATATCATTCTAATGACATGTTAAGAATGATTTAAGTGAGTTCAAAGTCATAATATTACCATATAAGATGTTTATATATTGAATATAAAGTTTGGGAAAAGTCGGATTTAAGTTGCAGAAAAACCGACTAAGGAATTGCCTTGTAACGAAGCTTTTTCAGCAATTAATTTCGTGTGTTATATGAAGTCTTTTGGGGACACATCATATACGAAATTGAAGGTCTTGGATGTAGTTTCCAACACTTTTGACGGTTTGTTCATACAACATATAGATAAAAAGATATAAGCATCGGAAATCAGTCCAGAAAAAGGGACATAAGCGCAAAAGAGGGCTAGAACTGAAATGTTTCGAGTATAAAATGAAAAACATGTCTTCTTTTCGTCATTTTCCAGAATATAAACGATATAAACAGTGTGTTGTTGAATGTTTAAGCCCATTTTATGATTTTGAAGGAAGGACGTCAATCGTAACTCGAAATTGAAGACAGATTGCGTCAAAATGCTCTACGTGATTAAGGTAACGTTATGCTACCTTCAATTTCGTCTATAGCTTGAGTTTTAGAATTACTTCATGGATAAGTAAAGCACTTAAATGTTGTATTATCGCTTGTTTAAGCTTTAGAAGGTGTTGAATTCAAGGGAAACAAGGTTTAGAAGCAAGAAACATCAAAGGTATGAAAGGCTAAACCATTCTTTTGGCAAGGCATGTATCTTTTAGCTTTTGAAGGTTTTCTTAGTTCTAAACTTAGTATTTCTTCTAAGAAACTTGTATGGTACCAAGAAAACCTTGTATATACTTAATTTGGTACAAAAATTCAAGGTGAAAGATGTCCAAATCAGCAAGACAAAACGTTTCAAAATCTGGGAAATTATTTTTATCTTCGGACACCTGTTAGTATATTGATCATAACTCCTTGTATAAAATTGATATTGAGATGCTTCAAGATTCCCTGGGACCCTAAGACATATATCTAAAACTTTCATGAAGACCATGAAGTCTATAACTTTGATCTACACTCTGGAAATTAGGTTTAAAATCAGGACAGTGGTGCTGTCTAGACATTCTACCTGCAGATTTGTTATGTCATCCAGTTGTCTCATCTTGTTATTCATTTAACATGTTTATGTTATCAGTTTATCCGGGTATCCATTCCCGTGTGTAGTATAGTGCTGGTTCTATTTTGCGGATCATCCAGTTTCAGGGGAAACTCTTGCCGAAAATTTTATAGAAATTCAAAGAGTTGGACAAATTCTGAGTTCTAGGTTGTGTCTATAATTCTATCCTGAGTTTTCTTCTCATTCCTTTGAGTCCATATCTATTGTTGCCACATGTGTTATACCTCATACATGCTTATACTTATATTGTGATCATGTTATGTGTGATTTGGAGTCCCCCATAGAGGCTGGACATTGGACACATAGACCGGTCGCGTGGGTATCAGGTTCCTAACCGGATTGCCCTAAGATGTGAGGAATGAAGCCTTTAACCTAAATTGTTATATTTTTCTGCTTATTGAATAGAGTGGGATCGTTTGGCAAGGAAACCAAAGGATAAAGCGGTTGTTGATTAGCCGTACTAACTTTTGGAAGAGGTAAGTGTTTATATCCATTTCTTTGGAGGCACCTGGCCTCGTGGATTTCCTACCACGTGTTCCTTACGTGTGTATCTGCCGATAGGCGTACTCATTACGCCTTAGCTTTGGATTTACCTTGTATATTATATGTTATGTCCTGTTGTTGATATTGCATTGAGGATTTGACCATTGTACTCTGGCTGTGAGTTGGCATCTATTTCCCGGCTGTCTATGAGAGTCCCGCATCGGTGAAGGGTTATTATTGCATCACATTGCATTCATATGCATTATATGTCATTCATATGCATTACATTGCATATCATATTGGGTGCAGGAGTATTCCGCCCCAGGATCAGGAGGATTCCGCTCCATTGTATCATATTGAGGGTAGGAGGATTCCGCCCCAAGAGCAGGAGTATTCCGCTCTTATGTCAGATATTGAGTGCAGGAGTATTCCGCCTCTGATTTATATTATATCGGGTGCAGGAGTATTCCGCCCCAGGAGAGTGCAGGAGTATTCCGCCTCTGGTTTATATTTTATCGGGTGCAGGAGTATTCCGCCCCAGGAGCAGGAGTATTCTGCTCCAGCTGGTTATCAGATTCGATTCCCCTCGAATGCAGGAGTATTCCGCTTCGGGATGGGATTACGGGCACATGTGACCCTTTTCATCATTTCATTTCATCTCATTTCATTTCATATCATTTCATATCATTGTGTAGACTTATGGTACATAACTACTGTTCTGCTTATACGTGCATTGCTTATTTGTCTATATATTTCTGGCTCGTATTTTGGGTTGCGAGGATTGGGTTGCACGCAGCAACGGTATAAATATATGGACCAAGTTGCACGTCGCAGCGGTATAAATATATGGACCGGGTTGCACGTCGCAACGGTATAAATATATGGATTGGGTTGCACGCCGCAACAGGATGAATATATGGATCGGGTTGCACGTCGCAACAGGATGTATTTCTGATTGTTGATGTGCTCGGGATACCTATATGTTCTGGCTGTCTTACGTTCCTGGTTGTTAAATAGTTTGCGATTCCATAAGTGTTTCTAGTTATTATTTGGCTCTGCCTTTTCATAATTTAAATAAGAGGAATCTGGTTTATTTGTTTCTTTTCTCCCTGGCTAGCTATCCTATTCTTTGAGGTGGCTAGTCTGCCCCACTTATTGAGTCCTTTTGACTCACCCTTGTTTGTTGTTTGTTCCTTGTCTATCTATTTCGTTTCGGCAGGTTCGCTCCAGGATTGAGTTCGCCACGTTGTGAAGGAGCGAAGACGACTTCAGCTGTCAGGGTGAGCCAACTTTCATTCCGGATGGCCACCAGTTTATTGGTTATCATTCCAGTTGCATTTTGCTCCCTTCAGGAGGTATATGTCTTCTTTTGTACTCTTAGATGTCTAGTCTGGATAGCCCTAAACCTAGTATGTTGGGTAGCTAGCTGTAATTTCTTATGTACAGCTTAGAGGTATCAGTATGTCTGTATTTATATTTTAAGTCTTGTCCTTATTTATGAATTGTTATATTTATTTTTCTAATTAAATTAGTAAGGGTTCGCCTGACAGGTCTAGGGGAGGATGTCGGGTGCCCGCACGACCTAACCGGATTCTGGGTCGTGTCAACAAGGCCCTTGTTCAGCAATTCATCAACCTGCCCTTGGAGCTCTTTGGTGTCTTTGGGATTACACCAGTATGCAGGTTTGTTAGGGATTTGTGACCCCGGTACGAAGTCAATTTGGTGCTCGATTCCTCTCAACGGAGGTAATCCACCTGGCATTTTTTTGGGAAACATGTCTCTGAAGTCCTGCAAAACACTTTGTACAGCATTAGGCAAAAGGTTATCATTAGAAAAATCATCATTAGAGTTTAGAAAGATACCCTTGTGCACGAGGCAAATCATCATCTGACCGTTGCCGTTGCCTCGTAGAAACTCACCCAGTTGCATGATTGCACATATTCCTTTTACTTCGGGCAGTGAGTTTGTGTCTTCGGCTCCCAATTTTGCTCCCATCGGAAGCTTAGCTTTGGCCGCTTCTTTCAATTCTTTCATCCGTTTATAGTCCTCGGTGACTTGTTTTGGAGACAAGGGTTTGAGTATGAAACTCTTCCCTTCGAGCTTTGCAGTGTAAGTGTTGGATTTTCCACTGTGAATGACCGACCGTTCATACTGCCACGGTCTTCCCAATAGCAAATGACGGGCTTGCATCGGCACCACATCGACTATCATTTCATCTTGATATTCTCAAATTCTGAACTTGATCCGCACTTGTTTGGCAACCCTCAATTCTCCATACTCATTCAGCCATTGCAATTTGTAAGGGTGGGGATGCTTCAAAGTAGTTAGTCCCATCTGTGAAACCAAGGTTTGGCTCACCACATTTGCACAACTACCTGAGTCAATGATCATCGAACACACCTTTCCCCTCACTCAGGCATCGGGCATGAAAAACATTTTCTCTTTGGTTGTTCTCTTCTTCAAGAGTCATGCAGCTCAAATTCCTTCGAACCACAAGAAACATTTCCGGATGATCAGCTTCGGCAGCTTCATGATCGTCATCACCTTTAGCTCGGTCAGCCTTCTCGATAAAGTCCTCCTCGGTGTCACTCGCTTGCTCATGGACGGTTCCATCTTCGAGCAGAAGCATAACTTTGCGAGTTGGACACTCCTTTGCCATGTGACCATAACCTTTGCATTTATGACACTGAATATTTGAGGGACTAGGAGAGTTGAGTTGAACTTTACCTCCCACTTCTCTCGACTGGTTAACGGTCACACCCCTCTCGAAGGGTCTGTTCGAATCTCGAACAGTGTTGGCACTTGTTTGGTTAGGACTCTTCCATTCTTTTCCTCGGTTCAAGGGAGTAGAAGTAGTGACTCCTCGATACCGGTTTGCCTTATCGTCCTTCACCAATATTTCAGCTTCGGTAGCAGCATCGAACAGATCTTCCAACATGTGGTACATATGTAGCCTCAACTGAGTTGACACATCCCGAGCCAAGCCATTTTTGAATCGAATAGTGGCTTGCTCTTCATCCTTTACCAGATCAAGATTCAATCGAACCTTTTCAAACTCATCACGGTACTCTTGGACTGACTTGGACCCTTGCTTTAACTCATACAGCTTTTGTAATTGAGTTTGCCTATACTTGGCACTCAAATACTTAGCATCCATTGCTCTCATCAACTGTGGCCAAGTATTGACTTCGGGATAGGCATTCCTTTGTCTATGCCTTTTATCGGCTTCCCACCATGTAGATGCATAAGCTTCGAACGAAGCAATGGCATGGGCAGCTTTTCTCTCATCGGTCATCTCATTGGTTTCGAAGATGCGTTCTATTTTAAGCTTCCATTCAAGATATTCATCTGGATCACTAGTTCCTTTAAAGGGTGGAATAGTGATCTTGACACTGTTCAAGTTTGAGTCTTGAACACCACGAACCTGTTCGGGATACTCATCATAACGATCATCAGCCTCACGCTCAATATGTCGTTAAACATTTGCGCCTCGGCCTCGACCTCGGTGAGCTTGCCTTCGTTGAGCGAATGGCGGCTCATGCTCATATTCGTCCTCGGGAAATTCCTCTCCATCAACCTCTTCGACAACGGCTCCAAGATATCTTCGGGCCTTTAGAAGTGGTATCCTCTCTCCTCGGGGAATGCCCAAGTTTTGATAGCCAGCTTGGGGATTGCCCAAGTTTTGTTGCACCTGGGGATTGCCCAAGTTTTGTTGTGCTTGGGGATTGCCCAAGTTAAGTTCTCTTCGAATTGCTTCACTCGTCAACTGATGTTGTCGAACAAGCTCAGCATACAGCTCAGGTTTCATCGGAGTGGAGTTGCTAGTTCCAGCGCCGGACCCAGGTAAGGCCACAGACACACTTCCTTGCTCGAGTTGAGCTACTCGAGCACTAACTCCTCTCACTTCGGCACCGACGCCTTGTATCGCAGCCATGAGATCGGCTAACGACACTTCGGGTTTCTCAATGCCTTTGCCATCGCCTCTATTCCCAGCCATGGTACCTGCACAAATCAAAGACCAATCAAATGTTAAGTTAGAAATCACCTCACACACTCCCTCACCTTTGATGGGTGGCACTCGGTTCCACTCAATTTATGGGTTCGGTTTTGGTCACTCAAGAACTTGCAGCCAATGGCTTGCTCGGTTGATAAAATTCTCTCAATTCCTTCGAATTTGACAAGTTACAATGTTTTCTTCGGGAAGAGTGAGTTGATTCGACTCAATGGAACGGACAACTATTTACTCTTGCGCTTCGGGAAGTCAAAGGAATTTCTACGAAGTCGGACTTTGGTCACCCCACGCACGAGTTCCTATTTAACTCAAATGAGTTAGTACGACCTCGAGTAGGAAAATTACTCAAAAGATCCACTAACTAGAATTTCGGACAGAAGAAAAGTGAAAACCTAGGAGATTCTACCCTTTGATTCCCTTTTGGAATCTTTTTCGAACACACCAACTCTTGTCTGTACAAGAGTGTTCCCTCCTTGGTACAGATAGGGTTTTACCTTATCCAATTCCCCTTTTCAGCCAACAACTTTTTCACCTGGGGTTTTGATCTTTACACTTTACCCATTTCTTCTTCAATGGAACAGTGAAGCTTTTGCTCTGGCGTACGGACAAATTTAGCTTCGTTCACGGACCACGAATTTTCAACAGACTTGGGTTGCTTCTTCAACTCCGGTTCCAACAACAACAAAGGAATTTTCAGTTCAAAGTTCTTGAGCTAAGATCAGCTCCTTCGGGTCGTACTCTGTTACAAATCATAATAATTTTTCGGCGTACGGTCAACGAATTCAAACACAGAACTTCGAAATTTAAGCACAAAACAAACCCAAATCACTCAAGAACCACCAATCTTCATCGCTGGGGTTCGAGTTCCAGTCGCCACCAAATTCCAAAACAGTCAAAAATTTCACCAAGAAACCCTAGTCACGAAATTTGTACGTCGGGTACTTGTTGGAATCAGGGAACAATGGTGAACAAGAATCAATGGTTGTTTTATCCAAACAACCAACAATCAACACAATTTTTTTTGAATTTTTGTTTTTCTACTTTTTTTTTTTTGGTAAACACCACAGCAACAACAATCAAACACACGGAAGAAAGCTGAAACTGGAGACACAAGCACGATTTAATGAACAGTATTTGAGGTTGTAAGAACAAACTCAAACCTTGCTCTGATACCAAGATGGTGCAAGCAAACCCGAGGGAAATGCTAAACACGAACGCGGAAGAAAACAACAAGAAAGTAAAAGATAGAAGCAAGACAAATCTTGCTTCGATTCAAAAGAACAGTGAGGAACCTGTCTCAAAGCTCGATTGAAGAGAAATCAAGACGCACCTATACTATGCAACAATCCTCAAGAAAGACCCGCTTCTTGCAAATTGAATGATCAAGAAGAAATTGTTCAAACAAATAACACCGGTTGACACAAGTTATTTAAAAGCCCACGTCGGGGTTCGGCTCCATCAGAGACTCACAATAGCACTTGCTATGTTTATCATATACTAAAAACTTGGTATCTTACAATGAAGTAAAATAGAGTATTTATAGGCTATGCTAAGGATAAAGTAGTAAATAGTCACAAGTGACTAATAAAAACAAGCCATGCAGGACTGAGCTAAGTGTGTGTTCGGCGGCCTTGACTTCGGTGCACGGTTGCTTGCTCGAACTCATTGTCCTCGGTCACTTTGTCCTCGGGCTCAAATCTGAAGATGACGCCTTCGGTTCTTGAGCCCAGCCACTCAGCTTCGGAGCAATTGCTTTTCTTCAGCCAGGCTAAGTGAAAGTGCACATCGTACAGCAGCTTGGCTTGGCTTTGTGTCATTGGTCTCCTCGGTGGATCGAACACTTGATCTGCACGTGCTCGGGCTGCATCAACTAGTGCAAGAAAAGAGTTGGCAATTGTCAACAAGGTGAACCCAAAACCACAAGCTCCAAAGCCAAGTGGTTCACCAACAAAGAAGATGGAGACAACAAGTGATGAGTCTCCAAGTCCTAGATTCCGGGTTGATGTTAAGAGTCCACCTACTATGGCTATGGGTATTCTTGGGCCTCGTCCCAACTCACCCGAATTTGAGAGAGAAAAGATTTAGTGGAGTAAGGGAGTGACCGGTGACATTCCTTGAGTGGAAAAAGGAGATGATGTGTTGAGTAATGTGAGTGGGATGTCAACACCAAAATCTACACCCGACCTTGAAAAGAAAATGAGGGAGAAGAAAGAGGGAAAAAGGATTGTTGAGAGTGAGGACACCCCTTATTCTAACACTTACTCTTTACCTTTTTCTTCTACTTGTGTTAGCTTTTGTGTAGGCGTCTTGGAGGCAAGCCAATGGAGCCTCAAACATGTTCCATGACGGATGGACAAGGTGAAGAATATTTTCAATGTGAGCTTCAAGGTGGAGGGACAATTCATGACGCTTCAAGTGCATAGAGTGAGCAAGATGACCACTCAAAGGTATGTTATAGTTCTCCATCCCTTCAGTATGTTACTTCCTTGTCATGTGATAGTGTTTGTGAAAAATCTATGCTAGTTGATGAATTGTGTGATCATAATGTGTTTGCAACTAGTGTAGAGCCTTTGGGTCAACTTGTGTGTGGATATGAACCACTAATTGTGAGGGTTGATAAGCCACATCATGATGTGAACTCGGTTTTCATTGAACCTCTATTTAGTGAAGATCTTGAAGTTGACCTTGTTTGTGAACCTTGTTATGACAAACCACCTATATTTGATAAAGGGAAAGATGACTTGAATGAATATCCTATTCTTTCCCTTGATGAGTTGTTTGATAATGGTGGACCTATGTGTTGTAGTGAGGATGGTAGTGACCTTGAGGAGTTCCTAGTGGATGGGATGGATAGGGTTGTACTTGATGACTCCTCAAGTGTCTATAAAGAGTGTGAACTTGAACCTTCATGGTTTAAAAGGTTTAACTCTATAGACAATCCATCGTTTGAAACTCCAAGTGAGATGAATGGTCTAGGAATTTATTGTGTTGATTCGTCTTCTAGTATTCCTAATCTTGATTGGGTGGACTATAATGATGAAGAAGCCATTATAGAGACCTTCCTTGATTCTTTGTCTAGTGAGGGAGATTGTCTTAGACGAGGATATGGAGGTGAGGAAGTCACTCTTGGTGTGTGTAAGAGTGCTTCCAAGAAGGGGAGTTGAGTATTTGGTGTTAGTTGCCAATTGAACTATTTTATTTACTCCACCCCACATGTTGATCACACCTTGGGTGTTGAGCATGCCAAAGCCAATGGATCACATTGTGATAGTAACGCATTGAAGGCTTGGTGTGTTAACCATAAGCTTAGAGGTCATAGGGAACTTAGTTGCTTAATCTTGCATGTTCCATGTCCTATTGATCTCTTTGCTTGTTATGGTAGTGAGTGTTTGTCATTGTTGAGCTAAGAACTTGTTGTTTCCTTTGGAGACCTATACTTTTTTATTTGTATTGACACTTGGCTCTATCAGAAAAGTATGTTTTCCACATCACTTGCACTCACTCTTGTTGGACCTGTCTACTCTTGTAGTGGGAAGTTTTGGTGTGTTATTATTTGACTTAAGGATCATAGGAATTTTGATGGCTTGATCTTGCATATTCCATATCCTATTGATCTCTTTGATGAATCTTGTGTTGAGTGCACCCATTGGGGAAGCCAAATACTTGTTGTTTTCTTTAGAAACATGTGCTTTATCATTGTCATTGATACTTGGTTATATCATAAGAGTGTGTTTTCCACACTACTTGCACTAACCTACTCTTGTAGTAGGAGCTTTTGGTTGTGCTCGTCTTTGGATGTAGGTCTTGATGGTTTGATTTCGAGGACGAAATCCTTTCAAGAAGGGGAGGATGATACGGATCAAATCGAGCTTAAAACACTTACCATCAAGAGCCGGGATTGGAGGATGCAAAAGACGAGAGGTCAAGAGCATCGGAGAAGAGTTCGGGAGCGTTTTGAAGATCAAGGAGTTGGCTCCAGGCCCAGGCGCTCCACCTAGGAACCTAGGTGCTCCGCCCAGGACATGAAGGAACCAGGCGCTCCGCCCAACTTGGCTACTGACCAAAATGAGATATGGTCCAGGCGCTCCGCCTCCTAGATTAGCATTCCGAGATTTTACTCTAGTTATTTACTATTTTAGCCCTACGTGACTTATTATGTGTAATCAACTTGTAGGGGCTTTTATGTCATTTTATTAGGAGTGTGGAATATCTATATATACCACACTTAGTCATTTTATTTCAGAATCTTACCAAGATTGAAGAATAGATATAGAAAGAGAGGCAAGGACTTCTTTGTCGAAGCTTGAAGCTTCGGATTATCTCTTTGCTTGGAACCTATGGAGATTCATCAGTAGTATGGATTTCTTGTATGGTTCAAGTTTCCTTTCATCTCTCAGATATTCATTCATGGTTTGAATCGTTTATCCATTCTTTTCTTCTATTTTTGTTCTTCCTCGTCCCTATTTTCTTGTTATCTTGTGATTACTTGCTTCCACGTCTATTTTATTGCTTCCGCGTATTTACCCCGCATCATACTTGGACTATTTTTCTTGCATCTAAGGAAGAAGCATTTAATGCATTTTCAATATTTGCTAAGAAAATTCAAAGAACACTAGATAGTCACATTGTTGCTATAAGGTCAGATCATGGTATTGAGTTTTAGAATCAAATGTTCTTTAAATTTTTTAATGAAAATGATATTGATAATAATTTCTCTTCACCTAGAACTCCACAACAAAATGGAGTAGTTGAAAAGAAAAATAGGACCTTAGTAGAAATGGCTAGGACCATGCTATTATCTGGAAACCTACCACAAAGTTTTTGGGCTGAAGCTATCAATACTGCTTGCTATATAATCAATAGATGCATGACAAGACCATTGTTAGAAAAGACCCCCTATGAGTTACTTAAAGGAAGAAAACCTAGCATTGCACATCTAGGGCTTTCGTTGTAAGTGTTTCATTCACAATAATGGAAAGGATGCCTTAGGAAAATTTGATCCTAGAAGTGATGAGGGAGTCTTTGTAGGTTATTCATTACATAGCAAGTCAAATAGGGTATTTAATAAGAAAACTATGAAAATAGAAGAAAGCATGCATGCTAAGTTTGATGAATCTGACAATCTATCTCAACAACAGGTATAAGAGGATGAAGAAATTGGAATGTTGAGGCATGGTGAACCTGTTCCTCAACAATTACAATCTGTGTCAGGAGAATCAATGGGCAGTGGATTACAAGAAACTGTTCCTTCAACTGAAACTGGCAAGGGTAGCACAGAAACTGGGGGAAATGCTACTACATTAGGAACTGTTCCTCAACATGAACACCCAAAGGATGGATTAGTGCTAAAGCCTTACAGATACCTAAGTTCTCATCCTGTGGATCAGATAATTTTTAGAAGATGCTGGAATTCAAACTAGATCTGCAGTCAAGAGTCACAATCTGCGTGCCTTTAGTGCCTTCTTATCTCTTGTTGAACCCAAAAACATAAATGAAGCACTGAAGGATGCAGATTGGATTAATGCTATGCAGGAAGAGTTGAATCAATTCCAAAGAAGCCAAGTCTGGCATCTGGAACCTAAGCCAAGGAACATGTCCATCATAGGAACCAAGTGGATTTTCAGAAACAAACTTGATGAGGATGGCATGGTAACTAGAAATAAGGCCAGATTAGTTGTTCAGGAATATAGCCAAGAGGAAAGCACTGACTATGATGAGACTTTTACTCCAATTGCAAGATTGGAAGCAATAGAACTTCTTATAGCCTTTGCTACTTACATGGATTTCACTCCACATTAAATAGATGTTAAGAGTACCTTTCTTAATGGTTATTTGAAGAAAGAAGTGTACGTTAAACAACCACCAGGTTTTGAGAATGAATAGTTCCCTGTCTACAAATTGGACAAGGCTTTTATGGACTCAAGCAGGCACCAAGGACTTGGTATGGAAGGTTATCAAAATTGTTACTTCAGCATGGATACAAAGGAAGAAAAATTGACAGCACACTGTTCTTAAAGGAAAAAGGTAAATATCTCTTAATTGTGCAAATATGTAGATGATATAATCTTTGGTGCTACTTGTGAAAATTTAAGTAAGGAAGTTGCAAGTATGATGGGGAGTGAGTTTGAGATGAGCATAGTGAGTGAACTCAATTTCTTTTTGGGTTTACAAATCAAGCAAACTTCAAATGGAACTATGATCCACCAACAAAAATATGTTAAGGAATTACTGAAAAGATTTGACATGGATAATGCTAAGGAAATTGATACACCAATTGCCACTGCTACTAAATTGGAAATTGATGAACATGGTAATTCAGTTGATCAAAAATTGTGTAGAGGTATGATTGGTTCTTTGCTTTATATAACTGGTAGTAGACGTGATATTGTGTTTAGTGTTGGCTTGTATGCTAGATTTTAATCAGCTCCTAAAGAATCTCACTTGCAAGCTGTTAAAAGAATTTTGAGGTATTTAAAAGGAATAGGTTCCTTGGGAATTTAGTACCCAAAATGTGGTAATTTTAATTTTGTTGGATATACTGATGTTGACTATGCAGGATTTTTTGTTGATAGGAAAAGTACCTCAGGTATCGCACACTTTCTTGGAGAGTGTTTGGTTTTATGCGGAATCAAGAAAAAAATTCAGTGGCACTTTCCATTGTAGAGGCTGAGTATGTCGCAGCTGCCTCATGTTGTTCACAAATGTTATAGATTAATCAGCAACTACAAGATTTTGGTGTTGATGTAGGAACTGTTCCTATCTAGTGTGATAACACTAGTTCTATAAACATGAAAAAAAATCCAGGGCATCAGAAAGGACTAAACACATTGACATAAGACACCATTTCTTGAGGTACAATTATGAGAAGGGTTTGATTACTATAGGCTTTTTTCCTACTGAGAAACAAATAGCTGACATTTTTACAAAGGCCTTGAGTACATATCATTTTGAAAGGAACATGTTAGAATTAGGGATGATTAAATTCACCAAAGTCTACCAAGCTTTACTTCAAAAATTGGCTAGAAAATTTCGCTTAAAAATGAATTTTATTAAAGTCAAATAGAAGTTTTCAGCTCAGTTCTATACTTAATTGTATACTCTATGCCATGATTTTTGCTTAAGTTTACTAAATTTTAATGATGTTACCCTTACGTTCTTAGAATTTTAGATTATGCAATTTGATTGAAATTGGGTAAAGAAATTGTTCCTTATCACATTCTCAGGTATGTACTACTTTATTTTTCAGAAATTATTAGAGTTTGATGGTCATAGGTAATTAGAAGAGTCTAAATCGCACTCAACATCTATCTCTTTGAAAACAGTCCCATCAAGGAACCGTTCTACACTCCATCTCTCACTTGAACTCTAATCATAACGGCTATAAATTGAACTCTATTTAAGCAAGGAACTGAAGGTAAATTATTTTAGACTCCATCTCTATCACTACTTCTTGCTGTTATATAAATCCTTAAGCTCTCATCTAAAATTCTCATTTTTAAGTTTTCAAAATTTCAGAAAGGTTGATTACTTATCTTTGAATCGAATTGTTGCCATGTCTCTCTCACCTGAAAACACTTCATCCAATCCTACCACTGAATAACCACCAGTTGAAAACCCTATCTCACCCATGCAAACAAATTCACCACTTCCAGAAAACCAAAACCCTGACTCTGAAATTCAGGGGGAAGGACCAGGTCTATCTGTTGCTGAGACACTGGAGCATATGGATGATTTGTCTAGAGCCATGATCCTATATGAATTCAAGGTAAACTATGCTAAACCTTTAAATATAGTTGATGATAAGGGTGAGGAAGTAGAGGGGCTAGGTGTGTCTGTACCAGAAAGTGAGGGGGAAAAGGAAACTATGAAGTGTTTAGAAGCTCCCATGCATGAGTCTTCTGAGTCTCCAGTGGCTACTTCTAGAGCACCAATGGATGATGTAGAAATGGTGGATGTGGATGAGACAATTAGTGACAGTGATAGGCCACTTGCTGATTTAATTAAATTGAGAGGTTTGAATAAAAAGTTGACAAAACAGGGGCCTGTTGATCCTGCTGAACTTGCTGAAATAAATGCTAAGCTTAAAAAGATCAGTGATAGTTATAAGCTTGACATTCAGAAGAAAAGTCAAAAGAAAAGTTCTGGGAAGGGTAAAGGAACTATTCCTTCTACCCAGACTCCTGCCAGTAGTGGTAGGAGAACCAGAGGATCTGTAAAGACTATTGATGCACAAATGGCTGAGACCCTTGAGAGAAATTCGAAGGGCAAGCAGAAACAGGTTCACGAGGTTGTTGTGCCAGTTGATGATTCTGAGGAAGAGGAAGAACAAACTGTTCCTTTGACCAGGAAAAGAAGAACTTCTCAAAGGAGGTCTGTACAGACTGATGAGAGATCTTCCAGTACTGGACCCGTGTCAAAGAGAACAAGATCTTCTAGGAGGGCTTTAGTGGATGAAAGCACTGAGTTTGAAATAGAAGGTGTGAACAAAAAAGAGGAGGCTGAAAGTGAAAGTGAAGAGAAGGAGGCTGAAAAGAATCTGCATACTGATCATGATAAAAGGAAATTATTGAAAGGGGGAGTACTTGCTGATATGGAAGAGAAAGGTATGTATTGGTTGCTGGAGAAGCTTGACAAACAGGGCTGGAAGGACATGGTCCTTAAAACCAGAGGGAAGATTGCCAAAGATGAAGTGGTTGAATTCTTTTTTAACTGCTCCATTGATGAAGGCAGAATCAATAGTATAGTGGATGGAAAGGACATTTCCTTTGATGCACAAGAACTGGGAGAACTGCTTGATATCCCTGCTGTTGGATATAGTGACTATGTTAAGGGAGAATGGCCTAATCTCACAGCGTTACCTACTACCTTAGAGATTACAAGCAAATTTGCTGAGAATCCACAGGAGGACAAACCAAGAGCAGTGGAAAAATGTGAGATGCAACCAAGGCATCAGCTCCTGTTTGATTTGTCAACAAGATCATGTTTCCCAAACAAGAGAAAAAATCAAAAGCAATTGGCCCATGTTTATGGTGCATCTGATTACTAGAGTGGTGACTCGGAAAAAGAAACATGCTTTGTCATATGGATTCATTTTGACTGATCTATTTGACAAATTAGGCATTCTATTTAAGGAAGTAAAAACTGCTACAAAGAAGGAAAGATTTGGGGCTACTACACTGATCAGCTGTGACATGACTGTCAATGCTGAGCCTGCTGCTACTGCTATTGGGGTTACTATTGTTGGTTCCTACAAGGGACCTTTGAAAAATAAGGTTAGGTTGTTGAGGCAGCAAACTGATATGCAAGCTGCTGAGATTAAAAGGTTGGAGGTAGAGAGAGACTTCTGGAAAGCTGAAGCTGCTTAGGCAAAAGAAACAAATGAAGGGATGCTTCAGAAAATGTTTGACATGTTACAAGACAAGTCTCAAGGACCTGGTCCGTCCAATACTTGAAACCCAAAAACCTTGTAGTCATCTTTTGACCAGTGGGATTTAGTGTAGTTCTAGTTGCCTGTCCTTCTTATCTTTAGTTTTTGATTAGTTTAACCAATACTTCCTTAGTCTGTTTTCCCCTAGTTGAAATCTTTTTGTTAATGATGAATTATCTTCAAAAGCCAATATCATTTTTATGTAGTTTCTTAATGTTGAATTATACTTGCATCTTGAGTTCCGTTAATGGCTAGGAGTTGGTTGTTCTTTTTCTTGATAAATTCTAACTTATTCAACCTTTTCAATGATGCCAAACGGGGGAAGAGTAAGTATGATTTTGCTTGTGATATTAATAACCTGTTTAAGAACCTGATCCTTAATGATGAAATTGATTTCTGCTAATGTGGCTTTTAAGTTGAGCTTTTAAGTTGAAAATTGTGGTTCAGGACATTAAGGATATGAAGCAAAATCTATGAGTTTGTCATCATCAAAAAAGGGGAAAATGTTAGCTTGAACAAGCTTGGAAGTTTTGACTGATGACGAAGGAACAGATCTAAGGACTTGTTCCTTTGGATCATTGCAGCTAAATAATTAATTAGGCAAAATCATTTAAGCTGGAACAACGATTGTTATTTTAAAATCTAATGTTAATCTTGATAATAATGCAGGGATGTACGAGATAAGAAAAGATTGCATAAGATTGAGATAAGGCTTGAAGATAAGCAAGGAGTTCAATTAGGACTCAAACACTTGAAGGGCTTTGGAGTTCTAATGGCTCAAGACTTCTCAAGTATTCAAGGCTATAAAATGAGAAGCGTTTCAGCTGTTGAAGACATGCACAAATACAGAGAGTTTAGAGCAGCAACGTACAAGTTATTCTAAATTGTATTTAAGCAGTCGTCTAGCTACAGGGAACTAAGTAAAGAACATGTTCCTTAGGATTAAGTTATATTGCTCTCAGTCTTAGTTCATTTGTAGTAGGATCTATCGAGTTGTTCTAATTTATTTTATAGAATTCTGTAAGAGTACACATCATTCGAGTCTTGCACTTGAAGAAGCTTCATTGATTGTGAAAGGAGTCACTATAGGATTCGAGTTAGTCCTAGGTTAGTAAGAAGGTAGTCCTATAACCAAGTGAATCTTTCAAATAGTGAAGTTAAAATCCTACTTGAGAGAGTAGGTCGTGATTTTTTGATCCCTAGTTAATAGTGTTTTTCCATGCTAAAATTTGTGTCCATTTACCTAATTTTACTTATTCCATAATTAAACAGTAAAGGAGAACATATAGGGAACTGGTCCTTCAGTAGTGGTGTGTCTTGGGAAATATCATATTGATACAGTATACTAAGGTAAGAAACTTGTCCATTTTCTTCTTCTGATTTTTCGTCTCTTTCCTGGAGGCATCGATCACTGAAGTCATGTAACAGTTCCGAGATAGCTTCTGTTCCCCCTGAATTTCTTTCACCCCCCAAGGAGTCGGGTACTTGAGGACCTGGTGAAGTGTAGATGGCACAACGTGTACTTCGTGAATCTATGGTCTCCCCGGGATAATGTTATACGAGAAGTCGCATGTCATTACTTGGAAAGTCGTCAACCGCGTTGCTCCTGGAAAATGTACCTGGAGAAAGATTTCTCTCACAGACTTCTCGCTGGAACTGTTAAAGCTGGTTATGGTATACGGGGTAGGGATTACCCGACTCTACATCTCCATCTGACAGACAACCTTCTAGTGAATGATATTGACTGCACTACCGAGATCTACCAACACACGCTTGATTCGAGCATCATGTACCTGCAATGTAATTATTAAGGCATCATCATGAGGGCGGTGGGCTTGCTCCAAATCTCCGTCATCGAACTCGATGGTGTTTAGGTACGGATTTTTGGCTATTTGCTGGTGAGCCTCACAGACCATGATGGCTTTGGTCTTGTTGCTTCCGATCCCAGGCCCCCCGAAGCTCGTGCTGATGGGTCTTTTATCTGTCGACTGCGCTTCTTGATGAAGGTCAATACTCTGGTGCAACCCTGACCTTGACGAGAAATAACTGGATTGTGATCTTCGATAGTAGTTCACAATTTCAGTCGTACTGACCGACTCATGGATTATCTGTTGGATCTCATTTTCGATGTGTCGTATGGGGGTATTGCCGCTTGACATGACTGCGCCTTTTTCTTCGTAGGATACCTACAATTGCCTTGACCCCATGATGGTCGCCAAACTATTTATGCCTAAATTTGTACATCCAGGTTAAACAATTAATTATGAAGGAAGTCACAAGCAATACAATAAATTACGATGGAAAAAGTAAGTAAATACAAAGAAAGTAAAGAAAAGTAATTAAGCAAAAAATAATAGAGAAAGTAAAGTAATTCTAAGTAATGTAATTCTTATTCCTTGAGAATAGCTGACTTCGGTGGCAAATTGCGTCTTCTGTACAATACAATATAAGGAGGTATTTATAGTAGTGATACCCAGTCCTAAATAAGGTAAAATACAAATACTAATAAGGTCATGGGCCTACAACTCAAGGCGGTGGCATACTAAACCCTAACTAGAAGAGTACAAACCCTAGGTGGCGCAGGGCTCTGTGACCAAACAGCCTAAATGGTCGTTGGCTCTAGGAGCAGGCGTATATCCTCAATGCCTGGTGACTTGTAGGATAAGTCTTATCTTGCCAGCTGGACTCGTATCCCCGTAACAATAGGTGGGGTATTTTTTCCCACACAGTAATCATGACGTTGGGTAGATACAACAAATAGATGTCTAATCAAGTGCTGACACGTGTACATACTCAAATATAATGAGACAACCGCCAAATCGGAGCGGCACAACTGATTCAACATACAACTTGTCTTCTGGAAAATCCTTACCGAGAGCACTCAGCAAGTAGGAAAAAAGACTGTGTGAGCATAAATTCTACAACTCTTAAGCTATGTACCCAAAAGATCACCAAATTAGTGCAGTACAACGGGTTTAGAATACAACTGGTTTCCTACTTGAACATAACTTCACTTCCCGCGCACTAACGAGAGTACTCAACAAGTAGGAGGAATGATGGTGTGGGCATAAATTACACAACTTTTCATCCACGAACCCCAATATTTGTTAGCCCATACGAAATGAGACCGAGGATAACAGAAACTACGGTCAAGAGCAGCTGTTAGCCCAGTGTACAATAGCCGCTGGAGCCGTATGGGCGTGACCCTTATAGACACGGTAACATAAAAAAGTGGCCCACTTTTGGGTTTATATTTTGGGACCTTTACACACTACAAGAAAAACACTCAACATCGATAAGATATATGGTCCTTAAAAGTTGATTTCTGGTCGTTAATGGTAAACAGAGACCAGAAAAGTCTGGTCGCTGCCCATCCCTATAGCCTCCGCCACTAAAGGTTAATAACGACGAGGTGATGTACTGGTCGTAAAAACTCTATAACGACCGCAAATTATCTGGTCCTTAAATGTGTGACAGGGACCATTTTTCTGGTCTCTAAGTAAGGAATTTGAATTTGATACCTAGTCCTTAATGTTATTTAGCTACGGCCAATATCTAGTCGCTAAACTGATTTAGGACCCCCCTTTTCTGTAAATATTTTGTTCCACTAAAAATAAAGGACCATATTTTCTGGTCACTAAGGACAGCAAAACATATAGTCCTAAGCTCTATCCAAGAATTCTAAATTTTCTTCAAATTAATTTTTACAACTCATTAAAGAAATTAAATTTATATTAGAGCAAATGATATTAAACTGCAACAAGATAACTCCATAACAAACTCATAATATAGATATGTATGCGCAACAAAAAGATATTATAACATCCAGAAGGGGCATTGTATAGACATGAAGTAAGTCACAATAGTTCTTCATAAAAACTTAGTTTAACATTCCTGGACTATAATCTAAAGTTTGATCACTATTCCTAGCAAAACAATAGCCAATAATTTGTAGGTCCTCAAAATCAGTTTCTTTAATATTGTGAACTCCAATCTCTGAAACCTGTACAAAGTATAAACAAAAATTCTATTTAAAAAATACATAAATAGGTAAAGTAAAAAAAAAAAGATCAATTTTAATATCATATGTGCGTGTATCAACCTTGTTAATGTCATATACGTAACTACAAATAAATACACCAAATATCATACAAGCTGCAACTTAAAAGTTCAAAATAACTGCAATAAAAAATATTACCTAATTCTATGAATAAAACAGTGCTGCGGGAGTTTATAGACTAAATCTTGCAGGAGATCTGTACTATATTTGGCAGGAGAAAACATGAGAACATTGTAATAGCATATAATTGCAAACTTTCAGGGTATGGTGATAGATTTCACTACTATTACTTAAAGTTGGAAGTTCCATATTATTGCAACAATAAAAAAGGAGCAAGGAAGTGCTGCTCAGGAGAATCATCATTGATGTTTTCCATAGAGTAAATCTGGATAGAAAGATAGCTAGAGGATCAGATAGATTGAAGAAGTTTAGCTACAATCCAGCATACAATCACATAAATAAGATAAATTGAAGAATTGGGTAGTGGTTACTCACTTGATATGATCGTCAAATGAATACTCATTCTTTTGTAGGACATGTCGAAGCCTTGACATTGGAATGTTGAGCTAATGGCAATTCTTTTAATTGCTTCACTTCTTTCATCTGATTTTCCTCACTAATGGCAATTCTTTTAATTGCTTCACTTCTTTCATCTGATTTTCCTCTCAAGATGAGCGTAGCTCAAATAGTAATTCAGACTTTGAGGACGTACCACCTTTCAAGTCTTTCACCCTCACTCCACCCCCAAAGCCAACTACATGGCTACGACTTTGAAGTCCAAAGTATTTTTCTACAACCTCTATGCTAGGAAGAGACGGTTCGGACTGCACCAGTTCTTAAGTTTGAGCTTATAAATATATAATGATTTCAGCCAGAACCAATATGAACAAAAAGTAAAGTATATGTTCAATAAACCAAATGCATGTGTTTATCAATTGTTTCAGTATCAACAGACGTGTAATTCTTCTTGCGAGTCTCAAAAAAATAGTTTTCATGTCCGGTGGTTTGCCATCTTCCCACCCTTTATATCAAAATAAACATGTCAAATAAAGTATCGCCAAAACTTTGGAAGAAAAAGATTGAGAATTTATGACAACACCTTTTGATAGATAATCTCTCTAATTGGCTTGCTACTAATATGATGAAGCATCTTCAACTTTGCTCTATTTTTTACATTTCTATTGCTTCTCACCTGTATTTGTGTAGTTATAATAAACTTAAATGTCGTCAATAATTTCTCAATTAAAAGACAATAGTATCATAATCAAATTTCATAAACAGATATTATGTCAAACCTGATAAGTTTTTGTAGAAAAATATTCCTTTAGCAACCACTCTTATTGTTTCTTGTCTACCCCATTTAGTATATTTTTAAGAGCCTCCTGGATAGGCTTACCCTTTACATACTTTGCATGCAAATGTCCTCTACATTTGTTCCATAATTCTTTCATCCATCTAAAGATATGCTCGCGATGAATATTCATTTCATCACTCTCAAATATAACCTACAATAACCCAAAATCAGCTTGAACTAATATCATATAAGGAGCTGTTAAACTATTAGGTAAAATGCAGGTTTTTTTTTTTTATCAAGTACAGGTTACTTTAACTAATAAAATAATCTGGAAGTACCAATCTTCTTCATCGAATGTCAAGTACTAGTTAAACTTCTTATCCTTGAGTTTAAAGTAGTACTTAAGAAACACAAGTTGTACTACATCACTAATTTTGCACAAAACTGAATGTCATGGCTTTGGGATGTTCTTAGAAGCAGCAGGGTACCTATCTCATCACCTATTAAACGGCTTTTTAGATGTTTTAAAGTCAAACATGAAAGACTGCAGGGAACTTTCAAGTGCCAGATTTCCTGACCTTGTTTTAGAACTTTTTACTTTTCCTTTTCACATTTCATGATTATTATGTCTTCACAAAATAAAATTATGGAAGTCGAATAAGAGAAGTCCATGATGCAGTCCAGCCTGAACAAGCTGAGTTCGTGACTTTAAGATCTTTCACGAGGAGTCTAGCTAAGGAGCTTCATGATATCCACTTGATGGTGATGAAGAGCTATGATTGTGCAAGTATGGAAGAAGCGGGCAGCATGTTTAAGGTAGAAAGAGGGGCTTTGATTAGCATTGGAGAAGGAGGGATTAGTGAAGCATATTGAGGCCGAGACTTGGGGAGCTCAACGAGTTCATTATTTGGGGCGTTGAAATTAACTATCCGGGCAGCAACTTAATGAACTCAACGAGCTCTTATTTGTTATTTTTGCATAGACAGTCTTAGTTAGGTGAATGGCACTTTATTGACCCTGGGTGGTCACTTTAAATATAGCTAGCCCGTGGCTTTTACGTCAATATTATAGGCAGCTTATCTACACCTATATAAACATGCCTTAGTCATTATTTTCGTTTAGCACTTTAGATCATAACAAAACGAACGCAGCTTTTTGCTATTCCCAATACATATTGGAAAACTTGTTCTTTTTGAGTTAAATTGAATTGAACTTATTCCTTTCCATTGATCATTGAACTTCCAATTCCTAGTTGTCAGGAGAGTTGTTGCATAGCATAGGTTCTCCTTGGCTTCATCAAGAAGGTAAGTAGACTAGTTCTTACTTGCAATTCTTGGTAGATTATTGAGTGTCTATCTTTTTATCTTGTTTCTTCTTGTCCTTAGATCATATTGCATCAGTTGGTATTCAGAGCTTGGAAAGGATTTGTTTCTACAACCCCAATCTTGTTCTTCGTGCAGTAGTTTTAGGTTTCCTTTGAATTTTGTTTTTTATTTTTTTTAAAAAAGAAAAAAAACGGGAAAAGAATTATAACAGCCGTGTTTTTGTTGTGGATGATCATAAACGCCTAGGGTTACAAGAAGACTTGACTAAAGAAGTGAGGTGTTTCTTGAAGTTCTTGGTGTGTTTCTTGATTTTCAGATTGTTCTTGCCTGAGTTCTTGATTGTTCTTGAAGAAGAAAACCTAAGCCTAATTTAAGAGGGAAACAAATTTTAATTTAAAGGGGAGAAGTTTACCCACTTTTCAAGCAAGGGAATTAGTTTTCCTTAGGCTTTGGGAGAGGTGTTTACACGTTTTTGGGAAGGAAATTCAGCAAGTTTAGGAATGTAAAAGGAGGTGGAAAAGTTGTAAAAGTTGTCCAAATTTGAGGTTGAAAGCAAGGGAAAAGAGGGAAAACTTATCCTACTCTAGAAAGGCTTGTCTTGTGCGCCTATTTAAGAGTGTATGTTCAGATTTTCTCTAGGATTTCCTTATTTCTTTGTGAACATCTCTTCTAATTAGTAATTCTTAGGTAATTTTTCCACTTAAGTTGATTACTAATTTTTGAGCTTGTAGGAATTCGTGCTAAAACTCCGAATTTCCAACTTTCGTAGTTAATTCTTTTGCTTCCGGTGCTCACTTTAAAAGCTGTCCGCCTATAGAGTCTCACAAATTCACTCACCCCGAAGAGAACTAGTGAACTTGTGAGCTTGAAAGGTCATTAGGAACTTGATCGATTCGAGGAAGCCATTTGGAACGAGTTGTGAGATTCTACCTTGAAGTTTGAGTGAACCCGAGTGTCATTCAAAGTGAGGGAGTGGGTGAAGTATTTTACTAACCTTAACACGTTCTGTAGTCTTTGATTTTGTGCAGGTACATAGCTGGAGCAGGAGATAAACGTGAGGGTGTTCCCGAGGTTGACATTACTAATCTTCTCGCCGAAATGAAAGCAATAAGGACTGATTTATAACGCTCCATTGATGCCATTGGAACTCGAGTTGAAAACCATGAAAAATCAGCTAGTGCTCAGAAAAATGCCGGCGAAGGAACTAGTGATGGTTCGACTGTGAAGCCTGAACAATTTGATGAAATAGATCGTCAACAAGAGTTTAGAGAAAGAGGTGCTTGTAATGTGAGAACTTTGGGTATTCCCCAGGGCAATATACCACCATTGATGCCAGCCCGGAGAAACGTAGTACCCATGGAGGAAATAAGAGTAGCCCATGATTATGATCAACCCGAGTTTGAGGAGTATGATGATGATGATTTTGTGCAGCGAGAACCAAGGGGTAGACAAGCATATGGGGGCCGTGGTAATATGAGACGATGTGGCTTTGGCCGAGGCCCTAGAGAGGGCTTATGGGGCTTAGGTGGAAGAAATTTGGAGCCTGACTTTGATGAGTATGCTAATTATTATGAGGGGTATCTCGAACCAATCCGTGGTGCTCGTGAGAGTTGTCTTAATAGTGTCAAGGTTACCATTCCCGCATTCAAGGGAACTAGTAATCCTGACAAGTTCCTAGAGTAGAGGCGTCAAGTTGAGAGGATTTTTGAGATTAATGACATGACTGAGGAGAAGAAAGCTACCTATGCCATTGCAGCCTTTGAGTCCTATGCTTCTACTTAGTGGGAGGCTGAGAAAAGATCTAGAGCAAGACATAATCAGCCCACACGCATAACTTGGAGAGAATTGAAGCAAGTAATGACCCGGAAGTACGTTAAACCAAAGCATAAATAAGAGCAACTTCGGAGGTTATATGACTTGAAACAAGGGCTGAAAACTGTTGAAGAATATCATGATGAATTTGAGAAGATTCGTCTATTACTTGACATGGAAGAAGAAGAGGACGAGGCTATCATACTGATCAAGAATGGGTTGAATCGTGACATCTACAATCAATTGAGGCTACACACATTCTTAGCACTCCATGATGTACTCCTAGCTGCCATTGAAGTTGAAAATATGATTAAAGAAGACAACGCATCCCGCTATAGAGGGAGCTCGAATTCTACTCTCATGAGCCGAAACAAGGAGTGGAGAACACCAAGCATCGGTGGAGCAAGTGTGAGCCATGAAGTGAAGAAACCAGCAGAGAAGATGACACCTAAAAGTGACCCTATAGGGTCGGGAGGTATTTCTAAAACTCAACTTAATTCTTCAAGTGCATCTTCATTTCAAAATGTAAAGGTTGTGGTCACTTCGCTAAGGACTGCCCTACGTTAAAGACCATACTTATTCTTGATGATGGGACTGTCCGAGAGGTGGAGAGTGATGAGGAGATTAAGGGAGATGAGGGGGCTGATATGGTTGAGTGTGAGGAAGAGGTAGCGGAAGATGAAGGAGTGAATATTTTCTTAGTGGTGCATAGGACTTTGAGTGCGATAAGTGTAGAACAGGAGGGAGATGTGCAGCATGAGAATTTGTTTCACGCTAGATGTAGGGTGAAGGGCAAGGTTTGCTATATGATAATTGATTCGGGTAGTTGCACTAATGTAGTGAGTCAGACGTTGCTGACTCAACTTAAGCTGCCCACATTAAAACATCCCCATCCCTATATATTGTAGTGGTTAAGTGAGTATGTTGAGTTGAAGATGGTGAAGCAAGCTCTTATCAAGTTTAAAGTGGGAGCTTATCAAGATGAGCTCATGTGTGATGTGGTGCCTATGCAGGCTTGCCATTTGTTGTTGGCAGGCATTGGTAATTTGATAGGAGTGTCGATCATGATGGAAAGGCCAACACTTATACGACCAAGCTAGAGGGCAAGAGTTATACACTCAAGCCCTTGACACGTAAGCAAGTTTGTGATGATTACAAGCGCATGCAAGAGCTGAAAGAGGCAGCTAAAGCCAAGATTCCTATGGGGGTTAAACCTAAGGCCGTAGATAATACTATTACACCAGCCTTGCCAGGTAATGTTTGTGCTATGATGCAACCAGGTGAGTATTTACAAGGTAATGATAGTTCTAAACTGTTAATTTGCCTAGTTCATAAGGGTGTTAACTTGAGTTCTAATTATGAGGTTTCTATTAATATTCACCTCTTGCCTAGTGTTGTTGATGATGTTTTGCAGGAATATATGGACATGTTTCCCCAAGAGATGCCAAGTGGGTTGCCTCCGTTGGGGGGATAGAACACCAAATCGACTTCGTCCCGGAGTCACAAATTCTTAACAAACCAGCCTACCGGAGCAACCCGAAAGATACCAAGGAGCTGCAGCATCAAGTGGATGAGCTGCTAACTAAGGGGCTGGTTCGTGAGAGTTTGAGCTTTTGTGCTGTGCCAGTGATCCTTATTCCAAAACAAGATGGCACTTGGAAGATGTGTGTGGATTGCGGGGCAGTCAACAAAATAACGGTAAAGTATCTTCATCCCATTCCTTGATTAGATGACATACTAGATGAGTTAAGTGGTTCAAGTGTGTTCTTTAAAATTGATCTTAGGTCCGACTACCACCAAATCCGTATGAAATCGGGTGATGAGTAGAAAAATTCATTCAAGACCAAGTTGGTCTATATGAGTAGTTGGTGATGCCCTTTGACCTCTCCAATGCACCTAGTACGTTTATGAGACTGATGAACCATGTACTTAAGCCGTTCATTAATAAATTTGTGGTTTTCTACTTTGATGATATTCTGATTTATAACAAAAGTGTAGATGACCATGTTGATCACTTAAGGCAAGTACTTGAAGTGTTGAGGGCTGAAAAGCTCTATGCTAATTATATGAAGTGTGCCTTTTGTGCGGAGAGGGTTGTTTTTCTGGGATTTGTAGTTAGTGCTAATGGTCTTGAGGTAGATGAGTGTAAAGTTGAGGCTATTAGAGATTGGCCTACTCCTGCTACTGTTTCGCATGTTAGGAGTTTCCATGGCTTAGCCAGTTTCTATAGACGTTTTGTGAGAGATTTTAGCACCATAGCAGCACTATAGAAGCACCACTCACTGAGTTAGTAAAGAAAGATCAACCATTTGTGTGTGGGGAGCCTCAAGAGAAGGCTTTCCAAGAGTTGAAGCATAGGCTTAGTTCTGCCTCATTGTTGCATTTGCCTGACCTTAGCAAGGCATTTGAGATTGAGTGTGATGCCTCGGGGTTGGGATAGGTGGCGTCCTAATGCAAGATGGGAAACCTATTGCTTATTTTAGTGAGAAGTTGAAGGGGGCTGCCTTGAATTACTCTACATATGACAAGGAGTTGTATGCCCTCGTGAGAGCTCTAGCTCATTGGCAGCACTATTTATGGCCTAGGGAGTTTTTCATTAGGAGTGATCATAAGTCGTTCAAACATCTTCGGGGTCAAGAGAAGCTGAATAAGAGGCATGCCAAATGAGTTGAGTTCATTGAGAGTTTCCCTTACATAATTCATTACAAAAAGGGAAAGGAGGATGTAGTGGCTGATGCACTTTCTAGGAAGTTTTCTTTAGCTACACTTTTAGCATCTAGGATGATGGGTTTTGAGAGTACTAAGTCTATGTACATGCATGAACCTAAGCTTAAGAGTGTGTTTGATGCTATAGCTAGTGGGCAGCGAGTATAGAAGTATCAATGGCAAGATGAATACCTTTTTAAGAAAGGGAGAGTTTGTATACTCGAGTCTTCATGGCGTGAGTTTCTGGTGCGTGAGGCTCATTGTGGGAGCTTGATGGGTCACTTTTGGGTATATAACGCCTTGGCTATATTAGGGGAGCAGTTTCATTGGCCTTAGATGAGGCATGATGTTGAGCGTGTTTGTGGTGCTTGTTTAGACTGCAAATGGGCTGTCTAGGTTTAGTAATCATGGTTTGTACACTCCCTTACGCGTCCCTACTAGTCCTTTGATAGACATCTCTACGGATTTTATGATGGGGCTGCCTTGTTCTAGGTATGGTCATGATAGTATTTATGTGGTTGTTGATAGGTTCTCTAAGATGGCTCATTTCATTCCTTGTAAAAAATATGATAATGCACAACATGTTGCTTCCTTATTTATTGCTAATGTGTTGAAGCTGCATGGTGTGCCTCGTACTATTGTTAGTGATAGGGATGCAAAATTTTTTAGTCACTTTTGGAAGTGTTTGTGGGGTGCTCTTGGCACCAAATTGTTGTTTTCTACGTCTCATTATCCACAGACTGACGGTCAGACTGAGGTTGTTAACCGAACCCTGGGAGCTCTTCTTAGAGCCATGACCAAAGGTAAGGTAGGGACTTGGGCCGATGGGTTGCTTATTATGGAGTTTGCTTATAATAGAACTATGCATATGATGGCTAGCATGACTCTATTTGAATGTGTTTATGGCTTTAACCTCTTGATTCCACTTGATCTTACTTTTTTGCCTAGAAATGCAGCTATTAGTGTTAATGGTGAAAATCGGGTAGCTGCGTTGCTTGAGTTGCATGCTAAGGTAAGGAAGAACTTGGAGGAAGCTTCTGAGAAGGTGGCGAGCAAGAAGAATAGGGGGAAGAAAAAGCTAGATTTGAAGAAAGGTGATTGGGTTTGGGTGTACTTCCGAAAGGAGATGTTCCCGAGCCAAAGGAAGGGAAAGCTAGCCCCGAGAGGAGATGGTCCATTCCAAGTGCTACAAAAGATCAATAATAACGCCTATGTTATAGACCTGCCTGGTGAGTATAATGTTTCTAACACTTTCAATATTTCTGACTTAACTCCTTCTGTTTCAGGTAGTGTCACTTTGAGAGTTGATGATGGCTCGATTTCGAGGACAAAATCTTCTCAAGAAGGGGAGAATGATGTAGTCCAGCTCGATCAAGTTGAGTTCGTAACTTTGAGACCTTTTACGAGGAGTCTAGCTAAGGAGCTTCATAATATCAACTTGATGGTGATGAAGAGCTATGATTGTGGAAGTATGGAAGAAGCAGGCAACGTTTTGAAGGTGACAAAAGGGACGTTGATTAGCATTGGAGAAGGAGGGACGATTGAAGCAAGTTAAGGCCCGGACTTGGGGAGCTCAACAAGCTCATTATTTGGGGCGTTGGAATTCAATATCCGGGCAGCAACTTAATGAACTCAACGAGCTCCTCAATGAGCTCTTATTTGTTATTTTTGCACAGACAATCTTAGTTAGGTGAATGGCACTTTATTGGCCCTGTGTGGTCATTTTAAATATAGCCAGTATGTGGCTTTTACGTTAACATTATAGGCAGCTTATCTACACCTATATAAGCATGCCTTAGTCGTTATTTTCTTTTAGCACTTTAGATCATAACAAAATGAACACAACTTTTTGCTATTCCCAATACATGTGCGAAAAATTGTTCTTTTTGAGTGAAATTGAATTGAACTTGTTCCTTTCCATTGATCATTCAACTTTAAATTCTTAGTTGTCTTGACGGTTGTTGCATCGCATAGGTTCTCCTTGGCTTCATCAAGAAGGTAAGTAGAGTAGTTTCTACTTGCAATTCTTGGTAGATCATAGAGTGTCTATCTTTTTATCTTGTTTCTTCTTGTCCTTAGATCATATTGCATCAGTCCATTTATACCAATATCTAAAGCAAAAGAAGGAAGAGAAAATGGGAAGGCACTAAGACATCAGTTAAGTGAAGCAGGTTAACAGAGGCAACCTAAAACTAATAAAAGAAGAACTAATAACAGCCATTGTTGACACCCAATTTTGTCCCTCCTTTTCCTAAAATTGGCTATACTTTAACTTAAGGGTGCAATTTGACTATTTGTGCATAATTTGCATTAAAAGACATGCATTTACGTGCGTTATCCTCTACTTATGTATTACAAGCTTAAATGTGGCTATATTACGTAATTTTGCATCATTTAGGCTATTTGTCTAATGTGGTTGTTTGCAAAATTTTAGTGCATTTATAGCATTTAATAAATATTTGTGGCTATTCATATTTAATTAGCTTAATTTGCATCCCAATTTCCTTTATATGTGTATTTTACGCGTGTTATCTCCTACTTATACATTATATATCTAACTGTGGTTATATTATGAAATTTGCATCATTTAGGCTATTTTTTAAATTGTAGTTACTTATACAACTTACTGTATAAATAGCATTTAGTTAGTATTTACAATTATCTATAATTAATTTTATTTGACATTTTAATTGTCGTTGTATGAGCATTTTGCTATATATATATATATATATATATATTATTTATCAGCACCTTTTAAGTTAAAATATCAGTCCGATTAAAAATCCAGTCTGATGTCCGGTCCAATTTCTATACCATCCATTTCATCTCATCCCGTTTCATTATAATTTCTCATACCTATGTAAATTTAAATTATTTTGAATCTCATTTTTAAGGTATTTTGAACTTAGCCAAGTTTCTTAACCAAATACACTCTTGTCATTTGAATTTTGGAAGAGACACTCCCCAAATCCTCTCCTTGATTTTATTGTCTTTTCAAAATCTCCCATTTCCAAAATTCCCTCCCTAATCAGAATCACCAATTCCTCCAATCACTATCATCATCCTAATGTCCCTATCCTCCATTTATGGTAATAAACCACCAGCTCTTTGGTCATTTTTTGGGATATATTTTCTCTCTTCAAGACACAAAAAGGGGTACACGGACAAAATATACAGAGAGATCCTCACCCCACTTTGTCTTTTCCCTCATCAGACATTACAAGATCAGACATACAAACACCCACACACAATCAGCACATACACGATATACAGCACAACACACACAAAAAAAAGAATAACGCACACCCCCTCATCCTTTTACATAACATTAGCAGCACACCAACACCATTCAAAAATACCCATCCACACATACATACACCAAACACACCGAACACATACACACGGATACCAAGCCACACACTCGCCCTCTACTTCTTTCCATGCCAAATACATACACACAGACCCACACAAAATCAAACAAAAACCAATAGATACACACACAGTACAACCAGTAGCAACACCAGAGTACAACACCCACCTGAAAACTATCACCTACAGACAACTATACACACACTCGCCGTTTACACACACACTCCGTATACAATACATACCATACAAATCAGAACAGGGGATTCTCTGTTTCAAATCAGTGGCAAAATGCCACCACCACCATTGTTAACCATCGAGACTCGATGAGGAGTCACCGGAGAAACAAAATCAGAAGCGGAGATCCCGTTTCATCGACTTGGGAATGAGATTAAAAGGAGAGCGTTGGAGTTTGTAGCGACGCCATCAGAGTTGCAGCAACACTTCCGCGCACCTCGCCGGAAAAGCGAAATGGTCGTCGCTCCTCCTTTGTCGTTTCGCCGCCAGCACTGTCGGTTTCCGTTCAGAGATATCAAACCTGGGCCTGTGCTTCCTCTCTTCCGTATTGTTTGTGTCAATTCATCATCCCTGGTGTCGTTTGAGACTGAGAATTGACTGGATCATTTTTTGTTATTTGTTCTGTCGGAATCGTTAATTTGCCGTCTGATTATTTTTGGCGTAGCCCGCTTACTCCATTGGATAAATTTGCTGCAACTTGGCCCAGATCTATGTTTGGAATTGTTGGCCTATGAAATTATTTTTTAATTTGAGGCCTACACACATTGAATTGACGGATATACAATGATTTGACGGAAATACAATGAATTGACGGATGTTATACCAATCAAGACCAATGAAAAAAAAAATATATATATATATATATATTGAGGCCTACGGACTGATTTGAACAGATACTACAAGGCAAATGACGCTTGGAGGCCTAAAATCAGTCTCGTTACATACCCCGCGTCCCTAAAAACAAATAGAGGATAACGATGCATATCACTTTGCAAAGTAAGCGATAGTGGAATGGTGGGATTGAAGGTACCTGGCATGGCAAAGCGGCCCGGGCTCCGTGTTTGCAGCCGTACCGACATCTCTAACATCTGCGTGATGCAGTACACCATTCTGAGCCTACACTTTTATAAAAATCCCTTTCACCTTTATTTTAAATTATTATTATTTTTATTATTATCATTATTATTTACTAACTTAACTTCATTTGTTTTTTCAAGGTACGTTTGGATAAATATATTAAAAAAAAAACACTCCAAAAGTGCTTCTAACCTCGTTTGCTATTATTTTCTCTTAATATTTGTTTTTATTATATACTCACTAATTTTTTTTTATTTTGCTGGGTGCAATTCTTTAAGGAAGAAGCCTATTAGTGAATTGGAACCTTTATCTAATCTTAATTATTATATGCATATCATAATAGTCGTTTAATTATTTGTCTATTCCATTTGCTTAGTTACTTATTTTGAATACCAATTATAAAGTCCATCCGGTAACCACATTTGGTGGAGCTTGAGAGGTGCCTAACCCCTTCCTCTCGAGTTAACCTGAACCTCTATGTAAAATTATCTGGTTCGTAGACTAAGTTTCGGAGATAATTGTTAAAATTGGCTAGAACAAAATAGGTTCCATAATACGCCCAGTTAAAAAATATGTTAGGTGGCGACTCAAAGTCTTTACCCGTGAGTTACCCAATAAGTCGAGCTCTATTTCGAACTTTAACCGGTTCGGAGAAAAATAGGATGCGACAGAATGGCGACTCCGCTGGGATGTCAAGGTTCAAACCATAATAGACTTTAAATTGGGATTCTTTTACTTGCTTTATTTTCTTGCCATTTATTTTGAGACTAACTTTTCTTCCTTTCCTTTTTAGCAGTATTAAGGTTTGTTTTTGAATTTTGAAATTTTGGTGTTTTATTCTTTAATTGTTTGATTATATTTTCTTTATTATTTTTTTCACTCACACTTCCTCCACTCCTAGAAAGATTTACACTTGCACACACCATAAACGATTACATGGATCTCATGGCCGTTTCACACTAAAAAAACCTTTGGGAGGAGCGGTTGGAGTATAGTTGGTACGTGGTACAACCAACAATTCAAAACGTTCCAACCCCTTGGTTTTCCTCCTAGGGGAACCATTTCCTCGTCTAGATTACCCAACTCTTAGTGGAGACTCTTGTCTAGGAACTATGCATCATGTCATGTTTAGGAAAATTTTGACTTCGGCTCATGTCTAAGTCTACTATTTCACGTTATTTGAATGAACCGAACGGGTTTTCGACCCTAAGGGACATTTAAATATGTTATGTGTTCATTTATTTCAAGTTGAACGTGTCTAATGTAGACTATTTGTTCACATAAAAGTGGGTTCTCATAACAAAATCAATTATTTATTTCTACACTTATACAAACAAAACCAATTATTTTATAAAATTATTTTCGGGTTATGAACGAAGTTAATTTTTTCTACTTTTATTTAAACAAAATCATAGACTTTAAATTAATTTCTTTTACTTTTAATATAACAAGATCACTTAATTATTCCTATTTACCTAAAAAGAGTAAATGTGGTATTTCTACATTTATTTAATAAAATTATTTTCCATTCATTTTTTTGGGGTTATGAGAACAAATGGGACGATGCAAAATACTCGTTCAATTTTAAATACCATAATAAAAATTAGAAAGGCTTAACATCCTTGGCATGTTAAAGTCCATTAGTCAACCTCGTCCAAAAGCGTCATCATATGACGCCTATCATGCATATTATGTGTATTGATCTTGTTAGGTCTACCTCCGCTCAAAAGAGGTTCCTTGCATTATAAACATGATATGCTTTGCACTAACTTGTTGTTTCATGTATTAGTTTTACTCTCACTCCCGAGGATGACTTGTGCATTTCTTTCAAAACTCGTACATTTTTAACTTGTGCATGCATACCTTCCGCCACTCATGGCGACTTTCTAAATCGTGCGTTGAAAATACGGTGGTTACAACCACCTCTTCCGTCACATAAAAAATTCCTTTAAGGGGAACGACTTGGAATCTATTTGGTCCGAGGCGTTCCCGCTCCCGAGTCGTCCGCTTGGGAGGTTAATAAAATCTGGTCTAGCTACCTCCATTACTTAGTAGCAACGCTAGGAATCATGCATCATCATATATCATTATTCGACTTGTTCTCAAGTCCAATAGGCCAACTTGTTCAAACAATCTGAACGGATTTTTAACCCCCAAAGAGCGTTGAACATGATTTATTTGCATTTTCTTAAAGGGTTGAACGTACAAATGTGGACCGTTATTGGCATTGTTCTTCATTCAGTGCTATTCAAATGCACAAAGGTTACCCTAAGAGGCGTCAAAAGCACAAATTGAATCAGAAATAATTATTTATCCATAAATAGTTGGCATTATTCTGTATTCAATGCCATTCAAAGGCACAAAGGTTACATAAGAGGCGTCAAAAGCCCAAATTGAATCAAAAGTGGTTGTTTCTTCATAGACAGTCGAAATTATTCTGTATTCGATGCCATTAAAAGGCACAAAGGTAACCTTAGAGGCGTCAAAATCCCAAATTGAATCAGAAATGATTGTTTGTTCATAGACAGTCGAAATTATTCTGTATTCAATGCCATTCAAAGGCACGTAGGTAACCTAAGAGGCGTCAAAAGCCCAAATTGAATAAGAAATGATTGTTTATTCATAAGCAGTCAAAATTATTCAATGTTCAATGCCATTCAAAGGCATGAAGGTAACCTAAGAGGTATTAAAAGCCCAAATTGAATCAGAAACAACTGTTTATTCCTAAAGGATTGGAATCATTCTGTATTCAATGTTATTCAAAGGCTTAAATGGTAACCGAAGAGGCATTAAAAGCCCAATTTGAAGCAGAAGCTGCTGCTCAATAGATGGAATGACGCATAACACACTTTTATCCTTTAAAGCATTATATAAAGACTTGACATCCTTGGCATGTCAAAAGTTCATTAGCAACTTCCGTCTAAAGTGTATACAGGTTTCTCAACGCATGACGACACATCTCTTCATATTCTCTGCTCCATTATTTTCAAAAGCTTGTGCCATACGTTGTTCATTTTTCTCACAATAAAGTGAATCTTAGGCGACTTTCTTATCCCTTTTCCTATCACCCTTCACCTTTTCCAAAAGATCATGCCCAATAGAACATTTGACATGGTTGCTGAAATCCCTCAGTTGCTCAGGGATTGGTGGGGAAACCTAAGCATAGGCCAAAAAGACTGAGTCAAAATGGTGTTGAGGAACCTGATTTCACTAATGGAGCACACTGTAGTGGAGGCGATGATAGAGGCAGCAGTACACTATTGGGATGCAGACCAAGCAGTTTTTCACTTTAGGAATGTAGAGTTGACACCATTACTGGAGGAAATAGGTGGGTTAACTCAATTACCATTTGAAAGTGAAGAAGTGTTGATGCCTAAGAACATTACACCCGAGGAGTTCTTCGAAATGGTAGGGTTTAAACCTGAATTATGCACAGATAATATAAGGCGGCCAGGAATTTCTCTAACTTCCCTCTACATCAAATTTGGGTATGGAGAAGTATTTCAAGAATTTGAAGATTATTTCAGCATTAACCAGGCATGTTGGTAAGAGCGGAGGGTACTTGCTTTTGTCACCAGTTTTTTAGGGACTATCGCCTTTCCACAGCACAAAGGATAAGTTGATGTTTGCATGGTCATAATTGCTGATGCCTTACTCAAAGGCATTAACAAGAAACACTCTTTGGTACCGATGATTGTTGCAGAAATGTACCGAGCTTTAGAAAGATGCAAGAAGGGTGCTAACTTTTTCGAGGGTTGCAATTTACTATTACAAATCTGGCTGATGGAGCATTTGCAAAAGATGGATGGTACAGAGCAAGCTTTCCATTGCATACCAAGAGAAAACTACATCTTGACTCATACCGCCCGCATAGACAATGCTCTTAAGAAGTGGGACCGACCAACAACCGCCAACGGTTGGCACCACATATTCTGTCAACTGTCACCTGAAAACATATAATGGATGTTTGATTACTTTCGCAGCACAACAGTAATCATACGATCTGTAAAAGACGCATTTCTCATCATAGTGGGTTTTAAAGGAGTTTACCCATACACTCCTTTAAGGGCACTCGGACAAGCAGGGAGAAAGCAGAGTGTACCCCAAATTACAGACATCAAAAGTTTCAAAGCAAATATTCTCGGAGGAGTAATCCCGTTTAAAGACAAGATAATAAAACTTTGGAAAGAAAGGCAACGAATGGGAATCGAGACTATTGGACGGACAGGTTTGACGCTGGCTATGCCGAAGACTATCCAGACTGGCAATTCAACCAAGTGCAACAAAAAAAAGGAAAAGAATTGTTGATGAGTTAGAATCTGAGTACAAAAGTTTACGCAAACAACCGGCAAGGGCACAAGGGAAAATAGCAAAGAAGCAAAGTTTGGTCGAAGCAAAGAACGAAGAAAAAGACAAATGGCGCAGCAAGGCCGAACTGCTGATAAAACGCATAGAGTCTATCGGCGTCTGGGCTAGCGAAGGAATGAACTCTGTGAAATGTTGAAGAACTTCACATTTCACATATCCCGGCTCTTAATTGATGCAGACAATATCATCTTCCAAGGATACTCATCAGAAGCAAGCTTGTCCGAGGAAGACTTGTCCGAAGAAGAAGAAGGAGAATCTTCTAGGGAAGGACCAGCATGAAAGATGTTCACCTGGCCATGACTCTCCTAGCAATGTTTTCCACCTTTTGTACTGCTTCAATATCAGCCAATGTAACAAAATTCCAGTAAATGCAATAATATCTTTTAAGCTCCGCAATTTGTTAGCAAATGAAATGATGCATGTGGTACAAAGAACTTTCAAAATCATCGTGTGTAAAACGGTCCTTCTTATTATAGGATGCATTTCTTACTTAATATGTGTGCATTGCATGAATAGGTCTGTTGCTCTAGGTCTCTAAAGGAACGCTTTCTCTAAATTCAATCTCTTACCGAGGCATCTCCTCCCCCTACTCTATGATCAAATCCTGGTATCTAAAATCTTTTGCATATCCAAACTGTCTCTAAATTCCCCCACCAAACTCAAAAGTCTATTACACAAAAGGTTGGCTCGAGTTGAATACCAAGGCAAAAGATATGGTTAAACAAATGCACTTGTTAAGGATTTTCTTAAATAATGACGTTTTTCACAGCAATTCGCACCAGCTCCCTCCTCTCTCTACAAACTCCTAATAAGGCTATCCAGTCTGGAAATGCAAGCCTTTTCAAAAGAAGAAAGATGAAGTCTCTTTTATCGCAACCATTCAAGACCCTACCTTGAACCACTATTATCAAATAACGCCACCATTTTATACTTACCCTCATATACCACCTAAATATCCCGCTCGGCTCACTCAACATATATTCCATATCCCAGCACCAAATCATCCACCATACCAGCAAAACACAACTACCAAAATACACCACCATGCCCTCCTAGGCCTCGCCCTGCTGCAAACCAAAGACCGAAAAGAAACTACACTCCACTAGCTGAATCCCACACTCAATTGTTCGAGAGATTGAAAACTGTTAGGCATATTTTCCCAAGCACCTCATTTGTTCTAGCGAGCAATATGAGAGAAAGATTGACAAAGCAAGGAAATGTTGGCCAAACTCAAAGGCACATGACTCACCTTAAGACCTTTTGACACCAATATCCAAGGATCGCCTTTGTTGCTCTAGTCTACACAGTCACATCACCTGTAATACATGACTGTGATTCAAAGCACTTTTCAACTTGCTCCTAACATTCAAAGGGCAAGTGAAAGATAATATTGGAAAGACAGAGGAGTAACGAAAACTTGCGCACAAACAACCAAAACAGAAGCAAACCATTTCAACTCGAAAAGGAGAGGCAAAGACACAATGACAAAATCGTCATTATATGACAAACCTGGAGACCCCTGGAGCATTTGGAAGTATATCTTTACCCACTAGCAAAGATAAAGCAAGACGGTGAAGTTATTTGAGACACTTACCATAGCAAGGGTTGAGCTGATATAAAAGTACATGCGAATAGACTTCTTGGAGCAATTTTAGTCGAAGGCTTTATCGGGGTGATATGAATCCTCATGAAAATAACTACAATAGGACGCAGCGATCTGAGAGTACACATAATATAAGCAACCTACACTCGAGTTCAACGGCAGGCAATAAGATATTATTCAACAAGGAAAATTAGTGCAAAGTTTGAATCACAACAATTTTTGGCTAGCATAAAAATACATTAAGGATCTCTTTCGAAGACACATAGCTATCATGACAGCCAAATTGGCAAGAAAGGATGACAAATGCACTCAAGGTCCTGGTATTTGACAAAAGCCAACAGCCCTTTCTGTTACACAACAAATCTATTGCTTACACAATATCTTTACCACCTTTCATTAACATTCAACTCCTCATCTCCCGTTTAAATAAGCATCGGTCGTTTGAAAAAAATCCTTGCTTTGACTGCTACATAAAGCACTTGGGCAATCTCTTATGATATTTAGGCGTTCTATCGCAACCTCCAAATTTAAGCGTTAATCCATCATCTGTGGTCTAGGCATCTTCTTATGCTTATGTGTCATTTCTGTGTCTAATCTTTGCTAATATGCCGTCACTATTTTGTGCATTTCACCACTCTGTTAAGGTTGCTTCGCGTTTGGACACTGAAACTGGTCAAGAATCTGCATTTAGAAAAGGCGAAATGGCAAGCCAAGTTGAAAACACTTTCTCCTACCACAAAGTCCTTTGAACCATCAACATATGACACCAAGAGTATTCAGACAATCCAATACCGTACAACCTGCATTACATTCACACAAGAGTCACAACAAAGAAATCTGATCACTGTACGACCAAGCTTACAAACCTCATATCTTTATTCCTTTGGCTCAGTAGAAAGACACCGCACCTAACTTACACAATAAACAACCTCCCCTCCGTCAAGACTTCCAACCAAAACCCTATCAGGCTCAACACAATCAAGGATAGACCCAAAAGAAAAAACCTCATACCTTTGTTCCTTTAGCCCAATCAAATAATATTGCAACCAGCAGACAAACTACTCCCTGGATACTCATTTCTCACTTCGATTCGACAAGATCTAAAACTCGTCACTCAAACATTCCATACCATGACACTGCAAGACATCTAGCACTGAAACATAAAGTTCAGAGTCCGGTTGACCAAATCAAGACAAGGTACAACAAAAATCAACAAAGAAAAACTGCAACTCCCAAACCACAAACACGCTTTCTAGAAAGGCCAATCCATCAAAGTTAGCTCCATGACTTTCGAAAACAAAAGCATGAAACATGAATACCCCATCTCAACCCAAGACAAATACAATTTTATGCAATCTCCAAATCTAATGAAATCCAAGTATCAAACCCCATTCTGAGTATGCAAATATCCACATACTCATAGTCATCAATACACCCAATCGTCACTCTAAAGGACGAATACAGATTTTAGCTAATACATTGGTGTTCAGTGCAATGTAACCACCTTTTTCTCGGTGATCTGTCATAAACAATAAACTGGGGCAGAATTTTGAGGATCCCCTCAAAAATTCCAAAAGACGCAAACTCTACACTGGGGCAGAAATTTTTTAGGGGAGTTCAAAAATTTCAAGAAAGTCGTTATAACAGCAACGTGATAGAACCTTTAGCACATCACATGACATAACAATAACATTCTACTTATTGCACTTTACTCTTGATGTATCGACTGAGGGTACACAGCCCGATGTCGAATTTCGCACTTTCATTTTGCGGAGGTTACACAGCCCGAAGCATCGACTGAGGGTACACAGCCCGATGTCGATTTATCATTTAAATTAGCTAAGGGTACATAGCCCAAAGCGTCGACTGAGGATACACAGCGTGATGTCGATTTGTCATTTAAATTAGCTGAGGGTACACAGCCCGAAGCGTCGACTAAGAGTACACAGCCCGATGTCGATTTTTCATTTAAATTAGCTGAGGGTACACAGCCCGAAGCGTCGACTGAGGGTACACAGCCCGATATCGATTTTTTATTTAAATTAGCTGAGGGTACCTTGCATGAAAAGACACACAGCTCAATACAAAAAAAGAATACAGTCCGACGTGACAAGCACATATTTAAATGATGAAAAGCAATGGACATACAATCTGGCGTTGCACTGGCAAGATGATCCAACAACAGCCCGGCACGACAAAGCAATTACCTCCTGACGAGAAGCACTTAGAAAATGGATATCCCCTAGAGGAGAGGCACACATTCCCTAGCACTGAGCACCTGAAAGCGGACCAAACAGATCAACTAAACAGGGAAGTTTAATTTATCTTTATTTTTTTATCTCAATTTGTATTTATCTTGATCTTGCTATATGGACTCCCCGATCTATCGACAAACCTCTGCAACATACTCTCACAATCGCTCCCAAAACCATTACTAATTGTGCAACCACAACACATACGAAGCATCATCCCAAGATCCAATTAGACCCGTAGGGTGAACCCTTACCAATTAAATTAGGAAAGTAAATATAACAATTTTTAAATAAGGACAAGACTTAAAAAAACACAGACATACTGATACCTCTAAGTTGTACGAAAGAAATTACAGCCGACTGCCCAACATACTAGGTTTAGGGTTATCCAGACTAGAGATCTAAGAGTACAAAGGAAGATAGATACCTCCTGAAGGGAGCAGACTACAACTGAAATAATAAACAATACACTGGGTGGCCATCCGGAATAAAAGCTGGCTCACCCTGACAGCAGAAGTTGTCTTCGCTCCTTCACAACATGGTGAACTCGATCATGGGGCGAACCGGTCAAAGCGAAGTAGATAGACAAAGCCAAACAACAAACAAGAGTGAGTCAAAAGGACTCAATAAGTGGGGCAGACTAGCCACTTCAAAGAATAGGATAGCTACAGAGAGTGGCCGAGCAAAAAAGCAAGGCAAGGGATAAAGGAGAAGTACCCACGGAGAAAAGAAATAGATAAACCAAATTCCTCTTATTTAAATTATGAAAAGGCAGAGCCAGATTATAACTAGAAACACGTATGGAATCAGAAACTCATCAACAACCATGAACCTAAGATAGCCAGAACATATAGGTATCCCGAACACATCAACAATCAGAAATACATCCTGTTGCGGCGTACAAACCGATCCATATATTTATCCTGTTGCGATGTGCAACCTGATCCATATATTTATACTATCGCGGCGTGCAACCCGATCCATATATTTATACCGTTGTGACGTGTAGACGTGCAACCCGATCCATATATTTATACCGTTGCGGCGTGCAACCTGATCCATATATTTATGCTGTTACGAAGTGCAACCCGATCGATATACCGCTGCGGCGTGCTACCCGATTGATGCAGCCCGACCACGTGCTGATCAAGTGATCGATCCACCGAGGAGACCGATGACAAGAAGCCAAGCCAAGCTGCTGCACGATGTGCACGTTCACTTAGCCTGGCCGAAGGAAAACAATTGCTCCGAAGCTGAGTGGCCGAGCTCAAGAATCGAAGGCATTATCTTCAGATTTGAGCCCGAAGGCAAAGTGACCGAGGACAATGAGCTCGAAGACAATTGAGCGTCCGAAGGCAACAAGTGTGTTTGAGCAGACAATCGAGATCTGAAGCCAAGGTTTACCGAAGTCAAAGTCTGCCGAACACAATTTAACTCAGCCCTGCGTGGCTTATTTCTATTGGTCGCCTGTGACCCTTTTACTAGATTACCCTTAAATATTTCCTATATAAACCTTGTTTCCTTTCATTGTAAGTACCTAGTTTTTGAACATTGATTTATTAATGAAAGTGCCGAGCACATTTCTTGTCTCCGTCGAGAGCAACCCCTTGTGAGGGCTTTTATGGACTTGTGGCTTTCGGTTAATCCGATTGAACATTCCTCTTTGATCATTCAGTTTGCAAGAGGCAATGTTCTCTTGAGGATTGTTGCATAGTTTAGGTGATTCTTGTGTCCCTTTTGATTGAGCTTTGAGACAGGTTCCTCACTGTTCTTTCAAAAGAAGCAAGTTTTGTCTTGCTTCTATCTTTATCTTTTGTTGTTTATCTTCCGCGTTTGTGCTAAGCAACTCCTTCGGGATTGCATTGCACCATCTTGGTATCAGAGCACGGTTTGGGCTTGTTTCTACAACCCCAAATCCTGTTCAAGTATCTTTATTTTCGTGCGTTGTGTCTTTGTTTTCCGTTTCGTGTTCTTGATTTGGTTTTGTTACTGTTGGTGTTGTTATTTTACAAAAAAAAAAAAAAGTGTTAAAAAGAAAAATTCAAAAATTGTGTTTGATTGTTGGTTGTTTGGGAAAAACAACTATTGATTCTTGTTCACCATTGTTTCCTGATTCCAACAAGTACCCGACGTACTGATTTCGTGACTAGGGTTTCTTGGTGAAATTTTGGACTGTTTTAAGCCTTAATGGTGGCTGGAACTTGAACCCCATCGTGTTTGGAAGAAACCGGTGAAGATTGGTGGTTCGTGAGTGATTTGGGTTTGTTTGTTGCTTGAAAATCGAAGTTCTGAGTTTAAATCGTAGTCCGTACACCGGAAAATTTGTTACAAAATCGTAACAGTGTACGACTCGAACGAGCTGGTTCTTAGCTCGAAGAACTTGAACTGAATTCCTCCGATGCTGTTGAAACCGGAGTCGAAAGAGCAACCCAGATCTGTTGAAATTCGTGGTCAGTGAACCGAAGTAGACTTGTCCGTACGCCGGAGCAAAGGTCACTGTTCCATTGAAGAAGAAGGGGTAAAGTGTAAACATCAAAACCCCAGGTGAAAATCTGTCGGCTGAGAAAAAGGAAAGTGGATAAGGTAAAACCCTATCCGTACCAAGGAGGGACCACTCTTGTACGGACAAGAGTTGGTGTGATCGAGGAAGATTCCAAAAGGGAATCAAAGGGTAGATTCTCCTAGGTTCTCACTTTCTTTCGTGTCAAAATTCTAGTTGGTGGATCTTTTGAGTAATTGTCCTACTCGAGGTCGTACTAACTCTTTTAAGCTGATAGGAATTCGTGCGAAGGGGTGACCGAAGTCCCAACATTCGTAGAAATTCTTTTGACTCCCCGAGCTCAGTTAAAAGCGTACGTTCCATCGAGTCGAACATCACTTCACTCTTCCCGAAGAGGCAGTGACTATTGTCGAACTTGAAGGATCTTAGAGGACCGATCAATCAGACGAGCCACTGTTAACAAGTCCTTGAGTGATCAAAAACCGAACCCATAAATTGAGTGGACCCGAGTGCCACCCATCAAAGGTGAGGGGGTGTGTGAGGTGATTTCTAACCCTAACATTTGTTTGATCTTTGACTTGTGCAGGTACCATGGCTGGAAATGATGGCAAAAGCATTGAGAGGCCCGAAGTGTCGTTAGCCGATCTCATGGCTGCGATACAAGGCGTTAGTGCCAAAATAAGAGGAGTAACTGCTCGAGTAACTCTCCTCGAGCAGGGAAGCGCGTCCGTGGCCATGAATGGGTCCGGCGCTGGAACTAGCCAATCCACTCCGATGAAACCTGAGCTGTATGCTGAGCTTGTACGACAACATCAGTTGACAAGTGAAGCAATTCGAAGAGAACTTAACTTGGGCAATCCCCAAGCTGCTTATCAAAACTTGGGCATTCCCCGAGGAGAAAGAATACCACCTCCAAAGGCCCAAAGAGATCTTGGAGCCGTTGCCGAGGAGGTTGAGGAAGAGGAATTTCCCGAGGACGAATATGAGCGTGAGCTGCCATTCGCTCAACGAAGGCAAGCTCACCGAGGTCGTGGAAATTTCCGAGGTCGAGGCCGAGGCGCAAATGTTGAAAGAAATATTGGGCGTGAGGCTAATGATCGAGAAGATGAGTTTCCCGAACAGGCTAGAGGTGTTCGAGACTCAAACTTGAACAGTGTCAAGATCACTATTCCACCCTTTAAAGGAACTAGTGATCCCGATGAGTATCTTGAATGGAAGCTTAAAATGGAGCGCATTTTCGAAACCAATGAGATGACCGATGAGAGGAAAGCTGCCCATGCCATTGCTTCGTTCGAAGCTTATGCATCAACGTGGTGGGAATCTGACAAGAGACATAGACGAAGGAATGACTATCCTGAAGTCACTACCTGGCCGCAATTGAGGAGAGCAATGGATGCTAAGTATTTGAGTGCCAAGTACAGGCAGACTCAAATGCAAAAGCTCTATGAGTTAAAGCAAGGGTCCAAGTCTGTCCAAGAGTACCACGATGAGTTCGAAAAGGTTCGATTGAATCTTGATCTGGTCGAAGACGAAGAACAAGCCATTATCAGATTCAAAAATGGCTTGGCTAGGGATGTGTCATCTCAGTTGAGACTCCACGTGTATCACACGTTGGAAGATCTGTTCGATGCTGCCACCGAAGCTGAAAAATTGGTGAAGGACGACAAGGCAAACCGGTATCGAGGAGTCACTACTTCTACTCCTTTGAACCGAGGTAAAGAATGGAAGAGTCCAAACCAAACAAGTGCTAACACTGTTCGAGATTCGAAGAGACCCTTCGAAAGGGGTGTGACCGTTAACCAATCAAGAGAAGTGGGAGGTAAAGTTCAACTCAACTCTCCTAGTGCTTCAAATATTCAGTGCCACAAATGCAAAGGTTATGGTCACATGGCAAAAGAGTGTCCAACTCGCAAGGTTATGCTTCTGCTCGAAGATGGAACCGTCCATGAGCAAGCGAGTGACACCGAGGAGGAATTTATCGAGGAGACTGACCGAGCTGAAGGTGATGATGATCATGAGGCTGCCGAAGCTGATCATCCGGAAATGTTTCTTGTGGTTCAAAGAAATTTGAGCTGCATGACTCTTGAAGAAGAGGACAACCAAAGAGAAAACCTCTTTCATGCCCGATGTCGAGTGAGGGGAAAGGTGTGTTCGATGATCATTGATTCCGGTAGTTGTGCCAATGTAGTGAGCCAAACTTTGGTTTCACAAATGGGATTACCTACGATGAAGCATCCCCACCCTTACAAATTACAATGGCTGAACGAGTGTGGAGAATTGAGAGTTGTCAAACAAGTGTGGATCAAGTTCAAAATCGGAGAGTATCAAGATGAAATGATATTCGATGTGGTTCCGATGCAAGCTTGTCATTTGCTATTGGGTCGACCGTGGCAGTATGACCGAACAGCTGTTCACAATGGCAGATCCAACACTTACACTGTGAAGCTCGATGGGAAGAGTTTCGTACTCAAACCCTTGTCTCCAAAACAAGTCACCGAGGACTATAAACGGATGAAAGAACTGAAAGAAGCGGCCAAAGCTAAGCTTCCGATGGGAGCAAAATTGGGGCCCGAAGAGACAAACTCACCGCCCGAAGTGAAAGGAATTTGTGCAATCATGCAACCCGGTGAGATCTTACGAGGCAACGACCACGGTCAGATGATGATTTGCCTCGTGCACAAGGGTATCTTTCTAAACTCTAATGATGATTTTTCTAATGATCACCCTTTGCCTTTGTTTGTTCGTAAAGTTTTGCAGGACTTCGAGGACATGTTTCCCGAGGAAATGCCAGGTGGATTACCTCCGTTGAGAGGAATCGAGCACCAAATTGACTTCGTGCCAGGGTCTCAAATCCCTAACAAACCTGCATACCGGTGTAATCCCGAAGACACCAAAGAGCTCCAACGGCAGGTTGATGAATTGCTGAACAAGGGCCTCGTTCGTGAGAGCTTGAGTCCTTGCGCCGTTCCAGTTATCCTTGTCCCGAAGAAGGATGGAACATGGCGAATGTGTGTTGACTGTCGAGCAGTCAACAAAATCACGGTAAAGTATCGTCATCCTATCCCTCGATTAGATGACATGCTTGATGAATTGAGTGGTTCTTCATGCTTTACAAAGATTGACCTCAGGTCCGGTTACCACCAGATCCGAATGAAACCCGGAGACGAGTGGAAAATCGCATTCAAGACCAAGTTCGGTCTCTATGAATGGTTGGTGATGCCTTTTGGCTTATCCAATGCACCGAGCACATTCATGCGACTGATGAACCATGTGCTCAAACCGTTCATAAATAAGTTTGTTGTCGTTTATTTCGATGACATACTTATTTATAGCAGAACCGTGGATGAACATGTCGAACACCTAAGGCAAGTACTTGAAAAGCTTCGAGAAGAGAAGTTGTATGCCAACTTCAAGAAATGCGCCTTTGGTGTCGATCGTGTAGTCTTTCTTGGATTTGTTATCAGTGCTAATGGTGTCGAAGTCGACGAATCAAAAGTCGAAGCCATCAAAGATTGGCCAACTCCAACCTCGGTATCACAAGTTCATAGCTTCCATGGCTTAGCTAGCTTTTACCGAAGGTTTGTTCGTGACTTTAGCACCGTGGCAGCTCCTTTAACCGAGCTGGTGAAGAAAGATCATCCATTTGTGTGGGAAGAGTCCCAAGAAAGGGCTTTCCAAGAGTTGAAACGGAGGCTTTGTTCTGCCCCGTTGTTGCAACTCCCTGACTTCGGCAAAGCATTCGAAGTCGAGTGTGATGCATCTGGAGTTGGGATCGGAGGAGTGCTGATGCAAGACTCGAAGCCGATCGCTTACTTTAGCGAAAAGCTCAAGGGTGCAGCCTTGAATTACTCAACGTATGACAAGGAACTGTATGCCCTCGTTCGAGCACTCGCCCATTGGGAGCATTATTTGTGGCCTCGAGAATTTGTGATCAAAAGTGATCATGAGTCCTTGCAGCATCTCCGAGGACAGGAGAAGTTGAACCGAAGACATGCCAAGTGGGTTGAATTTATTGAAAGCTTTCCCTATGTAATTCATTACAAAAAGGGTAAAGACAATGTTGTGGCCGATGCGCTATCAAGGAAATTTGCCTTAGCGACCACTCTCGCCTCTAGGCTCATGGGATTCGAAAGCATCAAGTCGATGTACGAGGACGATCCCAAGCTGAAATGCGTTCGTGACGCTATCTTGAGTGGCCGAAGAGTTGAGAAATATCAATGGCATGATGGCTACCTCTTCAAGAATGGGAGGGTTTGTGTGCCAGTGTCATCGTGGAGAGAGCTCTTGGTTCGAGAAGCTCACTCAGGTGGATTGATGGGACACTTCGGTGTCGATAAAAATCTTGGTATCTTGACCGAGCAGTTCCATTGGCCCAAAATGCGACGAGATGTGGAAAAGCTTTGCAACGCTTGTCTCGTTTGCAAGAAAGCAAAATCGAAGTCCAACCCTCATGGTTTGTACACCCCGTTGCCTGTGCCTGATCGACCTTGGGTTGATATATCCATGGACTTTGTCTTGGGGTTACCGAGGTCGGGGGGAGGACATGATAGCATCTTCGTTGTGGTTGACCGTTTTTCAAAAATGGCTCACTTTATTCCTTGCAAAAAGTGTGATGATGCACAGCATGTAGCTACATTGTTTGTTTCTAACGTGTTAAAATTGCATGGTGTACCTCGTACTATTGTAAGTGATCGAGACTCGAAGTTCTTAAGTCATTTTTGGAAGTGTTTGTGGGGTGCCCTCGGCACCAAGCTACTATTCTCTACGTCTCACCATCCTCAGACTGATGGACAGACCGAGGTAGTTAACCGAACCTTGGGATCTTTGCTTCGGGCAATGACCAAAGGGAAGGTTGGAAACTGGGCTGATCGTTTGCCCATGATGGAGTTTGCATACAATCGAACGGTGCATCGAATGATCAACATGACCCCGTTTGAGTGTGTGTATGGCTTTAATCCTTTGATTCCACTTGATTTAACCCCATTGCCTCGAGATTCTGTTCTTGATTTTGAAGGTACTCGACGAGCAGCTGCCTTGATCGAATTGCATGCAAAGGTGAAGAAGAACCTCGAGGAGGCCTATGCAAAGGTTGCCTTAAAGAAAAACAAGGGGCGTAAAAAGTTGGAATTAAAGAAGGGAGATTGGGTTTGGGTTCACTTCCGAAAGGAACGCTTCCCGAACCAAAGGAAAGGAAAGTTGGCTCCTCGAGGGGATGGTCCATTTCAAGTGTTAACCAAGATCAACAACAATGCTTACGTGATCGACCTCCCTGGTGAGTATAACGTGTCCAACACCTTTAATGTTGCTGACTTAGTTCCTTGTGTTGTAGGTCCGACTTCGGAGGACGAGGAGGGCTTGATTTCGAGGACGAAATCTTCTCAAGAAGGGGAGGATGATGCAGCCCGACCACGTGCTGATCAAGTGATCGATCCACCGAGGAGACCGATGACAAGAAGCCAAGCCAAGCTGCTGCACGATGTGCACGTTCACTTAGCCTGGCCGAAGGAAAACAATTGCTCCGAAGCTGAGTGGCCGAGCTCAAGAATCGAAGGCATTATCTTCAGATTTGAGCTCGAAGGCAAAGTGACCGAGGACAATGAGCTCGAAGACAATTGAGCGTCCGAAGGCAACAAGTGTGTTCGAGCAGACAATCGAGAACCGAAGCCAAGGTTTACCGAAGTCAAAGTCTGCCGAACACAATTTAACTCAGCCCTGCGTGGCTTATTTCTATTGGTCGCCTGTGACCCTTTTACTAGATTACCCTTAAATATTTCCTATATAAACCTTGTTTCCTTTCATTGTAAGTACCTAGTTTTTGAACATTGATTTATTAATGAAATTGCCGAGCACATTTCTTGTCTCCGTCGAGAGCAACCCCTTGTGAGGGCTTTTATGGACTTGTGGCTTTCGGTTAATCCGATTGAACATTCCTCTTTGATCATTCAGTTTGCAAGAGGCAATGTTCTCTTTAGGATTGTTGCATAGTTTAGGTGATTCTTGTGTCCCTTTTGATCGAGCTTTGAGACAGGTTCCTCACTGTTCTTTCAAAAGAAGCAAGTTTTGTCTTGCTTCTATCTTTATCTTTTGTTGTTTATCTTCCGCGTTTGTGCTAAGCAACTCCTTCGGGATTGCATTGCACCACCGATCCCCGCAACCCAGAATACAAGGCAGAAATATGTAGGCAAATTGAGATGTGTCCACGACATTGTACACATACGGCATACATAAAACACAACACAATGCACACAATAGCCAGTATGCGGTGCAATGAGATGGGATGAATGCGGTACGATGCAATACAGTCACATATGCCTGATACCTATATCCGACGCGGGACTCTCATCGTCTACCAGGAGATATATGCAATAATGACCCTTTACCAGCTCGGGACTCTCATCAATTACCGGGAAGCATATGCAATGATGACCCTTCACCGGCTCGGGACTCTCATCGATTACCGGGAAGTATATGCAATGATGACCCTTCACCGGCTCGGGACTCTCATCGATTACCGGAAAGTATATGCAATGATGACCCTTCACCGGCGCGGAACTCTCATCGCCAACCGGAAGTATATGAAATAATGACTCTTCACCGGTGCGGGACTCTCATCGCCAACCGGGAATATGCAATAATGACCCTTCACCGGTACGGGACTCTCGTCGCCAACCGAGAAGTATATGCAATGTTCAAAACCAGAGTGCAATGCTCATATGCTCAATACAATACCAACAACAAGGCATAGCATATAATAAACAATGTAAATTCAAAGCTAAGGCGTAATGAGTACGCCTATCGGCAGCTACACACGAAAGGAAGACGTGGTAAAATATACACAAGGCCAAGGGCCTCCAAAGAAATGGTTATAAACACTTACCACTTCGAAAAGTTACCATATCTAATCACCAACGGCTTTATCCTTTGGTTGCATTACCAAACGATCCCACTCTATTCAATAAGCAGAAAAAGTATATCAAATTAGGCTAAAGGCTTCATTCCTCACATCTTAGGGCAATCCGGTTAGGAACCTGATACCTTATTCGCATACACAATACGCAGGCCAGGTCTATGTACAGGGTTTAAGGTCACATAACCAAACCCTAAATAAATTACATTTATATGTTGTCCATAACTCACGGAGTACGAATATATAATCAATTCTATTATCGGGGTCTAATTGACCCTTTAAACTATCAGTTGAACTTATTAAAACGATGTCTAATATTCCAATTTTTACCGTTAAAATATATTCAATCACGCGTAATAAACAAAAATGATGAATTAACATCATTACCTGAGTATTTCGGAGTAAAAATTCTATCTTTCTCTGGCTCTTTTCACATTTTCTGGCATTTTTTTCGTCTCTGCTTTCATGGTTCCCTTCTCGTTTCCTTGTTTCCCGTTTCTGTTTTGTTTTGTTTCTGTTCGTATTATTGTCGTGCATCAGCTGTAGCTAAGAGATTAGCCCACCGCCATTCTCATTTTCTTTATCTTTTTTCCTTTTTTCCTTTTTCTTTTATATATTTTTTTCTTTTCGTGGCAAAAATTAAAATGGTACCCTACGATACTCGAAATAATTTCAAATTTTGCATACAAGTTATACAAGATATATGTATCACACTTGCTCAGGCGGATCTCAAATCGGACCCCCGAAACTCAAGATGCGAACTAAAACGGAAAAGATCAAACTCTTTTAATTTTCGGCATTTTAGTGGAAACTAGCCGAACAACCTCGAAATTCACTTTCGAAAGTTTACAAAAGTCATAAATAATCATGCGAACCCTACGGTGCTTTCGGATTTCGAATCGGAGCTCATTCGTAAAACCGAGCTCGAAAATCTCTTTTTAATATTTATCGACAATAAAAACTGAAACCTTCTTCCGATGCCTACCAAACAAAGTCTAATTTAGCTCAAATTTTACAGATAAGTCCCAATGGACCTTACGAAGATTTTAAAATTATTGGCATGCAAATCGGAGTCCTATCTCCCGAAACGACTGACCGAGGTCGTTTCATTCTCCTCCACTTAGACTCTCGTTTGTCCTTGAACGAGCCTAAGCCTAAAGCGAGATTCACGCAGATAACAAGAGAACTTGCACAATCTTCATAAACACGCCACGGACATTATCTCATGATTACAGAATCAAAATTATAACACACACACATCAAACTCTTAGATAAAAACATAGCTGGATAATATCATAACGCCATTGCCCAGCTTATTCTGACTAAGCTGATCCTTCCTCGATCACGAGAGGAGAGATATACATTTTCGAAAAAAAGATACACGAAACTCTAGATGGATTAACATGATTCTGTTGATATATCACCTCGTCGATATACTTTACGATATAGAACAAATCGATTGAACTAAGAATTAGCTCACGCTTGAACAACGCCTTAGAGATGTAATATTAGGATTCGGTATTACATGGAGGAAGACTCCTCCACTTAGAGCATAAACTCATACAACTAATTTTAATAGAAATAGTCATCCTCGCACAACCTGCTGGATTAAGGAAGACTTAGCTAAAAAGAGAACGCGGCTCAGAACTGAGCTACCAAATTACTCTCTCGAGTTGCCAAGCAGGACATTTTCTATAAGCACCACCGCCTGATGGATCAAATCAAAGGTCAAATGACGCCTCTCATTACCCTTAGTAGCCATGAAAAACAACAACGTGCTTACCCGACCACCTTGACGTGCTCTGGCTCAACACAAGGAACATCACAAGAGGCTACTGACCGCCTAAGCTCACCAGTGCCGAATAAAGAAGAGATGGCAATGGACTGAGGATAGAAATAATTAGAGCTTCAGGAAGCTCATCTTTATATTTGCTTGGCTCCCAGAGCTACACTACTTTCGAGTCAAGCTAACAAAGAATCGCAATTGAAGAGATAGACATTAAATAAGCTTTATGGAATGACATCTATGCCAATTTAACCTCCCAATAAGAAGGAAACTCTGAGAATTTGCCAAAAAACCCTTTTATAACCGAGATAAGCTCACGGAATAACATGACTTTACTAGCGTTTCGAACCAAGAGGAGACACATAGATTGAATATTACTTACTAACCACTTTACACCAGAAGAAACAATGACACTCTCCGATGGTGATGACCTAGATCCCATCATCCAACCAACACGGAATTTCGAGAAGAAAGGTAAACTAATTTGGCATAATAATAGAAGGTGGCACGACAAGATGCCAAGCAGACAATAGCGACACTTACTTACAAATCTCTCAAATTTAAACCAGATAAATTACTATGGTCTCACCAATGCCAGGAATAAATCATACTAGAAGCTCGCCCCTCTACCGCAGCCGATTCTTAATTAAGACAATATCCAAGGAAATCATCGAAACATGATAAGACACACACTTCCAGATCGATCGGAAGAATCAAATCTTACTCACATATAAGGAAAGAAGAAATACAGGGGTCTACTATATCGGATGCCTCAGCATCCTACCAGACTAGGAGTTCATGGAACTGCCTCTGCAGCTGAGCTGAGCCACTACCCTGATAATCACTTCTAGAAGAACTATTGCCACCACGCTTTCGACCTCTACTGGATGGTTGCATCTCTCTGGCTGATTGAGATCTAAATAAAATCCCCTGCGACTGTGCAGGTGCCTGATGATGAGAGAAAGGACGACTGCCTGCTTTCTGGAGTAAGGAAAAACTCCCCAAATGATAACCAGACTCACGACAATGATAACAGGAAAACTCCTCAAAGGACAATCAGACTCACGACAATGATAACACCTTTTCGCTGAATATGGGAGCTGGAAAGATTGTTGAAAGCTACTTGATGAACAACCGCGCATTCTGAGAATTACTCTCTACAAGCTGAGATAACCTGGCAAGCAACCTCCTAAAACAATCGGAACTCTTACCTCCAAAAGAGGTATGGTGCCTACCAGGGCCGTGGGATTTCTTGCTCTCCTGCTCTAACTCTTCCCCCTCTAACTTATGGTATGCCTAATGCCTTTGAGCAATATCAACAACGACATAAAATGAAGTCCCAACCTCAACTTTTCGAGCCATCTGGGTTCTCAAGGAATGAGAAAGGTCTTCAATAAATCTTTGAATCTCTCGAAAGGCTCATGGACTAGTTCTAATGCATATTCAGACATTCTATAGAATTCAACCTCATATTCTGAAACACCAACAGGCTAACCGATAGGCTACCATGTCCAATCCACTCAAACTGGCAACACTTTTCATCTCGCTCGCTACTCGAAAGGAACTTTTCCACGAATCTAGAAGAAAAATTGAACCAAGTTAGTTAATAGGAGAGCGGTCCACCAATCCAGGGTTGGACCTTAAAACTGAAAAGTAGAATAATCAACACCATACTGCTCGATATAATCAAGAGCCTGAAGGATACGCTGACATCATGGTATTTTAAAAATTTATGCAGGGATTATGTGATGCATGACTTAAGAATATCGGAAGGTTCAACCGCGTAAAATAATGCAATCACTTTTGGCACTCGAACCAAATTGTTACCTCGGCTGGCTAACCAGTCGGAACAATTAGTGGTGCAACACAGGCTGCCTCTGGAACATAATTTACTGGGGCAACATCAGGAACTGGAACAAGAGCTTTCTAAGTCGGAACATCTGCATATGCGGCGACCTGATAAGCTGCCTAGCGAATAATCGGTTCATGCGGTATCTACGTCACCAAGATTCTCGTAAAGTATCGTAGAGAGCCAAGGGAACCACAAGGCCCTGCCCCTTGCCCATCGCGAGCTGGCACAGCTGGGACCTCCGTAATTAGATCGTCAGCACGATCAAACACTCTCGGGGCTTGAGTAGCTCTAGCCCCATGCTAGACTACTTCGTCCTGAACTCCTACCCGTTTGCTGATTTGTTGCACGAGGGTTCACAATTACCACAAAGGAATTAACAAAAATACTTTTGCATCCTAGACCGTCGCACGATCAGAAAAGAAGGAAGTGAAACTTCCTAAACGCCATCATAGCCTCTCGTAGATAAATACGGACGTCTACGTACCTATCAGCGAGGCTCTACTAAACACTGTCTCAGTCTGGATAGACTCTAAACCGGGCTCTGATACCAACTGACACGACCCAGAATATGATTAGGCCGTGCGGGCACCCGACATCCTCCCCTAGACCCGTCGGGCGTACCCTTACCAATTAAATTAGGAAAGTAAATATAACAACTCGTAAATAAGGACAAGACTTTAAAAAAAAAAATACAGACATACTGATACCTCTAAGCTGTACAAAAGAAATAACAGCTGACTTTCCAACATACTAGATTTAGGGTTATTTAGACTAGACATCTAAGAGTACAAAGGAAGACAGATACCTCCTGAAGGGAGCAGACTGCAAATGAAATAATAAATAATAAACTGGTGGCCATCCGGAATAAAAGCTGGCTCACCCTGACAGCTGAAGTCGTCTTCTCTCCTTCACAACATGGTGATCTCGATCCTGGGGCGAACATACCGAAACAAAGTAGATAGACAAAAACAAACAACAAACAAGGGTGAGTTAAAAGGACTCAATAAGTAAGGGCAGACTAGCCACCTCAAAGAATAGGATAGCTAGCCAGAGAGAAAAGAAACAGATAAACCAAATTCCTCTTATTTAAATTATGAAAGGGCAGAGCCAGATAATAACTAGAAACATGTATGGAATCACAAACTCATCAACAACCATGAACGTAAGATAGCCAGAACATATAGGTATCCTGAACACATCAACAATCAGAAATACACCCTGTTGCGGCGTGCAACCCGATCCATATATTCATCCTGTTGCAGCGTGCAACCCGATTCATATATTCATACTGTCGCGGCGTGCAACCCGATTCATAAATTTATACCGTTGTGACGTGCAACCTGATCTATATATTTATACCGTTGCGGCATGCAACCCGATCCATATATTTATACTGTTGTGACGTGCAAAACGATCCATATACCGTTGCGGCGTACAACCCGATCTCTGCAACCCAGAATACGAGCCAGAAATATATATGCAAACTGAGATATGTCCATGACATAGTATACATACCGCATACATAAAACACAACACAATACACACAATAGTCAGTATGCAGTGCAATGAGATGGGATGAATGTGGTACGATGGAATGCAGTCACATATGCCTGATACCTATCTCCGGCACGGGACTCTCATCGTCTACCAGGAGATATATGCAATAATGACCCTTCACCGGCTCGGGACTCTCATCGATTATCGGGAAGTATATGCAATGATGACCTTTCACCGGCTCGGGACTCTCATCGATTACCGGGAAGTATATGCAATGATGACCCTTCATCAGCTCGGGACTCTCATCGATTACCGAGAAGTATATGCAATAATGACCCTTCACCGGCTCGGGATTCTCATCGAGTACCATGAAGTATATTCCAGGATGACCCTTCTCCGGCTCGGGACCCTCATCTATTACCGGGAAGTATATGTAATAATGACCATTCACCGGCGGGGGACTATCATCGCAAACCTGTAATTATATGCAATAATGACCCTTCACCAGTACGGGAGTCTCATCGCCAACCGGGAATATGCAATAATGACCCTTCACCGGTGCGGGACTATCATCACCAACCGGGAAGTATATGCAATGCTCAAAACCAAAGTGCAATGCTCATATGCTCAATGCAATACCAACAACAGGGCATAACATATAATAAAAAATATAAATTCAAAGCTAAGGCATAATGAGTACACCTATCCGAAGCTACACACGTAAGGTACACGTGGTAGAATATCCACAAGGCCAATGGCCTCCAAAGAAATGGATATAAACACTTACCTCTTCCAAAAATTAGCATTGCTAATCAACAACTTCTTTATCCTTTGGTTTCATTGCCAAACGATCCCACTCTATTCAATAAGCAGAACAATATATCAAATTAGGCTAAAGGCTTCATTCCTCATATCTTAGGGCAATTCGGTTAGGAACATTTATATGTTGTCCATAACTCACGGAGTACGAATATATAATCAATTCTATTATCGGGGTCTAATTGACCGTTTAAACTATCAGTTGAACTTATTAAAACGATGTCTAATATCCCAATTTTTACCATTAAAATATATTCAAACACGCATAATAAACTCAAATAATGAATTAACATCATTACCTGAGTGTTTCGGAGTAAAAATTCTATCTTTCTCCGGCTCTTTTCACATTTTCTGGCATTATTTTCCTCTCTGCTTTCGCGGTTCCCTTCTCGTTTCCTTGTTTCTCGTTTCTGTTTTGTTTCTGTTCGTATTATTGTTGTGCATCAGCTGTAGCTAAAAGATTAGCCCACCACCATTCGCATTTTCTTTTTCTTTTTTCGTTTTTTTCCTTTTTCTTTTATAATTTTTTTTTCTTTTCGTGACAAAAATTAAAATGGTACCCTACGATATTCAAAATAATTCAAACTTTTGCATACAAGTTATAAAAAATATATGTAACACATTTACTCAGGTGGATCTCAAATCGGACTCCCGAAACTCAAGATGCAAATTAAAATGGAAAAGATCAAATTCTTTTAACTCTCATCATTTTAGCGGAAACTAGCCGAACAACCTCGAAATTCATTTTTGAAAGTTCACAAAAGTCATAAATAATCATACAAACCCTACGGCGCTTTCGGATTTCGAATCGGAGCTCATTCGCCAAAATCGAGCTCGAATATCTCTTTTTAATATTTATCGACTATAGAAACTGAAACCTTCTTCCGATGCCTGTTAAACAAAGTCTGATTTAGCTCAAACTTTACAGATAAGTCCCAATGGTCCTTACGAAGATTTTAAAATTATTGGCACGCTTATCGGAATCCTATCTGCCAAAACGACTGACCGAGGTCGTTTCATACACCCACAAGCTGCCTATATTCTGCCGAGTTCCAAAATGCTCAAAAGCTTAATCCGTACTCGCACCAGTGATCCACCTAATCTTTCCTTGTCGATTCGGTGTCAGTTCCATATTCCTTCCTATTCATGTCTATCTGTTTCAATTGTGCATATTTATCGTGCTTTACTGCAGAATGCTCCTCAGTTCATTCAAGACAATGTTGAAGCCAAGATGACTCATCTATCAAATTATAGTGGAAAATATGCCCATGTAAACCCCTCTTTATGGGTGTGTCGTGCACCACATCTTCATAAATAGGACATTTACAAGCCTATTTCACCACACTCGATCTATCGATGTTATCTCGACATCGACAACTCCTTTGTTATACCTGTAAACTACCTATTTTGTCGAATTCTGACACGCCCAAAGCCAATCATCTCATACTCCCACAAGTAATCTGCCTAATCCTTCATTACGAATTAGGATGTCATTTTGCATTTCCTTCCAGCTAATACCTACTTTGTCTATTCAAACCTAGCTCCGTCAAGTGCGCGTTTTCGTGCTTAATCGTGCCTTTCTATTTGAATCGTGTGAATCTATAAAACTCGCTCCTCAAATGCTTCCCGCTCAGTCAAGGCGATGTTGGAGGCGAGATTACTCATCTATCGAGATGAAGTGGAAACTATGTACATATAAACTCCTTTTATGGATGTGTAGTGCGCCACTTCTTCATAACTATGATGATTATAAGACTCTTTTCCTGCGCTCGATCTACTGATGTTATCTCATCTTCGATAGTACCCTTACTTTATTCATCATTTATCACGTCGAAAAGGAAAAACATACAGGAACCTAAAATTTTCATGCTTGGATAAGTTTAAGTCTTTACATACAAAATTATGTGCCATAAACAACTCACACAGGCGACATGCCATTCTAGAACTACACACGGCATGATTCTCGTGAAACCCGAGATATGTAGGCAACTCAGAGACCAGGGTTCGGCCAAAAACACCCCAAAACTACCATTTTCCCCTACCAGCCGTGACAAAATTGGCTACTCCGTCAACTATCTTTTGCCCGAAGACTCTTTCATCATCCCCGGGCAAAGAGCAGCTGTTGACACCCAATTTTGTCCCTTCTTTTTCTAAAATTGGCTATAATTTAACTTAAGAGTGCAATTTGACTATCTGTGCATAATTTGCATTAGAAGACATGCATTTACGTGTGTTATCCTCTACTTATGTATTACATACTTAAATGTGGCTATATTACATAATTTTGCATCATTTAGGCTATTTGTCAAATGTGGTTGTTTGCATAATTTTAGTGCATTATAGCATTTAATAAATATTTGTGGCTATTCATATTTAATTAGCTTAATTTGCATCCCAATTTTTTTTATATGTGCATTTTACGTGTGTTGTCTCCTACTTATACAATATATATCTAATTGTGGTTATATTTTGAAATTTGCATCATTTAGGCTATTTGTCAAATTGTAGTTACTTAGATTTGTAAAAATATGACACGGGAAGCAATAGTTTGCCAAAATGCTCTCAATAACAGTGGTTTAGAAAAAATGCCCTCCATTAGTTTAATGAAACTTATTCCGGACAAAAATACCCCTCACAACCAATAAAAAGATCCCCCAGTCCCTCCCCTTCCTTTTCTCCATTCACGTGATCAACAAAACCCTAAAACTCCATTCCTTTTACAGATTACTCTGTTCAAGCGAAGATTCAACGTAAGATTTCTTCAAATTGCTATTGAATTTTACTAAAACTTCAATTCATTTCTTTATAATTTCATATGTATTATGCTTATCTTTGCTTAAAATTCTATATAGACTAAACGAGCTATGACTTTTATTCATAATAATCAAAAAAATATTTTGTATAGAAACACATGACATTAGATTGATAACAGTAATTGTTAAAAAAAATTAATCTGTATTAATTGCAGAAAGTCTATGAATTCTGGAAAAGTCTTGCCTACTGCCAAGACTTTGCCTTGCGGACTTGCAGAGAAAATCTCTAAAAGTCTTGGCCATTTCCAAGACTTCCAGTTCTGCTGCAATTAGCACATGTCAAAGACTTTAAGCGCTGTTGCAAGGGTAAAGTTCTCTGCAACTATTGCCAAGAGATTAAGCACTGGTGCAATCAGCACCCTACATACACTTCTTGCCTATTGCCAAGACTCTATGGCCTATTGCATGTGCCAACTTGCAGAGAAAGTCTCTGCAACCCTTGGCTTATAGCCAAGAGTTTAAGCTCTGGTGCAATGGCCACCTGGGAGAGACTTCTTGGCTATTGCCAAGACATTAAGCTCTCTTGCAGTGGCCAACTTCAGGAGAAAATCTCTGCAAGTCTTGGCAATAGCCAAGACTTTAAGTTCTGCAGCAAATGGAAACTTACACTGAAAATCTCTAAAGTATCTGGACGTGGGTTGGTCCGTGGTCCCCGTGCTCCTTGGAGTCGTCCAGTCCCACGTAGACTCCCAGTTCGTAGAGCTCTATTGCAATGGGAGGCTTGTAAAGACTTCTTGCCTGTTGCCAAGACTTTAAGCCCTGTTGCAATTGGTGGCTTGCAGGCGAAGTCTCAGGGCCTTATAGACACTTCTTCCCTATTGCCAAGACTTAAAGCCCTATTGCAATGGGGTCCTTGCAGACAAAGTCTCTACAAGTCTTAGAAATAGTCAGGACTTGCAACTCTGGTGCAATAAGCACCTAGGAGAGACTTCTTGCCTATTGCCAAGACTTTAAGACCTGTTGCAATGGGGGATTGCAAATAAAGTCTCTGCAAGACTTGGCTATTACCAAGTTTTGCTGCTCTGGTGCAATAGGAACCTAGGTAGACTTGTTCGCAAGACCTTAAGCCCACAAGGGGCATCACTTTTACCCATGATCCTACTTCTATCGAAGCGATATGAGTACAAAGTTTTAAGCATATCATTCATCTTGATTATGTGCAAGATTAGCACTATGGCAACTCGCTACATTTATATAGCTTATAATGGGAAATGGGATGCAAACAAGAAATACATCAACCATGATATAAAGTTGATACTTGTTAAAGACGATATAAGCTACCACGTATTTGAAAAAGAAATTTGTAATGCTCTAACCATCAACACTGATGAATGTGAAGCAAAGATAAGTTTTGACACGAATCTAGAATGGTGCAGAGGCATGATGATAACAAATGATCAAGAACTTATAACTTGCATGTATCTGCTGAAGAATGACGAGAATTTCAGAAAATCCTGCTTCATAGTAGAAGTTGAAGCTAACATGTCAGAAAATCCTGCTTCTTTGTGAATGAAGCTGACCATAGCATGGTGTTACATCAAAAGGAAAGGCAGCTATTGATTATTAATATTTTTAAAAATCAAACACGATTGGAAAGTTAATATTATCAATAAACTGAACAAATAGCAATAGCCAAGACTTTACACTCATACGGATAATCAATTCAATTTAACTTGCCGTAAAGTCTTGGCAAAGGATAAGATATTTCCTACCAAAACTTATATATCGACTTTAATATTAGAAATAGTTTTCTTGCCCTGATGTCTTTCCATAGGCAATAGAATGACCAACTAAATTGAAACCAAGTCTTGGCAACAACATTACCAGCACAACCCACCATGAATTACTTATCAGTTTTAAATTAATTATATAATATTTGAGTTGGAATTAATTAACTAAAATTCAAGTCTTGCCCATTGGCAAGACTTTCCATCTAAATGTGTTCACCCCACAATAACTAAAGTTCCTTGACGTCCTGGAATTTCCAACACTTCCAGTTCATCCGATTCAAAGCAACTTCAGTCTTTAAAATAACAAAAAATCAAACATCTAAGTGTACTTGTTTACATAAACTCAAAAAACACGGTAAATATGAAATACATATAATAAAAAACTACTCAACAACTTTCTCTAACTCTTTTGTAGTACTAAAAGTCTCATTTGGACTACTATATGGATCATTTTGTGACGGAGATAACAAACAAAAATTTTGAAATTTATCGCCCACATCATATTTTTGCCTTGAAATTCATCAGAAGATCTTGGATGACTTATAAAATCATCCGCCACATCAAAATGTATATGATTAGGATCAGGAGATTGAAGATTCAATATTCATTACCTGCAAAATTTTAAAAAACAACAATAATAACACATAATAACAAAACAATGAAACAATAGTGAAAAGACCATATACAAACATACAATGACAACTACTGAACGCATGTCTGAAGAAAAGAGTAAACTACAGAAAAAGTCTCTATAGCTATTCCCAATAGCCAACACTTTAAACTCCAGTGGAAGGGGCAACTTGTACAAATAGTCTCTACAAGTATTGACAATTGCCAAGATTTTAAACTCTAATGGAAGGAGCAATTTGTACAAATAGTCTCTGCAAGTATTGACAATTGCCAAGACTTTTACCTATATTGTAGTGCAACACATGTGTAGAAAGTCTCTACAACTCTTGGCAATAGCCAAGACTTTAAGTTCTGCTGCAAGGGGGACCTTACACTAAAAATCTCTAAGAGTATTGGCAATTGCCAAAACTTCTACCTCTACTGCAGTGAAAGAGTTGGAGAAGCAACTCTTGGCAATAGCCAAGACTCTAAGTTCTGGTGGAAGCAAAAACTTACATGGAGCATCTCTGCAAGTATTGGCAATAGCCAAGACTTTAAACTCTACTGCAATAAGCAACTTGCAGAGAAAGTCTATGTAACTCTTGGCCATGGTCAAGATTTTAAGCTCTATGCAAAATATGAATATCTAATAACCATAGGCAATAAAAACCTTCGAATCACCGGAATTAAGCAAAGACAAGCAAAAAAATCCACAGGAACCTCAAACTTAATTGAACAATCATAGATCGAAATGGAAAAAAATAATAGATAAATATATAAACAATAAGTATAAAAAAAACAGGAAAAAATAAATGCAGATAAATGATTACGCGATATAAAAATTACAATATAACGAAAAAATAATAGAACAAATATACGAAAAAGAGAGAATAAAAAACCCCAAATCTCCAGCACACAAAGAAGAAAGAAGGAGGCGAGGAATGGGAAAAAAGAGAGAAGGAAACCTGTTCAGCGTGAATTAAGTAGGTTGGGGGGCAAAATAATCCTTTCATAGGGGGGAGCATAATGTGGAGGGCATTTATTTAAAACATTTGTAAGTGGAGGCAATTAGGTAAGACCATATCTTATTGAGGGCACTGAGTGATGTTTTTTGTACAACTTACTATATAAATAGCATTTAGTTATTATTTGCAATTATCTATAATTAATTTTTTTTGACATTTTAATTGTCGTTGTATGAGCATTTTACTCGTTAAATATATATATATATATATATCCGTATTTTTATTTATAGCACCCTTAAATTTAAAATATCAGTCCGACTAAAAATCCAGTCTAATGTCCGGTCCAATTTCTATACCATCCATTTCATCTCATCCCTTTTCATTATAATTTTCCATACCTATTTAAATTTAAATTAGTTTTAATCTCACTTTTAAGGTATTTTGAACCTAGCCAAGTTTCTTAACCAAATACATTCTTGTCATTTGAATTTTGGAAGAGACATTCCGCAAATCCTCTCCTTGATTTTATTCTCTTTTCAAAATCTCCCATTACCTAAATGCCCTCCCTAATCAGAATCACCAATTCCTCCAATCATTCTCATCATCCTAATGTCCCTATCCTCCACTTATGGTAATAAAGCAACAGCTCTTTGGTCATTTTTGGGGATATATTTTCTCTCTTCATGACACAAAAAGGGGTACACGGACAAAATATACAGAGAGATCTCCACCCCTCTTTGTCTTCTCCCTCATCAGACATTACAAGCTCACACGTCAAACACCCACGCACCATCAGCAAATACACGACATACAATATCCTTCTCTGTCTTCTCCACCACAACAAAAAAAAAACAAGAACAACGCACACCCCCTCATCCTTTTACATAACGTCAACAGCACACCAACACCATTCAAAAATACCCATCCACACATACGTACACCATACATAACGAATACATACACACAGATACCAAGCCACACACTCGCCCTCTTCTTCTTTCCATGCCAGATACATACATACAGACCCACACAAAATCAAACAAAAACCAACATATACTCGCACAGTACAACCAGTAGCAACACCAGAGTACAACACCCACCTAAAAACCATCACCTACAGAACACTATACATACACACGCTATTTACACACATACTCCGTATACAATACATACCATACAAATAAGAAAAGGGGATTCACTATTTCAAATCAGTGGCAAAATGCCGCCACCACCACTGTAAACCATTGAGACTCGACGAGGAGTCACCGGAGAAAAAAAACAGAAGCGGAGATCTCGTTTTTTCGACTTATGACTGAGATCGAAAGGAGAGTGTTAGAGTTTGTAGTGACGCCATCGGAGTTGCAACGACGCCGCCGCGCACCTCGATGGAAAAGCGGAATGGCTGTCGCTCCTCCTTTGACGTTTCGCCACCAGCACTGTCGGTTTCCGTTCAGAGATATCAAACCTAGGCCTGTGTTTCCTCTCCTCCATACTGTTTGTGTCAATTCATCATCCCTAGTGTCGTTTAAGACTGAGAATTGACTGGATCATTTTTTGTTATTTGTTCTGCCATAATCGTTAATTTGCCGTCTGATTATTTTTGGTGTAGCCTGCTTACTTCACTGGATAATTTTGCTGCAGCTTGGCCCAGATCTATGTTTGGAATTGTTGGCCTATGAAAATATTTCTTAATTTGAGGTCTACACATTTTGAATTGACGGATATACAATGATTTGACGGAAATACAATGAATTGATGGATGTTATACCAATCAAGGCCAATGAAAAAATATATATACATATATTGAGGCCTACAGACTGATTTGAACAGATACTACAAGGCCAATGACGCTTCGAGGCCTAAAATCAGTCCCGTTACACACCCCACATCCCTAAAAACAAATAGGCGATGACGATGCATATCACTTTGCAAAGTAAGCGATAGTGGAGTGGTGGGATTGAAGGTACCTGGCATGGAAAACCGGCTCAGGCTCCGTGTTTGTTGCCGTACCGACATCTCTAACCTCTGCTTGATGCAATACACCATTCTGAGCCTACACTTTTATAAAAATCCCTTTCCCCTTTATTTTAAATTACTATTATTATTATTGTTATTATTATTATTATTTTTATCATCATTATTATTTACTAACTTAACTTCATTTATTTTTGTGAGGGACATTTGGATAAATATCTTCAAAACAACACTCCAAAAATTCTTCTAACCTCGTTTGCTATTATTTTCTCTTAATATTTATTTTTATTATATACTAACTAATTTGTTTTGTTTTTCTAGGTGTAATTCTTTAAGGAAGAAGCCTATTAGTGAATTGGAACCTTTTTTTTATTTAATCTTAATTATCATATGCATATCATAATAGTCGTTTAATTATTTGTCTAGTCCATTTGCTTAGTTACTTATTTTGAATCCAAATTATAAAGTCCGGCCGGTAACCACATTTGGTGGAGCTTGAGAGGTGCCTAATCCCTTCCTCTCAAGTTAACCTGAACCTCTTACCTAGAATATCTGATTCGTAGACTAAATTTCGGAGTTAATTGTTAAAATTGGCTAGAACAAAATAGGTGCCCTAATACGCCTAGTTAAAAAATATGTTAGGTAGCGACTCCGACTCTTTACCCGTGAGTTGCCATTTCTAACTTTAACCGGTTCGGAAAATATAGGATGCGACAGCCACACATTAAATATATTTTTCATATAAATTCTCAATCATACAATGTATTCTGTAATCTAAGTGAAAACCAGGAAATCTTGTTCTGCACTAAGTAAAAGAAACTTTTAAAAGGAAGCAGTTAGCTAAATTTCTCTTGTTCTTGATAAGTTAAACTTCACTAAAATTGTTTTGCCTATATTGCTTGCCCCGGTGATCCCCTTAGTTTTAGCATACTCAGTGTTACACCCTGTATGCTAAAAGTAACGTATATCAATTTCATGACATGTTAAGCATGATTTAAGTAAGTCTAAAGTCATAATATGACTATATGTGATATTTAAATATTAAATATAACGTTTGAGATGAGTCGGATTTAAGTTACGAAAAATCGAGTGAAGAATTGCCATATAATGAGCCATTTTGAGAAATTATATTCAGAAGCTTTACGATGTTATTTTAGACATATCTTATAAGAAATTTAAGATCTTGCAATATAGTTTCCAAAGATCTTTTTCGTTTGCTTATACGATTTCCGGATAAAGAGATATGAGCATCAGAAGTCAGGCAAAAAGAAGGGAAATAAGTGCAAAAGAGGGATAGAAGTGAAATGTTTCGAATACCGGAAAACGTATCTCCAGCCATTGATAGGGTTTTTGAAGGAAGAACGCTAATCTTAACTCGAAATTGAAGACGGATTACATCAAAATGCTCTATGCGACGAAGGTAACGTCAACCTTCATTTTCATCTATAGCTTGAGTTTTAGAATTATTTCATTGCTAAGGAATGTTCATAATTGCCGTGTTATAGCTTTTTTGAGCTTTGGATGGTTTGGAATTCAAGGGAAACAAGGTTTAGAAACAAAATCATCAAAGGTATGTAAGGATAAACCTTTCTTTTGACAAGGCATCTATCTTGCAGCTTTTGAAGCTTGTGTTAGTTCCAAAATTGGTGTTTCTTATGAGAAACTTGTATGGCATCAAGGGAATCTTTTATATGCTTAATTTTGCAATAAAAACCAAGGTGAAAGATGACAAAAACAGCAGCACGAAATGTTTCAAAATCTGAAAAATTATTTTTATCTTCGGACAGTTGTTAGTAGTTTGAGCATAACTATTTTTACGAAATTGATATTCAGATGATTTAAGATATTAGAGCCCTAACAGTTATATATAAAACTTTCATAAAGTCCATAAAGTCTATAACTTTAATTTAGGCCCTGAAAATTTGGTCGCAAGATAGGGCAGTGGTGCTGTCCAGAGATTCGGTCCACGGATTTATTATGCCGTCCGGTCGTCTCATCTTGTTATACATTTAATCTATTTATGTTATTGGTTTAGCCGGGTATCTATTCTCATGTATATTATAGTGCTAGTTTTGTCTTTGCGGATCATCTAGCTTTAGGGAAAACTCTGCCGAAATTTTTATAGAAATTCAAAGAGTTGGACAAATTCAGAGTTCCAGGTTGTGTCTATAATTCCATATAGGTTTTTCTTATCATTCCTTTGAGCTTATATCTATTTTTTCCACATGTGTTATGCCTCATACATGCTTATTCTTATATTGCGATCATATTATGTGTGATTTGGGGTCCCCCAAAGAGGCTGGACATTGGACACACAGTCCGGTCACGTGTGATACTACCCGTCTGGGGGACACAGCCCCTCTCATTTAGGCGGGAGTTGAAACATCTAGTGTGACCGTGTATCATTCACACAGTTGGACCAGAGAGACTAGATAATACTGGTTGGGGTGGACATAGCCCCATAACACCCACCAGGTTTGTTATATACGCGTATATAGCCACAAGATGAACCATATGACTATACATGAGGCTAGTTCAGATGTTCAGTTACCTGATTTGGGGGATACAACCCATAACACCAGACATGTACCAGGTCAGATAACAGTTCAGTTTTAGCTCAGTACCCGTTATCAGCCATCAGTTCTTAATGTCAACATCAGTTGACAACTATCAGTTTACGGTTTCAAGTTAACAGTTATCAGTTATCAGTCATATCACAATCAGTTATAAGTATAGTTTAGTTGAGCCTTCAGTTTCAGATTCAGCTAGACTGCAGTTTATATTCGAATCATGTTTAGTTCGTGCTTAAGATTTCCAGCTACATTGCTATGCTCCAACACATATTCACATATTTATATTCTAGCCTTACAGTTTTATTTAGCTATGATAATTATATGCTCATGCCTTACATACTTTGTACATATCGTACTCACGCCCTTTTCTGGGGCGCTGGCATTTCATGCCCCGTAGGTACAGATAGATCGGCACTTGGGCCACGTTATTAGGCCATCTACCAGCTATTGGAGTCACTTCTCTTAATCCCATAGTTACTTATTTTTTGGTATGTGTACAGTCAGCTAGTTTGGGTATGGCGGGGCCTTGTCCCATCCTTTGTACATTCAGTTCAGCACTCTAAGAGGCCTGTAGATATGTCCCTATATGGTTCAGTCAGTATGTTATGTATGTCAGCGTGTTATAGCCTTGTCGTATTTCTAGACTTTATGCTTTTAGCAAATATATATGTATATATGACCAGGTTTCTAGCTTATCTCCATTATTAACAGATTAGTAGTAGGTTTAGCGATGATCGGTACTTAGTGTCAGTTATTCATCGCGGCCGTAGGTTGGGTCGTGACAAACTTAGTTAACAGCTTATTGGTGCTAAGATAATAGTTTAGGATTGGACAATAACAAAAGAACAAGACATTAGGAGCAACAAGAATTTCAGCTTCAAGATAAAAGATTTTAGTCTGATAATATGAATCATAATTCAGTTTTAACCATTCAGTGTGAACCCTACAATCATTTACTAACCAAGCTGTTACACCCTATATGTCTACAGTGACGTATATGATCCTAATGACATGTTAATAATGCTTTAAGTGAGTTTAAAGTCATAATATGATCATATATGATGTTTATACATTGAATATAAAGTTTGGAAAAAATTGAATTTAAGTTGCGGAAAAACCGACTAAAGGTTTTCTTTGTAACGAAGCTTTCTGAGAATTAATTCTATATGCTATATGAGCTCTTTTGGGAACATATCATATACCAAATTGAAGGTCTTGGAGTTTAGTTTCAAACTCCTTTGACCGTTTGTTCATACAATATCTATATTAAAAGATATGAGCATCAGAAATCAGGCCAGAAGAAGGGACATAAGCGCAAAAGAGGACTAGAAATATAATGTTTTTATTATAAAAGAGAAATTCATCTCTTTCTCGTCATTTTCCAGAAACCCCATGATAAAAACAGTGCCTTCTTGAGTTTTTAAGCTATTTTTATGATTTTGAAGGAAGGAAGCCTATCTTTACTCGAAATTGAAGACGGATTGCGTCAAAATGCTCTACGCGGCTAAGGTAACGTTATGTTACCTTTAATTTCGTCTACAACTTGAGTTTTAGAATTACTTCATGGCTAAGAAAAGTGAAAAAATGATTTTTTTATAGCTTTTTTAAGCTTTGGAAGGCTTGGTATACAAGGAAAACAAGTTTTAGAAGCAAAAACATCAAAGGTATGTAAGGCTAAACCTTTCTTTTGCCAGGGCATGTATCTTGTAGTTTTTGAAGCTTTTCATAGTTCTAAACTTGGTGTTTCTTGTGGGTAACTTGTATGGATTCAAGGAAACCTTGTATATGCTTAATTTGCTACTAAAAACCTAGGTGAAAGATGTCTAAAACAGCAGTACGAAATATTTTAAAATCTTCAAAATTATTTTTATCTCTGTATAGTTGTTAGTAGTTTGACCATAACTCGTTGTAAAAAATTGATATTTAGATGATTTAAGATTCCAAATAACTTTGATTTAGACCCTGAAAATTATGTCGCAAGACAGGGCACTGGTGGTGCCCATAAATTATATCTGTAGATTTGTTATATCCTCCGGTCATTTCAATTTTTTATCCATTTAAGTGGTTTATGTTATCAGTTTATCCGGGTACCCATTCTCGTGTATATTATAGAGATGGTTCTTTTTTTGCGGATCATCCAGTTTTAGAGGAAACTCTGTCGAAATTTTTATAGAAATTTAAAGAATTGGACAAATTCTGAATTCTAGGTTGTGTTATAGTTCCATACAGGGTTTTCTTATCATTCCTTTGAGTCCATATCTATTGTTTCCACATATGTTATGCCTCATACATGCTTATATTTATATTGTGATCATATTATGTATAATGTAGTTCCCCAAAGAGGCTGGACATTGGACACACAGTCCGCTCGCATGTGATACTACCTGTCTGGGGGACACAGCCCCTCTAGTTTAGGCGGGAGTTGAAACACCTAGTGTGACCGGGTGTCATTCACACACTCTAACCAGATAGAGTAGATATTACTGGCTGGGGGGACATAGCCCATAACACCCGCCAGGTTTGTTATATACGCGTATATAGCCACAGTTTACACCGCATGACTATATATGAGGCTAGTTCAGATGTTCAGTTACCTAATTTAGGGGGATACAACCCATAACACAAGACAGGTACCAGTTCAGATAACTGTTTAGTTTTAGCTCAGTACCAGCTATCAATTCTCAGTTATCAGCCACCAGTTCTTAGTGTCAGTATTAGTTGACAGCTATTAGTTCCAGCTTCTAGTTACTAGTTTTAGTTCTATTAAAGTCATTCATCAGTATAGTTGTGTTCTGTCTTCAGCTTCAGATTCAGTTAGAATTCAGCTTATATTCAGATCATGTTTAGTTCATGTTTTAGACTTCTAGCTTCATTGCTACACTTCAACTCATATTTACATATTTATATTCCAGTCTTGCAGTTTCATTCAACTATGATATATTATATGATCATGCCTTACATACTTTGTACATATCGTACTCACGACCTCTCTTGGGGCGTTGTCTTTCATGTCGTACAGGTACAGAGAGATCAGACCCTGAGCCATGTTAGTAGGCTATCTACCAGCAGTTGGAGTCACTCTGTCTCCTCCCGAAGTTTATTACTTTTGGTATGTTGTACAGACGTGGAGTAGGTATGGCGGGGACTTGTCTTGTCCTTTATATATTCAGTTCAGTACTCTTAGAGGCCTTGATAGGTCCCTATGTGGTTTAGTCACTATGTTATCTATGTCAGCATGTTATAGCCTTGTCATCATTCCAGACATTATGTTTTCAGTAAATATGTACGTATTTATAACTAGGTTGCCAGCTAATCTCTATTATTCGTAGATTATTTATAGGTTTAGTGATGATCGGCACTTAGTGTCGGTTATCTATCGCGGCTCTAGGGTGTTCAAAGGTTTAGAGTAGTTCAATCCTAGGGTGTCTACAGGCCGTGTCTAGTAGATTCTTGTTTAGGAGTATATTGCGCGCCATACTTATGAACAGGAGGTTACAAGGCATTTCAGGATGGTTGTCTTTCTTTCTTCTCTATATCGTGCAATAGGGCCATGATTTTAGAATTTACCCTTCTAACCGTAATGTTTTAAATACAGCGATGCCACCGAAGAAACTAACAGCTGCCTAGAAAGGCAAGCTATTGCCGGCCAGGGTACTAGTAGAGTGCCACCTGAGGTGGATGAAAGTGAGGAGTCCAGACCTGAGGCTCCATCTGAGGCTTCACAGATACCTTCAGTTCAGGGTGATATTAGAGGTACTGCAGCTACCATACCTCTAGCTCCTCAGCCTAATAGCCAGCGGCAGGAACTAAGGGATGCCATCAGATTATTGACCAGTGTTATAGTTGCTCAAGCTAGACGACACAGTGCAGATGCCCAGGGGGATGTTGGATCCAGGATCAAGGATTTTATCAGACTAGAGCCTCCAGTTTTTACTTGATCCCGTACAGGAGAGGATCCTCAGGATTTTCTAGTGAGGATAGTCAGGGTGCTGAAGATCATGCACGTATCAGATACGGAGTTAGTAAAGTTAGCTGCTTTCAGATTTCATGACCTAACAGCACGGTGGTATCAGACATGGGAGCTATCTAGAGGGCAGATGCTGCTCCGGTGACTTGGCAGGAATTCTCAGATGCTTTCCTTTGTCAGTATATGCCTATAGAGGCACAGAGAGCACGTGTTGATCAGTTCCTGACCTTCATACAAGAAAGTTTGAGTGTAGAAGAGTATAATTATCGCTTTAATTCTTTAGCAAGTTTTGACCCTACGATGGTAGCGAGTATGGAGGATAGAATTCACAGGTATGTAGTGGGACTAGGTCCACACCTAGTGAACGAGTGTATGAAAGTTTCTATGCAGCCAGGTATGAGCATAGCACGCATTCAGATGTTTGCTTTATCACTTGAGGAGAGGAAGCAGAAACAGAGAGCCAACAGGGATAGAGCGTCACATAAGAGGGGCAGACTTTTTGGTTCGTTTGGAGAGACATCTGGAGTGAGTAGGCAATAGAGTGTTAGACAGCCACCAGCTAGTAAACCTCCATAGTCCCGTGGCCCGAGATCTGATAGACCTTCTCAATCTAGAGCTAGTCAGGCATCACAGGCTTCAGGATTTCGGCGTCGTGGTACTTCTGTACTGGCCAGTTAGACATATCCCAGATGTCCAGATTGTGGTAGATGCCACTTGGTATCATGTCAGTTAGGAGTTGATACTTGTTATATTTGTCGAGAGATAGGACATTTCATGAGAGATTGCCCGACTAGTGGTGGTAGCGGTGCAGCCCAGCCAGCTAGATCAGCAATAGCTTTCTCAGCACCAGCACGCCCCAAGGGGGCAAGTTCCTCAGGCACCGGCAGGTCGTGGTAGAGGTCAAAATTGAGCTCCTACAGCGGGCGGTCCTCAGAACTGCACCTATTCTCTTATTGGTCGACAGGACCAAGAGGCTTCACTAGATATAGTCACAGGTATTCTGTCAGTAAATTCTCTCGATGTATATATGTTGATAGATCCTGGTTCTACACTATCGTATGTTACTCCCTTTGTTGCTATTAAATTCAAAATAGAACCAAAGGTTATTAGACCTTTCGAGGTAGCCACTCTTATTGTTGATTCAGTAGTAGCTAGGCGTGTTTATAGAGGTTGCACTGTGATGATTGGTGACTATAGCACTACAGCTGACTTAATTGAGCTAGAAATTGTTGATTTCGATGTTATTCTTGGTATGGATTGGTTGTCTTTTTGTTATGCTAATGTTGACTGTAGGGCGAAGACAGTCCAGTTTCACTTTCCAGGAGAATTAGCTATAGAGTGGCATGGTGTTTCTGCATCGCCAAAGGGTTTTTATTTCTTACCTTAAAGCAAAGAAGCTAATCACAAAAGGCTGCTTATATCATATTGTTCATGTTCGAGACTCAGAGAAAGAGACGTTGACTTTTGAGTCAGTTCCGGTAATGAATAAGTTCCATGACGTGTTTCCAGATGAGTTACCTGGTCTTCTTCCAGAGTGGAGATTGATTTTCCTATTGATGTAGTACCAGGTACGCAACCTATATCCATTCTTCCCTATAGGATGGCACCAGCATAACTGAATGAACTTAAGGAGCAACTGAAGGATTTGTTAGATAAAGGCCTCATCAGACCCAACATTTCCCTGTGGTAGCCTCGGTATTATTTGTGAAAAAGAAAGACGTCTCTCAATGCATGTGCATGGATTACAGACAGCTGCATATAGTTACAATCAAGAATAAATACCCTCTGCCTAGGATTGATGACTTGTTCGACCAGCTCCAGGGTGCCAAGTGCTTCTCGAAGATAGATTTACGATCAGGCTACTATCAGGTTAGAGTCAGAGAATGTGATATACCTAAGACTGCATTCACGACAAGGTATGGCCATTATAAGTTTTTAGTGATGTCGTTTGGACTCACTAATGCCCTTGCAGCATTTATGGATCTGATGAACAGCGTATTCATGCCTTATCTGGATTTATTTGTGATTGTATTTATTGATGATATTCTCGTCTATTCAAAGTCTGACTCAGAACATGCGGAGCATTTACGCACAGTATTGGGTACTCTTTGGGACCAACAATTATACGCTAAGTTCTCGAAGTGTGAATTCTGGTTATATTCAGTGGCAGTTCTTGGCCACATAGTTTTAGCAGAAGGAATTAAAGTAGATGGTCAGAAGATCGAGGCTATGAAGAATCGGCCCAGACCTATGATGCCAACAGAGGTACATACTTTTCTGGGTTTAGTAGGTTATTACAGAAGGTTCGTGGAAGGGTTTTCCTCCCTTGCAACTCTACTGATTAAATTGACACACAAAGCAAACAAATTTCAGCGGTAAGACTCTTGTGAGCACAGCTAAGAACTAAAGAACAAGTTGATAATGGCACCAGTACTTACACTTCCAGAGGGATCTAAGGGCTATGTAATTTACTGTGATGCTTCTCGAATCGGTCTTTGCTGTGTATTGATGCAGCACGGAAGAGTATCTGAAAAAGCACGAGCACAACTACCCTACCCATAATCTGGAGGTTGCAGCAGTCATTCATGCATTGAAGATTTGGAGAAATTATTTTTACGGTGTTCATGTTGATAATTATATAGACCACAGGAGCCTCCAATATGTATTTAAGCAGAAGAAGGTAAACCTACGACAGACGCGGTGGCAAGAGTTGCTGAAGGACTACGACGTGGACATTCTTTATCATCCGGGTAAAGCGAATGTTGTTGCTGATGCCCTTAGTCGTAAGTCTATGCGTAGTCTATCTTATTTACAGCCACAGAAAAAAAATTTAGCTCATGCACTCCATAAATTAGACAGCATGGGAGTCAGATTAATAGATTCAGAGGATGTAGGAGTTACAGTTCAGAATGCAACCACTACTTTCCTAGTGACAGAAGTAAAACAGCGCCAGTATGAGGATCCAGATCTAGTTGAATACAGACAGATAGCCAGAAGAAAACCAAAATCGCCATACAGGGTTTCTAGTGACGGGGTTCTCATGTATAAAGAAACACTTTGTGTTCCTGATATTGCATATTTACGTGGACAGATTATGATAGAGGCACATTATTCTAGATATAGTTCATCCAGGTTCGACTATGATGTACCATGATCTTAAGCAGATTTACTGGTGGGACGGAATGAAGCGTGACATAGCAAAATTTGTGGCTCAGTGTCCTAACTGCCAGCAGGTTAAAGTCGAGCATTAAAAACCTAGTGGCTTGTTGCAGGAAATAGAGATTCCATCATGGAAATGGGATGCAGTGAATATAAACTTCATTACAGGCTTACCTCGTACACAAAGCAGGTATGACTCTATCTGGGTTATAGTTGACAGGCTTACTAAATCAGCTCATTTCTTGCCTGTTAGAACTACATATACAGAAGAGGATTATGCCAGACTTTATATCAAAGAGATAGTGCGCCTACATGGTATTCTAGTTTCTATCAATTCAAACAAGGGCGCACAATTTACAGCAAATTTCTGGCGATCATTCCAGACAGGTTTAGGGACACAGGTGAATCTGAGTACACCGATTCATCCCCAGACAGATGGACAGGCTAAGCGGACCATTCAGATGTTAGAAGATATTCTTAGAGCTTGTGTGTTAGATTTTGGAGGCATCTGGAGTGAACATCTACTGTTGAGAGAGTTTGCATACAACAATAGCTATCATTCTAGCATACATATGGCACCATATGAAGCTTTGTATGGGCGCAAATGCAGGTCTCCTATAGGATGGTTCGAGGTTGACGAGTCTCAATTGATAGGTCCAGATTTAATCCAGCAAGCAGTTGATAAAGTGAAGTTGATCAAGAAAAGATTATTAGCAGCACAGAGAAGACAGAAGTCCTATGCAGATAACCAACGTCGAAATTTAGAATTTCAGATTGGCGATTGAGTATTCCTGAAAGTATCGCCTATGAAAGTCATTATGAGATTCGGAAAGAAGGGCAAGCTTAGCCCTAGATCCATTGGTCCATATCAGGTTATCAGGCGAGTTGGGCATATTGCGTACGAATTAGACCTTCCAGCAGACCTTCAGAAGGTCCATCCAGTATTTCATGCTCAGAAAATGTGTCAGAGATCCTTCTAGAGTTGTATCAGTATAGGATGTACAGATCACAGAGCAGTTGCAATTTTAGATAGGCAGATTCGTCAACTAAGGACGAAAGACATTACTGCAGTTAAGGTGCTATGGCAAAGAAATAACGTTAAAAAATGACCTGGGAAGCTAAGGAAGATATGATAGCCAAGTATCCACATCTCTTCACTACTTAAGGTATATAACAGACCCTTGCTTAATGCTTCTACATACTTCATTTTACATTCGTTGATGAATGTTCCTAAGGAGGGAGATTGTTACACCCCATATGTCTAAAGTGACATATATCATTTTAATGACATGTTAAGAATGATTTAAGTGATTTTAAAGTTATACTATGACCATATATGACATTTATTTGTTGAATATAAAGTTTGAGAAAAATCGGATTTAAGTTGCGGAAAAATCGACTAAGGATTTCCCTTGTAATGAAGCTTTTTGAGCAATTAATTCGGTGCGTTATATAAGGTCTTTTTGGGACATATCATAAACAAAATTGAAGGTCTTGGAGTGTAGTTTCCATCACTTTTGACGATTTTCTCATACAACGTCTTGATAAAACGATATGAGCGTCAGAAGTCAGACCAGAAGAAGGGACATAAGCGCAAAAGAGGACTAGAAGTGAAATATTTTATTATAAAAGAGAAATTTATTGCTTTCTCGTCATTTTCCAGAAACCTCATGATAGAAACAGCGGCTTCTTGAGTTTTAAGCCATTTTTATGATTTTGAAGGAAGGAAGCCAATCTTAACTCGAAATTAAAAATGGATTACGTCAAAACGCTCTACGCGGCTAAGGTAACGTTATGCTACTTTCAATTTCGTCTACAACTTGAGTTTTAGAATTACTTCATGGCTAAGAAAAGTGCCTAAATGATGTGTTATAGCTTGTTTAAGCTTTGAAAGGCTTGGAATACAAGGAAAACATGTTTTAGAAGCAAAACCATTAAAGGTATGTAAGGCTAAACCTTTCTTTTGGCATGACATGTATCTTGTAGCTTTTGAATCTTTTCATAGTTCTAAACTTGGTGTTTCTTGTGTGAAACTTGTATGACATCAAGAAAACCTTCTATATGCTTAATTTGGTACTAAAAACCTAGGTGAAAGATATCCAAAACAGTAGTAAAAAATGTTTTAAAATCTTCAAAATTATTTTTATCTCCACACAGTTGTTAGTAGTTTGACCACAAATCTTTTTAAAAAATTTATATTGAGATTATTTAATATACCCTGGAACCCTAAGACATATCTCTACAACTTTTATGAAGACCACGAAGTCTATAACTTTGATTTAGACCTTAAAAATTTAATCGCAGAACAGGGCATTAGCGCTGCCAATAGATTATGTCTGCGGATTTGTTATGCCATCCGGTCATCTCATTTTGTTATCCATTTAAGTGGTTTATGTTATCAGTTTATCTGGGTACTCATTCCAATGTATATTGCAGCACTAGTTCTGTTTTTGCGGATGATCCACTTTTAGGGGGAAGTGCCGAAATTTTTATAGAAATTAAAAGAGTTGGAAAAATTCTGAGTTATTAGTTGTGTTATAATTCCATACAGGGTTTTGTTATCATTCCTTTGAGTCCATATCTATTGTTGTCACATGTGTTATGCCTCATACATGCTTATTCTTATATTGTGATCATATTATGTATAATTTGTAGTTCCCCAAAGAGGCTGGACATTGGACACACAGTCCGGTCACGTGCGATACTACCCGTCTAGGGGACACAGCCCTTCTGGTTCAGGTGAGAGCTTAAACACCTAGTGTGACCGGGTGTCATTCACATACTCTGACTAGAGAGACTAGATATTACTGGCTTGGGGGGACATAGCCTATAACACCTTCCAAGTTTGTTATATACGCATATATAGCCATAGTATATATCGCGTTACTATACATGAGGCTAGTTCAGATGTTCAGTTACCTGATTTAAGGGGATACAGCCTATAACACCAGATTGGTACCAGCTCAGGTAACAGTTTAGTTTTAGCTTAGTATCGGTTATTAGTTCTTAGTTATTAGCCACTAATTTTTAGTGTCAGTATCAGTTGACATCTATCAGTTCCAGTTTCTAGTTACTAGTTATCAGTCATATTACAGTCATTCATCAGTATAGTTCAGGTAAGTTTTCAGTTTCGGATTCACTTAGACTACAGCTTATATTCAGATCATGTTTAGTTCATGTTTCAGATTTCCAGCTTCATTGCTATACTTAAGCTCATATTTACATATTTATATTCCAGCCTTATAGTGTCATTTAGCTATGATATATTATATGTTCGTGCCTTACATACTTGGTAAATATCGTACTCACGTCCTTTCTTGGGCACTGTATTTCATGCCTCACAGGTACAGAGAGATCACACCCTGAGCAACGTTAGTAGGCTATCTACCAGCTATTGGAGTCACTCCATCTCCTCCCAGAGTTTACTACTTTTGGTATGTTGTACAGACGTCAAGTAGGTATGACAGGGCCTTGTCCCGTCCTTTGTATATTCAGTTCAGCACTCTTAGATGCCTGAAGATATGTCCATGTGTGGTTTAGTCCCTATGTTATGCATGTTAGCATGTGATAGCCTTGTCATCATTCCAGACTTTATGTTTTCAGTAGATATATATGTATTTATAATGAGGTTGCCAGCTCATATTTATTATTCATAGATTATTAGTAGGTTTAGCAATGATCGACACTCAATGTCAGTTATTTGTCGCAGCCGTAGGTTGGGTCGTGACACAAGCATGAAAAAACAGAGTAATTTCTTAATTAAATGCAACAGACAACCAAGAATGAAAACATTTATGTTCTATTATGTCTATTTATTCATATGAATATTTCTAAGTAACTTACTACACCATCATCAGCTCCTTACTTAGTTGTAAGGTTTTCCTGTAATAGCATCTTGTATCTTTTAGCAAAACATAACATGAATTATCTAAGAGCAAAACTTAAATTCTTGCTACATTGATTAATATTGTCTTATTGTCCCATTCAATTCAAAGAAGTGGAACTCCTACTTTCAATACTTCGGATTAAACCTTTCTTAATGTACTATTTCTTTCTAACAACAATAATTTTTTTCTCACATATGTTCTACTATTGGCAAGTAGCACTCATATTTGGCTTATTCGCAGCATGTGCTTGCTGTTATGTACTTGGTGCAGTATATGCCATCAGTTGGCTATTGGCTTATGGACAAGGTGTTATATGGTTATCCATGCAAGACTTCGGTTATTTCCAATTTAAGACTGTTTCTAGACCTTTTGCTTTATCAACTCTCTAGACTAATAGATTATGGATTGAAGGAATATGTATTGATAATGCAAATAACCTTTACACTGTCAATGTACTGTAATTTAAATTCAAATGACATGTATAACTTGGATTATTATAGATATCATCCAAAACGTGGATGCACCTAAGTACGTCGCTTATCAGGCACATTAACCTCTAATATTATGGTTCTTGTACAGAATGGTGCAAAACGTGTGGAAGCTGCTTCACAGAAAGGCAACACATAATCCATCAACTTGCTCTTTGACAAGAAGAAGGAAAGCTAAACGACATGTTGCCACAAGCTTACTAATTGGAGGCAGACAACCGTGTTTTCAAATTTACTAATTTTTCCCCCTCCCAAACCACCCAAATCATATATGTTCCTTGTTGAAGGAATAAATGCGACATAAAGAAAGCATTTGCTATTGAGCATTGTTTTACTCATTATGAATGGGTTAAGGAAACTCATCTAGTATTTAACTATTTCCAGTTTCAACAGAACAAAGAAACCTCTTAGTCCCAAGCGAGGTAATAACTACATATAATAACATAGTAAAATGCCCTAAATTCTGCCAACAGACACATATCACAATTTAATTACCTCAATAGTTGTCCACATGTGACTTAATTCTTTTTCTTAATGTCATGCCACAATGGTACTGCCAGTGGACATATTACGATCACGAACCAATTTCCCAAGTGCCTCGAAAATGACTTGCCATTATCTTCAACTGTTTGATAATTGTAAAATTCAACTTTCAACTTCTCTCCTACTTCAAGTGATGCAATTTCTTTGCACATTGTTCTTTCCTCGAAATTTTTTTACCTATTCGATGGTACATGAACCTACTGTTAGCTTGGAAAGCTGCTTGGAGTTTTGACTGATGACTGAGGAACGGATTCAAAGGACCTGTTCCTTTGAATTACTGAAGCAGAATAGATAATTCATGCAAAATCATTTGATTAAGATATTATTATTTATCCTAATACTGACGTATATCTTGATAATTATGCAGGCCTAATCAGATACGAAAAGATTGCATAATCCTAAAGGATAAAGGATTCGGATTCAAGAAGGTAGAATCCAATTAGGATTCAAAGTCAAGGGAGCTTTGGAATTCTAATTCATTGGGACTTCTTGGCTGCTGGAAACTATAAAACGTGGATACTATCAGCCATAGAAGGCAACACAAATACTGAGAGCATCGAGCAAAAGCTGAGAAGAATTATTAGCTTATTTGTGTAATTGGTTAGCTACAGTAGAACTAAGTAAGAACCTGTTCCTTAGATTGAGTCTTGTAAAAGTTCAGTCTTAGTTCAATTGTAGTAAGCAGAAATCAAGTTGTAAACTGTGTAGTTCAAGTCGTGGACTTGACACAACTTCACTGATCGTGAGAAAGATCACTATAGGATTAGAGTTAGTCCTAGGTTAGTAAGAGTGAGTCTTGTAACCAAGTGGGTCTTTTTACATAGTGAAGTTGAAATCCTACTTGAGAAGTAGGTCGTGGTTTTTTGATCCCGTGTCTAGGGGTTTTTCCACGCTAAAATCTGGTGTTCAATTACTTGCAGTTTTTATTCCGCACATCGTAGAGTAAAGGAACACATTTTAAGGAACTGGTCCTTAAAACAGTAAAGTGGTGTATTTGTGGGAAATAACAATTGGTATCAGAGCAGGTTATCCTTGAAAAGGCTAACACCTAGGATTAGATGAGTACATCAGGTGAGAACAGTGAGGGTCAGTCAATGGTTAGAGCACCTTACTTCAATGGAAAATACTATTCATGGTAGAAAGAGAGGATGCGTGATCACCTTCAGGCAGAGGATTACGAACTGTGGGACATAGTTACTGAAGGTCCCATGATCCCAATGAAGAAGGATGCTGATGGGAAGGATGTTCCCAAAACCAGGAAGGAGTGCAATGCCGAAGATATAAAGCAATGGGAAAAGAATGCTAAGGCAAGGAAGTGGCTGGTTGGTGGACTTAGTCCTGACGAATGCACAAGGATCAGAGGGTATGCCACTGCTAAGGAGATTTGGGATGCTCTACAAGTTGCACACGAAGGAACAAGTCAGGTAAAAAGGTCCAGAGGTACACTTCTTTATGCTGAATATGAAAGCTTTAAAATGAAAGAAGAAGAATCAATCTCTGAAATGTATACTAGATTCAATGCCATTGCCTCTGAACTTATCTCTTTGGGAAGGGTTTTAACTGTGGAAGATAGGGTAGAAAAGATTTTAACTAGGGTTCTTCCAGATTCTTGGGAGATCAAAGCATGTGCTATCATTGAAAGTAAAGATTTAACCACATTATCCTTAGATGAGCTCATAGGAAATCTAAAGACTTACGAACTAAGGAAAAAGGTTAAAAACATAGGAGCACCAGTTAAAACTGAACCTAACCTAGCCTTAACTGCTGGTGATAAAATCATTGATGATAAGAAACTGGTCCTTATCGCTAAAAGTGTTCAGAAATATTTAAATAAGAAAAGGGAAATTAGTGGACAGGGTAGGTCTACTAACATGAAACAGGCTGGAGAATGCCACAAATGTGGAAGCTCGGAGCACTACATCAGCAAATGTCCAATCATGGAAGGAGAATGGAGGAAGAAATTCATTGATGAAAGGAAGAAGGCTAGGGAACAGGTCCATAGAAAAAGTGGAAATCCCAAAGCTCTGGTTGCAGGATGGCAAGACAGTGAAGATGAAATAACTGATGATGATCTGGATGAGGATCTTGCTCTAATGGCACTTGGAGATTCAGAAAATGAAGAGGATCCTGAGGTATTTGTTTCTAAACTTAAAGAAGATGTAAAAAGCATGTCTAGAGAAAAGTTGGTTAAAGTATTCCATATTGTGCTAAATGAATTTAAAACTCTGAGGGATGATAATCACCAACTGCATGATAAAGTTGACTGTTTAGAAATAGAATGCAAAGAGGAAATAATTAAAAATGATTTTCTGGAAAGGAAGATTAGCACGCTTGAGGAACAGGTCCTCACACTCGAAACAACTGCTCAGGAATTAGAAAATGTTAAAACAGTTGTAAAAGGTAAAGGTATTGCTAATTCTCATCAGATCATTGCTGAAGAGAAACTGAAAAACACAGTTGATGAATTGTGTAAAAAAGATGAAAAGATAAGATCTTTAGAAGAAGACCTGGTTAAAACAAAAATGGAATTAAGAAAAACTGTAGAATGGAACAAGTCTTCTGAAGCACTAGAATGGTTGCAAGAAAATCATAGCAGTAACAGGAAAGGTATTGGATTCATGAAGGCACAAAGTTCATCCAAATGGGATCCAAAGAGTAAGTACTTATCATTTCCTGAAAACTGGCTATGTACTCACTGTGGGAACACTGGTCACCGGAAAGAAAATTGTCAATCTTTAAAAATGGCTGCCCAGAGGAACAGGTCCTATAAACCTGTTCGAAATCCTGTGAAACAGAAGAATAGGTCCTACAAACCTGTTCAACATTCTATAAAAAGGAAAGATGTTCACACAAAGAAACTTTTACCATTTTGGGCTAAAAGAGATCTGATTCATCCTTTTTCAAAAGGAAAGGAACCCAAACTAGTTTGGGTTCTTAAAATTAACCCCTAGTTTTCTTTTGCAGGCTAGAGTGAAGGAGACAAACCACAAATGGTACATGGACAGTGGTTGCTCAAGACATATGACGGGGCATAAGGAACTGTTCCTTTCACTCTCAGCCTTCCAAGGAGGAAGTGTTTCCTTCGGTAATGGTAAGAAAGGGGAAATTATTGGAATTGGAAAGGTAGGTAAGTCTGACTCACACTGCATAGATAATGTATTTCTAGTAGATGGACTGAAGCATTGCTTATTGAGTATATCTCAATTGTTTGACAAAGGTAATAATGTTAATTTTTCATCTACTGGATGCACTGTGACTAATCAAGCTTCTGGAGAGGTTATTTTGCAGGGAAACAGACATGGAAACATCTACAAAGTAGACTTGCTGACATTATCTGATGGAAGCTTGAGCTGCTTAAGTGTGGAGCAAAATGATCCCCTCCTATGGCACAAAAGACTAGGACATGCTAGTCTTTCACAATTGAACAAACTTGTGTCAAAGGACTTGGTGATAGGTCTTTTTAACATCAGGTTTAATGATGAAAAGGTATGTGAAGCTTGTGCCAGGGGGAAGCAGGTAAAATCCTTCTTCAAATCGAAGAAACAGGTAAGTACCACTAAGCCTTTGGAACTGGTCCATATGGATTTATGTGGTCCAATGAGAACAATGAGTCGTGGAGGTAAGAAGTACGTAATGGTATTGGTGGATGATTACTCTAGATTTACATGAACTATATTTCTTGCATCTAAAGAAGAAGCATTTAATGCATTTTCAATTTTTGCTAAGAAAGCTGAAAGAACACTAGACAGTCCTATTGTTGCCATTAGGTCAGATCATGGAACTGAATTTGAAAATCATATGTTTTTCAATTTTTGCAATGAAAATGGCATTAATCACAATTTTTCTTCACCTAGAACTCCACAACAAAATGGTGTAGTGGAAAGGAAAAATAGGACTCTAGAAGAAATGGCAAGAACTATGTTAATATCTGGAAATCTTCCACAAAATTTTTGGGCTGAGGCTATTAATACTGCATGCTACATAATAAATAGATGTATGACTAGGCCATTAATAGAAAAGACCCCATATGAGTTGCTTAAAGGAAGAAAACCAAACATCTCTCATCTTAGGGCTTTTGGTTGCAAGTGTTTTATACACAACAATGGGAAAGATGCCTTAGGAAAATTTGAACCTAGAAGTGCTGAAGGAATCTTTGTTGGTTATTCTTCGAATAGTAAGGCATATAGGGTGTTTAACAAGAAAACTTTAAAAATTGAAGAAAGCATGCATGTAAAATTCGATGAAACTAACAGTCTCACTCAAGAACAGGTACAGGAGGATGAAGAAATTGGACTGCTGAAAGCTTATGAACTTGATCCACAAATGCAAGGTCTGGATGTGAGAACTGAACTGCAAGGAACTGTTCCTCAGAACAGAACTGAGAACAGTGGCACATATACAGGGGGAACAAATGCTAGTTCCACCTCACAAACTGGTAGTGCTACTCGATCAGGAACTGTTCCTCAGCAGAGGACTTCTGACAATGGATTGACCCCCAAGCCTTACAAGTATCAAGGGTCACATCCTGTGGATCAAATAATCTCAGACAAGAATGCAGGAATTCAAACTAGATCAGCAGTCAAAAATCACAATCTGTGTGCTTTTAGTGCTTTCCTATCTCTTGTTGAACCCAAAAATGTGAAAGAAGCACTGAAGGATGCAGACTGGATAAATGCTATGCAGGAGGAATTGAATCAATTTCAAAGAAGTCAAGTTTGGCATCTGGAACCCAAGCCAAGGAACAGGTCCATAATTGGAACAAAATGGGTTTTCAGAAACAAACTTGATGAGGATGGCATGGTAACGAGGAACAAGGCCAGACTGGTTGTTCAGGGATATAGTCAAGAGGAAGGCATCGACTATGATGAGACTTTTGCTCCAGTTGCAAGATTGGAAGCAATAAGACTTCTTATAGCCTTTGCTACATACATGGATTTTACTCTACATCAAATGGATGTTAAGAGTGCATTTCTGAATGGATACTTGAAAGAAGAAGTGTATGTCAAGCAACCTCCAGGTTTTGAAAGTGAACAGTTCCCTGAACATGTTTACAAGTTGGACAAGGCCTTGTATGGGCTCAAGCAGGCACCAAGAGCATGGTATGAAAGGCTATCAAAATTTCTACTCCAGCATGGATACAAGAGAGGTAAAATTGATAGTACTTTGTTCTTAAAAGAAAAAGGTAAGGATCTCTTAATTGTTCAAATATATGTAGATGACATAATTTTTGGTGCTACTTGTGAAAATTTAAGTAAAGAATTTGCAAACTTGATGGGGAGTGAATTTGAGATGAGCATGATGGGTGAACTCAACTTCTTTTTGGGTTTACAAATTAAGCAAACCTCAAATGGAACTATGATCCATCAATAAAAGTATGTTAAGGAATTACTTAAAAGATTTGATATGGACAATGCTAAGGGAATTGACACACCTATTGCTACTGCCACAAAATTGGATCTTGATGAACATGGAATATCAGTTGATCAAAAATTGTATAGGGGTATGATAGGTTCCTTACTTTATCTAACTGCTAGTAGACCAGATATAGTGTTCAGTGTTGGTTTGTGTGCTAGATTCCAATCAGATCCTAAGAAATCTCATTTGAAAGCTGTTAAAAGAATATTGAGGTATCTGAAAGGAACAGGTCCCTTGGGACTTTGGTATCCAAAAGGTGGTAATTTTAATCTTGTTGGATATACTGATGCTGATTATGCAGGTTTCCTTGTCGATAGAAAAAGCACCTCAGGTATGGCACATTTTCTTGGTGAGTGTTTGGTTTCTTGGGGAACCAAGAAACAAAATTCAGTGGCACTTTCCACTGCTGAGGCTGAATATGTGGCAGCTGCTTCATGTTGTTCACAGTTGTTATGGATCAAACAACAATTACAGGATTTTGGTGTTGATGTAGGAACTGTTCCTATCTATTGTGATAACACTAGTGCTATTAATATGACAAAAAATCCAGTGCATCACAAAAGGACTAAACACATTGACATAAGACATCATTTCCTAAGAGACAATTATGAAAAAGGTTTGATCACCATAGCATTTTGCCCAACTGAAAAACAAATAGCTGACATTTTTACAAAAGCTCTAGGTAGAGATGATTTTGAAAGAAATAGATTGGAACTAGGGATGATTAAATTCACATAAAATCTTCAATGCTTTACTTCATAATTGGCTAGAAAATTGCTCTTAAAATGAATTTTATTCAAGTCATTATGAATTATTCAGTCCAGTCTCTATACTTAAATGTATACTCTCATGCCACATATATTATTTAGAGTTGCTAAAATTGAATGATGTTACCCTTATGCTCTTAGAATTTCAGATGATCAAAAATTGCAAATTGGAAGGACACTGAATTGTGGTGTTAAAAACAGGTATGTACTCGTAATTATTCAATTAATTTAGGAGTATAAAGGCTATAGGTAACTTGTGTTTAGGATAAAATCCCACTAAGTTTCCTACCCATATCCAAACTGCAAAAGAGTCCCATCGGAGGAACAGTTCCCATTCTGAAAAGGTGTCATGCAGCCTAACGGCTCTTTTTTCTCCGGGAGACTCCCAAGAGTCCTTAGCCGTTGCATGTTGTGCTGAGGTAAGCTGATCGTCTCCTACTCTAATTGCACTACTTAATTCACTCTATAAATACTCTTCTTCTCCTACATTATTCTTTTACCTTGTTCATCAATTGAATTAGCAAAATTTCAGAAAGAATTGTCAATTATCTTTTGATTAGAATTGCAAACATGTCTCTTTCTTCTGATAATTCTCCATCTGCACCCACTGTTGAACAACCACAAAATCTCAACCCTTCTTCACCCATGGAAATCATCAACCCAAACCCTGAAGTTCCTGAACAAACTCCAGAAATACCTGAACCTGAAATTCAGGGGGAAGGATCAGTTCCCACGGCTGAATCAATTGCTGAGCAGGTTGAGGATTTGTCAAGGGCTATGGTGTTGTATCAGTATCAGGTAAACTTCACATACCCTTTGAATGTGGTTATTGACGAGGAAGAAAAGGGAGAGGGGTCTGGGGCTGATCTTGAGGGGGAACCTATTAAGAGGTTGGAAGCACCTTTGCATGGGTCACCAGGGTCTCCAGAGGTTGCTTTTAGAGCACCCATGGAAGATGTTATAGATGTTGAAGAGGTTATGAGTGACAGTGATAGGCCATTGGTGGATTTGATAAATATTAGGAGCCTGAAAAGAAAATTGGCTAGAAAGGGACCCATTCATGATCATGAGACTGCTGAAATTGCTGCTAAATTGAAGAAGATAAGTGATAGTTATAAGCCTGGAAATAAGAAGAAAGTTGAAAGTTCCTCTAAGGCAAAAGGACCTGTTCCTTCTGCCTCAACCCCTGCATCTGGGGGTAGGAGGACAAGAAGTGCTGCTAAAGCTGCTGATGAACAACTGGCTGCTGCTTTGGAAAGGAGCAGAAAAGGGAAAGGAAAACAGGTAGTTGAGGAAGAAAAGGTGGATGATAGTGATGATTTTGATTTGGCTGATTTTTCTGAGGATGATGAGATGGTAGAGGCTGAGGAGGTGGTGCCTCAGTCAAAGAAAAGAAAGGTTCCTGAGAGAAGGGTAACAAGAAGCTCAGTTAAAGCTGCTGAGAAAATTGCTAAGAGGACCAGGTCCTCTAAAAGAGTGGTGGTTTCTGAAGACTCTGCCAGTGACAGTGATGAGTTAGTTGCTGAGGCTGAGAGTGATAGTGATGCTGAAGAAAGTGAGACTGTGCACTGTGTTCATGATGACATGCTGACTAGAAAGGTGTTGAAAGGAAGGGTTATGACTGATGTTCAAGAAGAAGGAATGGTTTGGTTGCTGCAAAAGCTACATGCTCAGGGTTGGAGGGACATGGTCCTTAAGATCTCTGGTAGGTGTGCAAAGGGAATGGTGCAGGAATTCTATAAGAATTGTTCCATCCGAGGTGATCAAATCACTACATCTGTTAATGACAATGTCATCATTTTTGATACAAGGGAACTTGGTGAGTTGCTGGGGATCCCTGCCTCTGGGTATGCTAGTTATGTCAAGACTGTTTGGCCTGACTTGACAAACTTGCCTACTGATCTGGAGATCACTAGGAAGTTTGCTGAGAATGATGGTGAAGAAAAACCCAGGGCAGTGCAAAAGAGTGAGATGCATCCACAGCATCAGGTTTTATTTGAATTTGTGAACAAAGTTGTGATGCCAAGGCAGGAGAAAAGAGGAGTTACCAGTTTCATGGACCTGGTCCTTATGGAACTGTTGGACACTGAAAAGCAGATCAATTGGCCCAGCTTTATGATCCACCTGATAAAAGGGTGATTGCTGGGAAGAGAAAACACTCCCTGCCGTTTGGTTTCATTCTGACTGATATTTTTGCCAAGTTGAAGGTTCCCTTGGAAGGGGTTGTGAAAGCTACAAAGAAGGAGAAATTTGGGTGTGCTACCTTGATAAACTGTGACTTGCCGGTTCAGGCTGATCCTCCACAGGCTGGTGTTGGGAGGCAGCCTCTGAACAACAAAGTGAGGGCACTTAGGCAACAAGTTGCTATGCAGGCTGCTGAGATTGCAAGGTTGGAAGAAGAGAGGAATTACTGGAAGGCAGAGGCCTCAAAAGCAAAAGAGACCAATGAGGGAATGCTCAAGCAGATGTTTGATCTCCTTCACAAGTCTCAGGGAACTGGTCCTTCCACATCCTGACCACCTTAGCCCTAGCCTTTAGCCATCTTTTGTCTAGTGGGATCTAGCCTAGCCTAGTGCCTTAGCCTTTATTTTCTTCTTTAGTAGTTGGATAATTTTGTAGTACTTGCTGTATCCCCTGATTTTAATATTTGGTTATATGAATTGTCTTGGATGGCTAATATCATTGTTTTGCAGTTGCTTTATTTAATTTATGTTTGTACTTTGAGTTGCCTCAATGGCTATGTGCTGATTAAATCTAACACTTGAGTTATATTTTGATATGCAACCTTTTCAATGATGCCAAAAGGGGGAAGAGTAAGGCTGATTTTGCATGATTTTATACCTAATAAAAATTTGTTCCTTAATGATGAATTAATTCTCCACTGATTGATTGTCTTTTTGAGCTTACATTGTACTTCAGGACATTAAGGAGATGAAGCTATAAGTATGAATTTGTCATCATCAAAAAGGGGGAAATTGTAAGCTTGGAAAGCTGCTTGGAGTTTTGACTGATGACTGAGGAACGGATTCAAAGGACCTGTTCCTTTGAATTACTGAAGCAGAATAGATAATTCATGCAAAATCATTTGATTAAGATATTATTATTTATCCTAATACTGACGTATATCTTGATAATTATGCAGGCCTAATCAGATACGAAAAGATTGCATAATCCTAAAGGATAAAGGATTCGGATTCAAGAAGGTAGAATCCAATTAGGATTCAAAGTCAAGGGAGCTTTGGAATTCTAATTCATTGGGACTTCTTGGCTGCTGGAAACTATAAAACGTGGATACTATCAGCCATAGAAGGCAACACAAATACTGAGAGCATCGAGCAAAAGCTGAGAAGAATTATTAGCTTATTTGTGTAATTGGTTAGCTACAGTAGAACTAAGTAAGAACCTGTTCCTTAGATTGAGTCTTGTAAAAGTTCAGTCTTAGTTCAATTGTAGTAAGCAGAAATCAAGTTGTAAACTGTGTAGTTCAAGTCGTGGACTTGACACAACTTCACTGATCGTGAGAAAGATCACTATAGGATTAGAGTTAGTCCTAGGTTAGTAAGAGTGAGTCTTGTAACCAAGTGGGTCTTTTTACATAGTGAAGTTGAAATCCTACTTGAGAAGTAGGTCGTGGTTTTTTGATCCCGTGTCTAGGGGTTTTTCCACGCTAAAATCTGGTGTTCAATTACTTGCAGTTTTTATTCCGCACATCGTAGAGTAAAGGAACACATTTTAAGGAACTGGTCCTTAAAACAGTAAAGTGGTGTATTTGTGGGAAATAACACCTACATTTGCATATAATTTCTAATTGTTGAGAATATCATATAAGTGAGCAAATAAATTATCATATAAAAACAAAATTTTATACTTAAAATCATACAAGTATGAAAATTAGTTATCATATATGACAATATATTTGATAAACCATACTTGTTTCATTTGTTTGAGTGTTTTGCATATCTTGATCAGTAGTTGGAGGCAATGTAGTATCAACGTGCATATGCTCTCTCATTTACTAAAGGATCTTTATTTGTTGCTCGTATTCCTTTACCATCTGATATGGTAAATATTTTTCTTGCACTCTTACAAGGTGGACTATCATAAATAGAACTCTGACGGAAAGATCCCACCTTTTCTTTCGACATCCGTGAAAGGCACATCGATCTAAGCCCTTACCTTCGTCCCTTTCCTATAGCACCTGGTTCCAGTAAATTTTATTAATTGAAACATTAGAATTGAAAGCTAAACCTGCTAAAAAGAACACCACATTTAAAAACTATACTTGTATCAATTGATTAAATATATTGCAAAATTTAATCTGTAGGAGTGGTAGATATATTTTGAGTTTGCACATGTTCTTTTCCAAGAGCCAAGAGGTTTTTAATCGAGTACATTTCCTGACCAGAAGATATGAACCCCCTTCCTCCTCGCTTCCCAATATCATCTGGTGCAATTATTAATAAATCCATTAGAATTAAAATTCAGCTATGTATATTTAGAACTCGATAGATTTGAGTAAATACATAAGAAACCATACCTGCTTCAAATGCTTGATTGTATTGCATAACTTGATCAGTAGATGGAGGCCTTAGAAAATCAGTTTGCACATGTTCTTTCTCAATAACAAAAGGATTTGTATTTGTAGTTCGCATCCCTTGACCAGCAGATATGGTAGAAGTTGCTCTTGTACTATTAGAAGGGGTTTTCATACTTTGACTAGTACAAAGAGAACTCTAATGGAAAGAAGTTACCTCATCTCCAGACGCCCCTAAAGATATCATAGATCTAAGCCCAAGCCCTTGCCCTCTTCCCTTACCTATAGCACCTGGTGCAACAAATGCATGTTTGTTACTGGCCTTCACAGTTGATCCTACCCCATTTCCAGCCTTTGATGGTTTCATATTAAACCTGCAAACATAATCAAAAGAGAAGAAGATGAGAAAGACATCCGGAAGATAATGTATTAACTGAAAAAATTCATGCAATCAGAAAATATAACAACAGATATACTAATACATAAAGAAATACTTCACCTCATCCATCCATTTTCATTTATTTTGAATAGAATTCTCTAAATCTATAATGTCGTCATCTATTTTTTGCTCAATCCCAAAGGTATCACGTGGTTTCATCTTCCTTACCACATGCCACCCTTTATTGGAATTATCATTGGCATAAAACACTTGAGATGCTTGGCCAGCTAATACAAAAAGCTCATTTATTTTTAAAAATCGGCCAGGATTAACACTTACAAAGTCATACTCATCATTTTTAACTCATTTTGTTTTATCATACACATCAAAGTAATTACACACTTTTGTTCATACTCAAGTGCAAATTGAAAAAGATCTCAAAGCCTCACTTGTGGACGACGGCTATTCTCGTGTGAAATAAAACAAGGCTTCTACCCCAGACAAATTTCAGTTCAACAACATCTGTTAAAACTCCACAGTAATCAAGGTTCTCACTATCATTATCAGTCTCACCAACAACCACCATGACATAATTTCGTTCAGGCCGATTAAACATGGTGTCAATTCCATGAAGATACCTTGAACATAAGGTCATACATTCATTTGTAATGTAACCCTCTGCAATAGAACATTATGAACAAGCCCTATTATGGCCATCGCTCCATAAGATACATCCACCGATAGTGAATAGGCCCAACAATTATAGCTTTAGTAGCTAAATGAATAGGCAAATGCACCATGATGTCAAAAAAAGGAGGAAAAACTTTTTCTAACTAGCATAGAGTTAAAGGAATTTAGACTTCAATCTATTTCAACTCATCCATCCTTAATGTCTTTGATCCAAGAACATTAAAAAATAAAGATAACTCAATAAGTGGTTCGCACACATATTTAGACAACATACCACATAGTTCTAGAGGGAGTAAATATTGTAGAAGAACATGACAGTCATGACTCTTAAAGCCAGAAATCTTGTGATCCTTCAAGTTTACACATTGAGAAATATTACATGAAAATCTATCAGGGACCTTTAAATTCTTTAAGAAAAGGCAGAAGTTATGCTTTTCTTGGGAAGATAAGCTGTGACTTGCAGGTGGAACTTCGTATTTGTCTCCTTTTTTGATGGGGTGCAATTCCGGCCTAATATTCATTTCTTGCAAATCTAGCCGACTATTAATGGTTCTTGGTCTTTTCCTTTTGTATTCATGATTGTCCTCAATATATTATCAAATATATTTTTCTCAATATGCATCACATCTAAATTTTATCGCAACATGAGAGATTTCTAATATCGAAGTTCAAAAAAATACTCTTCCTGTTCCAATTATCCTTTCGATTATCATGTGATATCTTTATCTTTTTCTTTGGATCCTTTGTTAACAGTAGCCCTTCAAGATCCCGCACTTGATCAAGTATCTCAATACCAGAGCACATTTTTGGTGGAAGCCTCCACTCTTTTGTTCCTTTAAATGAATCTTTATCACTCCTCCATTTGTGATTAATAGGAAGGTGACGCCGATGACCCATAAAATACTTCTTCTTACTATTAGTCAATCTGATTGAGTGAGTGTCTTTGTTGCAACACAGACATGCCAGTTTTCCTTTCGTACTCCATCCAGATAAATTGCCATATACTGGAATATCATTGATGGTCCATAACAAAGAAGCATGGAACTTAAAATTCTGTTTTGTTGACACATCAAAAGTCTCAACGCCTATTTCCCATAACACCTTTAGTTCCTCAATCAATGGTTAAAGATATACATCAATTGCATCTCCTAGACTATCTAGACCAGGAATACACATTGACATAATAAATTTTCTTGTTTCATACACAACCAAAGCGGTAAGTTGTAAGGAATAAGTACCACCGACATAATGCTATATGAGGTTTTTGAATTCCAAAATGGCTGGAATCAATCACTAACAAGTCCAAGTCGAACATTACGAGGTTCGGAAGCAAATGAGAAATGAAGTTCATCAAATAACTTCCAAGACATTGAATCAGCTGGGTGCCTCATTATTCCATCAACAACTTTTTTTTCATGATGTTATACCATTAAAAGTGATGTCTTTGAAGACATAAAGAACCTCTGAAGCCGAGGTTTTAAAGGGAAGTAGCGCAAAGATTTATGTGCTATATTTTTACCTTTTTTATTCCTTGTTTCCCCGCTATGACTTTCCATTTTCCATCTGGAAGCACCACAAATTTTGCAGAATCAAGTGAGTTATCTTCCTTCCAACATAACATGCAATTATTTCTACAAGCATCAATCTTCTCATAAGAAAGTCCAAGGTTCCGAATTATCTTCTTTGCCTCGTAATATAAATCGGAAAAATTTGCTCCATCAGACAATAACTCCTCTTTTAATATTTTAATAACATTGTAAATGACTCGTTACTCCAACGACCTATACTTTTAATGTGAAGAAATTTAATCAAAGTCGACAATTTTGAACTTTTTGAACTTTGTTATAGTGGCTCCTCAAAATCCCTTAAAAGGCTATAAAATTGATTTGCTTCAGCATTCGGTTCCTCTTCACGTAAATCATCAAAATCAGCATCTACAGTGCTTCTATCAAGATTAGGATATAAATCTTTCAAAAGTCCCTATATTTCATCTCAGCTCTCACACTCTTCTACTTCATTATCATCTTCATCATCACATTTCGGCTGCGGCTCACCTAAAACTTTGCCATGGTGATACCAAAAGTATAGTTTTTATTGATTCCAAATACTTTTAAATGTCACTCCACTATTTCATATGTTCCTGACGTTGTGTTGCAACAATCTTACACATGGACATCGTATTTCATACAATTCTCCTTTTCTTCTAAAAGAAAAATCCACAAATTTTTTCACCTCGTTTGTGTACGCTGACATTAAGTCGATCATCAACAAAAGTCATACATTACTTACAGGGTGCCATAACCCTAGAGAGTAAATTGAAAATTAAATTATAAAGAAGATATAAGATCTTAAAGTACTAAGATGAAAATCGCTATTTATGAAATCTCAAACAAGGGTAAAATTATTTAACATATATAAGCAGTTCTAATCCTTGAGTTTAAGTACTAAGATATACATAATGTTTTTTCCTTGTAGTGATGCACAATAAACAGTTTTTTATGCAATAAGGTTTGTTATAATTCTTTACAAAGTGAAAACCTTGTTATTCGCTGTGATCAACTTTAATAGAAGAGTGTAAAGAGAGATGGAAAAAAAACATATCTTGTTGTCTGCTAAATCTCAAAACACAAATACATGGTGCTATATCTTCACATAAAAACTTTCCATCCTTAATAGGTCGTTTAAGAAGTTAGAGAGTTTAATACTTCTAATAGTATAGTTATCTGTACTTTAACACCTAGCCAGAGTTTTCTTGAAAAATATAACTTCAAGTTTCCACTCAGAAAATAATGACTTCATTACAACCAGAGTATTTTTCCTATTTTAGTTAGTTTAACGGCATTAACTAAAGACCAGCTTGTTCAGGTATGTTTTATCTTTTGTTTTATCTTTATGTTTTGTTCTTTTCTACTGTATTCATGGACTACATTGTATATGAAAAGCAAGATCCTTATTTAAAAATGGAGGATGTCTTTGTTGTTACTGCGTTCAAATAAAACAGAAAATACAAAACCAGAAATGTACAATCAGTGTATATGGGACAATCCCGAGCCTACAAGTTGCTTGTGTCTCCTTAAGGAATCTAACCCCCTCACAGTTGCCCAAGGTTCACGGGTTAATTCCTCCCAGAATGGAACGGGATAACTGTTCTACAGTAGCGGCACTTCAAACAGTAGAACTCGACGAACTCAAAGTAGCGGAGCAAATCACACGACTTACTAATTTTATGCAGAAAAGGAGAGGAGGTAGTCAGATATTTTATGTGTGTTTCTCTGTGTGTTAAAAGACTAATGAAAGACAAATATATATAGCCATAGGAAGGCAGAATATGAAGAGATACAACCTTTCAAATGTGGCTGTTACTAAACGACCACACTAATAGTTGATTTTAATATATGACTGGAAAGTAGTGGAGGAATGAACCAATCTGAATTCTCTTCAGATTCCCATTATAAAAATTGATTTAAATAATTAATATTTTTAGTTTTTGTTGGTCCAAAAAATTAAGTCAATCAATCATATCAATTGACCGAAGCCGAAGCCGAGACGAGCGACGACGACGGCGCGAGGCTTTCCTTCTTCTCAACCCTTTTAGGAGTTAAAAGAAGCACTTCTGTATTTAAACTCAACAAAAGCCTTTTCCTCTACCAATGTAGGAGAAAGTGCATTTTCCTTATGAAAAGGAATCTTTTCACCTTTCCACCCATTTTCCATTCACACTCTTCACATTCCAAAAAACCCAAAAATCCCCCACATGAATGGGGAATGGCTATCTTATAGAAATATGCATGACAGGCTTGTGTGATTTGCAAGAAAGAATTAGTTGCATCGGGATAAGTAGATTTTCCTTTGAACTTTCCGTAGTGAACATACATCGGATATACTCGGTCAATCGGTAGATTTGATATCTTTGAACCATTGAGCTTTAGTGTATACCTAGACAACGTAAGTTACACAACTAATCCTTAACCGTCTTTGATTCTCACTATTGTGCCCGTTTCCGCCATGAACACCGCCTGGTTTCATAAGTGCTTAGAGAATTGGCCACACAGAATTCTCCTTGAAGCGACTTCTACTTCACACTTACATAGGTGATTTCTAATGTGTAATTCCATAAATGTACACTATTTGATAATTATAATATCAAACTTAGATAATCATTAAAAAACGCCTTTAGCGTTTTATCCTCGGTACTTGAACATTGTCTCATCACGAGAATGGACCAAAAATTTAATTTGACAATGTTGGACCGTCATACACAACTTTGTATTCTCCTTAAACCTAGTTCTCGGGATCTCCAATCTTCTAGGTAGAGTTTCCGCCGTGATGACTTGTCCTTGGCCATAGTCCAATTTCCTTCGATGAACACTCAACCGCCTCTCTAGTTAGGCCTTTTGTAAGCGGATCCGACACATTATCCCTTGACTTCACGTAGTCACTGGTGATAATTCCTCTAGAGAGTAGGTCTCTAACGGTTTTATGCCTTCGTCGTATATGACGATTCTTACCGTTATACATGACATTCCGTGCTCGTCCTACAGCCGATTGACTATCACAACGTATACAAATTGGTGTCAACGGCTTAGGCCAGAACGGAATGTCATCAAAAAAGTTCAGAAGCCATTAAGCTTCTTCACCGGTCTTATCTAAAGCTATGAATTTAGCTTCCATTGTAGAACGGGCAATACACGTTTGTTTGGACGATTTCCAAGATACCGCTCCTCCACCAAGTGCGAAAATATACCCACTTGTGGACTTAGAATCAATTGTGCCGGTGATCCAACACAATATCCTTCAATGACCGCATGATACTTGTTATAATGCAATGCAAAATCTTGGGTGTATTTTAAATATCCCAGAATACGTTTCATTGCCATCCAATGAGTTTTGTTGGGATTACTCGTGTATCGACTTAGTTTACTTATAGCACAAGCTATATCTGGACGAGTACAATTCATGATATACATCAAACTTCCCAAAACACAAGCATAATCCCGTTGCGACGTGCTTTGACCTTTGTTCTTTTTAAGAGCAAGGTTTACATCAATAGGAGTCTTTAAAACTTTAAAATCCAAATACTTAAATTTTTCAAAAAAACTATTGATGTAATGAGATTTAGACAAAGCCAGACCTTGAGGAGTCCTATGGATCTTAACACCCAAAATTAAGTCGGCAACTCCTAAGTCTTTCATATCAAATTTGCTAGTTAGCATGCGTTTTTTAGCATTTATATTGGCAATGTCATTACTCATTATCAACATGTCATCCACATATAAGCAAACAATGACTACATAATTAGGAGTGTTTTTAATGTAAACACATTTATCACTGATGCGGGGCATACCTCAAGGCCGTTCACTAGGAGTCAAGCAAAGTTGATTCAAGACACCCATCTTCATTTGACTTGGAGGGACGTGGATGAAGGTTCCGAGAGTAGCCGGAAGATCATGCTTTTGAGTGCCATGGATGGTGGATCACTTAGACCACTTGAAGAGGCATCCGGGGCACGTTTGGAAGTAAATCAAGAAGCTACAGGAACGGGCGGACTGCCTACTCAACTAGGCGGGCCGCCTACTTTTTGATCAGTCTCTGGATCTTGCTCCAGGCGGACCGCCTCTGTAAGACGGGCGGACAGCCTACTCCAAAGAGGCTGGCCGCCCACTCCAAGTAGGCTGACCGCCTACTCCAAGAAGGCTGGGCGCCTACTTGGGCGCCTAGTGTGCTGAAGGGTGCGGAATTCCTAGTTTTATGCTATGTTTTGGACAACTATAGCCCTACGAGGCCTTTATTGTTTTAACCTACTTTAGGGGTATTTTTGAGCTTTCACTATATGTAAGTGAAGTCTATAAATACTTCACAAACCTCTTCAAACCTTAGCTTACCTTTGAATCTTATGAATGATGAATAGAGTTTATCTCTTTATTGAAGAAACCCTTTCTTTGGTTGCATGAATTCACTAGTGGAACCTAGTTGAGTCTTGAACCGAAAACCCGATCATTCTACTTGTGAGTCCCGGGTGCGACTCGAGGGTGGTTGCATAGTGTAGGTCCTTCTAGACGCCGATTCGAGGGTATCTCGGGACAAGTTCCCCGAGGTTACTTCGAAGGGAGTTCGAGAAGTGTCTCGCTCTCCTATCTTTATTGTTTTGTCGTATTGGTCCTTATCATCTTGGTATGAGAGCAACGCTCGGGTTTTGTTTCTACAAACCCCCGACCCTTGATTCTTCGTGCCTAGGTTGGTTTCGATATTAGGTTCTTGTTTGTTATTCAAGAAAAGAAGAAAACACAAAATATATATATATATATATATATATATATATATATATATATATATATATATATATATATGATCATGGATTCTTGGTTTGATAGACCCATTGTGTGATTGTTATTGGGGTTTGTTCCTTATTGGAAACCCGTTCTTTTGGTACCCTAAGCATCCAATTTGAAGTAGAAACACAAGAATTGAAAATTTGAAACCCCTTGAAAATTTAAAAATTTGAAACCCTAAGCTTGAAGTTGATGAACATGGTAGATTACTTGTTTTTGATTGGGGTTTGATAAAAGTTGTTGGGGTAGATTCTTTGTGATTGAAACAACATTGGGGTACCTTTGAATTGCTAAAACAACGTGTGAATTGATGAATTTTGGGGTGCAAAACCAAGAAAATCGTGTTTGAAACTGTGCTGAAACTTGCAGTGGGCGGGGCGCCTAGTGAAAGGGGCGGACCGCCTCTTTTTGTTGAGCTCTCTGGATTTTACAGAGGTGGGGCGCCTACTAGAGTAGGCTGACCGCCTACTCTCCTCTGCAGAGAACCAGGCGGACCACCTACTCAAAACAGGTGGGGCGCCTACTTCTGTTGGACGTGGTTTCGGGTAGTTTTTCGTAGGATCTCTTGTTTCTTTGATTGCATTGCATCTAGCTAGTACTTATTTCAGTAATCTTACCTACTTGAATTGTGCTAGCCCCCTCTAAGCTAATAGGAAACTCAAGCCTAGACCGGAGACTAGAATTCAAAGAAGACTCGTAGTCTCTTTTGACTCAAGTCCGCACTTAAAAAGCCTATCGTTCCAATAGAGTCATATCAACTCCACTCACCCCGGAGTGCATTTGGCTTTTGAGTCGAGTGATTAAGTTGAGGTTTACTATTCAACATAGTGAAGCTTTGGATTCAAGCAAGAGTGAAATAGCCACCACCACTAAACGAGTGATCCGAGTGAAACACTTGTGAGGGAGTGAGTGAGGTTGTTTTGCTAACGTTCGTTTCTTGTGTAGGTACAATGTCTACCGAAGGAGAAGACTTTACTAGGAATGCCCTTGCTACTATCCTTGCCAAATTGGATAGTATGCACTTGAGGATTGAAAGCCTTGAGAGGGTGAACTCTAGTGCTCTAGTTGAGCAAGGGACTTCCAATGTCCAATCGGAGAAAGGGACCCCGAGTGTCCAAGTTGAGAAAGGGATCCCGAGTGTCCAAGTTGAAGTCTCAAGCATTCCTAACTTTACCCCGGAGCAAGTTAGCCATGTCATTGAATTGCTCAATCAACAACGGGTAAAGGAGGATCGAGAAAGAATTGAACGAACGGGCATTCCCCGTATCTTGGACAATCCCCCAAGAAACATTCCACTACCAAGACCCATCCGAAATCTGCAACCTCTTGAGCAAGTCGATGAAGCTCAAGAAGGGGAGGAAGCCGACTATGGTGATGATATGTATGGGTTTGATGATCACTTTCAACCAAGGCGAGGTATGAATTGGGGTCGAAATGTGGATCGAGGTAGGGGCCGAGGTCGAGGGCCACCTATGGGGTATGTCGGAGGGAATGCGAGGAGGGAGTATGGTGTGAATGAAGATCACTATGGGGGCCAACCGGAGCCTTTCCGTGGGGGTCGTGACAACACCAACCTCAATAGTGTGAAGCTTAATCTCCCAATCTTTAAAGGGAATTGTGATCCAAGTGCCTACATTGAATGGGTACTACTCATGGAAAGGATGATTGACACAAATGACATGACCGATGACAAGAAGGGTACTTATGCTATTTCATCCTTTGAGTCCTATGCATCTACTTGGTGGGAATCCGTCAAGAGATCAAGGAGAAGAGCGGGAATCCCCGTGAATGTGGGTTGGAATGACTTGAAGGGTATCATGAGTATCAAGTACATCACTCCTAGATATCGTCAAGAGAAACTCAAGAAACTTTATGAGTTGAAGCAAGGTGTCAAGACGGTGCATGAATATTATGATGAGTTTGAAAGAACTCGAATGGCCTTGGATATGGACACCGAAGATGAGGAGCAAGCCATGATCCGTTTCATGAATGGTTTGAGCTATGGTATAGCTTCACAGTTGATATTGCATGTTTATCTTTCACTTTAAGAAGTCCTTGATGCCGCTATTCAAGCCGAGCAATGGCTTGACAAAGAGAAGTCCAACCGTTACAAGAGTAACACTTCTACTTCCATGAACAAGCAAAAGGATTGGAAAAATCCTACTCCCAATGCAAGATTCACAAATGCGAGTGGCCCTAGTGGAGCAAGTGCTAGCAAAGATGTGAAGAAGCCGTTTGAGAAGTACACACCAAATGTTGGAGGTAATTCTAAAACCCAATTGAATACTCCTACTTCTTCTTCCATTCAATGTCACAAATGCAAGGGGTATGGACATTTTGCTAAGGACTGTCCTACGAAAAGGACCGTGGTAGTTGTTGGTGAAAATGCAAATGAACAAGAGAGTGAACCGGAGGATGATGAGGGAGTAGAGGGAGATGAGGGAGTAGAGGAGGATGATCAAGATGACACGGTAGAGGATGAGGAACCTCATACTTTTCTAGTTGTGAGAAGGAGCTTAGGAGCCATGATTGTGGAGGATGGTGAAACCTTGCAAAGAGAAAACCTTTTCCATGCTAGGTGTCGTGTTAAGGGTGTTGTATGCTCTATGATCATTGACTCCGGGAGTTGTGCTAATGTTGTGAGTCAATCTCTTATAACCCAATTGAAGTTGCCTACCGTGAAGCACCCCAAGCCATATCGGTTGCAATGGCTTAGTGAATGTGGGGAGCTAAAAGTAGTGAAGCAAGCAATGATCAAGTTCAAAATGGGAAGTTATGTTGATGAGCACTTGTTCGACGTTGTGCCCATGCAAACTTGCCACCTTCTCTTTGGAAGGCCTTGGCAGTTTGATCGACAAGCGGTTCATGACGGGCGTGTCAACACTTACACGCTCCAACATGAAGGAAGGAAATTTGTGTTGAAGCCCCTAACTCCCAAACAAGTGAGTGATGACTACAACCGGATGAGGGAGTTGAGGGAGGTGGCAAAGGCCAAGTCAATCATTGAGACTAGCCCTTTGTCCAAAATCATGGTGGCAATCCCACCTTCTTCTTCTACCGGTGGCATTTGTGCCATGATGCAACCGGGCGAGATCTTAAAAGGAAATGATGGCACCAAGTTTCTCCTATGCCTAGTGCACAAAGGTATGATCCTAAACTCTAATTGTGATTTTTCTTCTAACTCTTTGCCTAGTGTGTTTGAGAATGTCTTGAAGGATTTTGGGGACATGTTCCCGGATGAGATGCCGGATGGATTGCCTCCTTTGAGGAGCATTGAACATCAAATAGACTTTGTCCGGGGATCTCAAATCCCAAACAAGCCGGCCTATAGGAGCAATCCGGAGGATACAAGAGAATTGCAAAAGCAAGTTGATGAGTTGCTCACTAAGGGCTTGGTGAGGGAGAGCTTGAGTCCTTGTGCCGTGCCCGTGATCCTTGTTCCCAAAAAGGACGGCACTTGGAGGATGTGCGTTGATTGTCGGACCGTGAACAAAATAACGGTAAAGTACCGTCATCCCATTCCCCGACTTGATGATATGTTAGATGAATTGAGTGGTTCATGTGTGTTTAGCAAAATTGACCTTAGGTCCGGCTACCATCAAATCCGGATGAAACCCGATGATGAATGGAAAACCGCATTCAAGACCAAGTTTGGTCTCTATGAATGGTTGGTGATGCCCTTTGGGCTCTCCAATGCACCTAGCACTTTCATGAGGCTAATGAACTATGTTCTAAAGCCATTCATCAACAAGTTTGTGGTCGTCTATTTTGACGATATATTGATCTATAGCAAATCAATAGACGACCATGTTGATCACCTTAGGCAAGTGCTTGAAAAGTTGAGAGCCGAAAAGCTCTATGCTAATTATAAAAAGTGTGCCTTTGGTGTTGAGAAGGTAGTCTTCCTTGGGTTTGTTGTGAGTGCCCAAGGAGTGGAGGTGGATGAGTCTAAGGTAGAGGCCATACGTGATTGGCCTACTCCTACTACCGTGACTCAAGTGAGGAGCTTTCATGGTCTTGCTAGCTTTTATAGACGATTTGTGAAAGACTTTAGCTCCATTGCCGCTCCACTCACCGAATTGGTGAAGAAAGACAAACCTTTTGTTTGGGGAGAGCCTCAAGAGAGGGCCTTCCATGAGTTGAAAAGTAGGTTGAGTACCGCCCCTCTATTGCAATTGCCCGACTTCGGAAAGGCATTTGAGGTTGAATGTGATGCCTCGGGGGTGGGAATTGGTGGTGTTTTAATGCAAGATAGCAAACCCATCGCCTACATTAGTGAGAAATTGAAAGGGGCCTCCTTAAATTATTCTACATATGACAAGGAGTTGTATGCCCTTGTGAGAGCCCTTGTCCATTGGCAACACTATCTTTGGCCTCGAGAATTTGTAATCAAGAGTGACCATGAGTCACTCAAGCATCTAAGAGGCCAAGAGAAGCTCAATAAGAGACATGCCAAGTGGGTTGAATTCATTGAGTCTTTTCTCTATGTGATTCAATACAAGAAAGGGAAAGACAATGTTGTGGCGGATGCGCTTTCGAGAAAGTTTGCTCTAGCCACCACCCTAGCCTCCAAGCTCATGGGTTTTGAGAGCATTAAATTGATGTATGCTCATGACCCTAAGCTAAAGAGCATTCATGAAGCTCTTGGAAAGGGGGAAAGGGTTGAGCAATACCAATGGATTAATGGATATATCTTTAAAAATGGTAAAGTGTGTGTTCCCGAGTCCTCTTGGAGGGAATTATTGATTCGTGAAGCTCATTGTGGGGGCTTGATGGGACACTTTGGGAGAAACAAGACCTTGGCCATTCTCATGGAACAATTCCATTGGCCAAAGATGGGGGTCCAAGTTGAAAAGCTTTGCAAAAATTGCCTTGAGTGCAAGCATGCGAAATCTAAAGCTAACCCCCATGGTTTGTATACTCCTCTCCCCGTGGCTACTAGTCTGTGGATTGATATATCAATGGATTTTGTGATGGGATTACCACGGTCTAGGGGAGGCCATGATAGCATTTATGTTGTCGTGGATAGGTTCTCCAAAATGGCTCACTTCATTCCTTGTAAGAAGTGTGATGATGCACAACATGTTGTCTCTTTGTTCATTGACAATGTCTTGAAATTGCATGGTGTGCCTCAAACCATTGTAAGTGATAGGGACTCCAAGTTCCTAAGCCACTTTTGGAGAAGTTTGTGGGGTGCCCTTGGCACCAAGCTCTTGTTCTCTACGTCCCACCACCCACAAACGGATGGGCAAACCGAGGTGGTAAACCGGACTTTGGGTGCTCTTCTAAGGGCCATGACCCGAGGTAAGGCCGGGACGTGGGTTGATAAACTTCCTCTCATGGAGTTTGCCTACAATTGTACATTGCATAGCTTGATTGGCATGACTCCATTTGAATGTGTGTATGGTTTTAATCCCTTGATTCCCCTTGATCTAACCCCTTTGCCAAGGGAAATGATTGCTAATTTTGAAGGGAAAAGCCGAGCAAAGGCTATGGTTGAACTTCATGCTAAAGCCAAGATGAACTTGGAGGAGGCCTATGCAAAGGTTGCTTCCAAGAAGAACAAGGGAAGGAAGAAGCTTGAGCTCAAAAAGGGAGATTGGGTATGGGTGCACTTCGGTAAAGAAAGGTTTCCAAACCTTAGGAAAGGGAAGTTGGCACCCCGTGAAGATGGACCTTTTCAAGTGCTTTCCAAGATTAACAACAATGCCTATGTGATTGATCTACACGGTAAGTACAATGTGTCAAAAACTTTCAATGTGACTGACTTGACCCCTTTTGATGTAGGGAATGATGATGCCGGAGAGGAGGAAGCCATGGTTTCGAGGACGAAACCTTCCCAAGAAGGGGAGGATGATGCGGGGCATACCTCAAGGCCGTTCACTAGGAGTCAAGCAAAGTTGATACAAGACACCCATCTTCATTTGACTTGGAGGGACGTGGATGAAGGTTCCGAGAGTAGCCGGAAGATCATGCTTTTGAGTGCCATGGATGGTGGATCACTTGGACCACTTGAAGAGGCATCCGGGGCATGTTTGGAAGTAAATCAAGAAGCTACAGGAACGGGCGGACCGCCTACTCAACTAGGCGGGCCGCCTACTTTTTGATCACTCTCTGGATCTTGCTCCAGGCGGACCGCCTACTCCAAAGAGGCTGGCCGCCAACTCCAAGTAGGCTGACCGCCTACTCCAAGAAGGCTGGGCGCCTACTTGGGCGCCTAGTGTGCTGAAGGGTGCGGAATTCCTAGTTTTATGCTATGTTTTGGACAACTATAGCCCTACGAGGCCTTTATTGTTTTAACCCACTTTAGGGGTATTTTGGAGCTTTCATTATATGTAAGTGAAGTCTATAAATACTACACAAACCTCTTCAAACCTTAGCTTACCTTTGAATCTTATGAATGATGAATAGAGTTTATCTCTTTATTGAAGAAACCCTTTCTTTGGTTGCTTGAATTCACTAGTGGAACCTAGTTGAGTCTTGAACCGAAAACCCGATCATTCTACTTGCGAGTCCCGGGTGCGAATCGAGGGTGGTTGCATAGTGTAGGTCCTTCTAGACGCCGATTCGAGGGTATCTCGGGACAAGTTCCCCGGGGTTACTTCGAAGGGAGTTCGAGAAGTGTCTCGCTCTCCTATCTTTATTGTTTTGTCGTATTGGTCCTTATCAATCACACTCGTTAATTTTAAAGCCATTTGACAACATTGTATGATCAAACTCCGCATGCCATTGTTTCGGTGCTTGTTTTAGTCCATAAAGCGACTTAACAAGTTTACACACCATCTTTTCTTTTCCTGGAGCCACAAACCCTTCAGGTTTTTCCATATGAATTTCTTCCTCCAAATCCCCGTTTCAGAACGCTGTCTTAACATCTATTTGATGGATTTCAAGACCATACAGGGCGGCTAACGCTATTTACATACGTATGGATGTAATTCTAGTTACCGGCGAGTATGTGTTAAAGTAGTCAAGACCTTCTTGTTGTCTATAGCCTTTGACAACAAACCTTGCCTTGTACTTGTCAATAGTGCCATCAGCTTTCATTTTCCTTTTGAAAATCCACTTAGAACCTAATGGTTTGTTTCCAGGAGAAAGATCAACCAACTCCCAAGTATGCTTTACTGTTTATAGCATATCCGATGAAAACACAATCAACTGTTTTCGGTCCTATCTTAACCCTTTTGGGTTTTGGGACTTTCACTTTTGCCAAATACCCCCACACTTTGAAATAATTCAAGTTGGGCTTCCTTCCTTTCCACTTTTCATATGGAATGGAAAGTGTTTTGCTATGGGGAACTCGATTGAGTATTTGATTAGCCGTGAATATAGCTTCCCCCCATAGGTTCTGGGTTAAACCCGAACTTATTAACAAGGCATTCATCATCTCATTTAACGTTCGATTTTTCCTTTCCGCAATCCCATTAGATTGAGGCATGTAAGGAGCAGTTGTTTGATGAATAATGCCATGTTCCAAACATATTTTTTCAAAAGGAGATTCATATACGCCGCCCCTATCACTTCTTATCATTTTGATCTTTTTGTTAAGTTGCGTTTCAACTTTATTTTTGTATTGCTTAAATGTGTCAATTGCCTTATCTTTACTACTAAGTAAATAAACATAGCAGTAGCGAGTGCTATCGTCAATAAAAGTAATGAAATACTTCTTTCCACCGCGAGATAGTATTGACTTCATGTCACAAATGTCCGTATGAATTAAGTCTAATGGTTCAGAATCCCTTTCAATAGACTTGTAAGGGTGTTTAGCATATTTAGACTTGTAAGGGTGTTTAACATAGTTATTACAACTTTGTCAGAAACAAAAACACAGTTAAATCCATTTTTAACGAGAAGTGCAGTAGACACCAAGTTCTTCCGTATTTCAGGAACGTGAAGAACATTGTTCAGAGTCACAACCTTGCCAGATGTCATCTTGAGGCATATCTTTCCATAGCCTTCAATTTTGGCCGTTGCAGAGTTGCCCATGGAGAGTGTCTCATCAGGTCCAGCGGGAGCATATGAAGCAAATGCTTCCTTCACAGCACAAACATGGCGGGTGGCTCCTGAATCAATCAACCATTTTTTAGGATTTCCAACCAAGTTGCATTCAGAGATCATAGCACACAGATCAATGTCTTGCACTCCTTGGGCCAATTTATTATCTTCAACTGTGTTTGCTTGACCTTTTCCCTTTTTCCTGTCCTTGTCCTTCTTTGCAACACGACAGTCTGCAGACTTATGTCCACTCTTGCCACAGTTGTAGCAATTTCCCTTGAATTTTTTCTTGCTGGGGTTGGTCTTCCCTCCAGAAGGCTTCTTTCTCTTATTCTTATTTGGATTATGCTCAACAATATTTGATCCCGCTATTGTAGCATTTCCACGAGCCTTCTTTTCAACAGATTTGTTGTCGTCCTCAATCCTTAAGCGTACAATCAAATCTTCAAGGGTCATCTCCTTGCGCTTATGTTTCAAGTAATATTTAAAGTCCTTCCATAACGGAGGCAACTTTTTAATCATGGCCGCAACTTGAAACTCCTCATTAATCATCAAACCTTCAAAGAACAGTTTGTTAGCAATAATATAATTAATACTTTTAACATAAGTATTAATTAGGATCAAACTTTCAGCAAGGAGATCATGGATAATGACTTGAAGTTCTTGGATTTGGGATACAACAGATTTGTTATCCACCATTTTATAATCCAAAAATTTGGCAGCCACAAATTTCTTCAGTCCAGCGTCTTCAATCTTATATTTCTTTTCTAGTGCATTCCACAGTTTCTTAGACGTTTCGACATTACTATAAACGTTGTACAAGTCATCTTTCAAGCCAGTTAGAATATAATTCTTGCATAGGAAGTCAGAATGCTTCCAAGCCTCAATCACAAGGAAGCGCACGTTTTCAGGTGTTTCATCAGTCAGGACTGGAGCATCCTCCTTAATAAACCTTTGCAGGCTTAAAGTGGTCAGATAAAAGAACGTTTTTTGCTGCCATCTTTTAAAGTCCACATCAGAAAATATCCTCGGCTTTTCTGCAGGTGGCATAACCGTTGCAGTAGCAGCACGGCTAGACCCTGCAGCACCAGAAACTGTGGTAGCAGTAGCACTCACAACAGGGTCAGTTGGATCCACTATGTTTGTCATCTCTGTCACAATTACACAAGCAGAAACAATATCAACAACCAGTAAAGTATTTAAATCTTCAAACCGAATACAAACAAACTGTATAAGCAGTCGGAGTAGAAAAACAACGAAGGCTTTTAATCTCCACAAACAGATTAATTAACAGTAAATAGGAGTAGAAACCACGAAGGTTTTAGTCTCCTTAACCAGTCTCATCAAACGATATTTATTTAAACGCAGAAAATAAATAACAATAGATTCCTTAAGCTTGTTGTTCCTGCGTTCAAATAAAACAGAAAATACAAAACCAGAAATGTATAATCAGTGTGTATGGGATAATCCCGAGCCCACAATTTTCTTGTGTCTCCTTAAGGAATCTAACCCCCTCACAGTTGCCCAAGGTTCACGGGTTAATTCATCCCAGGATGGAACGGGATAACTATTCTACGGTAGCGGCACTTCAAACCATAGAACTTGACAAACTCAAAGTAGCGGAGCAAATCACACGACTTACTAATTGTATGCAGAAAATGAGAGGAGGTAGTCAGATATTTTATGTATGTTTCTCTGTGTGTTAAAAGACTGATGAACGACAGATATATATATAACCATGGGAAGACAGAATATGAAGAGACACAACCTTTCAAATGTCGAATCCGAAGCCGAAGCCAAAGCCGAGACGAGCGAGCAACGACGACGGCGCGAGGCTTCACTTCTTCTCAACCCTTTTAGGAGTTAAAAGAAGCACTTCTCTATTTAAACCCAACAAAAGCCTTTTCCTCTACCAATGTGGGAGAAAGTGTATTTCCCTTATGAAAAGGAACCTTTTCACCTATTTTTCATTCACACTCTTCACATTCCAAGAAACCCAGCAGTCTCTCATGCTGGTTCGAGGAACTAAATAAAATGGCATCACATTGCACTTTTTAGTGAGAACAGATTAAAATTTCAATTTTTTAAAGATTGAAGAAAGGAAAAATATAAACTTGCCAAGGAGTTAAAGATACAAATCTTGTTTTCTTTATTGATTCTCTGAAATAGTTTTTGGATGGACCCCAACAAAGTACGAATTTAATATTGACAATATGATTAAAGTTCGGATCTCTAATTGAGAATGAGTACCACAAAATGGCTAAGAAAACTTTGAATGAATAAACTTAAGAACCAATGTCCTAAAACCAAAAGTGCATTCGAGAGAGTGATAAAGAAAAACCATAAAACCTTTTGATTAACTTTCTATATGAAAAAGTAGTGAAATTCTTATTATACAAGGAAGCGGGTGAAAATTTTAGGAATGGATGATTACAATAAAGGTACCTGTTTAACCTAGATCCGATTTTAGGCCAATTAACAATTAAATTTGTATTTGCAGAGTCAAGATCAATAGTTTAGATTAAAAGTTTAAATGAGGAATTGAGTTAGTTGCTAGACTATCAATATAATCGTGATTTCCAGCATTGATAATTAGTAATATAAAAACAAGATATAACCGGAAATGAATAAGGTTAAAAAGTTAGTAGGAATAGATAGAGGTAACCGTATTGGATCGTTTGATCCCGGCGAGAGTTCCTCGTTACTGATTGCACTTAGAGACTAGAGAGCAAAGTATCCAGTGGATGTAAGTAAAGAAACAGTACTTGAGCAACAGTGAGAGAGAGAGTATTCTTATTGATGTTGTAAATAGAGAATAAAAGTCTGTTACAATGATTAAGGACGAATGTTATTTATAGGCCTGATAGGCATCCGTTGAGTTCGTAACCGCTGGGCACATATCCGTTGGATACGTAACCGCTGGATTGTGTAATTACTGCTTTTATGACCATTCATTAAGTAATTGCACATGATCAGGTTAATATTTGCTCATTTAGATCGTGTTGACCTGGGAAGTGTTACATTGCTGCTCTGGGTCTGCTCGTGGTAACCGCCTGGCTAGTTATCTGTCCACTAAATGTCTGTCCGGTGAAATCTCTGCCCGTGCCACGTGGCGGACACGTGTCACCTTTTTTAGATAACGTCAGTTTTCATCCAATACAGATAGTCCCCGCACTTCTCGAGCAGAGTTTCTGCTCGAGGACTGGATGTTAATTTTGGCAGGAAGTTTCATCTTGAGATTTACGCACCTCATCAGCTACGTGAAAAATCCCCATGACGTGCGCATTAAATGCGCAGTGTAAAAAAGTAACTGCAGCTGGCACACCTCCACGTCCGCAGCCTACTCCAAAGTGACTACTGCACGTCCCAAGGGTAAAATAATGATTTTAACCGCCTCAATCACGTGCACACGTCGGCTGTTGATCGCGAAGTGACCGCTGCACTTTAGAGTAATGATGACACTTCGAAAGTTGGTGAAACCTACTTCTCCTTTTGATGGTTAGATCTGATCGTGGCCTCTCCGATAGTTTCCACGTGTCTTGTGGAAACTTGACGGGCCAGATTTTCACTCCTATAAATAGGGGTTTGTTACATTAAAACCCTTTTACCTGCTATCATTTTGCATCTTCTAAATCTTGAGAATTCTTTGAGTACCCTTCAGCTTTCCTTCCAGATTTCTCAATTCTTCTTGAATCATGTCTTCAAAAGTTAGGAGAAACCAAAATATGGGTGCTGCAGCTGATAGTTCTTCTTCAGCCACCCCCAGGCCTAGGGCTACTCAGGCTACTGCTGCGGAGATCATCCTTAAGAAATGGGGTGAGTTGGAAAAGGACTGCAACATTAAAGCTTTCAGCAACCACGGAGATATATGCGCATGGCCGGCGTACAGATTCAAGTCTGGGATCACATCGGAGTTGATCCCTCGGGTTAGGCTGGACTGCAATTGTGATGCAAGTGTCCCCCTCTTGCCGGTATCTGAAGCGGAGAACATTACTTCGCATAAGGCTGGGTGGACAGCTATGTGCACCTACCCTTTTACAGTTGGATGTAAACTACCCCTTTATCTTGTGCTTGAGAGGCTCTGCAGGGAATATTTTCTCTGCCCAGGGCAGCTGTGCCCCAGCATGTATAGAATAGTTACACTCGTGGATTGGTTTGCGGCAGAAACCGACCAAGTATTTTAATATGAACATTTTATTTCTTTGTATAGTATACAAATTTTCAAGAACGGCTTTGTAAATGCCAGGATGCGCTGGATTAAGGGTTTGGTGCGCAGCTCTGAGGACACAAATGACGGGGGTTGGTTACACCGGTATGTGTTCGTGCGCACCCAGGCCCTGACCTTCAACTCCAAGACTTTTCTTCCCGAGGTTAGGAACAAGAAGCGTAAGTCCCCGAGTTTTCTTTTATGTTTTCCATGTTTCCTCTTTTCTTCTCGTCTGCTTATTCCTTCGGTTCTTCTTTATAGCTGCCTAGCAACCCTACAACGAGCTCATATCAGTCGATGAGCCGACGCCGTGGGTTGAGGCGATCTTGAAAGAGTTTTCCCCTGATAAGATAGAATGGGCGTACTTTGCTGCGCAGAAGGGTATGACCGTGAAGACTCACGGTGAGAATTTTCGGTTGTTATAGCCATTTCTTTCCTTTGTAGTTTTGCTGTGTCTGACCGTTCGGCCTTTTGCAGGTCTGGGTACTCAGGGGGACTTTTTTCATGCCCCTCCTCCTCAAGCCGTGCCTTCTGGGTCTGCTGTTGATCCTGATGCTGAAGTCGCATCTATACTGGCTTCGGCAGAGGCACTGCGCGGCAGGGAAGGTGGTGAGGAGCTTCAATACAGTGGCCTTGGTTCCTTAAAGAGGAAGAAGAAGGGCCAAGGTGAGGGTGGAGCACGGAAGAAGTCTGCTCGTAAGACTTCTGTTGCTGCCGGGCAAACCTCAGCTGCTGCAGGTGAGTCCTCACCCAAAGCCAATGTACCAGAGTCTGCAGGAGAGAGTTCCAAGACCACTGCCGAAGTCCCCGATTCTGTACAAGGAGACGGTTTAGACAAGGTGGTGATTGATGTTTCAGATACTGAGACTGAAACTAATGAACCCCTTGTGCGAAAACCTTATCTTCGGAGCGATAAGAGGAAAGTTGAGGAAGAGGCTGCCCGTACTCCGGAGAGGAGTCCCCGAGTTGATGACGGGGTGAAGGCGGCTCCTTCCCGTGCGGACAAAGGGAAAAGAAAAGTGGGTGAAGAAGAAGAAAAAGAAGAAGAAGAAAAGGAGTAAGAGAAGAGGTTCTCGAGAGGGTGGCCGAGGTCCTCGTGTTTCTTGTTTCGAGGGCCTGGAAAACGTGACCACTGAGGGGGCGACGCATGTTGGCCTACACGAGTGACACGAGAGACCCTTGAGTGGAGGGTGATTCTGACATGTCAACAACAAGGCTTATCTGGCGGTCAGTCATCAAGGGTCAGACTGGATTAAAGGACATTCGGGGTGTGCGCTACAAGTTTGGTCCGAACTACCCCTCTGAACAGGCTTGGGAACCCAAGTACTAAGAGGAAGTGTACCATGAAGCTAGCCCCTGACGTCAACTTTATATCCAGGCCGGGCAGTTTGGTCAAGGCGGTTTCATCGCTCATTGGTCCTCGAGAGGAGTGGACAATGAGGGAAATGAGTGATGAGGAATTGGCTTTTCCAATTGCTGCCGATTCTGCCCGGGTAAGTGTTTTCCTTAATACCACTGGTGTCGGAAGTAATTTGACTTCAGATTTCTAACTTTGCTTCTTTTGTTTCTCCAGTCAAGTATGATGTCTGCTGAGCTAATGTTCCGCTCCAGGATCAACAACGTCGATCAAGTACTCGAGGTGAAGAAAGAGCTGCTGGATGCTCTGAAGGAGAATAAGATCCTGGCAGAGTAGTGTGGTTTCCTTGGGGGTGAAGTTAACCGATTAACTGACATTAACAACAAGCGAATTACATGGATTAACGAGCTCACCAAGGAGAAGGATCTTCTTTCTGAAGAGAAAGAAGGGTTCGCACAATCTGTCCAGGGTCTGGAGATTCTGCTGCAAGGCTTCACTGAACAGAGCTCTCGATGAGCGTGGATCTCTTGAGATGGACCTGCAAAGGGCTAATGAAGACTGTCCAGATCAATGTTGAGGAGGTGCTGCTGAAAACGAAGGGCGTTGTTCGCGAAGTAAGACAAGTGCTGAATCTTTCTCCCGAAGAGTCTGAGGCAGACTAAGACGAAGATAAGGATGACAGTGAAAGTTCGGGTGATGACGGCAGAATAGACGGAGCTGGTGCGTCGAGTTTTGGTCGTAGCCCAAAAAATTGATGCCCTTAAAATTTGATTAGGTTGTAAGTTTGTATATCTGGCGAGAGCCGGATTAGTTGGTTGTGGGTAGAGGTCTCTTAGGGACTCTCTGATCCTTATTCGGCCGGTTCCATTTGGCCTTTGATCACTCTGCAAAATTTCTGTCAGCCGTTTTCGGCACTTTATCATTTTATCAGGATTATGTATATAACTTTAGATCTTTTTTAATTCAATGACTATATTTTGTCAGGATTATGTATATAACCTTGGTGCCTTATGTTTAAGAGCTTTTTGAAGTTTGAACTTTGTTAAGTTCTGGTCTCCAAAAGTCTGTCCGAATGTTTTAACTTAGCCTTTCCCAAGGAAGAGGTCATAAGCTGTGAGTAATCTGCGCAGATGTTTTTATTCTGACCGAGTCGTGGTCGATAGATTTTTGGCCGAATCATTGGCCTTTGCGAACAACTTTGCTTATCGCCTTGATAGTCGAAAGCTGTCGCAGGAATTTGTAGCTTAATTCTGGCTGAGTCGCTGGCCTTGTGAACGACTTCTCTTATTTTCGTGGAAGCTTGTCACATAAAAAGTTTTTGAAAAACTCGCCTTTTCACAAGGTCTTTTGCCTTTATGAAGGTCTTATCTTGCCTACAGGGGCCTCTCACCACCGTTCATGTTTTTATGTTGGAACACGGAAAGTGATAACATAAAAAGAGTCAAGGCAAGTCGTAGATAAAAGAACACATATAACCAAACGATGAGTGTGTCCGTTGTGGGATTCGAACCCACAGCCGCGAATTTGAAGAACTTTGAGCTCTACTAGTTGAGCTAAACGGATCTGACCTTGTTCAGGCCGTTAGTACCATTTAGAAGAAGTATAATAAAAGTAACAATTGTCACAAAAGTAAAAGGTGGGGAGAAGATAGCTGACCGTTTTACAACTCAGAAGTGATACCTTTTGAGGTGAATCACGTTCCAGTTGTTTGGGACAATTGAACCATTTGGTCGTGCTAAGCGATAAGATCCCTTGCCGACTGAAGCGATTACCTTGTAGGGGCCTTCCCAATTAGGGCCTAGCTTCCCTAAATTTGCTTCCTGCGTGTTCTGTGACACTTTCCTCAGTACAAAATCTCCAACCTGGAAACTTCGTACGCGTAGTCCCCGATTGTAATATTGTTCAATTCGTTCTTTCTGGGCACTACTCGTACGAGGGCTAGTTCCCTTCGCTCTTCGAGGAAATCCAGCTCTTCAGATAGATTGATCGAGTTGGACTCTTCGGTGGCATGTGCATACCGTAGGCTGGGTTCTCCGATTTCGACTGGGATTAGAGCATCTGCTTCGTACGCTAATAAGTAAGGTGTCTCCCCAGTACTCATCTTTATCGTCGTACGATAAGCCCATAGTACACCAGGTAGCTCCTCTACCCAACATCCATTAGCCTGCTCGAGGCGCTTCTTGAGGGATTCAACGATTATTTTGTTGGTAGTTTCTGCTTGTCCATTGGCAACCGGATGATACAGAGAAGAAGTGATCCTCTTGATGTGCAGGTCGTCGAGGAACCTAGTCACTTTCTGGCCGATGAATTGCGTGCCGTTATCCATGACTATTTCTTTAGGTGCTCCAAAGCGACACACGACAAAATGCCAAAGGAAGGCAATAACATCCATTTGTCGTATCTTTGCGTATGCTGCCGCTTCGACCCATTTGGTGAAGTAATCGATGATGATCAACAAGAAGCGCATTCCTCTTGGCGCCGCGGGAAGGGGACCAACTATGTCCATTCCCCATTTCATGAATGGCCACAGGGAGATTATTGAGTGGAGTGGTTCTGCCAGTTGATGAAGAAGATGTGCGAACCTCTGACACTTCTCGCATTTTTGGACAAACTCATTCGTATCCTTCTCCATCTTATCCCAATAATATCCCGTACGAATCAATTTGCAGGCTAGTGCCTTACCCCCGGAATGATTGCCACAACAGCCTTCGTGGACCTCCCGTATCACGTAGCTGATTTGGTTTGGACCGAGGCATTTTGCGAGAGGCCCTGCAAACATTTTGCGGTAGAGATTGCCGTTCATGATTGTATACCGAGCAGCTTTTATTCTGAACTTGCGAGCGGCTTTCATGTCAACGGGTAGAGTCCCATAAAGAATATAGTTCGTTATTTCATTTTGCCAGTCCCAAGTTACGTTGACGGTGTTGACTTCGAACTTTTTCCGATCTATGGTCGTGTAGAGGAGTTGAACGATATCTGAAGAGCTGGCCGCCCCCACTTCTGCCACCGACCCTAGATTCGCGAGAGCATCGGCTTCATGGTTTCTCTTCCCGTGGAATTTGAAGTGCCTCCCTTTCGTCAAACTGGGCCAGGATTTCTTTCATGGGCAAGATATACTTGCATTCTGGACTCTCGTGCAATGAAGCCTCCAGTCACCTGGTTGACCAATAGTTGAGAATCACTCTTACCAGTCACCTGGTTGACCAGCAGTTGAGAATCACTCTTAAGTTCTACTTCAAGACATCAAAGAAACTTTTGCATCGGTCTGACGATCGGGATGTGAACCTTCGCAGGGCTGCCACTCGTCCGGTCAATTTCATGACGTCTTTCCGGTTGTGGAGTACGTTTGGAATTGACTCGATTGCTTTGATCTGGGAGGGATTGACTTCAATTCCACGCCGAGAAATGATGAAGCCCAGGAATTTTCCCGAGCCGACTCCGAATGCACACTTCTCCGGGTTCAGCTTCATGTTGTACTGATCGAGTATTCGAAAAGCTTCTTTTAGATGCGCTAGATGGTCCTCTGCTCGTTTGGATTGCACCAGCATGTCATCGATGTACACTTCTATAGTCTTACTGATATGGTCATGGAAAATTCGATTGACTATATGCCAGCACGTTATGAACGATGTCTTTTCTTGGTCATCGGGGTCCATCAATATCTGGTTGTACCCAGAGTATGCGTCTAGAAAAGTGAGCACCTCGTGCCCGGATGTTGCGTCAATTTGCTGATCTATCCTGGGAAGAGGATATGAATCCTTTTGACATGCTTTGTTCAGATCTGTGAAGTCAATGCAGACTCGCCATTTGCCGTTTTTCTTGGGCACAACGACCACGTTTGCTAGCCAGTCTGGGTATTTGACTTCACGTATAGATTCGATCTTCAACAGCCAATAGACCTCATCGTTGATGACCTGATTCCGAAAAGCTCCTTGCTGGCGCTTCTTCTGTTTTACCGGGTGGTGGTACGGGTCGACATTCAACCTGTGAAAGATAATATCTGGAGAAATACCTGTCATATCTGCATGAGACCAGGCGAACGTTGTGTGCCTCTTCTTGAAGAACTGGAGGATATCTCCTCGTAAGCGTTCGCTCAACTCGGTCCCTAAGTAGACCTTCCGCTTCGGCTTGTCTGCGAAAAACTCTTCGGGCTCCAAAGCTTCCACGGTCGGCATGTGACTCTCCCGTGCGTCCAGCTTTGTGATGAATTCTGGGACCTCGTACTTTGCTTCTTCGAGTGGCATGTCTGATCCCGATTGCTGTAATTGCTATTTTCTTTCTTTAGGTAGCTTGAGGGCCACCGAATAGCAATCTCGAGCAGAGCGTTGTTCTCCTCGAGCCTCACGTACTCCCCATCCAGATGGGAACTTCAACACCTGATGATAAGTAGAAGGAACAGCTTGCATATCATGGATCCAGGGTCTTCCTAGGATGATGTTGTAAGGTAGGTCCGCACCGACAACATGAAATGTTGTCTCATTCGCTATCCCTTCTGCAAGAGTCATGAGAGTAATCTCGCCAAGGGTTTTCTCACTCGAGTTGTTGAAACTGGAGAGAACTCGAGATATCAGCACGATCTTATCCGACAGCTGCATCTCCCTTACAACTAGTGATTGAATAATGTTCGCACAGCTGCCCACATCGATGAGCACTCTCTTGACGTCGAATTTCGCCACGCGTAACGTTATCACTAACGCATCAGCGTGTGGGAACTGCAAACCATCTGTGTCTGCATCTTCAAATGTTATCGTCTCTTCTGGCCGTGGACGCTTGGTCTTTTTGATGGAGACCTTTGCCTACTTCTTCGCCGTGAAGACGACGGAATCCACTTCGATCCCACCCGAGATAACATTGACTGTCCTCTTCAGGGAGGATGCTCGTGGAGGGCCAGATTTGTTCTGCTGAGCCTTCGCGTGAGTTTGTTTTCCCTTCTCGGTCGGGAACTCCTTCAAGAATCCCTGTTTCAATAAATGTGCAACTTCATACCTTAAGGCCTTGCAGTCCTCGGTGGTGTGACCGTGGTCGCGATGAAATTCACACCATAAGTCCTGATTTCGCTTGCTTGGGTCGGTCTTCATGTTCTTCGGCCATTTAACCTTCTCTCCCATATCTTTGAGTGCTGCCACTACTTCAGACATTTCCATGTTGAAGCTTTGCAGGCATGGGGCTCCACGGAGGCTTGATTCTGAATCATCTTTTTGGGATAGCCCTCTGTTATTGCGGCTGCGTCCTTTGGATTTGCTGCGTGACTGGTCAGGGTACGGCACGTAACGTACGTCTAACCTCTCCGTCTCCGCCTTTCCGCCGGAACCACCATTGCGCGACTGAGTCCTTCCTCGGGTACCTGTTCTAATCAATTTATCTTCATCAATACGTACCTTTGAGTTGTAGCGGTTGTAGACGTCCGACCAGTTGCTGCCTTCACGAAGGGATTCGTATAGCCTACGCGTAGCCTCTGAGCTCCTGATATCAAAACTGTTGGTGAATGCGATCGCTGCTCATCTGTCCGGTACTTTGGGTAACAACATACGTTCCCGTTAGAAGCGATCCACATATTTACGGAGGGATTCATCGGGCCTCTGCTTGGTCTCGTAGATATCTTCTACGCGAGTCTCCGTCTTCTGAGCGCCTATGTGTGCCTTCACGAATAGCTCAGCCATCTCTCCGAAGGAGCCAATGGAGTTTGGTGGCAACATTGAGTATCATCGTAGAGATCCATCCGCTAGGGTCTCCACGAACTTATTCAATTGGACATATTCGATCTCCTTGTCGGTGAGATCACTAGCTTTTATAAAGTTGCTGAACATCATGAGATGATCATTGGATCAGATGTCCCACGATATCTCGGAATGTTTGGCATCTTGAATGTCTTGGGTATTGCCTTTGGGGCTGCTTCATTCTTCCAAGGCCGCTGGGAGTATCTTTGGACATCAACTTTCTTTAGCGTGGGTGGGGCGCCCGGTATTTGCGATCCTCTCATGGAGAGACTTCTGAAGCGCTTCCTGGCTTTCCTTGAACTGCTTAGTAAGAGCCTCCATGACGATGCTCATTTCAGTGGACGCCATAGATCCTCCATTTTGATTTTGGTTGACTTGGGTGGTTGGATCTACGATTCCTCTGTTGTTTCGCTCCCCACCTTGCCTTGAAGTATGCGAGGAAGGAGCGTCTCGACCTGGTGCTGCAGCATCAGCTCTTGCAACCGGAGGGTTTATCCCTAGGAGAGAGTTGATCGCCTCGTTTATCCCTCTGTTGACCTCCGTCTGTTCCTGCATAAATGCATAGAGGATCTCATGGAGGTTCCCTTGGCCAGGGGAAAGACTCCTATGGCATCTTCACCTAGGCGGAGTGGCGCTCTGAGATTGCCTACGCCTATTTCGCTGCCTGACCGGTCCTTGGGAAGATTGCTGCTGCCCGTCGGACGAGTAATCGGGAGAATAATTGGAACTTGATGAACATGTACGTACCTGACTTCCACCGATGATAGTGGGTTGTGAACCACTTTCTGCCATGTTAGTTGTGAAACAAAAAGATCAACAAAAAGGAATGTAATGCCGTAAAAGATAAACTATTAACCTATAAAGGCTATTGACCGGCTCCTACTGTGGTCGCTAAATTGTTTAACCTAGATCCAATTTTAGGCCAATTAACAATTAAATTTATATTTGCGGATTCAGGATCAATAGTTTAGATTAAAAGTTTAACTGAGGAATTGAGTAGTTGCTAGACTATCAATATAATCGTGATTTCAATTAATGATAATTAGTAATATGGAAACAAGATATAACTGGAAATGAATAAGGTTAAAACGTTAATAGGAATAGATAGAGGTAACCGTACTGGATCGTTTGATCCCGGTGGGAGTTCGTCGTTACTGATTGCACTTGAAGACTAGAGAGCGAAGTATCCAGCGGATGTAAGTAAAGAAACAGTACTTGAGCAATAGTGAGAGAGAGAAAGTATTCTTATTGATGTTGTAAATAGAGAATGAGTAAGGACGAATGCTATTTATAGGCCTGATAGGCGTCCGTTGAGTTAGTAACCGCAGGGCACGTATTCGTTGGAGACGTAACAACTGGATTGTGTAATTACTGCTTTTATGACCATTCATTAAGTAACTGCACATGATCAGGTTAATAATTGCTCATGCAGATCGTGTTGACCAGGGAAGCGTTACATTGCTGCTCTGGGTCTGCTCGTGGTAACCGCTTGGCTAGTTATCTGTCCACTAGATGTCTGTCCGGTGAAATCGCTGCCCGTGCCATGTGGCGGACACGTGTCACCTTTTTAGATGACGTCAGTTTTTTTATCCAATACAGATAGTCCCCGCACTTCTCGAGCAGAGTTTCTGCTCGAGGAGTGGATCTAAATTTTGGCGGGAAGTTTCATCTTGCAAAATCCAATCCTTATATGACGAAACTGGGTGACGTATGCACCTCATCAGCTACGTGACAAATCCCCATGACGTGCGCATTAAATGCGCAGTGTAAAAAAGTAACTACAGCTGGCACACCTACACGTCCGCAGCCTACTTCGAAGTGACTACTGTGCGTCCCACGGGTAAAATAATGATTTTAACCGCCTCAATCACGTGCACGTCGGCTGTTGATCGCGAAGTGACCGCTGTACTTCAGGGTAATGATGACACTTCGAAAGTTGGTAAACCTACTTCTCCTTTTGATGGTTGGATCTGATCATGGTCTCTCCGATAGTTTCCACGTATCTTGTGGGAACTTGACGGGCCGGATTTTTACTCCTATAAATAGGGGTTTGTTAAATTAAAACCCTTTTACCTGCTTTCATTTTCCATCTGCTATAGAATTAAGTGAATTTGATATCACCTACCAGCCTAGGGTAGCAATAAAATCACAAGTTTTAGCAGACTTCATGGCAGATTTTTATCGCTAATATATACCCTGAGGTAGAAAAGGAAGCTGTTCTTTATGCTGGGCAGGCTCTTGGAGCGTGGACCCTTTATACTGACGGCTCCTCGAACATCAAAGGGTCCGGTCTTTGATTGGTACTCGTCGCTCCGTCCGGAGAGACGGTCAGACAGGCTATCAAGTGCCCATTTATTACTAACAATGAGGCCGAATATGAGGACGTTATTACAGGATTGGAACTAGCCCGAAGTTATGGAGCGACCATCATCAAACTCAAAAGTGACTCTCAACTGGTAGTCAATCAGATAACTGGAGGCTTCAGTGCACGAGAATCCAGGATGCATGTGTACCTCGCTCAAGTGAAAAAACTACTAACACAGTTTGATGAGTGGGAGGCACTTCAGATTCCACGGGAAGAGAACCATGAAGCTAATTCTCTCGCGAATCTAGGGTCGGTGGTAGAGATGGGAACAACCAGCTCTTCAGCTGTTGTTCAACTCCTCTACACAACCATAGACCGAGAAAAGTTCGAAGTCAATACCATCAACGCTACTTGGGACTGGCGGAATGAGATAACAAACTATCTTCTCCATGGAACTCTACCCGTTGACACAAAAGCCGCTCGCAAGCTCCGAATAAAAGCTGCTCGGTATACAATCGTCAACGGCGACCTCTACCGCAAAATGTTTGCAGGACCTCTCGCAAAAAGTCTCGGACCAAATCAAATCCACTGCGTGATGAGGGAAGTCCATGAAGGCTGTTGTGGAAATCATTCCGGGGGCAAGGCGTTATCCCGAAAGCTGATTCGCGCAGGTTATTATTGGGACAAAATGGAGAAAGATACGAACGAATTTGTTAAAAAATGCGACAAATGCCAGAGGTTCGCACATCTTCTCCATCAGCCAGCAGAACCGCTCCATTCAATAATCTCTCCGTGGCCATTCATGAAATGGGGGATGGATATAGTTGGTCCTCTTCCTACAGCACCGAGAGGAATGCATTGTTTATTAATCATCATTGATTACTTCACCATGTGGGTCGAAGCGGCAGCATACACAAGGATAGGACAAACAAAGGTTGTCGACTTCCTCTGGCGTTTTGTGTTATGTCGCTTTGGAGCATCGAAGGAAATAGTCATGGATACCGGCCCACAATTCATCGGCCAGAAAGTGACTAGGTTCCTCGACGATCTACACACCAAGAGGATCATTTCCTCTCCGTATCATCCAGTTGCTAATGGACAAGCAGAATCTACCAACAAAATCATCGTTGAATCCCTTAAAAAGCGCCTCGAGCAGGCAAAGGGGTGTTGGGTAGAAGAGTTACCGGGTGTATTATGGGCTTATCACACAACGATAAAAATGAGTACTGGAGAGACTCCTTACTCATTGGTGTACGGTGCAGAAAAACAGTCGAAATCGGCGAGCCCAGCTTGCGATACGCACATGCCATTGAAGAATCTAACTCAGTCAACCTCTCTGAAGAGTTGGACCTCCTCGAAGAACGAAGGGAGCTAGCCCTTGTACGAGTGATCGCCAAGAAAGAACGAATTGAACAATATTACAATCGGGGACTGCGCGTACGAAGCTTCCAGGTTGGAGATTTTGTACTAAGGAAAGTCTCTCAGAGCACACAAGAAACAAATTCTGGGAAGCTTGGCCCTAACTGGGAAGGCCCCTACAAGGTAATCGCTTCAGTCGGCAAGAGATCTTATCGCTTGGCACGACCAGACGGCTCAACTGTCTCGAACAGTTGGAATGTGATTCACCTCAAAAGGTATCACTTTTGAGTGGTAAAACGGTTAGTTATCTTAGGCTTGCCTTTTACTTTTACGAAAGTTCTTACTTTTATTATATTTTCTCTAAATGGTACTAACGGCCTGAACAAGGTTAGATCCGTTTAGCTCAACTGGTAGAGCTCGAAGTTCTTAAACTTCGCGGCTGTGGTTTCGAATCCCACAACGGAAACACTCCTCGTTTAGTTATATGTGTTCTTCTATATGCAGCTTGCCTCAACTCTTTTTATGTTATCACTTCCCGTGTTCCAACATAAAAACAAGGAGGGTGGGGAGAGGCCCCTGTAGGCCAGATAAGACCTTCATAAAGGCAAAAGACCTTGCCAAAAGTCGAAACACCTTGCCAAAAGGCGAAAAACCTTGCCAAAAGGCGGGTTTTTGAAGTTTTTCAAAATCTTTTACGTGACAAACTTCAACGAAAATAAGAGAAGTCGTTCACAAGGCCAGCGACTCGGCCAGAGCCAATCTACAAAGTCATGCGACGACTTTCGATTATCAAGATGATAAGCAAAGTTATGCGCAAAGGGCAACGATTCGGCCAAAAGTCTAACGACCACAACTCGGTCAGAATGACTAGAACCAGTTCATGACTTGTCATGATTTTTCACCTAAGATTGATAGGAACAAACTAAGGTGTTCGAATATGCAAATCTCGCAGTAGAAATTAATTAAATCGTTAGCCTAAATAGAGATTAACAATTTCATGGATTTTGACTAATCAGACTGCATACAAACATATCAACATGTAAAACTAAGAAAGTTTCAGTTTAATCGACCACATAGATTCAGGGGTAACAAAATCAAAGGAGTTACGGTTACCCGGCGTCTCGAATGTACTCGCATGGGGGAATTCCCCTTTTCTTTTATCGTGATAAAACCATTACCATCGCTTGTCTATGTTTAGAAACCTTTTTCCAGCAACAGTGGCGCTGATCGGCGATGGGACGATTCTCGACCCTCGTCGAAATATGGAATCACCATAGGGGTTTTGTAGCGGAGTGCAAGAGGAGCGTAATGGTGTAACTTGTTTTGGGTTTCACCAGCGGAGGTGGCCGAAAAATGAAAGAACAGTGGCGACGTTAGGGTCTCGCCGAGGGAGAAGGTAGAAAAGAATGACGGCTGAGTGTGTGAGAGAAATGAGTGAGAAGTCTAGGGTTTGGGGGGGGGGATGTATATTTAAAATAGGAAATATTGTTTATGGTCGTTGGATCGTCTACGTGGACGATCGAGATCGATCCACATGGGCGTGACGTGTATAAAATGTGGCTGATGTGTATACGCGTGCATATGTGTAAAATGTGAAATGTATATATAGTGTATATCTACTGTATATTAGGCATAAAATAGGTATAATTTAGTATGAAATAGATATAAAATGGTATAAAATCGATATAAAATCCTAGGAAAATCATGGAATTAATTTTAAAATGTTAGGATGGATAGGGAATGCATGAAATTGTAATTTTGGGATTTTTAGAACAATTTGGATAATTTTGTACAAAATAGAGGTAATTGCACGGATTGCAGTGTTTGGGACAATGCTTTTGAAAATGGCCTCAATTGTCAGACTATTATGAGAAAATAATTTGAAAAGAATAGACGGACCAAGAGTGGATACACAACCGTGTGTAAAATTTGAAAACTATTGATTTTGAAAAAAGGAGGGATAAAATTGGGTGTCAACAACTGCCCCTCTTTGCCCGGGGATGATGAAAGAGTGTTCGGGCAAAGACATTGACAGTTCGGCCAGTTTTGTCATGACTCTAGAGCAGCCTATGACTTAAGAGAATGTAGGGCGTCGAGCTGAAATGCTTGCTTTGCTTGGGGTGTATCCTGCAATGATAATGTGTTTTCCACATAGTGTATATATAAAACGTACCTTCCTGCTGGGCCAAGTTGTCTTTCCAGGATTCTTGCCGCATATAGTTGTGTCTGCTATGTCAGGAATGTGTGACCCTTGCTGTCAAGTGTTAGATTCGACATTGGGTTGTATGCCCTCCATCGGTGCATTGGGCTGTGTACCCTCCGCAAAGAAATAAAATGAAAAATCGATATCGGGTTGTGTACCCTCAACCGACAGTTTGGGCTATGTACCCTCAGCGGCTGTGTACCCTCAACCGACGCTTTGGGCTGTGTACCCTCAGCTAATTTAAATGACAAATCGATATCGGGATGTGTACGCTCAACCGACGCTTTTGGCTGTGTACCCTCAGCTAATTTAAATGACAAATCAATATCGGACTGTGTACCCTCAACCGACGCTTTGGGTTGTATACTCTCAGCTGATTTAAATGACAAATTGATATCGGGCTGTGTACCCTCAACCGACGTTTTGGGCTATGTACCCTCAGCTAATTTAAAATGCAAATCGATGTCGGGCTGTGTACCCTCAACCGACGCCTTGGGTTGTATGAAAATTGATATCGGGCTGTGTACCCTCAACCGACGCCTTGGGCTGTGTACCCTCAGCTAATTTAAATGACAAATCAATATCGGGCTGTGTATCCTCAGCTAATTTAAAATGCAAATCGATATCGGGCTGTGTACCCTCAGCCGATGCCTTGGGCTGTGTACCGTCAGCTATTTTAAATGACAAATCGATATCGGGATGTGTACCCTCAACCGACACTTCGGGCTGTGTACCCTCAGCTAATTTAAAATGACAAACCTTGGGCAAAATACATATATCGCGTGTTACCAGTTATGCATTTTTTGTGCATGCATCCAAAGAAAGATTGGTGAGTTGTACGAGGTGGTTGGGTTTGTGCATTCTTGGCTTGCTTCGCGCTCACTGTCCACGAGTGCCGGGATCTTGGCCGAGCTGATAGGGATATGCATAAATTAGTATATAATGCAAAATGATTTTGAAAAACTTTTATAAGAAAGGAATGAAATGAAATGAAATATTTTGTCCCATAGAGTCACAAGTCGCGTTGTGTAAAGCTAAAGTTGTCGTTCTTCATGTTGTTCCCAACTCCATCAAATGAATTTTGAGGGCGACCTCAAAATTCTGCCCTAGTTTGTATTCGAAATTTTTTAGAGATTCTCAAAAATTTCTTCCCCAATGTCAACTATGTTTGTCCCTTTAGGAATTTTTTAGAGTTCCTCAAAAATTCTGCCCCAGTGTTTGCTTTGTGGGAAAATAAATTTTTTGTATTTATGCGACCGAACCTTGAGTAGGTTGCCTACGTATCCCACTTGGGGAGTCAGGTCCTGACGTACTTAAAATTACATAATGTTTTGCAAAATGGGGAAACAACTAATTTGTACAAGCTCTTGTAAATAGTATCTTTTGACAGTGTCTGAATTGATTGGTTTTGGCCAAACTTCTTCGTCCATCTCTGCCAATATCAATGCTCCTCCATTCAGAACTCGGTGAACCATGTAAGGCTTCTTCTTGATTTGGAAATATCTTCTTCAGTACTTATTGCCCAGGTTCGAAGAATCTCTCTCGAACTTTCTTGCTGAATGCTTTAGACATCCTCCTCTGATATAACTGCCCATGATAAACTGCATTCGATCTCTTGCCATCGATGAGGGCCAATTTCTCTATTCTTCCTTTGATCCATTCAGCATCTTTCAATTGTGTCTCTTGGATGATTCCCAAAGATGGTATGTCGACCTCCGCGGGTATCACTGCTTCGGTGCCATACACCAACAAATAAGGAGTCGCCCCTATTGATGTTCTCATTGTAGTGCGATACGATAATAGGGCATAGGGTAGGTTTTCATTCCATTGCTTTGAATTGTCTGTCATCTTGCGCAATATCCTCTTGATGTTCTTATTGGCCGCCTCAACCGCACTATTTATTTGAGGTCTGTATACAGTAGAGTTGCAATGCTTGATCTTGAAAACCTCACATATTGCTTTCATTGGGTCAATGTTGAGATTGGACCCATTGTCAGTGATGATGGATTCAGATACCAAATCGGCAGATCATCTTATCCCGGACAAAGTTTGACACCACTTTCTTCGTACTGATTTGTATGATGCAGCTTCTACCCATTTTGTAAAATAATCAACGGCCACCAGTATGAAGAGATGCCCGTTGGAGGTGGATGGCTCGATAGGTCCTATGACATCCATTCCCCAAGCAGTAAAAGGCCAAGGCAATCCCATAATGATTAGTTCCTTGGGAGGCCCTCGAATCATATCACCATGGACTTGGCATTGATGGCATTTCTTCACGTGCTTCATGCAGTCATGCTCCATTGTCATCCAGAAATAGCCAGCTCTCAAAATCTTCTTTGCAAGCACAAAACCATATATGTGTGGACCACACGTCCCAGAATGTATTTCTTCTAACAACTTAGCGGCTTCTTTTTCATCCACACATCTCAGCAAACTTAGATCGGGTGTCTTCTTGTACAAAACCTCTCCATACAGAAAGAAGCCATTTGCTAACCTCCTCAGTGTCTTTTTTTGGAGACTTGTTGCATTCTTTGGATAACTGCCGTCTTTGAGAAACCCTTTGATGTCGCAGAACAAAGGCTGTCCGTCTGATTCTTCTTCTACGTGATAGCAGTATGCTGGCTGCTTCCTCACTGTCACGGGTATTGGGTCAATGTAGTTCTTGTCTGGATGCTTGATCATAGAAGATATGGTAGCCAAAGCATCCGCGAACTCATTTTGCAGCCTAGGTACATGTTGGAACTCTATCTATGTGAACCTTTGCTTCAGCTCCTTTATGCACTCCAGGTATGGCAATATCTTCAGATTCTTTGCTGTCCATTCTCCTCGAACGTGGTGAATCAATAAGTCAGAATTCCCAATTTCTAACAACTCTTGTATGTTCATGTCCACTGCCAATCTAAGGCCCAAAATGCTAGCTTCATACTCCGCCATGTTGTTGGTGCAAGGAAACCTTAGTTTGGCCGTGACAGGATAGTGTTGTCCCGTCTCAGAAGCTAATACCGCCCCAATACCGACTCCTTTAAATTTACCGCTCCATTGAAGAATAACCTCCAGCCATCATACTCTTCGGTGATGTCTTCTCCTATGAACATAGCTTCCTCGTCAGGGAAGTAGGTGTGCAAAGATTCATAGTCGTCTCCCACTGGATTCTCGGCTATGTGATCAGCCAGGGCTTGAGCTTTTACTGCCTTTTGGGTGACGAAAATAATGTCAAATTCACTGAGTAGCATCTTCCATTTAGCCAACTTGCCAGTAAGCATGGGTTTTTGAAAGATATACTTGAGAGGGTCCATCCTCGATGTCAGCAACATTGAGCAAGATGTCAAGTAGTGTCTCAACTTATGTGCTATCCAAGTCAATGCGCAGCACGTGCGTGCTAGCAACGTGTACTTAGCCTCGTAAGGAGTGAACTTCTTGCTTAGATAGTATATTGCTTGCTCCTTCTTTCCAGTTGAATCATGTTGCCCCAATACACAACCAACGACTGAATTTACCACGGACAGATACAAGATCAAAGGTCGCCCAGGCTCAGGTGGGACCAGCACAAGCAGGCAAGACAAGTATTCCTTTATCCGATCAAATTCTTTTTGTCAATCCTCTTTCCACTCGGTCACTACGGCTTTCTTCAGCAATTTGATGATTGGCTCACAGATAACGGTGGATTGTGCTATGAAATGGCTGATGTAATTGAGCCTTCCCAAGAAACTCATGACCTCCTTCTTGCTTTTTGGTGGTGGCAATTCTTTGATGGCTTTGATCTTGGATGGATCCAACTCGATACCCCTTCTACTGACGATGAAACCTAGGAGCTTCCCTTTCGGAACACGAAAAGCACACTTTACCTGATTTAACTTTAGATTGTACTTTCGCAAGCAGTTGAAAAACTTGCACAAGTTGTCCAGATGCTCCGAACTCTTCTTTGATTTGATGATCACGTCATCCATATAGACTTCAATCTCTTTGTGCATCCGGTCATGGAACATAGTTGTTGTAGCCCTCATGTATGTTGCCCCAGCATTCTTTAAACCAAATGGCATAACCTTGTAGCAAAAGTCCCCCAAGATATAGTGAAGGCTGTCTTCTCGGCATCCTCTTTGTCCATGAGAACTTGACGATACCAGCAAAACAGTCCACAAAGGATTGCAGCTCATGTCTCGCATAATTATCAATCATGATGTGTATGTTTGGCAGAGGAAAATCATCCTTCGGGCTTCCTCTATTCTGATCTCTATAATACACGCAAACTCGGAGTTTCCCATCTTTCTTCGGAACTGGGACAATGTTAGCCAACCAAGTTGGATATTTGACTATTTTTAGAATCCCTACATTGAGCTGCTTGGTTACTTCTTCACCAATTTTCAACAGAACTGATGACTTCAAAGTTCGGGCCTTTTGTTTGACTGGCGGAAAGCTCGGATTTATAGGTAATTTGTGAGCTACCACATCCGTGCTTATGCCAGTCATGTCATCGTACGACCAGGCGAATACGTCGTTATATTCTTTAAGAAACTCAGTGTATCGCTTTTTATCCTCGGCATTGAGATGTACACTAATCCCTGTCTCTTTCACAACTTCCCCATCTCCTAAGTTTATCACCTCAGTTTCCTCAAGGTTCGGCTTAGGTTTGTTTTCAAATCTTTCAATTTCTTCTTATGTGGTTCCATCATAAACATCATAATCAACTCCAGTTTCCCCAAGCTCCGTTGTTTCATTACACGTTGTGATTGTGGACTCAATGGGAATATTAGTATGAATGCTGAAGCAAGTACAATATTGCAAAATTAAAAGATTAAAGCAAAAATTAAACAGGAAATAGTGCGATATTTTATTTATAAATCCTTGTAAAACAAAGTTTGTAAGGAGACATGTGCAATAAAAAAGGGAAAATGAAAACTCCATGAGTCAAGGTAGGGTTTTTATTTTTAGAAATCATAAAAATAAATTTTATCCCCTCAGCTCTACCAAGGTCCACGGTAAGCTCGGGCCCGTTTGCTGATCCAGTTGTTCAGTGCCGCTCCAGATCCAGCATTCGTTAGCCCAAGAGGTTCAACATGTTCTTCCAGGATTACACATCAGTCTTCATGAGCTAAGAATTAGATTTTGCATTCCTGCCAGCAGATCCTCTTCAACATCAGCTATCTTCGGCTTCACTCCTTATGGTGCGGACACCTCCCCTTTTCGACCATCCAAGTATCCATACGAGACGAAGACATGCAAGAGAGTCTTTGTGATTTTCTTGTAGAACTTAAAATCCAGTGACACTTCTTCCATGCTATTTTCTTAGGTCACAATGTACCCTATGCCAGGCTTCTCGTTGTCGGGTCTCATCACAATTCTGATTGGCTCGACCATACCATCCAAGTTCTTGCCCAAACCTTTGCCAGGCTCGTAACCTTGCCTGATCATGATGTCTATGACCCAGTCTCCGGGCCACTTTGTAGGCTGTGAGAGTACATATGGCTCTACGATCACTACTTCCATAGGTTCGGTGCCTTGGGTATCCACACTTGCTTTTCTTTTGTTTTTTAGAGATATGCTTCCAGTTTGGGCGGGCATCGAGTGAGTATACTGGTCGCTTTTTGGTCTTAGCGAGTAGGGTCTCACGAAATTTGTATGAGGGCGCTCCCCAGTCAGACATGATTGATTCCCAGACCAAGTTCCTCCCTTCATAGCCTTTGCCTCGGCTATCCCAGTAGGCGCTGTAAAAGTTCCTCTTCCTTTCCTCAACCCCAGGTGGTGGTTTTACTAACTTGGGGGAAAAGTGTGCAGTGTAACCTCCTTGGACCATGTCGGTGGGATTATAACTTGAATTATAGTTCTTGCGGCGTCTTCCTCGGGTGCCTTGCACTGTTCCTACAAGTTCTACAGTATAGAATGTCTGCCCATCAGGAGCATTCCCTTTTATCGCTGGTATGGTTTGCTCGTTGTAGATATAGTTGTTCCCCTCACCGAACACTACCACCTCTTTGTGATCCCATTCGAACTTCACAGTTTGGTGCAATGTGGAAGGCACCGCACCAGCCATATGGATCCAAGGCCTCCCCAGTAGCAGATTGTAGGAAGTAGAGATGTCCATGACATGGAACTCGACAATGAATTCCACAGGGCCGACCATGATAGTTATGTCAATCTCCCCAATGGTGCTCCTTTGTGACCCATCGAACGCCTTCACCTTCATGTCGCTCTCCCTTATCTTGCATTGGTCAATTCCCATTCTTTTCAAGGTGATAAACGGGCATATATTCAGACCAGAGCCTCCGTCGATCAGGACCCTTCTTACGAACCAGTCTTTGCATTTGACAGTGACGTGCAAAGCTTTGTTGTGATTTAACCCTTCAGGTGGTAGCTCATCTCCGTGAAAAGCAATTCAGTTGGCCTCCATGACTTGTCCAACCATGCTAGCCAGGTTTTCAACTGAGCTGTCCACCGGAATATGTGCTTCGTCAAACACCTTCATCAAAGCACTTCGGTGGCTCTCCGATTTGAGGAGCAAAGCCAAAACAAAGCTTTGTGCTGGAGTTTTGCCCAAGTGCTCAACTACGGAGTACTCCTTTGCTTGCACCTTCTTCCACTGTCTTTTGGACTCTTCCTCACTGATGCCTCGTCTATCTTGAACAAGATGTTCGAGAGTATAGATCCTTTCACTCCTAGTTATCCCTTGTGCAGCAACTGTCTCAACCGTGGACTTGTTATTCTTCTCCCTCTCATAATCCCATGGTACCGCCTTGTCGCTGTATGGGGGAACCACATCGACATAGAAGTTGGGAGCCACTTCTACCTCAATAGGCTCTGGTGCTGTAGCGGCTTGAGCAACTGAAGCGGTTGCTAGTACCTTTTCTTTTGACTTAACAATAGTCCCTTCCAAGTTGCATTGCTCATCCAATTCGATCTGGTTCACCCTACTATCTCCATGATTAGGCAGGGGGTTGTTGTGCACGTTTGGAGTCCTTAAATGTATCACCTTTTGGTCGATCAAATCTTGTATCTTGTCCCTCAAAGCGTAGTACATTTCAGTATTGTGGCCAGGCCCTCAAGAGTGATAGGCACATGTTTTGGTTTGATCAACATATGGTGTCATCCTATCAGGCATTTTTAAAGGCACAGGTTGTATGTGACCGGCTGGTTTGAGTCTCTCGAACAGCTGAGCGCGAGATTCAACCAACGGGGTGTAGTTTCTTTTGGGTCTTAGGTTGTTATTGGCGTGAGGCCTATGTGAATAGGTATTGGTATTTCGGTAGTTGGGACTTTGTGGATATGTTGGTCTTTGTGGTGGTGGGTTTTGGTACATGGGCTGGTTGTTATAAACTGGGTAGGTGGATATGGGTGGTATATATGGATAGGATGGATGATGTATTTGGTAGTAGTGATTATGAGTAGGGAAGTGGTCAAGTGATGAGGCCACAAAGGAGATATCATCCTTCTTCTTTCTTGAAGCGGTAGTGCTGCCAGCTTGTAGGGCCTTGTTAGTGGCTTGTGGTGCGGCCAGGCTAACAATCCTTCCAATCTTCAGTCCATCTTCAACCATATCCCCAATCTTGATCAACTCTCCAAACTTCTTATCTTGCAGATTCAGCATTTTGTCAAAATAGACATCTTCTTGTATGCGGATGAAAGCTGCCACTATCTCAGTGTCTTCCATTAGAGGTTGGACTTTTGCGGCTTCAGCCCTCCATCTAGTTGCAAACTCTCTAAAAGTCTCAATGTGCTTCTTCTTCAATTTCTCTAGATAGAACCGGTCAGGCATAGCATCAGTGTTGTGCACAAAACTGTCGACAAAGTCTCCAGCCATTGCTTCCCAGCTCGTCCCTTTCTTTGTTTGTTGCTTAGAGTACTATACTAGCGCATCTCCAGTTAGAATGCGGTTGAACAACTACATGCAGATATTTTCGTCATGTCCAACTCCAATCAACTTGTCACAGTAAGATCTTAAATGAGCCATTGGGTCTCCACTGCAATCGAACATGTTGAACTTAGGTGTCTTTTATCCTTCGGGCAGCTTCAAGTCAGGATACAAAAAGAGGTCCTCAGAGGCTAGCCATCGGGTTCCTTTAGTGTTTTGGAGTGTCTTGAACTTTTCTACCAGCCATTGGACTTGCTCTTTGGTGTTGTCTGGGTCTTCCTTGGTCCATGCATACATTTCATGATCTTTGGTGGGTGATGCGATGGTTTTGGTCTCAACGGTGAAAGAGGGCAAGTTGTTTCGGTGCTTTCAGCGTTTGGTGCAGTGTAGGTAGGGTAAGGAATGTCTTTTTCAGGGTAGAGTGGATCTTTTCCGTGAGGGCGAGCAGTTTAGTTTGGTTCAATGATCTCATCAGTACGAGCAAGAGGGATCTTATTTTCCAGTTCAAGCAACCTCTGCTCCAACTTAGCATAACATTCATAGGCGACCATGCCTTGTTTCTCGGGAGTTCCATTTCCAACCTTGTCAAACTTAGCCGTGATATTTTGTCTTGTCCTTGTAGGTAAAGTGGGAGGTGTTGGGATTGATCCTTTAGACCTCAGCCGGTATTGCGGCGCGGCCAGAATGTACAAACCAAACTATCAGGGGCTTGGGGACTGATACATAAAAAACAAAAAGAAAAAATGTGAGTATACGTCAGTTTGAACAAAATCGCGTCCTTTCATGCATGGGACCTCTTTTATGCCAGAGGTGGGCCTATCATAGATACGAAGTAACGTTTGCATCAAACACATCATATTATTTGAATAAGCATAATCATCACCAGTCTAAAACTCAAAAACAACAAAATTTTATTTGATTTGCTTGGCTTTATTACACGGCGACTTGACTTGATACGACTAGACTAGGTGCCAAGCAAAGAAACTCCAGATTCAAACATCAGCTCCAGCGTCTTCCATTTTCTTCTCCTCCTTGGATTCTTCCTTGGGTTTGTGAACCAAACTAATGAGTGGAGGATCAGCAAATGTCTCTAGCAGGTCTTTCCCAGCCTCCATTTCACCCAGAGCTTTTATGAAGAACTCGTAGATTTCCAATCCCTTTGCTTTCTTCTCTTCCAGCAGTACTGACTTAAAATACTCTCCCCATCCTTTGAGCAAATCTTGTAAATTTCTAGAAGCTTTCCTTGCAATCATGACCTTGCCGGTCCAATACTTGAGTTCGTCCCCTTTGATCTTATCCTTGTATTGCCTCCTCATCTCCCTTTCTTGTGTCACCCTTAACTCCTTCTTTCTTTGGTGAAACTCGTATTTCAACTTTTTGTATTTTTTAGCAGCATCTGGAGCTTTGGCTTTTCTTTTAGTGTAGTCTTAGACCGAAATCTTTCCTTATTTTCGCCGAGCCATTGAGGGTAGGCCAGGGTAGCTGTGGGGTTCACCCTACTGTCTCGTCCACGACAAAACTGCATAGTAAGCCTCTTCTCCCACATTGTCAATATGGTGAAAACCAGCGGATGCTCGATGTCTTTTATATCAACGTTGAAGCTTCTTCCCTCAGTCAACTGTGGGATTTGTTGTGTCATTCCCACTTGTCGAAGGATTCTTATAGGAACATAGTGATGAGTTCCTCGGGATCCAACCAATGTTAAGAAAGTGATGTCTTGACCTTGTATGGAGACAACGAAGCCAGCACAATTTTCAATCACCCATTTCACCTCTTGCAATTCCTCGAGCTTGGTGTACCAACCCTCCATGTTTGCAGGGTATTCCCATGCAACTGTTCCAGCCATACGGGTGCTATGTGAGCGGATCCCTCCTTGCCAAGAGGGTTTTGGTGCCACCGGACTGATGGGGACATTGTGAAAGTGTTCTATCAACCATATTTGCAGCAACAGGTTACATCCCTCGAAGAAATCTTCTCCCCTCCTACATTTGGTTAAGGCCCTATAAACTTCTCCTAAAATCATTGGAACCAAACTTACTTGACGTTTGAAAGCACCTTTGCGCAGCCCCCCTACTACTCTCCCTAGCCTTATGTCGATATTGCCTCCTTTCTCGGGGAATACCATGCTTCCCAGAAAAGTAATGATGAAAGCATTGGATTTAGTCCACTCCCAATCTTGAATCTCCCACGCCCAGCCCATTCGTGTCGAAGTTTCGGATCTCTAAATCTAGAATGAAAGTATTCCAACGTGACTTTCCCATCATGCACTCCCTCGACGTATGGATCATAAGGGGCTCCCAGCAATTCAATGAACTCCTTAGGTTCCACGTCTTGGGGATAAATCATGGTCTCGGGTCTAGGCTCTAACCCTGCTAGTCCTCCAAATTCTTCCAATATTGGTGCAAGCTTCAGCCAAACCAGTCATGGCGGTGTAGTTTTTTTTTGAGAGCTACCAACTCTCCCAACATCTTTTGAAGATGAGCTTTGCTGACAATTGCCAAATCTTCCCACCAGAGTCTGATCAAGTGAGGAGGTCGGGAGACGATCTGAAATTGGAGAGTATCCTTTGCAGCCATAGTCTGAAAACAAAACAAGAAAGGGTAAAGACCAAAACATTCTTATAGTTTGATCATGTTTAAACAGACAATCAATTTTTTGTGCAAACATTTCTTCAAATCAATGCAGATATGTAATTTGTCACTTTTCGGGTTAAAAACTCTTTTGACATTTGGTGTAGGTTTACTAATAGACTATTACGTGCCAGGGACGTATAACCTTCCTAGGTTTGTCATTATGCAAAGAAAATGAATACATATTTTGTAGCCAATTATTCTCATAAATTCCCCAACATTTTGTAAATTAGTACATGATAATTTATGAAAAAAGTAAAATACAAAATGAAAATGACATTTTGACTAGGCAGCACGCTCCTTTTCCAACTTGGCTCTCTTTGCTTCTCGTGTAATCTCCTTGACTTCTTCCATAGCTTTGGTCAAATATCCTTTAGCCGCTACCAAGTGCAAAATATCTATCTCTGCGCACTCCGAGTTCCACTATTAAAGTTTTATCTCCAACGCCTCTATCTTTTCCTCTAGCGCTAGTGCACGTTTCTTCCACACTTCGATCTCTTCTTTGTTTTCCTTATCCATTTTCACAGCTTTCAACATGAACTCTTGGTATCGAATTTGAGCTTCCGCCTCATGATCTCTTATCTTATTCCCTCGACTTGGCCCTACTACCACATTTCCCTTTATACTAGAGCGTAAACAGCTTTTGTAGTTTGGTTCTCATCCAGCATTGTATCTATCAGGTGATAGTGACGCTTCTCCCATGACTTGTCTTCCTACCCATGACTTCCTAACGCTCTTGACCCTTGGAACAACATCTCCAGTGTAATCAAACTGCTAGTCTTTCTTGTCTGGTATTAATGGTATGATTTTCTTCCTCCCTGCTTGCCTTATCACTCATAATGGTTGGTAAGGTTGGAGACCTCTTAATCCCATAAGTATTACAAAGGATGCCTTCTCAGAACTAATGATGAAATCTGATAAAGGAAACCAAGTGAACATCCACTGAATTGAGTCCTCCTTTATGTTTTCGAACAATTTTACCCATTTTTCAGTGCTACTTGGTTGTTTTGAGTTTTGTAACCCCGTACCTTTCCCCAATCAAGTAGTTGCAACCAGCCGGCTTGGACAATGCTTGCACACCTCTTGCTTTCCTTAAATATTCTTCTAACCATGCTTGTAGTAGAAGATTGCACCCTTGGAAATATTTTGCCCCTCTTTTGTAACAACCCAAAGATCGATAAATGTCTGCTACTATCATAGGAACTATAGTATAACGATAACCATCAATTTCTTTGAATACTGCATCGGCAACCATGACAAGTTCTGAACATATATCGTGACTTGAACTCTCGGGGAAAACCATCACTCCTAAGAAACAAATAGTAAATGCAAGTGGTGCAGCTCTCCTCCAACAACCATAGGACTCGAACTCCTTCTTATAGTTGTCGAACGCACTCAAATACCCAAATCGAGTGTGGAAGTAGGAAAAGGGGATCTTCTTTTGTTGTAGGAATTCCACACTCACACTCTCTACCATCCCTAACTTTTTATGAAATTCTTCAGCTGTGGGGATGCTAGGTGCTAGTATGCGGCCCCCTTGCCAACGGTGTTTGTCTAACCCCGAGTGTGACACAAACCCTCCTATTTCTTCCGACAAAGGTGTTAATTCGACATTCCCAAACCGAAACAAGTTCAATTCCTCATCCCAAAACGACACTGATGCTTCGATCATCAACCTACACGGTTCCATTTTTAATAGTGAAACCAAATGACCCAAGGATTGACGTACTTTGGTTTGCTTTCCTAGTGACAAGTTGCTCCACCAACTAGTTAACAAAGGAGGTGCACACCGCCCATAGTCATTCCAAAATGATGAAATTTTTGACTCATTGTGACCTAAAAATTAAAGAATAAAAGATTAAAAACCCCGTCCCTTTTTGAGAATAATTTGATAAATCAAAATGCATTTTCATTCTCGTCTCACTTTTTTTTTTCTTTTCTTTTCTCTTAAATGCACATAATCATGTCCAAACATCCCTTTGGGGTCGAAAACCCGTTTAGGTAGTTTGGACAAGTTGAAGACTAGTCGGCTCACGGGGAGCCCCTCCTATGGCATGATGCATGCTCATTACATTAGAAGAGTGGTGTAATTCTAGACACGATTCCCCAAGACAGACGGCCAAGGAGTGGGATCACTTGAAATTGTTGGTTGTACCACGGACCAATTATATTCCAAGGCGACACTCTTAAAAGGTGTTTTGGTGGTGAAGCGACCGCGGGATCCACGTAATCGCCGTGTGTGTAAAGTGTCGTTTCCCAGGAGTGGGGAGTATGGAAGAAATATGCAAAAATGTCACATCGAGATTTAAATTCAATACAAAAAGTAAATAAAGTAAAAAGAAATAGAAAAAAAAAACCAAGTCAGTATGATAATAATAATATGAATAGCAAGATAATAATTAAGTGAATCCCATAAGTAAAGACTCATTGTGGTTAGGACTTTGATTATCCCCAGCGGAGTCGCCATTCTGTCATACCCGATTTTGGATGCAAATCGAGGCGAGTCGGGTTTCGGATTTGACTGGGTGAACTCGTTTGAGTTTAGATGTTGGAGTCGCCACCTAATATAGTTTCTAAGGTGTATTAGGTCACCTAAGTGTTTAAGGTCAAGTTTGATAGGTCATACTAGTCTATTACAGAGATTCTATAAGGCAAGAAGTCCAAATGTCTCGGGGAAGAAGGTGTTAGGCACTTCCCCGAGTACAATGAAAGGTGGTTCCCGTCCGAGTCTAAATTTTGGGTTGAAGATAGTGCATATTATCGTAAATACTAACTTGAGGTTAATCTGCATTTAGTTCAAGAGAAAATAATATCTATGCAATTTTGGAGCACATATAAATAGTTTTCATAAACGACTTTATTTGAGCCTAATCGCAGTTTACTGCCTCTACTACCAAACGCCTAATCGTAGATAAGCTTAAACATGCAAAGGACGTCGCAATTCTAACACTTTAAAACAATTTTGCATAAATGGCTGAATTTGTAAGCAAATTTTTATATCAAAACCAAAAGGGGTATTGTTTCAAAACGTAATGTTGGCCATATAGGGTCGGTGTGACTCGTCATTAATTGTCGGGTCCTAACCTTAATGGCTTTTTTATTTAGGGGTTAGTTTTGAAGAACTATTTGGATAAGGGGGCTGTTTTTGAAAAGGTTACAGAGAAACGGTCAAATGCACAAAAAGGGCTGCCGCACATAATTGTATATGATATAACATGCAAATACATGATTGAGTTACACTCATAGCTTTAGAAAATATAGATATTGGCTTTGTATGGTTGACCCCAAACTCATACTCTTCTATAGACTATTGGATTAATGTATAGAATATTAAAGTTTGTCAAAAATTGTTTTAACACATAGAGGGCCAGATTTTTAAACAAGTATTGGGCCCATTCTGTTTAAGTAAAAATGGGCAGTGTAGTTTACAAAAGACAGTCACAGAACAGGCAAGGATTACGCATTTAGCCCCTATTGTTCAAAATTTCCGTATTCACACAGAGTAAGGCATTTTATGTTGTAATCTGAGTTTTAAGGCATGCCTATACTAATAAAAAATCGATGTTAGCATTGTCTAAATTCTAATCCAAGTGTGCAAGCCCAGAAATTCAAATCAAAACATGGTTTTACTTTTCATGCAAGTGCTAAACAATAACTCATAGCTTCATGATGCAGCACATAAGAGAAGGTCAAGAGGGGCCCCTGTGTAGCCAGATACACGGTGTCATAACTGTGTATCGCTGTTTTAAAGAATACAGACAGGGAATTCTTAAAATAAGCACAAAGTGGGGACAGTTTCTAGGGGAGCCAAGAGAAGAAAAGAGCAAGGGATCAGGGGGTGCCCTGTGTGCACTAGAGACGCAGCCTGCTTAGGCTCAGCCTTCACTAAGGAATAGAGACCCCTTAGCAACACTAAATGAACCTGTACACACTACCCTGGTATAGTCTTTAAGACTATCCTTAGATACACTGTACAAAAAGGTTAGCAGGGGCTAAACCAGCCCAGAACAGAGATACAAAATGACAGAGTTTACCCGAACATAGTAGTTCAAGTAATGAGACTGAAAAGAGATCAAACATAAGCCCAGGCAGAAACAAGTTCAAATAAGAAGTAGCAATAGTGTAGGCATAGTCTTAGCTTCTCAGTGATAGTAATGAGCAAACAAGTAAGTTCAGGCAATGATGAATGCTTTCAGAATCAGGATCAAGAAGAGAGAAAGAGCAAAACTTTCCAACAACTGGAGAGTAAGGGATGAGAGTGTTATACTTAATGCTCTCAGATATGCAGTGCTTCTAGGAGAGAAAATACTTTAGCCGTGTGTGTTTTGTTTTTCTTACTTACTGTGTCTTAGAAAAAGAAGAGATAAGTCGACCTTATATAGGAATGGGGGGTGGGTTTAGAATTAAAAGGGGCAGTTGACCAAAAAGGCAAGGGAATATTTTTCAAGAATCAAGGGAACAAACGTATGTGTAATTTCAAAAATTAAGTCAATCAATACTAAAGTTGGAGTACAATCAATCCCACACAGGTCTGGATTCCTTCCCTTTATACTTTACCATAGTCTAAACTCAAAATCAAACTAATTTGACCAACTCTGATCCCAGAATCCATTACCAATCCCCATTGAATCTCGGATTAACAAAATAAACCATCACCCCCAATCAGAATCTCATCCCAACCCTATCATCTCGCATAAAACATGCTGGATAAATTATACATTCAATGAGAATCAAGCATTCAGACATAGGAATAGATTAGGTTCATAAATCATCCCTCAACAAGTTTAAGCTTGGAAATAACTTCGCATATCTCGGGAAATAACCATATCAATCACCAAAACTTCTTCCCTTTTTTAAAGCAAATTACAAATTCAAACTCAACTTTATCATGTTCAAATCAAGTTTCCACTTTAATTTTAACCATAGGTAAAACTACACGATCATGGAAATCACATATTTCAATAGAATAGGCAAGGCAAACTCATTGCAAAGCATGAATGACTAGAACCAGTTCATGACTTGTCATGCTTTTTCACCTAAGATTGATAGTAACAAACTAAGGTGTTAGAATATGCAAATCTCGCAGTAGAAATTAATTAAATCGTTAGCCTGAATAGAGATTAACAATTTCATGGATTTTGACTAATGAGACAGCATAAAAACATAACAACATGTAAAACTAAGAAAGTTCCAGGTTTAATCGACCACATAGATTCAGGGGTAACAAAATCAAAGGAGTTAGGGTTACTCGTTTATCGGAGTCGGGTCAAATTGACCCGTCTCGAATATACTCGCATGGGGGATTTCCCCTTTTCTTTTATCGTGACAAAACCATTACCATCGGTTGTCTATGGTTGGAAACCTTTTTCCAGAAATGGTGGCGTTGATCGGCGATAGGTCGATTCTCGACCCTCGTCGAAATAAGGAACCACCATAGGGTTTTGTAGCAGAGTGCAAGAGGAGCGTAATGGTGTAACTTGTTTTGGGTTTCACTAGCGGAGGTGGCCGAAAAATGAAAGAACTGTGGCGATGCTAAGGTCTCGTCGAGGGAGAAGAGAGAAGAGAATGACGGCTGGCTGTATGAGAGAAATAGTGAGAAGTCTAGGGTTTGGGGGGTGTATAGTTTAAATAGGAAATTTTGTTTTTGCCCGTTGGATCGTCTACGTGGACGATCGAGATCGATCCACGTGAGCGTGAATAAAATGTGGTTGATGTGTATAAGCATGTATATGTGTAAAATGTGAGGTGTAAAATGTGAAGTGTATATATAGTGTATATCTAGTGTATATTAGGCATAAAATAGGTATAATTTAGTATTAAATAGATATAAAATTGTATGCTTTTATAGTCCTAGGAAAATCATGGACTTAATTTTAAAACGTTAGGATGGATAGGGAATGCGTGAAATTGTAATTTTGGGATTTTTAGAACAATTTGGATAATTTATTTAAAATTAGAGGTAATTGCAAGAATAGCTTTGGTTTGGGACGAAATTTTTAAAAATGGCCTCAATAGTCAGACTATTATGAGAAGATAATTTGAAAAGAATGAATGGGGCAAGATTGGATACACAACGGTATGTAAAATTTGAAAACTATTGATTTTGAAAATAGGAGGGACAAAATTGGGTGTCAACAACCATCTTCAGGGGGCCCTGGGTCAGAAGCACCAAGACCAGAGCCATCATGGTTTGTGAGGCTCACAAGGAGACAGTCAAGAAGCCACGTATCAACACAATCGAGTTTGATGACAGGGACTCGTAACGAGTTCATCACCCTCACTATGACGCTTTTGTGATAACCTTGCATGTACAAGATGCTCGAGTCAAGTGTGTGTTGTAGATCCTAGCAGCACAGCCAACATTATTCATTGGCAGGTTGTTTTCCAGATGGAGGTGCAAGATTAGGTAATTCCTAGTCCATACACCATAACCAGCTTTAACATCACTAGTGAGAAGTCGGTAGGAGAGATACTCCTTTAGGTATACCTGCCAGGAGTAACCTAGGTGGCGTCCTTCCAAGTAATGACATGCGACCTCTCGCATAACATTATTCTCGAGAGGCCTTGGATTTCGAAGTATGTGCAGTGTCGTCTATGCTTCACCAAATCCTTAAGTACCCGACTTCTTAGGGGGTGAGAAAAATTCAGGGGGAACAGAAACTGTCCCGGAGCTGTGATGTAACTGCTGTGATAGATGCCGCAAAAAAAGAGATGAAAAATCAAAAAAAGAAGCTAGACAAATTGCTTGGTTCCGATTTGGTCACCAGTGTACCTTTTGGTTTTGGAGTCCATGAAGTGACTGAGTCTCAAGAGCCAGTCATCGCACCTTCTGACCGAAGGAAGACAAGCCTTCCAAAGCAACAGTTGATGACCTTGACTCGTTGATCTTCGACGAGAAGATTCCAGACAAGAAATTTTATGTTGGGGCCAAGCTGTCATCCGAAGCCAAGCAAGAATACGCTAACTTTCTGCGTGCTCGGTCAGGCACCTTCGCCTGAACACATACCGACATGCCAAGAATATCAACCATCATCATCGCACATAATCTGAACGTCGACCCCAACTACAAGCCGGTCAAACAGAAGATGCATCCGATCAGTCGTGAAAAGGGGCTGGCGGTCCATGAGGAGGTCGAAAAGCTACTAAACAATGGTTCCATCGGCAGGGTGCACTGACACGACCCGGAATCCGGTTAGGCCGTGCGGGCACCCGACATCCTCCCCTAGACCCGTCGGGCGAACCCTTACCAATTAAATCAGGAAAATAAATATAACAATTCACAAATAAGGACAAGACTTAAAACCAAAATACATACATACTGATACCTCTAAGCTGTACAAAAGAAATTACAGCTCACTACCCAACATACTAGGTTTAGGGTTATCCAGACTAGACATCTAAGAGTACAAAAGAAGACAAATACCTCCTGAAGGGAGCAAAATGCAACTAAAATAATAACCAATAAACTGGTGGCCATCCAGAATAAAAGCTGGCTCACCCTGACAGCTGAAGTCGTCTTGGCTCCTTCACAACGTGGCGAACTCAATCCTGGAGCGAACCTGCCGAAACGAAATAGATAGACAAGAAACAAACAACAAACAAGGGTGAGTCAAAAGGACTCAATAAGTGGGGCAGACTAGCCACCTCAAAGAATAGGATAACTAGCCAGGGAGAAAAGAAATAGATAAACAAAATTCCTTTTATTTAAATTATGAAAAGGCAGAGCCAGATAACAACCGAAAACATGTATGAAACCATAAACTCATCAACAACCAGGAACGTAAGATAACCAAAACATATAGGTATCCCGAACACATCAGCAATCAGAAATACATCCTGTTGCGGCGTGCAACCCGATCCATATATTCATCATGTTGCGGCGTGCAACCCAATCCATATATTTATACCGCTGCAACGTGCAACCCGATCCATATATTTATACCGTTGCGACGTGCAACCCGATCCATATATTTATACCGTTGCGACATGCAACCCAATTCATATATTTATACGGTAGCGGTGTGCAACCCGATCCTCGCAGCTCAGAATACAAGCCAGAAATATATAGGCAAATAAGCAATGCACGTAGAAGCTGAACATCAGTTATGTACCACAAGTCTACACAATGGTATGAAATGAAATGGAATGGAATGAAATAAAATGAGATGAAATGAAATGAAATATGATGCAAAGGGTCACATGTGCCCGTCATCCCATCTCGAAGCGGAATACTCCTGCATTCGAGGGGAAATCCAATCTGATAACCAACTGGAGCGGAATACTCCTGCTCCTGGGGCGGAATACTCCTGCACCCGATATAATATAAACCAGAGGCGGAATACTCCTGCACTCTCCTGGGGCGGAATACTCCTGCACCCGATATAATGTAAACCAGAGGCGGAATACTCCTGCACTCAATATCTGACATAAGAGCGGAATACTCCTGCTCTTGGGGCTGAATCCTCCTACCCTCAGTATGATACAATGGAGCGGAATCCTCCTGCTCCTGGGGCGGAATACTCCTGCACCCAATATGATATGCAATGTAATGCATATGAATGCAATGTGATGCAACAATAACCCTTCACCGGCGCGGGACTCTCATCGACAGCCGGGAAGTAGATGCCAACTCAAAGCCAAAGTACAATACTCAGATTCTCAATGCAATACCAATAACAGGACATAACATATAATATAGAATGTAAATCCAAAGCTAAGGCGTAATGAGTACGCCTATCGGCAGCTACACACGTAGGAACACGTGGTAGAAAATCCACGAGGCCAGGTGCCTCCAACGAAATGGATATAAACACTTACCTTGTTCCGAAGTTAACACTGCTACCCAACAACCGCTTTATTCTTTGAATTCATTGCCAAACGATCCCACTGTGTTCAATAAGCAGAAAAATATATCACATTAGGCTAAAGACTTCATTCCTCACATCTTAGGGCAATCCAGGTAGGAACCTGATACCCTATTCGCATACGCAATACGCAGGCCAGGCCTATGTACAGGGTTTAAGGTCACATAACCAAACCCTAAATAAATTACATTTACAAGTTTCCCATAACTCACTGAGTACAAATATATAATTAATTTCATTATCGGGGTCCATTTGACCCTTTAAACTATTAATTGAACTTATTAAAATGATGTCTAATATTCCAAGTTTTACCGTTAAAACATATTCCAACACACATAATAAACTCAAATAATATAGTAGGATCATTACCTGAATGTTCTGGGGTGAAAATACTATTTTTCTCCGGCCCCTTTTCTCATTTTCTGGCATTTTTTCTTTGCTGTGTTATCTCTTTTTCGTTCATGCTCCTGTTTCTATTTCTGTTCATGTTTTGTTTGGGATTAAGGGCCACCGCCCATGTATCTTATCCATTTGAATCCCTTTTGTCTTTTCCTTTTTTTTCCTTTTTTTATTTTCTTTTATTTTCTTTTCTTTTCTTTTCGCGAGGAAAATTAAAACGGAACCCTACGATATTAAAAATAATTCCAACTTTTGCATACCAGTTATACAAAATATATGTAACATACTCGCGAAGGCGGATCTCAAATCAGACTCCCGAAACTCAAGATGCGAATTTAAATGAAAAGAAGTCAAATTATTTAACTTTCGGCATTTTAGCGGAAACTAGCCGAACAATATCGAAATTCACTTTCGAAAGCTTACAAAAATCACAAATAATCATACGAACCTAACGGCGCTTTCAGATTTCGAATCGGAGCTCATTCGGCAAAAACCGAGCTCGAAAATCTCTTTTTAATATTTATCGCCAATAAAAACTGAAACCTTCTTCCGATGCCTACCAAACGAGGTCTGATTTAGCTCAAATTTTACAGACAGGTCCTAATGAACATTAAAATTAGCGGCACGCCAATCGGAGTCCTAACTTCCGAAACGACTGACGGAGGTCGTTTCATTCTCCTCCACTTAAACTCTCGTTCGTCCTCGAACGAGCCTAAATCTAAAGAAAGATTTATGCAGATAACAAGAGAATTTGCACAACCTTCATAAACTACTCCACGGACATTATCTCATAATTACAGAATCAGAGTTATAACACGCACATCAACTCTTGGATAAAACATATTTGGATAATATGATAACATCATAGCCCAATTTATTCGGACTAAGCCGACACTTTCTCAATCATGAGAGAGAAGTTTTATATTTTCGAAATAAAGATACACGAAACTTTGAATGGGTTAACATGATTCAGCCGATAATTACCTCTTCGATATACCTTTCAATATAGAACGGGTCGATGGAACTAAGAATTAGCTTACGCTTCAGCAACGCCTTAGAGATTTAATGTTATGATTTGGTATCAATTGGAGGAAGACTCCTCCACTTAGAGCATTAACTCATACCGCTAACTTGAATAGAAATAGTCATCCTCGCAGAGTCTACCGGACTAAGGAAGACATAGCTAAAAATAGAATTCGGCTCAGACCTGAGCTACCAAATTACCCTCTCGAGTTGCCAATCGACTGCAACTCCCAAGTTCACAACTCCATACCTTTGCTGTAAACACCACCGCCTGATGGATGGTACTTCTATATAAAAATTTCGGCAGAGTTTCCCCTGAAACTGGATGATCCGCAGAAACAGAACCAGCACTATACTATACATGGGAATGGATACCCGGATAAACTGATATCCAAAACAATAATATGCTTACCCGGTTACAATAACACGTACTCTGGCTCACCAGAGGGAACATCACAAGCGGCTACCAATCGCCCAAGCTCACTAGTGCCGGACGAAGAAGAAATGGAAATGGACCGAGGATAGAAATAATTAGAGCTTCAGGAAGCTCATCTTCTTATTTCTTGGCTACCAGAGCTAGACTACTTCCGAGTCAGGCTAACCCAAAAATCGCAATTGAAGAAATAGACATTAAATGAGCTTTATGGAAAAACATCCATACCAATTTAACCTCCCAATAAGAAGGAAATTCTGACAATTTACCATAAACCCTTTTATAACCCAGATAAGCTAATGGGATAACATGACTCTACAAACATCTTGAACCATGGGAGACACATAGATCAAATATTACTTACTAACCACTTTACACCGGAAGAAACGATAACACTTTCTGATGGTGACGAATTGGGATCTCATTATCCTACTAACACGGAATTCCGAGAAGAGAGGTATACTAATTTGATATAATAATAAAATATGGCACAATAAGTTGCCAGGCAGACGATACCGACACTCACTCCCAAATCTCTCACATTTAGACCCAATAAATTAGTAGGGTCATCATAAATTCCAGGAGTAAATCATATCAGAAACTCACCCCTCTACCGCAACCGGTTCTTACTAGAAACGACATCCAAGGAAACCATTGAAACATGATAGGACACCATTTCCAGATCGATCAAAAGAATCAAATCTTACTCACATTTAAGAGAAGAAGAAATACATGGGTGTACTACATCAGATACCTCAACATCCTGCCAGACTAGCAGTTCATAGAACTGCCTCTGCGGCTGAGCTAAGCCGCTATACTGATAATTACTTTCTGAAGAACCACTGCCACCACGCTCTCAACCTCTACTGGATCGTGGCGTTTCTCTGGCTAATTAAGATTTAAATAAAATTCCCTACGACTGTACAGGTGCCTGACGACAAGAGAAAGGACGATTGTCTACTTGCTGGAGTAAGGAAAACTCCTCAAAGGATAACCAGACTCATGACAGTGATAACAGCTTTTCATTGAAAATGGAAGCTGGACCTATTGTCGATAGCTATAAAGAGAAAAACTGGGTCTAATCTTGATGAACTACGCGCGCACTCTGAGAATCACGCTCTACAAGCTGAGATAACCTGGAAGGTGACCTCCCAAAATATCAGAACTCTTACCTCCAACCGAGGTACCATGGTTGCCCACCAGGGCCACGGGATCTCTTGCTTTCCCGCTCTAACTTATGGTATGCCTCGAACCTTCGGGCAATATTAACAACAACATCAAATAAAATCCGGACCTCAATTTCTCGAGCCATCTGGGATTTCAAGGAAAAATAAAGGTCATCAATAAATCTCTGAATCTCTCGAAAGGCTCATGAACTAGTTTTGATGCATATCCAGCCATTCTATAGAATTCAATCTCATATTTTGAAACACCAACAGGCTAACCGACAGGCTACCCTGTCCAATCCACTCAAACTGGCAACACTCTCCATTTCGCTCGCTACCCGAAAGGAATTTTTTTTTCCACGAATCTAGAAGAAAACCGAACCAAGTTAGCTAATAAGAGAGAGAGTCCCATCAATTCAAGGCTGGACCTTGAAACTGGAAAGCAGGATAATCAACACTATACCGTTCGATATAATCAAAAGCCTAAAGGATACAAATACCCTGACATTATTATTTTTTTATTTTAAAAATTCACGGGGTTTATCTGATGTATAGCTTAAGAATATCGGAAGGTTCAACCGCGTAAAATAAGGCAGCTTTTTCAGATACTCGGACCGAGCCATTACTCGGGCTAGCTAACAAGCAAGAATAACTAGAGGCACAACACATGCTACCTCCGGAACATACTTTACTACGGCAATGTTAAGAACTGGAATAGAAGTTGAGACTAAACATCTGCATCTGCATCTGAGATACCCTGATAGGCTGCCCAGCGAATAATAGGTTCTTACGGTATCTGCATCGCCAAGATTCTCGTAAAGGCATCATAGAGAGCCAAGAGAACCACAAGGCCCTGCTCCCTTGCCCATCGCGAGCTCGTACAGCTGGGACCTCCGTAACTAGATCGTCAGCACGATCAAAACTCTCGGGGCTTCGTCAGTGCTAGCCCCAGGCTAGACTGCTTCGTCCTTAACTCCTTCTATTTGCTAATTTGTCGTACGGGGGTTCACAATTACCACGAACGAATTAACGAAAATACTTTTGCATCCTAGACCGACGCACGATCAGAAAAGAAGGAAGTGAAACTTCCTAAATGCCATCATAGCCTCTCGTAGATAAGTACGGACGTCTACGTACCCATCACCGAGACTCTACTAGACACTGTCTTAGTCTGGATAGACTCTAAACTGGGCTCTGATACCAACTGACACGACCCGGAATCCGGTTAGGCCGTGCGGGCACCCGACATCCTCCCCTAGACCCGTCGGGCGAACCCTTACCAATTAAATCAGGAAAATAAATATAACAATTCACAAATAAGGACAAGACTTAAAACCAAAATACATACATACTGATACCTCTAAGCTGTACAAAAGAAATTACAGCTCACTACCCAACATACTAGGTTTAGGGTTATCCAGACTAGACATCTAAGAGTACAAAAGAAGACAAATACCTCCTGAAGGGAGCAAAATGCAACTAAAATAATAACCAATAAACTGGTGGCCATCCAGAATAAAAGCTGGCTCACCCTGACAGCTGAAGTCGTCTTGGCTCCTTCACAACGTGGCGAACTCAATCCTGGAGCGAACCTGCCGAAACGAAATAGATAGACAAGAAACAAACAACAAACAAGGGTGAGTCAAAAGGACTCAATAAGTGGGGCAGACTAGCCACCTCAAAGAATAGGATAACTAGCCAGGGAGAAAAGAAATAGATAAACAAAATTCCTTTTATTTAAATTATGAAAAGGCAGAGCCAGATAACAACCGAAAACATGTATGAAACCATAAACTCATCAACAACCAGGAACGTAAGATAACCAAAACATATAGGTATCCCGAACACATCAGCAATCAGAAATACATCCTGTTGCGGCGTGCAACCCGATCCATATATTCATCATGTTGCGGCGTGCAACCCAATCCATATATTTATACCGCTGCAACGTGCAACCCGATCCATATATTTATACCGTTGCGACGTGCAACCCGATCCATATATTTATACCGTTGCGACATGCAACCCAATTCATATATTTATACGGTAGCGGTGTGCAACCCGATCCTCGCAGCTCAGAATACAAGCCAGAAATATATAGGCAAATAAGCAATGCACGTAGAAGCTGAACATCAGTTATGTACCACAAGTCTACACAATGGTATGAAATGAAATGGAATGGAATGAAATAAAATGAGATGAAATGAAATGAAATATGATGCAAAGGGTCACATGTGCCCGTCATCCCATCTCGAAGCGGAATACTCCTGCATTCGAGGGGAAATCCAATCTGATAACCAACTGGAGCGGAATACTCCTGCTCCTGGGGCGGAATACTCCTGCACCCGATATAATATAAACCAGAGGCGGAATACTCCTGCACTCTCCTGGGGCGGAATACTCCTGCACCCGATATAATGTAAACCAGAGGCGGAATACTCCTGCACTCAATATCTGACATAAGAGCGGAATACTCCTGCTCTTGGGGCTGAATCCTCCTACCCTCAGTATGATACAATGGAGCGGAATCCTCCTGCTCCTGGGGCGGAATACTCCTACACCCAATATGATATGCAATGTAATGCATATGAATGCAATGTGATGCAACAATAACCCTTCACCGGCGCGGGACTCTCATCGACAGCCGGGAAGTAGATGCCAACTCAAAGCCAAAGTACAATACTCAGATTCTCAATGCAATACCAATAACAGGACATAACATATAATATAGAATGTAAATCCAAAGCTAAGGCGTAATGAGTACGCCTATCGGCAGCTACACACGTAGGAACACGTGGTAGAAAATCCACGAGGCCAGGTGCCTCCAACGAAATGGATATAAACACTTACCTTGTTCCGAAGTTAACACTGCTACCCAACAACCGCTTTATTCTTTGAATTCATTGCCAAACGATCCCACTGTGTTCAATAAGCAGAAAAATATATCACATTAGGCTAAAGACTTCATTCCTCACATCTTAGGGCAATCCAGGTAGGAACCTGATACCCTATTCGCATACGCAATACGCAGGCCAGGCCTATGTACAGGGTTTAAGGTCACATAACCAAACCCTAAATAAATTACATTTACAAGTTTCCCATAACTCACTGAGTACAAATATATAATTAATTTCATTATCGGGGTCCATTTGACCCTTTAAACTATTAATTGAACTTATTAAAATGATGTCTAATATTCCAAGTTTTACCGTTAAAACATATTCCAACACACATAATAAACTCAAATAATATAGTAGGATCATTACCTGAATGTTCTGGGGTGAAAATACTATTTTTCTCCGGCCCCTTTTCTCATTTTCTGGCATTTTTTCTTTGTTGTGTTATCTCTTTTTCGTTCATGCTCCTGTTTCTATTTCTGTTCATGTTTTGTTTGGGATTAAGGGCCACCGCCCATGTATCTTATCCATTTGAATCCCTTTTGTCTTTTCCTTTTTTTTCCTTTTTTTATTTTCTTTTCTTTTCTTTTCGCGAGGAAAATTAAAACGGAACCCTACGATATTAAAAATAATTCCAACTTTTGCATACCAGTTATACAAAATATATGTAACATACTCGCGAAGGCGGATCTCAAATCAGACTCCCGAAACTCAAGATGCGAATTTAAATGAAAAGAAGTCAAATTATTTAACTTTCGGCATTTTAGCGGAAACTAGCCGAACAATATCGAAATTCACTTTCGAAAGCTTACAAAAATCACAAATAATCATACGAACCTAACGGCGCTTTCAGATTTCGAATCGGAGCTCATTCGGCAAAAACCGAGCTCGAAAATCTCTTTTTAATATTTATCGCCAATAAAAACTGAAACCTTCTTCCGATGCCTACCAAACGAGGTCTGATTTAGCTCAAATTTTACAGACAGGTCCTAATGAACATTAAAATTAGCGGCACGCCAATCGGAGTCCTAACTTCCGAAACGACTGACGGAGGTCGTTTCAGTGCAATACCCGGATTAGTTGTCAAATGTAGTAGTAGTCCCCAAGAAGAATGGGAAGTGGTGGTTGTGTATCGACTTCGAAGCCCTGAGCAAAGAATGCCCGAAGGATTCTTTCTTGTTGCCAAACATCGACCAACTCATCGATTCAACGGTAGGCCCTGAAGCTTTGAGTTTTCTGGATGCATATTCAGGATACAATCAAATCCTCATGAACCTGGATGATCATGAAAAGACTTCTTTCATACCGGATGGGGGGACTTATTGTTACCGGGTAATGCCTTTCGGATTGAAAAATGCAGCAGGAACTTACCAGAGATTAGTAAACCTGATGCTCAAGGAGCAGATTGGTAAGACCATGGAGGTATACATAGACGATATGCTGGTCAAATCAGAATTAGCCAGGGATCACATCGACCATCTAGAGATAGCATTCGATATCATGGAAAAATTTAGAATGAAGCTCAACATAGAGAAGTGTCCCTTCGGCCTGTCCTCCGGGATGTTCATTGGATTAATTGTTTCCGACAGGGGAATATCAGCGAACCCCATAAAAATCGAAGAAATTGAGGCTATACCAAAAATCTTTAAAAATGAAGTCGAAGGTAAAAGATTAAACGGACGAAGTGCAGCGCTCTGCCGGTTCATCTCATGGTCGTCAGAGAGGTGTCATCATTTTTTCAATGTATTGAAGAAAAATAAAAGCTTCGAATGGAAAGAGCAGTGTAGTAAGGCGCTTCGAGAACTGAAGCAATATCTGGAAAATCCCTCATTGCTAACTAAGCCATGCGAGGGAGAACTATTATTGTTATAACTAGCAATATCCAAAGTTTCTGTCAGTGCTATCCTGGTATGAGAAGAGAAGGAGGAGCAATCACCAGTGTACTATGTCAGAAAGTCTCTTTTAGACACAGAAACTAGGTATCAACACCTGCAGAAACTCACACTTGCCTTAGTCATGGCTATGAGGAAGCTACGACCATATTTTCAAAGTCAAACCATTATCGTAGTTTTCTCCTTCGCCTTGCAGACTATTTTGCATAAACCCGAGTTGTCGAGCAGGTTAGCAAAGTGGGTCGTAGAGTTCGGTGAGTATGACATCATTTGTCAGCCTCGTACGGCCATCAAGTTACAGGTGCTCGTGGGTTTTATTGCCGACTTCAGCACAGACTTGATGCCGCGAGCTGAGACAGAGTGCAAAATGATAGAGGCAATTACCCCTAGAGAATGGGTGATCCGCACCAACGAGGCCTCGAACGTAAAAGGGGCCGGACTTGGTTTAGTAATCAAATTCCCATCAAAGAGCATATTTAGGAAAGCTATCAGCTACCCTCAGATGACGAACAATGAGGCTGAATATGAAACATTAATTCAAGCTCTAGAATTGGCTTTCATATTGGGGGCCAGGAAGATCAGTGTTGTGTAAGCAAAAATATGCTACCTATTGTTATAGGGATACGAGTCCAGCTGGCGAGATTAGACTTAACCTACAAGTCATCGGGCACTGAGGATATATGCCAGCTCCTAGAGCTAACGACCGTTTAGGCGGTTTGGTCATAGGGCGCAGGGCACACATCCCGTCGCCTAGGGTTTACAGTCTCCTAGTTAGGGTTAAGTATACCACCGCCTTGAGTTGTAGACCCATGGCCTTATTAGTATTTGTATTTTACCTTATTTAGGACTGGGTATCTGGCACGACTCGGAATCCGGCTAGGCCGTGCGGGCACCCGATATCCTCCCCTAGACCCGTCGGGCGAACCCTTACCAATTAAATTAGAAAAATAAATATAATCCAATTCATAAATAAAAACATGACTTAGAAAGAGCACAGACATACTGATACCTCTAAGCTGTACAAAAGAAATTACAGCTGACTACCCAATATACTAGGTTTAGGGCTATCCAGACTAGACATCTAAGAGTACAAAGAAAATAGATACCTCCTGAAGGGAGCAAAATGCAACTGAAATGATAACCGATAAACTGGTGGCCATCCGGAATAAAAGTTGGCTCACCCTTACAGCTGAAGTCGTCTTCGCTCCTGAACAACGTGGAAAACTCAATCCTGGAGCGAACCTGCCGAAATGAAATAGATAGACAAAAAAAAAAACAACAAACAAGGGTGAGTCAAAAGGACTCAATAAGTGGGGCAGACTAGCCACCTCAAAGAATAGGATAGCTAGCCAGGGAGAAGAAACAGATAAACCAAATTCCTCTTATTTAAATTATAAAAAGGCAGAGCCAGATAACAACTAGAAACACGTATGAAACCAAAAACTCAACTAGGGATACGAGCCAGAAACATATCAACAGATAAGCAATGCACATATAAGCAGGACAGTAGTCATGTACAGTAAGTCTACACAATGGTATGAAATGAGATGAAATGAAATGAAATGAAATGTGATGTAAAGGGTCACATATGCCCGCCATCCCATCTCGAAGCGGAATACTCCTGCATTCGAGGGGAATCCAATCTGATAATAACCTGGAGCGGAATACTCCTGCTCCTGGGGCGGAATACTCCTGCACCCGATATAATATGAACCAGAGGCGGAATACTCCTGCACTCTCTTGGGGCGGAATACTCCTGCACCCGATATAATGTAAAGCTGAGACGGAATACTCCTGCACTCTCCTGGGGTGGAATCCTCCTACCCTCAATATGATACAATGGAGCGGAATACTCCAGCTCCTGAGGCGGAATACTCCTACCCTCAATATAATACAATGGAGCGGAATACTCCTGCCCCTGGGGCAGAATACTCTTACCCTCAATATAATACAATGGAGCGGAATACTCCTGCTCCTAGGACGGAATACTCCTGCACCCTATATGATATGCAATGTAATGCATATGAATGACATATAATGCGTATGCATGCAATGTGATGCAATAATAACCCTTCACCGGTGCGGGACTCTCATCGACAGCCGGGAAGTACATGCCAACTTACAGCCAGGGTACAATGCTCAGATCCTCAATGCAATACCAACAATAGGACATAACATATAATATAAAATATAAATCCAAAGCTAATGCGTAATGAGTACGCCTATCGGCAGCTACACACGTAAGAAATACGTGGTAGAAAATCCACGAGGTCAGGTACCTCCAAAAAATGGATATAAACACTTACCTCTTCCAAAGTTAACACTGCTACCTAACAACCACTTTATTCTTTTGGATTCATTGCCAAACGATCCCACTGTGTTCAATGAGCAGAAAAATATATCAAATAGGGATAAAGGTTTCATTCCTCACATCTTAGGGCAATCCGGGTAGGAACCTGACACCCTATTCGCATATGCAATACGCAGGCCAGGCCTATATACAGGGTTCATGGTCACATAACCAAACCCCAAATAAATTACATTTATAAGTTGCCCATAACTCACTGAGTACGAATATATAATCAATTTCATTATCGGGGTCCATTTGACCGTTTAAAATATTAATTGAACTTATTAAAACGATGTATAATATTCCAAGTTTTACGGTTAAAACATATTCAAACACACGTAATAAACACAAATAATATATTAGGATCGTTACGTGAATGTTTCAGGGTGAAAATTCTATTTTTTCGGGCCCCTTTTCTCATTTTCTGGCATTTTTTCTCACATTTTCCGCTGAGTTCCTTTTCGCATTTTCCCGTTTCTGTTTCGGCTCATTTGCTACAAGGCTAAGGATTATATCCTCAGCCATGCCACCGTCCTTTGACTTTTCTTTCTTACTTATCCTTTTCCTTTTTCTTTTATTTTTTTCTTTTCTTTTACTTTTATATTTTCTTTTTCTTAACGAAAATTAAAATGGTACTCTACGATATTCGAAATAATTCCAACTTTTGCATACCAGTTATATAAAATATATGTAACATACTCGCGAAGACGGATCTCAAATCGGACTTTCGAAACTCAAGATGCAAATTTAAATGAAAAGAAGTCAAATTATTTAACATTCGGCATTTTAGCGGAAACTAGCCGAACAACATCGAAATTCACTTTCGAAAGTTTACAAAAATCACAAATAATAATACGAACCTAATGGCGCTTTCGGATTTCTTATCGGAGCTCATTCGGCAAAACCGAGCTCGAAAATGTCTTTTTAATATTTATCGCCAATAAAAACTGAAACCTTCTTCCGATGCCTACCAAACGAGGTCTGATTTAGCTCAAATTTTACAGACAGGTCCTAATGGACATTACGAATATTTTAAAATTATCAGCACGCCAATCGGAGTCCTTACTTCCGAAACGACTGACCGAGGTCGTTTCATTCTCCTCCACTTAAACTCTCGTTCGTCCTCGAACGAGCCTAAGTTTAAAGCAAGATTCACGCAGATAATAAGAGAACTTACACAACTTTCATAAACTAGTCCACGGATATTATCTCATGATTACAGAATCAGAATTATGACACGCACATCAAACCCTTGGATAAAAACATAGCTGGATAATATAATAACGTCATTGCCCAGCTTATTCTGACTAAACTGATCCTTCCTCGATCACGAGAGGAGAGTTCTACATTTTCGAAGCAAGGATATACGAAACTCTGGATGGACTAACATGATTCAGCCGATAATCACCTATTCGATATATCTTTTGATATAAAACAGGTCGATGGAACTAAGAATTAGCTTACGCTTGATGCAATAGGGGGAGCTTTTGAAGTACCTTGTCACTACTCACTATAGAAAATTTGATGCAAGCTATATTATTTTTTTTACGAACGCACCATGCAATATCTCAGTTGATGTTAGGGTTGTTCCGCAAGCTCCTTCTGGAAATGTAGTTACTAATATCCTAATATATGTCAAAGGTTCATCTGGACAGGGTCTATCATATAAGGATAAGGATCATACAAATACTACTGGATAGTATGATGCAGACCAGGAATGATCTTCAGACTGAACATCTATTTCAAGGTATTGTCTTTGAATTGGAATTATTATGACTTGAAAAAGTAAATATAAAAGAGACATGTAGTTGAATCATGAGCGAAGGAAAAATACCAGCAACAAAGTTGATTAGATGCGCACTTACAACGCTAAAGTAACTTCTCAAAGAGTTGAGGTGTGAAAGAGATATGCCAATGATGGATGGACGATAAGCTGCATTAGACCTTTAACTCTAAATTTTCATGAAGTAAAACAGCGACATTATGATTATCCAGTTCTAGTTGAACACAGACAGCTAGCCAGAAGAAAACCGGAGTCACCATACAGGGTTACTGACGGTGTTCTCAAATATAAAGATAGACTTTATGCTTTCAGAAGATAGGTTCGTATATATGATTAGGTTTCCAGCTTATCTCTATCATTAGTAGATTATTAGTGGGTTTAGCAATGATCGACACTTATTGTAGATTTCCGCCGTGACCTTACTTTGGGTCGTGAGAAAAGTGGTATCCACACCTCAAAGATTTAATATTACCATTCAGTATTTGGAGGAAGACTCCTCCACTTAAAGCACAAACTCATGCAGCCATTTGAATAGAAATAAGCATCCTCGCACAGTCTGCTGGACTAAAGAAGATTTAGCTAAAAGCTGAACGTAGGCAGACCTAAGCTACCAACTACCCTTTTTAGTTGCCAAACAGCTGCAACTCTCGAGTTCACAACTCCATACCTTTGCCGTAAACACCACGATGGATGGTACTTCTATATAAAAATTTCGGCAGAGTTTCCCCTGAAACTGGATGATCCGCAAAAACAGAACCAACACGATACTATACATGGGAATGGATACCCGGATAAACTGCTAACATAAACATGTTAAACGGATAACAAGATGAGACAACTGGACCAAAACAATAATATGCTTCCAAAACAATAATATGCTTACCCGGCCACAATAACACGTACTCTGGCTCAACACAGGGAACGTCACAAGCGGCTACCAATCGCCCAAGTTCACTAGTGCCGGACGAAGAAGAAATGAAAATAGATCGAGGATAGAAATAATTAGAGCTTCAGGAAGTTCATCTTCTTATTTACTTGACTACTAAAGCTAGACTACTTCCGCGTCAGGCGAGCCAAAAAATCGCAATTGAAGAGATAGACATTAAATAAGCTTTATGGAAAAACATCCATACCAATTTTAACCTTCCAATAAGAAGGAAATTCTGACAATTTACCAGAAACCATTTTATAACCCAGACAAGCTCATAAGATAACATGACTTTATTAGCGTTTTGAACCAAAAGGAGATACGTAGATCGAATATTACTTACTAATCACTTTACACTGGAAGAAATGATAACACTTGCTGATGGTGAAGAATTAGGATCCCATTATCCTACTAACACGAAATTCCGAGAAGAGAGGTAAACTGATTTGACATAATAACAGAAGGTGGAACAACAAGATGCCAGGCAGACAATACCGACACTTACTCCCAAATCTCTCACATTTAAACCAGATAAACTAGTAGGGTCATCACAAATGCCAGGAATAAATCATATCAGAAGCTCACCCCTCTATCGCAACCGATTATTAATAGAAACGACATCCAAGAAAACCATAGAAACATAATAAGACACACCATTTCCAGATCGATCAAAAGAATCAAATCTTACTCACATTTAAGAGAAGAAGAAATACATGGGTGTACTACATCGGATACCTCAACATCCTGCCAGACTGTAGTTCTTAGAACTGCCTCTGCGGCTGAGCCGAGCCGCTATCCTGATAATTACTTCTAGAAGAACCACTACCACAACGCTCTCGACCTCTATCGAATGAGGGCATATCTCGGGTTGATTATGATCTATATGAAATTCCCTGCGACTGTGCAGGTGCCTGATGACGAGAGAAAGACGAATGCCTGCTTGCCAGAGTGAGGAAAAACTCCTCAAAGGATAACCAGACTCATGACAATGATAACACCCTTTTCGCTAAAAATAGAAACTGGACAGATTGTTGATAGCTGTAAAGAGTAGATTGAATCTGATTTTGACGAGCTACTGGTGCACTCTAAGAATCACGTGACACAAGCTGAGATAACCTGGAAGGTGACCTCCCAAAATAATCAGAATTTTTACCTCCAAATGAGGTACCATGGTTACCCACCAGGGCCGTGGGATCTCTTACTTTCCCGCTCTAACTTATAGTATGCCTCGAACCTTCGAGCAATATCAACAACAATATCAAATGAAATCTCGACCTCAATCACTCGAGCCATCTGGGATCTCAAGGAAAGAGAAAGGTCATCAATAAATCTTTGAATCTCTCGAAAGGCTCATGATCTAGTTCAAATGCATATTCGGCCATTTTATAGAATTCAATCTTATATTCTGAAACCAACAGGCTAACCGACAGGCTACCCTGTCCAATCCACTCGAACTGGCAACACTTTTCATCTCGTTCGCTACTCGAAAAGAACTTTTCCACGAATCTAGAAGAAAAACCGAATCAAGTTAACTAATAAGAGAGCGGCCCACAAATTCAAGGCTCGACCCTGAAACTGGAAAGAATAATAATCAACAGCATACCGCTTGATATAATCAAGAGCCTGAAGGATATGCTGACATCATTTCATTTTTTTTTAAAACTTACACAAGGATATCTGATGCATGGCTTGAGAATATCGGAAGATTCAACCGCATAAAATAATGCAACCACTTTGGGCGCTCGGATCGAACTGTTACCTCGGCTGGCTAACCAGCCAGAGCAATTGGTGGCGCAACACATACTGCTTCTAGAACATAATTCACTGCCGCGATATTAAGAACTGGAATAGGAACTCTCTAAGTCCGAACATCTGCATATACGGCGACTTGATAAGCTGCCTAGCGAATAATAGGTTCTTGCAGTATATGTGTTGCCAAGATCCTCGTAAAAACATCGTAGAGAGCCTAGGGAACCGCAAGGCCCTGCTCCCTTCCCCATCGCGAGCTCTTATAGCTGGGACCTCCGTAACTAGATCGTCAGCACGATCAAAACACTCGGGGCTTCGTCAGTGCTAACCCCAGGCCAGACTGCTTCGTCTTGAACTCATACCGTGTGCTGATTTGTTGCACGAGGGTTCACAATTACCACGAAGGAATTAACGAAAATACTTTTGCATCCTAGACCGACACACGAACAGAAATGAAGGAAGTGAAACTTCCTAAATGACATCATAGCCTCTCGTAGATAAGTACAGAAGTCTACGTACCCATCAGCGAGACTCTACTGGACACTATCTTAGTCTGGATAGACTCTAAACCGGGCTCTGATACCAACTGACACGACCCGGAATCCGGCTAGGCCGTGCGGGCACCCGACATCCTCCCCTAGACCCGTCATACGAACCCTTACCAATTAAATTAGGAAAATAAATATAATCCAATTCATAAATAAAAACAAGACTTAGAAAGAGCACAGCCATACTGATACCTCTAAGCTGTACAAAAGAAATTACAACTGACTACCCAATATACTAGGTTTAGGGCTATCCAGACTAGACATCTAAGAGTACAAAGAAAATAGATACCTCCTGAAGGGAGTAAAATGCAACTGAAATGATAACCGATAAACTGGTGGCCATCCGGAATAAAAGCTGGCTCACCCTAACAGCTGAAGTCGTCTTCGCTCCTGAACAACGTGGCGAACTCAATCCTGGAGCGAACTTGCCGAAACGAAATAGATAGACAAAAAGACAAACAACAAACAAGGGTGAGTCAAAAGGACTCAATAAGTGGGGCAGACTAGCCACCTCAAAGAATAGGATAGCTAGCCAGGGAGAAGAAACAGATAAATCAAATTCCTCTTATTTAAATTATAAAAAGGCAGAGCCAGATAACAACTAGAAACACGTATGAAACCATAAACTCAACTAGGGATACGAGCCAGAATTATATCAACAGATAAGCAATGCACATATAAGCATAACAGTAGTCATGTACCATAAGTCTACACAATGGTATGAAATGAGATGAAATGAAATGAAATGAAATGTGATGTAAAGGGTCACATGTGCCCGCCATCCCATCTCGAAGCGGAATACTCCTGCATTCGAGGGGAATCCAATCTGATAATCAACTGGAGCGGAATACTCCTGCTCCTGGGGTTAAATACTCCTGCACCCGATATAATATGAACCAGAGTCGGAATACTCCTGCACTCTCTTGGGGCGGAATACTCCTGCACCCGATATAATGTAAAGCTGAGGCGGAATACTCCTGCACTCTCCTGGGGCGGAATCCTCCTACCCTCAATATGATACAATGGAGCGGAATACTCCAGCTCCTGGGGCGGAATACTCCTACCCTCAATATAATACAATGGAGCGGAATACTCCTGCTCCTGGGGCGGAATACTCCTACCCTCAATATAATACAATGGAGCGGAATACTCCTGCTCCTGGGGCGGAATACTCCTGCACCCAATATGATATGCAATGTAATGCATATGAATGACATATAATGCGTATGAATGCAATGTGATGCAATAATAACCCTTCACCGGTGCGGGACTCTCATCGACAGCCGGGAAGTACATGCCAACTTATAGCCAGGGTACAATGCTCAGATCCTCAATGCAATACCAACAATAGGACATAACATATAATATACAATATAAATCCAAAGCTAAGGCGTAAGGAGTACGCCTATCGGCAGCTACACACGTAAGAAATACGTGGTAGAAAATCCACGAGGCCAGGTGCCTCCAAAGAAATGGATATAAACACTTACCTCTTCCAAAGTTAATACTGCTACCCAACAACCGCTTTATTCTTTTGGATTCATTGCCAAATGATCCCACTGTGTTCAATGAGCAGATAAATATATCAAATAGGGATAAAGGCTTCATTCCTCACATCTTAGGGCAATCCGGGTAGGAACCTGACACCCTATTCGCATATGCAATACGCAGGCCAGTCCTATATACAGGGTTCATGGTCACATAACCAAACCCCAAATAAATTACATTTATAAGTTGCCCATAACTCACTGAGTACGAATATATAATCAATTTCATTATCGGGGTCTATTTGACCCTTTAAAATATTAATTGAACTTATTAAAATGATGTATAAAATTCCAAGTTTTACCGTTAAAACATATTCAGACACACGTAATAAACTCAAATAATATATTAGGATCGTTACCTTAATGTTTCTGGGTGAAAATTCTATTTTTTCGGGCCCTTTTTCTCATTTTCTGGCATTTTTTCTGGCATTTTCCGCTGAGTTCCTTTTCGCATTTTCCCGTTTCTGTTTCTGCTCATTTTCTGCAAGGCTAAGGATTATATCCTCAGCCATGCCACCGTCCTTTGACTTTTCTTTCTTACTTATCCTTTTCCTTTTTCTTTTATTTTTTTCTTTTCTTTTACTTTTATATTTTCTTTTTCTTAACGAAAATTAAAATGGTACTCTATGATATTCGAAATAATTCCAACTTTTGTATACCAGTTATATAAAATATATGTAACATACTCGCGAAGACGGATCTCAAAGCGGACTCTCGAAACTCAAGATGCGAATTTAAATGAAAAGAAGTCAAATTATTTAACTTTCGGCATTTTAGCGGAAACTAGCCGAACAACATCAAAATTCACTTTCGAAAGTTTACAAAAATCACAAATAATCATACGAACCTAACGGCACTTTCGGATTTTGAATCGGAGCTCATTCGGCAAAATCGAGCTCGAAAATCTCTTTTTAATATTTATCGCCAATAAAAACTGAAACCTTCTTCCGATGCCTACCAAACGAGATCTGATTTAGCTCAAATTTTACAGACAGGTCCTAATGGACATTACGAATATTTTAAAATTATCAGCACGCCAATCGGAGTCCTAACTTCCAAAACGACTGACCGAGGTCGTTTCAGTATCACTACTATAAATACCCCACCTTACATTGTATTATAAACTGAAACGACCTTAGACAGTCGTTGAAGGAATTTGAACTCTGATTAGCATGCCGATAGTCTTAAAAGCACTGTAACGTCCATTAGGACCTGTCTGAAAAATTTAAGCTGATTTGGACTTCGTTTCGTACAATTTTTAGAAGGTTTCCATTTCAGTTGTCGGTAAAGCTTAAAAGAGGTTTTCGAGCTCGATTTGAGCAAATGAGCTCCGATTCGAAATCCAAAAGTTGCGTTAGGTTAGTATTGTCATTTATGACCCCTAGGAACTTTTGAAAGTGAATTCTAAGGTTGTTCTGATAAATTCACTAAAATTCTGAAAGTTAAAAAATCGACCTCTTTCCATGGGAGCCGTATCTTGAGTTCTGGAGATCCGATTCGAGTTCTGTCTTTGTGAGTATGTCACACAGGTCTTGTATACCTTATGTACAAAACTTGGGGTCAGTCTGAGCTTCGTAGGGTCCTGTTTGGATCCAAAAACAACAGCAGCTATTGCTGGTTCAAAAAGCTGCACTATAAGCAGCTTATTTCACTTTATAAATACAGCTTTTCAGCCATTTCGGTTGTAAATGATTTTTAGACTTGAAGACTGTTCCAAGCAAAAAGCTAAGCATCAAGTTGTTAGAAATTATCAGATATCAATCCTATAACATTCAATCGCGTTAATTCATGATTCTTGCGCTAGAATCTCTTGAAATTAAATTGGAAAATTCGGTTAGGACCCTAAAAGTTATGAAATTAGGAAATTTGATGAAATTGAATTCAAATATTAAAACTAATGATACCATTGGACTCGTGGGATAATGAGGAGTTCGAAAATATATTTTTTTTGGGTTTTCGGCTAATCCCGGCCCAGGGGTATTTTAGTAATTTTTTCTTTCATTGTCCAAAGGCTAAATACTCTTTCTTCGGGCACTTTATAAGTGCGTATATGTTTCTTTATCTTAGAAAGGAGTTTTTTTGAGGGATATCGGGCAGGAAAGGAAGTTATTCAGTAGTTATCCTAACCCAGGATTCGAGGTAGGTGATTTATCCGCTTCTTTGACGGCCTTTAGCCTTTGGACGAACTATTCATGCGTTCTTTATGTGAATAGCTTCCGACAGGGCGTACTTATTACGCCACAACATTGTTATGTATTTTTTGGTTAATTTTTCTTTATTTCTGGGATGTTAGGAGCAGGAGGATTCCGCTCCATTCATTGAGCACATGTGACCCCTTACATTATGATTGCATTAATTTCATATTCTTATAAATGTTGTATATGACTGCTTCTTGCCTATCTGTACATTTTTTCAGTTATATATCGTTACTTACCATTTTCCTGGCTAACTTTACTTTTTTTGAGTTAAGCAGTTATTTCTCGCCTACTGAGTCTTTATGACTCACTCCCTACCAGTTAGCCGCATCGTGATTGAGGAGCAAGACCCTATGCTAGCTGTCTACAGTGAGCCTGCTTATTCACTAAGTGAGCCTGCTTACTCACTAAGGCCACCGATTGTACATGTTATAGTTTTATCTCATTTTGCTCCCTTCGGGAGATGTACTTATATTTTGGACTTCTTAGATGTCATATCTGGAAATCTCTAGACTTATGTATTTTTGTAGCAGCTATATTTATTCAGGCAGCTTGTAAATAAGTTAGTTTATATTTAATATGCGTTTCATAAGCATTTCTATATTATTTAGATTGATTCTCTAATATTTTCAAATAAAGTTTGTGTTATCTGAATTGTTTCAATCGTACGTCTTGGCTTAAGACTATAAGGTTCGCCTGACAGGTCTAGGGAGGTAGTCGGGTGCCCGCATGGCCCATCCAGAAGTTTGGGTCGTGTCATAAACAACACACGAAACGCCACCGACTCGGCTACTCTCAAGGAATAAGAATTACTTTGCTTTCTCTACTATTTCTTGCTTAATTACTTGTCTTTACTTTCATCACATTTATTTTATTTTTCCATCGTAGTTTACCGTATTTCTTGTGACCTCATTCATAATTAATTGTTTAACCTTGACGTAATAATTCAGGCATAAACAGTTTGCCGCCCACTGTGGTGCCCAGGAAATTTTAGGTATCCTACAAAGAAAAGGCGCAATCATGTCAGACGACGGTAGCGGCGTTCCTAAGAACATTGCAGATGCAGATGACACGTCTTTGAAGGATCTCAACGATCCCAGCGTCCAACAAAAGGATCCTATCGAGCAGCCAAATGATTTTTCTCAAGAACCAATCCCTATTGGTAACGATGGTGAAGGCGATCAACCACCATGAGGTAATTCAGTGTTCAGAGGCTTTCTCTTGGACATCCTCAAAATTGAATTCGAGCGGAACTCAAACACCATAGTTGAAGGGATATCCCCATAGATTGGGATCAATATTTGTTGGTTCGTCTCAGAGGCCAGTATCCTCATGAGGATCGATGCAACCGAACAACTCGCCAGCATCAATTCCCAATCATAGGCTCAACCTAGATATTACCCCTGAAGGTTCAGCAATGATCAACAATCAAGACCTCAAGAGAGCCCGTTGTCATTCAGGATCCAAGATCGGATCAGTAACGTGCCGGGAGCTCCACCCCAAGTTACCATGGTAGATGAGCAGAAGTTCTACGAATATGCTTACAAAGCAAGCGCTGCACCGCTCCGCATACCAAAGCACTCCCGCTTGCCGGATTAGTTGAAGTATGATGGAACGATCAATCTGGATGAGCACATCGCTACATACTATATAGCCGTGAAGAGTAATAAAATTATTGAAGAAGAAATCCAGTCTGCTCTAGAGAAGAGATTTGGCTCAACTCTGACCAAAGGAGCCCTTGCTTGGTACACTCAGCTACCAATAGGACCCATTGAATCATTCACTCAAATACAAGACCTATTCAAGAAAGCGCATTCTGGTGCCCACAAGCGGAAGAGGCGCATTGAAGACATCTTCGAGATTCGACAACGTGAGAACGAGTTGCTGAAGGATTACCTCGACAGATTTCAGAAGTAAAACACGGAGCTACCTCCATTCCCTGATAGCATCACTGTAGTAGCCTTTGGAAAAAGTTTGAATTCAAAAGGATCTTTAGCTACCCGAGAGTTGCAGTGGAGTTTGACTCAATACCCAGTATCCACATGGAGTGTGGTAAATTAGAGAATACTTAGAAACTGTGTTTGGAACCGGATCATTCTCATAACCCCGAGGACGAACGAAGGAAGAGAACATGAAGCACGTCCCTAGAAGGTGACACGGGTCAAACCCACGGAAGCAAATAACAAGTAACGGAAGCAAATGATAAACACGAGATCAAAGAAATAGGGACGGGGAAGAACAGAAAATAGAAGAAAGAACGAATCAAACCAACCAAGTAGATTGATTCAAAGGGAGAAAGAGACTTGAACTACTAACGGGGTCACATTAGCGGTGATCCACCATGGATTCCAAGTAAGGGATACATAAAGCCCAAGCTTCAACAAGAATGGCCAAGCCTATTCTATCTTCTCAATTCTATCTTCAAAACTAGCTCCCGAAATAAAATGACTAAGTGTGGTATTTATAGGTGTTCCACACTCCTAATGTAATGTCTAAAAAGCCCTCAATTGATATAAAAATATTACAAGCCTTGTAGGGTCAAAATAGGGATTACATGTCAAAATCCCGTCCAAAACAAGGCAAAACAGGCGCCCCAAATAGCAGAGTAGGCGCCCCAGCGTACAGAGTAGGCGCCCCACCCTCCAAAGTAGGCGGTCTGCCCCAAAAGTAGGCGGTCCGCCCCTTTTATGGGCGGTCCAATGTCAAGAGAGTGTGCAAGTCACTAGGCGGTCCGCCTAGTCCAATGGGCGGTCCGCCCCTTTCCTGGGAGGCTTCGAAATGGCTCAAAATGGACTCTAAGTGTTCCTCCTTGGTCCGTAGTCGATCCTCCCTCGTTGGCGCTCAAGTGCATGACTCCAAATACTCTCGAACCCTCTTCCGGTGCCTTTGTCTTGGATTCTTTGTGCTCTCACGCCTGGCTCTTGATGGTTGGCGCTTTGGATCCAATTAGCCCCGCATCATCCTCCCCTTCTTGAAAGGACTTCGTCCTCAAAATCAAACCATCAAGCCTACATTCAAAGCAAGCACAAAAAAAGTTTCCCACTACAAGAGTAGGTTAGTGCCAAAAGTGTGGTAAAACACACTCTTGTGATAGAGACAAGCATCAATAACAAGTAAAAAGCTTATGTCTCCAAAGGAAACAACAAGTACCTGACTCTAAAGGAAAGTGCACCAAACACAAGAACAAGCAAAGAGATCAATAGGATATGGAACATGCAAGATATACCAATCAAATTCCCTATGACCCCTAAGCTTATGAACACACACAAGCCTTCAAATCAATATTATCACAATGTGACACATTGGCTTTGGCATGCTCAACACCCAAGGTGTGATCAACATATGGGGTGGAGTAAACAAAATAGTTCAATTGGCAACTAACATCAAATACTCCACTCCCCTTCTTGGAAGCACTCTTACACAAATCAAGAGTGTCTTCCTCACCTCCAAATCCAACTGCAAGACAATCTCCCTCACTTGTCAAACTCCAAAGGAAGGTCTCCAAAATAGGTCCTTCATCATTATAGTCCACACAGTGAAGGCTAGGACTGCTAAAAGATAGTTCAACACAACTAATATCAAGACCACTCATCTTACTTGGAGCTCCAAACAATGGATCGTCCATAGAGTCTAACCTTTCAAACCATGGTGGTTCTATTTTATTACGGATCCTAGTCCGATACAACTCGCTACCAGAAATGAGATTATCTTCACACAATGCAAATGTAAAAGCATGCACCTCAAATTCATGGTCGCCTATAAGTATGGTATCAAGACTAGGTTCTTCACTCTCACCCGAGGAGTCACTGAAAACAATTTGATCCATCTCATTCACTAGGGACTCCTCAAGGTCACTACCAACCTCACTACAGCATATAGGCCCACCATTATCAAGCAATTCATCAAGGGAAAGGATAGGGTATTCATCCAACTCATCTTCCCGTTTATCAAATATAGGTGGAGTGTCATAACAAGGATCACAAATAGGGTCAACTACACATTCTTCACTAATGAGAGGTTCAATGAAAACTGAGCTCACATCATGATGTGGCTTATCATCCCTCTCAAGTAGTGGTTCACAATCACACACAAGTTGACCAACCGACTCTACACTAGTTACAAACACATTATAATCACGCAATTCAGCAACTAGCATAGAGTTTTCACCAACACTATCATAAGACAAGAAAGTAACATGTTCAAGGGAAGAACTTTCGCATACCTTCGAGTGGCCATCTTGCTCACTCAATGCACTTGAAGTGTCTTGAATTGTTTCTTCACCTTGAAGCTCACATTGAAGATTTTCTTCACCTTGTCCATCCTTCTTGGGACATGATTGAGGCTCCATTGGTTTGCTTCCAAGAGTACCTACACAAGCTTATGAACACACCAAGCCTTCAAATCAATATTATCACAATGTGACACATTGGCTTTGGCATGCTCAACACCCAAGGTGTGATCAACATATGGGGTGGAGTAAACAAAATAGTTCAATTGGCAACTAACATCAAATACTCCACTCCCCTTCTTGGAAGCACTCTTACACAAATCAAGAGTGTCTTCCTCACCTCCAAATCCAACTGCAAGACAATCTCCCTCACTTGTCAAACTCCAAAGGAAGGTCTCCAAAATAGGTCCTTCATCATTATAGTCCACACAGTGAAGGCTAGGACTACTAAAAGATAGTTCAACACAACTAATATCAAGACCACTCATCTTACTTGGAGCTCCAAACAATGGATCGTCCATAGAGTCTAACCTTTCAAACCATGGTGGTTCTATTTTATTACGGATCCTAGTCCGATACAACTCGCTACCAGAAATGAGATTATCTTCACACAATGCAAATGTAAAAGCATGCACCTCAAATTCATGGTCGCCTATAAGTATGGTATCAAGACTAGGTTCTTCACTCTCACCCGAGGAGTCACTGAAAACAATTTCATCCATCTCATTCACTAGGGACTCCTCAAGGTCACTACCAACCTCACTACAGCATATAGGCCCACCATTATCAAGCAATTCATCAAGGGAAAGGATAGGGTATTCATCCAACTCATCTTCCCGTTTATCAAATATAGGTGGAGTGTCATAACAAGGATCACAAATAGGGTCAACTACACATTCTTCACTAATGAGAGGTTCAATGAAAACTGAGCTCACATCATGATGTGGCTTATCATCCCTCTCAAGTAGTGGTTCACAATCACACACAAGTTGACCAACCGACTCTACACTAGTTACAAACACATTATAATCACGCAATTCAGCAACTAGTATAGAGTTTTCACCAACACTATCATAAGACAAGAAAGTAACATGTTCAAGGGAAGAACTTTCGCATACCTTCGAGTGGCCATCTTGCTCACTCAATGCACTTGAAGTGTCTTGAATTGTTTCTTCACCTTGAAGCTTACATTGAAGATTTTCTTCACCTTGTCCATCCATCTGGGGACATGATTGAGGCTCCATTGGTTTGCCTCCAAGAGTACCTACACAAGCTTATGAACACACCAAGCCTTCAAATCAATATTATCACAATGTGACACATTGGCTTTGGCATGCTCAACACCCAAGGTGTGATCAACATATGGGGTGGAGTAAACAAAATAGTTCAATTGGCTACTAACATCAAATACTCCACTCCCCTTCTTGGAAGCACTCTTACACAAATCAAGAGTGTCTTCCTCACCTCCAAATCCAACTGCAAGACAATCTCCCTCACTTGTCAAACTCCAAAGGAAGGTCTCCAAAATAGGTCCTTCATCATTATAGTCCACACAGTGAAGGCTAGGACTGCTAAAAGATAGTTCAACACAACTAATATCAAGACCACTCATCTTACTTGGAGCTCCAAACAATGGATCGTCCATAGAGTCTAACCTTTCAAACCATGGTGGTTCTATTTTATTACGGATCCTAGTCCGATACAACTCGCTACCAGAAATGAGATTATCTTCACACAATGCAAATGTAAAAGCATGCACCTCAAATTCATGGTCGCCTATAAGTATGGTATCAAGACTAGGTTCTTCACTCTCACCCGAGGAGTCACTGAAAACAATTTGATCCATCTCATTCACTAGGGACTCCTCAAGGTCACTACCAACCTCACTACAGCATATAGGCCCACCATTATCAAGCAATTCATCAAGGGAAAGGATAGGGTATTCATCCAACTCATCTTCCCGTTTATCAAATATAGGTGGAGTGTCATAACAAGGATCACAAATAGGGTCAACTACACATTCTTCACTAATGAGAGGTTCAATGAAAACTGAGCTCACATCATGATGTGGCTTATCATCCCTCTCAAGTAGTGGTTCACAATCACACACAAGTTGACCAACCGACTCTACACTAGTTACAAACACATTATAATCACGCAATTCAGCAACTAGTATAGAGTTTTCACCAACACTATCATAAGACAAGAAAGTAACATGTTCAAGGGAAGAACTTTCGCATACCTTCGAGTGGCCATCTTGCTCACTCAATGCACTTGAAGTGTCTTGAATTGTTTCTTCACCTTGAAGCTCACATTGAAGATTTTCTTCACCTTGTCCATCCTTCTTGGGACATGATTGAGGCTCCATTGGTTTGCCTCCAAGAGTACCTACACAAGCTTATGAACACACCAAGCCTTCAAATCAATATTATCACAATGTGACACATTGGCTTTGGCATGCTCAACACCCAAGGTGTGATCAACATATGGGGTGGAGTAAATAAAATAGTTCAATTGGCAACTAACATCAAACACTCCACTCCCCTTCTTGGAAGCACTCTTACACAAATCAAGAGTGTCTTCCTCACCTCCAAATCCAACTGCAAGACAATCTCCCTCACTTGTCAAACTCCAAAGGAAGGTCTCCAAAATAGGTCCTTTATCATTATAGTCCACACAGTGAAGGCTAGGACTACTAAAAGATAGTTCAACACAACTAATATCAAGACCACTCATCTTACTTGGAGCTCCAAACAATGGATCGTCCATAGAGTCTAACCTTTCAAACCATGGTGGTTCTATTTTATTACGGATCCTAGTCCGATACAACTCGCTACCAGAAATGAGATTATCTTCACACAATGCAAATGTAAAAGCATGCACCTCAAATTCATGGTCGCCTATAAGTATGGTATCAAGACTAGGTTCTTCACTCTCACCCGAGGAGTCATTGAAATCAATTTGATCCATCTCATTCACTAGGGACTCCTCAAGGTCACTACCAACCTCACTACAGCATATAGGCCCACCATTATCAAGCAATTCATCAAGGGAAAGGATAGGGTATTCATCCAACTCATCTTCCTGTTTATCAAATATAGGTGGAGTGTCATAACAAGGATCACAAATAGGGTCAACTACACATTCTTCACTAATGAGAGGTTCAATGAAAACTGAGCTCACATCATGATGTGGCTTATCATCCCTCTCAAGTAGTGGTTCACAATCACACACAAGTTGACCAACCGACTCTACACTAGTTACAAACACATTATAATCACGCAATTCAGCAACTAGTATAGAGTTTTCACCAACACTATCATAAGACAAGAAAGTAACATGTTCAAGGGAAGAACTTTCGCATACCTTCGAGTGGCCATCTTGCTCACTCAATGCACTTGAAGTGTCTTGAATTGTTTCTTCACCTTGAAGCTCACATTGAAGATTTTCTTCACCTTGTCCATCCTTCTTGGGACATGATTGAGGCTCCATTGGTTTGCTTCCAAGAGTACCTACACAAGCTTATGAACACACCAAGCCTTCAAATCAATATTATCACAATGTGACACATTGGCTTTGGCATGCTCAACACCCAAGGTGTGATCAACATATGGGGTGGAGTAAACAAAATAGTTCAATTGGCAACTAACATCAAATACTCCACTCCCCTTCTTGGAAGCACTCTTACACAAATCAAGAGTGTCTTCCTCACCTCCAAATCCAACTGCAAGACAATCTCCCTCACTTGTCAAACTCCAAAGGAAGGTCTCCAAAATAGGTCCTTCATCATTATAGTCCACACAGTGAAGGCTAGGACTACTAAAAGATAGTTCAACACAACTAATATCAAGACCACTCATCTTACTTGGAGCTCCAAACAATGGATCGTCCATAGAGTCTAACCTTTCAAACCATGGTGGTTCTATTTTATTACGGATCCTAGTCCGATACAACTCGCTACCAGAAATGAGATTATCTTCACACAATGCAAATGTAAAAGCATGCACCTCAAATTCATGGTCGCCTATAAGTATGGTATCAAGACTAGGTTCTTCACTCTCACCCGAGGAGTCACTGAAAACAATTTGATCCATCTCATTCACTAGGGACTCCTCAAGGTCACTACCAACCTCACTACAGCATATAGGCCCACCATTATCAAGCAATTCATCAAGGGAAAGGATAGGGTATTCATCCAACTCATCTTCCCGTTTATCAAATATAGGTGGAGTGTCATAACAAGGATCACAAATAGGGTCAACTACACATTCTTCACTAATGAGAGGTTCAATGAAAACTGAGCTCACATCATGATGTGGCTTATCATCCCTCTCAAGTAGTGGTTCACAATCACACACAAGTTGACCAACCGACTCTACACTAGTTACAAACACATTATAATCACGCAATTCAGCAACTAGTATAGAGTTTTCACCAACACTATCATAAGACAAGAAAGTAACATGTTCAAGGGAAGAACTTTCGCATACCTTCGAGTGGCCATCTTGCTCACTCAATGCACTTGAAGTGTCTTGAATTGTTTCTTCACCTTGAAGCTTACATTGAAGATTTTCTTCACCTTGTCCATCCATCTGGGGACATGATTGAGGCTCCATTGGTTTGCCTCCAAGAGTACCTACACAAGCTTATGAACACACCAAGCCTTCAAATCAATATTATCACAATGTGACACATTGGCTTTGGCATGCTCAACACCCAAGGTGTGATCAACATATGGGGTGGAGTAAACAAAATAGTTCAATTGGCTACTAACATCAAATACTCCACTCCCCTTCTTGGAAGCACTCTTACACAAATCAAGAGTGTCTTCCTCACCTCCAAATCCAACTGCAAGACAATCTCCCTCACTTGTCAAACTCCAAAGGAAGGTCTCCAAAATAGGTCCTTCATCATTATAGTCCACACAGTGAAGGCTAGGACTGCTAAAAGATAGTTCAACACAACTAATATCAAGACCACTCATCTTACTTGGAGCTCCAAACAATGGATCGTCCATAGAGTCTAACCTTTCAAACCATGGTGGTTCTATTTTATTACGGATCCTAGTCCGATACAACTCGCTACCAGAAATGAGATTATCTTCACACAATGCAAATGTAAAAGCATGCACCTCAAATTCATGGTCGCCTATAAGTATGGTATCAAGACTAGGTTCTTCACTCTCACCCGAGGAGTCACTGAAAACAATTTGATCCATCTCATTCACTAGGGACTCCTCAAGGTCACTACCAACCTCACTACAGCATATAGGCCCACCATTATCAAGCAATTCATCAAGGGAAAGGATAGGGTATTCATCCAACTCATCTTCCCGTTTATCAAATATAGGTGGAGTGTCATAACAAGGATCACAAATAGGGTCAACTACACATTCTTCACTAATGAGAGGTTCAATGAAAACTGAGCTCACATCATGATGTGGCTTATCATCCCTCTCAAGTAGTGGTTCACAATCACACACAAGTTGACCAACCGACTCTACACTAGTTACAAACACATTATAATCACGCAATTCAGCAACTAGTATAGAGTTTTCACCAACACTATCATAAGACAAGAAAGTAACATGTTCAAGGGAAGAACTTTCGCATACCTTCGAGTGGCCATCTTGCTCACTCAATGCACTTGAAGTGTCTTGAATTGTTTCTTCACCTTGAAGCTCACATTGAAGATTTTCTTCACCTTGTCCATCCTTCTTGGGACATGATTGAGGCTCCATTGGTTTGCCTCCAAGAGTACCTACACAAGCTTATGAACACACCAAGCCTTCAAATCAATATTATCACAATGTGACACATTGGCTTTGGCATGCTCAACACCCAAGGTGTGATCAACATATGGGGTGGAGTAAATAAAATAGTTCAATTGGCAACTAACATCAAACACTCCACTCCCCTTCTTGGAAGCACTCTTACACAAATCAAGAGTGTCTTCCTCACCTCCAAATCCAACTGCAAGACAATCTCCCTCACTTGTCAAACTCCAAAGGAAGGTCTCCAAAATAGGTCCTTTATCATTATAGTCCACACAGTGAAGGCTAGGACTACTAAAAGATAGTTCAACACAACTAATATCAAGACCACTCATCTTACTTGGAGCTCCAAACAATGGATCGTCCATAGAGTCTAACCTTTCAAACCATGGTGGTTCTATTTTATTACGGATCCTAGTCCGATACAACTCGCTACCAGAAATGAGATTATCTTCACACAATGCAAATGTAAAAGCATGCACCTCAAATTCATGGTCGCCTATAAGTATGGTATCAAGACTAGGTTCTTCACTCTCACCCGAGGAGTCATTGAAAACAATTTGATCCATCCCATTCACTAGGGACTCCTCAAGGTCACTACCAACCTCACTACAGCATATAGGCCCACCATTATCAAGCAATTCATCAAGGGAAAGGATAGGGTATTCATCCAACTCATCTTCCTGTTTATCAAATATAGGTGGAGTGTCATAACAAGGATCACAAATAGGGTCAACTACACATTCTTCACTAATGAGAGGTTCAATGAAAACTGAGCTCACATCATGATGTGGCTTATCATCCCTCTCAAGTAGTGGTTCACAATCACACACAAGTTGACCAACCGACTCTACACTAGTTACAAACACATTATAATCACGCAATTCAGCAACTAGTATAGAGTTTTCACCAACACTATCATAAGACAAGAAAGTAACATGTTCAAGGGAAGAACTTTCGCATACCTTCGAGTGGCCATCTTGCTCACTCAATGCACTTGAAGTGTCTTGAATTGTTTCTTCACCTTGAAGCTTACATTGAAGATTTTCTTCACCTTGTCCATCCTTCTTGGGACATGATTGAGGCTCCATTGGTTTGCCTCCAAGAGTACCTACACAAGCTTATGAACACACCAAGCCTTCAAATCAATATTATCACAATGTGACACATTGGCTTTGGCATGCTCAACACCCAAGGTGTGATCAACATATGGGGTGGAGTAAACAAAATAGTTCAATTGGCAACTAACATCAAATACTCCACTCCCCTTCTTGGAAGCACTCTTACACAAATCAAGAGTGTCTTCCTCACCTCCAAATCCAACTGCAAGACAATCTCCCTCACTTGTCAAACTCCAAAGGAAGGTCTCCAAAATAGGTCCTTCATCATTATAGTCCACACAGTGAAGGCTAGGACTACTAAAAGATAGTTCAACACAACTAATATCAAGACCACTCATCTTACTTGGAGCTCCAAACAATGGATCGTCCATAGAGTCTAACCTTTCAAACCATGGTGGTTCTATTTTATTACGGATCCTAGTCCGATACAACTCGCTACCAGAAATGAGATTATCTTCACACAATGCAAATGTAAAAGCATGCACCTCAAATTCATGGTCGCCTATAAGTATGGTATCAAGACTAGGTTCTTCACTCTCACCCGAGGAGTCACTGAAAACAATTTGATCCATCTCATTCACTAGGGACTCCTCAAGGTCACTACCAACCTCACTACAGCATATAGGCCCACCATTATCAAGCAATTCATCAAGGGAAAGGATAGGGTATTCATCCAACTCATTTTCCCGTTTATCAAATATAGGTGGAGTGTCATAACAAGGATCACAAATAGGGTCAACTACACATTCTTCACTAATGAGAGGTTCAATGAAAACTGAGCTCACATCATGATGTGGCTTATCATCCCTCTCAAGTAGTGGTTCACAATCACACACAAGTTGACCAACCGACTCTACACTAGTTACAAACACATTATAATCACGCAATTCAGCAACTAGTATAGAGTTTTCACCAACACTATCATAAGACAAGAAAGTAACATGTTCAAGGGAAGAACTTTCGCATACCTTCGAGTGGCCATCTTGCTCACTCAATGCACTTGAAGTGTCTTGAATTGTTTCTTCACCTTGAAGCTCACATTGAAGATTTTCTTCACCTTGTCCATCCTTCTTGGGACATGATTGAGGCTCCATTGGTTTGCCTCCAAGAGTACCTACACAAGCTTATGAACACACCAAGCCTTCAAATCAATATTATCACAATGTGACACATTGGCTTTGGCATGCTCAACACCCAAGGTGTGATCAACATATGGGGTGGAGTAAACAAAATAGTTCAATTGGGAACTAACATCAAACACTCCACTCCCCTTCTTGGAAGCACTCTTACACAAATCAAGAGTGTCTTCCTCACCTCCAAATCCAACTGCAAGACAATCTCCCTCACTTGTCAAACTCCAAAGGAAGGTCTCCAAAATAGGTCCTTCATCATTATAGTCCACACAGTGAAGGCTAGGACTAATAAAAGATAGTTCAACACAACTAATATCAAGACCACTCATCTTACTTGGAGCTCCAAACAATGGATCGTCCATAGAGTCTAACCTTTCAAACCATGGTGGTTCTATTTTATTACGGATCCTAGTCCGATACAACTCGCTACCAGAAATGAGATTATCTTCACACAATGCAAATGTAAAAGCATGCACCTCAAATTCATGGTCGCCTATAAGTATGGTATCAAGACTAGGTTCTTCACTCTCACCCGAGGAGTCACTGAAAACAATTTGATCCATCTCATTCACTAGGGACTCCTCAAGGTCACTACCAACCTCACTACAGCATATAGGCCCACCATTATCAAGCAATTCATCAAGGGAAAGGATAGGGTATTCATCCAACTCATTTTCCCGTTTATCAAATATAGGTGGAGTGTCATAACAAGGATCACAAATAGGGTCAACTACACATTCTTCACTAATGAGAGGTTCAATGAAAACTGAGCTCACATCATGATGTGGCTTATCATCCCTCTCAAGTAGTGGTTCACAATCACACACAAGTTGACCAACCGACTCTACACTAGTTACAAACACATTATAATCACGCAATTCAGCAACTAGTATAGAGTTTTCACCAACACTATCATAAGACAAGAAAGTAACATGTTCAAGGGAAGAACTTTCGCATACCTTCGAGTGGCCATCTTGCTCACTCAATGCACTTGAAGTGTCTTGAATTGTTTCTTCACCTTGAAGCTCACATTGAAGATTTTCTTCACCTTGTCCATCCTTCTTGGGACATGATTGAGGCTCCATTGGTTTGCCTCCAAGAGTACCTACACAAGCTTATGAACACACCAAGCCTTCAAATCAATATTATCACAATGTGACACATTGGCTTTGGCATGCTCAACACCCAAGGTGTGATCAACATATGGGGTGGAGTAAACAAAATAGTTCAATTGGCAACTAACATCAAATACTCCACTCCCCTTCTTGGAAGCACTCTTACACAAATCAAGAGTGTCTTCCTCACCTCCAAATCCAACTGCAAGACAATCTCCCTCACTTGTCAAACTCCAAAGGAAGGTCTCCAAAATAGGTCCTTCATCATTATAGTCCACACAGTGAAGGCTAGGACTACTAAAAGATAGTTCAACACAACTAATATCAAGACCACTCATCTTACTTGGAGCTCCAAACAATGGATCATCCATAGAGTCTAACCTTTCAAAACATGGTGGTTCTATTTTATTACGGATCCTAGTCCGATACAACTCGCTACCAGAAATGAGATTATCTTCACACAATGTAAATGTAAAAGCATGCACCACAAATTCATGGTTGCCCATAAGTATGGTATCAAGACTAGGTTCTTCACTCTCACCCGAGGAGTCACTGAAAACAATTTGATCCATCTCATTCACTAGGGACTCCTCAAGGTCACTAGCAACCTCACTACAGCACATAGGCCCACCATTATCAAGCAATTCATCAAGGGAAAGGATAGGGTATTCATCCAACTCATCTTCTCGTTTATCAAATATAGGTGGAGTGTCATAACAAGGATCACAAATAGGGTCAACTACACATTCTTCACTAATGAGAGGTTCAATGAAAACTGAGCTCACATCATGATGTGGCTTATCATCCCTCTCAAGTAGTGGTTCACAATCACACACAAGTTGACCAACCGACTCTACACTAGTTACAAACACATTATAATCACGCAATTCAGCAACTAGTATAGAGTTTTCACCAACACTATCATAAGACAAGAAAGTAACATGTTCAAGGGAAGAACTTTCGCATACCTTCGAGTGGCCATCTTGCTCACTCAATGCACTTGAAGTGTCTTGAATTGTTTCTTCACCTTGAAGCTCACATTGAAGATTTTCTTCACCTTGTCCATCCTTCTTGGGACATGATTGAGGCTCCATTGGTTTGCCTCCAAGAGTACCTACACAAGCTTATGAACACACCAAGCCTTCAAATCAATATTATCACAATGTGACACATTGGCTTTGGCATGCTCAACACCCAAGGTGTGATCAACATATGGGGTGGAGTAAACAAAATAGTTCAATTGGCAACTAACATCAAATACTCCACTCCCCTTCTTGGAAGCACTCTTACACAAATCAAGAGTGTCTTCCTCACCTCCAAATCCAACTGCAAGACAATCTCCCTCACTTGTCAAACTCCAAAGGAAGGTCTCCAAAATAGGTCCTTCATCATTATAGTCCACACAGTGAAGGCTAGGACTACTAAAAGATAGTTCAACACAACTAATATCAAGACCACTCATCTTACTTGGAGCTCCAAACAATGGATCGTCCATAGAGTCTAACCTTTCAAACCATGGTGGTTCTATTTTATTACGGATCCTAGTCCGATACAACTCGCTACCAGAAATGAGATTATCTTCACACAATGCAAATGTAAAAGCATGCACCTCAAATTCATGGTCGCCTATAAGTATGGTATCAAGACTAGGTTCTTCACTCTCACCCGAGGAGTCACTGAAAACAATTTGATCCATCTCATTCACTAGGGACTCCTCAAGGTCACTACCAACCTCACTACAGCATATAGGCCCACCATTATCAAGCAATTCATCAAGGGAAAGGATAGGGTATTCATCCAACTCATCTTCCCGTTTATCAAATATAGGTGGAGTGTCATAACAAGGATCACAAATAGGGTCAACTACACATTCTTCACTAATGAGAGGTTCAATGAAAACTGAGCTCACATCATGATGTGGCTTATCATCCCTCTCAAGTAGTGGTTCACAATCACACACAAGTTGACCAACCGACTCTACACTAGTTACAAACACATTATAATCACGCAATTCAGCAACTAGTATAGAGTTTTCACCAACACTATCATAAGACAAGAAAGTAACATGTTCAAGGGAAGAACTTTCGCATACCTTCGAGTGGCCATCTTGCTCACTCAATGCACTTGAAGTGTCTTGAATTGTTTCTTCACCTTGAAGCTCACATTGAAGATTTTCTTCACCTTGTCCATCCTTCTTGGGACATGATTGAGGCTCCATTGGTTTGCCTCCAAGAGTACCTACACAAGCTTATGAACACACCAAGCCTTCAAATCAATATTATCACAATGTGACACATTGGCTTTGGCATGCTCAACACCCAAGGTGTGATCAACATATGGGGTGGAGTAAACAAAATAGTTCAATTGGCAACTAACATCAAATACTCCACTCCCCTTCTTGGAAGCACTCTTACACAAATCAAGAGTGTCCTCCTCACCTCCAAATCCAACTGCAAGACAATCTCCCTCACTTGTCAAACTCCAAAAAAGGTCTCCAAAATAGGTCCTTCATCATTATAGTCCACACAGTGAAGGCTAGGACTACTAAAAGATAGTTCAACACAACTAATATCAAGACCACTCATCTTACTTGGAGCTCCAAACAATGGATCGTCCATAGAGTCTAACCTTTCAAACCATGGTGGTTCTATTTTATTACGGATCCTAGTCCGATACAACTCGCTACCAGAAATGAGATTATCTTCACACAATGCAAATGTAAAAGCATGCACCACAAATTCATGGTTGCCCATAAGTATGGTATCAAGACTAGGTTCTTCACTCTCACCCGAGGAGTCACTGAAAACAATTTGATCCATCTCATTCACTAGGGACTCCTCAAGGTCACTACCAACCTCACTACAGCACATAGGCCCACCATTATCAAGCAATTCATCAAGGGAAAGGATAGGGTATTCATCCAACTCATCTTCCCGTTTATCAAATATAGGTGGAGTGTCATAACAAGGATCACAAATAGGGTCAACTACACATTCTTCACTAATGAGAGGTTCAATGAAAACTGAGCTCACATCATGATGTGGCTTATCATCCCTCTCAAGTAGTGGTTCACAATCACACACAAGTTGACCAACCGACTCTACACTAGTTACAAACACATTATAATCACGCAATTCAGCAACTAGTATAGAGTTTTCACCAACACTATCATAAGACAAGAAAGTAACATGTTCAAGGGAAGAACTTTCGCATACCTTCGAGTGGCCATCTTGCTCACTCAATGCACTTGAAGTGTCTTGAATTGTTTCTTCACCTTGAAGCTCACATTGAAGATTTTCTTCACCTTGTCCATCCTTCTTGGGACATGATTGAGGCTCCATTGGTTTGCCTCCAAGAGTACCTACACAAGCTTATGAACACACCAAGCCTTCAAATCAATATTATCACAATGTGACACATTGGCTTTGGCATGCTCAACACCCAAGGTGTGATCAACATATGGGGTGGAGTAAACAAAATAGTTCAATTGGCAACTAACATCAAATACTCCACTCCCCTTCTTGGAAGCACTCTTACACAAATCAAGAGTGTCTTCCTCACCTCCAAATCCAACTGCAAGACAATCTCCCTCACTTGTCAAACTCCAAAGGAAGGTCTCCAAAATAGATCCTTCATCATTATAGTCCACACAGTGAAGGCTAGGACTACTAAAAGATAGTTCAACACAACTAATATCAAGACCACTCATCTTACTTGGAGCTCCAAACAATGGATCGTCCATAGAGTCTAACCTTTCAAACCATGGTGGTTCTATTTTATTACGGATCCTAGTCCGATACAACTCGCTACCAGAAATGAGATTATCTTCACACAATGCAAATGTAAAAGCATGCACCTCAAATTCATGGTCGCCCATAAGTATGGTATCAAGACTAGGTTCTTCACTCTCACCCGAGGAGTCACTGAAAACAATTTGATCCATCTCATTCACTAGGGACTCCTCAAGGTCACTACCAACCTCACTACAACACATAGGCCCACCATTATCAAGCAATTCATCAAGGGAAAGGATAGGGTATTCATCCAACTCATCTTCCCGTTTATCAAATATAGGTGGAGTGTCATAACAAGGATCACAAATAGGGTCAACTACACATTCTTCACTAATGAGAGGTTCAATGAAAACTGAGCTCACATCATGATGTGGCTTATCATCCCTCTCAAGTAGTGGTTCACAATCACACACAAGTTGACCAACCGACTCTACACTAGTTACAAACACATTATAATCACGCAATTCAGCAACTAGTATAGAGTTTTCACCAACACTATCATAAGACAAGAAAGTAACATGTTCAAGGGAAGAACTTTCGCATACCTTCGAGTGGCCATCTTGCTCACTCAATGCACTTGAAGTGTCTTGAATTGTTTCTTCACCTTGAAGCTCACATTGAAGATTTTCTTCACCTTGTTCATCCTTCTTGGGACATGATTGAGGCTCCATCGGTTTGCCTCCAAGAGTAGCTACACAAGAGCTAACACAAGTAGAAGAAAAAGATAAAGGGTTAAGGTTAGAATAAGGGGTGTCCTCACTCTCAATGATTCTTTTTCCCTCTTTCTTTTCCCTCATCTTCTTTTCAAGGTTTGGTGTAGATTTGGGTGGTGAAATCCCACTCACATCATTCAATACATCCTTTCCTTTTTCCACTCTAGGAATGTCACCGGTCACTCCCTTACTCCTCTCAATCTTTTGTCTCTCAAATTCGGGTGAATTGGGACGAGGCCCAAGAATACCCATAGCCGGAGTAGGTGGACTTTTAACATCAACCCGGAATCTAGGACTAAGAGACTCATCACTTAGGTCTCTTTCTTCTTTGTTAGTGAACCACTTGGCTTTGGAGCTTGTGGTTTGGGGTTCACCTTGTTGACAATTGTCAACTCTTTTCTTGCACTAGTCCCACCATTGCTTGTGATTGTAGGACTTTTTGATTGCACTCTTTTGACCATAGGATGAGGTTCTTGCTATTTTTCTTCTTGCATAGGCCTAGAAGGTACATTAGGAGGTGATTTGATCTTTGCCCCAAGAGGCTCAAAGTCATAAATCCTTTGGTCCTTGCCGAAATTATACCTATCATTTACATTACTATACCGCACCTTCTTGCCTTGCAACCATGGCTCACCTAGCCACACATGACAATGTTGCATGGGGTACACATGACACCACATATAACCCCAATAACCCCTATGAGATATGCACACCCGAGCTTGCTTAGAAACCCATACTCCGTAGTACTCATAAGGATACTCTAGGGCATAGCAAGGTAGCCTTAGCTCATCAACCACCGAGGTACTAATGCAATTGGTATCGGTGTTACCAATTTTTAGATAGTACCATCCATTACCTTCCACCTCAACAAGGAACCTCCTTAGACCCAAGTGTAGTATAGGACTTTCCAAGTAAGATCTTGGAAATTCAAGATAACCATCACAATCAACCCGGATCTTCCTCAATCCTCCTCCCCTAGCAACACCACTAGGATAACTTCCACTTCCCGTCACTCTTCCAACATTAGAAGTGTTGTTGAAAGTCGAGGAAAGAGTACCACTATGGAACCCATAAGTGCCTCTCGCCTTGGTTCCATAGCCCATAGCACCACTCCTACTACTACTACTAGAGCAATGTACTCCAACCACGGTAAGAGTAACATTTCTCATTCCACCCTTCACATGGGAGTTAGAAGCATCAAGCCGTTTAGCATAAGTAGGATAGACAAGCTTCTCCCTTCCCATGGAACAACCACCTACTCCTCCCATACTAATGGAAGGACCTCTACTACTCCCTTGCACACCATTAGTAACACCAAGAGAAGATGAAAATGAACAATTCTCATAATCAACCTCACCATCCATTCTCTCTATGTCACTATCATCATATTCAATTCACCACAAGAAGAGTAACTAGGATGATCATACCTTGAAGCGTCACTATCTTCATATTCTTGACTTGGATTATAAGATTCTTCACATTCATCTTCGCAAGCCCCATAGTCTTCTTCATCTTCATAATCAACATAGTGACCCGCTTTTTCATCATATGAGCCTTGGTTCCCCGAATCGTCATAGCAATACCCATCATCAGCACCATAGGAACCATAGTCTCCATCGTCTCCACATGAGTCATATCCTCCACAATCGTCATCCGATGCCATAGTTGTAACAAAAGAGTAAAGGACCTCACAAATTCACTCCCCCACGTGTATCACTCAAAAGAGGTCACTCAATTTTCTTTCCACTCGTGTATGCACTCAAGGTCGTTGGCTTTATTACCACACTCTATTGTTCTCACCACTCAAGCCTTTTTCCACTCAAGACCTTCTTGTCTCTTAGTCATCACAATGGCAAGATCAAGCAACTAGTGCACCCAAGTAATGGTTCGGAATAGAGTTTAAGTGAGTCGATGTACGGAAGCTAATTTAATGCGCACTTGAAGCAAGAAAATTCTACGACTTTAAGTAAAGAATCTAAGACACACAAAACCCTAAAGGATCAAAGATTAGTGTTAATAAAGTAGGACTAATACCTTAGGAACACTAACCAAGAGGTACGGAAACAAACGGAACACAAAAACACACGAAACGAAGCCAAACGGACTCACCCTAAGAGTGGGCGGTCCGCCTCTGTAAATGGGGGGTCTGCCTGCTCAACTTCAGAGAGTTCACTAGGTGCCCCGCCTACTATTTGGGCGGCCCGCCTACTGGTGCTTTCAGCACAGTTCGAAAACGTGTTTTTTTGTCTTTTGACACCCAAATCCGGATGTTTTCAAGATGTTTTTCCAATCCGAAGGTACCCAATGCTGTTTTCAACTACTCCAATCAATCCCTAATGATTTATAACAACACCCAATCCATAACAAATCCAAATCAATAAATTACAATCAAATTCAAGGGTTTTTCAATTTTGGGGTTTTTTTGATTTTTTTCAACTTTTGATTTTCAACATCATACCATGTAACAAGGGTACCCAAATCAACGGGTAATCATCATAGATCAATCCCCAATATCAAACAACCAACGGATCATCAAATCCAATCCACAATAAGAATTTTTTTTTATATTTTTCACTTTTTCAATTTTTTTTTTTTTGTTTTTCTTCTTCTCTCAAGAACATAAACACAATAACAATAAAGTAAAGATAAGATGAACAAGGAACGTAGATTCGTAAGAACAAAACCCGAGCCTTTCTCTGATACCAAGATGATACAGGTCAAACCCACGGAAGCAAATAACAAGTAACGGAAGCAAATGTTAAACACGAGATAAAAGAGATAGGGACCGGGAAGTACAGAAAATAGAAGAAAGAACGAATCAAACTAACCAAGTAGATTGATTCAAGAAAGAGACTTGAACCACTAACGGGGTTACACTAGCAGTGATCAACCATGGATTCCAAGTAAGGGATACATGAAGCCCAAGCTTCAACAAGAATGGCTAAGCCTATTCTATCTTCTCAATTCTATCTTCAAAACTAGCTCCCGAAATAAAATGACTAAGTGTGGTATTTATAGGTGTTCCACACTCCTAATGTAATGTTTAAAAAGCCCTCAAATGATATAAAAATATTACAAGCCTCGTAGGGTCAAAATAGGGATTAGATGTCAAAATCCCGTCAAAAACTACGCATAACAAGCACCCAAAAATAGCAGAGTAGGCGCCCCACCCTACAGAGTAGGCGCCCAGAGTAGGCGGCCCACCCTCCAAAGTAGGCGGTCCGCCCCTTTTATGGGCGGTCTAAAGTCCAGAGAGTGTGCAAGTCACTAGGCGGTCCGCCCCTTTCCTGGGAGGCTTGGAAATGGCTCAAAATGGACTCTAAGTGTTCCTCCGTGGTCCGTAGTCGATCCTCCCTCGTTGGCGCTCAAGTCCATGACTCCAAATCACTCCCAAACCCTCCTCCGGTGCCTTTGTCTTGGATCCTTTGTGCTCTCACGCTTGGCTCTTCATGGTTGGCGCTTTAGCTCCATTTTGCCCCGCATAAGAAGGTAGGGCAGATGGTAGAAGAGTGAATTCAAAGGTTCAAATCAAGCGGGTGCTGGGCACTGGCCGACAGAATAATTCTCGAGTATCCGGATCCCAGGAGAAGTGGACTGAGCCCTTTGGACTTCATGTCAAAGTTGTGAACCTAGTCACGAAGAGCTTTGGTAAACTGGACCCTATGGTCCGATGATCACCTAATGCGAAAGGGTCTACAGGAAGAAATACAACGCTCGGTTTCGATTTTCATCACACTGGGGGGTATGCAACGGTTAATTGTAAAGCCTTGATGATTGAGATTGAGCACTTACTAAAAAAAGGCCACCTTAAAAAACTAATGGAAGAAGGACCTCTCCGTTTTAAAGGTTTGGAGTCTGAGAACTTGAAGATCATCAACACAATATTCGTGTACGAACGACCAGACACGGCCCGGGGTACTGCAATGACCAGGATAACATTCGAATCCATCCAATTCGACCTAGAGGAGCAAGCAGACCAACAAGATGACCTCGTTGTGCCTGTGGACTTATTTTGCGTACATATCTAGCGGGCTCTTATTGATTAGGGGAATAGTGCTAATATTATCCGGGGGGAGGTGTTGCACCGATTCAGCCATTGTCCACAAATATCCTCAAGTACTCGGAACATAATGGGTTTCAACAGAATATAGGAAGCATCGACTGGAGAACTAGATCTATCGGTTCACATATCGGGCGTAACAAGCACAATCACTTTCTAGATGATGAATTGCAATCTTCCGCACGATGTAATCTTGGGACGACCATATATACACGATGTTAGTGGAGTTCCCTAAGAACTTCAGCAGGTCTTCAAGTAACCGACCCTGCAGGGGGTCGCCAACCTACGAGGTGAGTGGCCTCTCATTGAGGAACGTCGCCTTACTTCAAACAGGGTTACATCTACCGAGATGGAAGCTATTGAGGCCATAGAGTGAGAAGTCTGAGAAGAACTCAGCGAATTGTGGGATCGACTTGCGGTGATGGATCAACTAGTCCCAAGCGCGGCTCAGTTGGTATGTCATCTTTCTGAGGTGTTACGGAGGCAAGGAGGACCCCTGTGGTTGATACAAAGTTATTTAACAATGGCTTGGATGAACATTCAACTACTACAGTTTCCAGTAATAACCGAACCAGAGATAGGTGAGCACCTACTGTTATGCGTTTCAATATCTGAGATAGCCTGGAATGCGGTCCTTGTACGAGAAAAGAACAGGCAGTATTTTTGCGGTGAAATACGTCAGCAGGACACCGCAGCGCATAGACAAGCTCTTTCCCTTACCGCTCCAATTTATAGCAGCAGTAGTAATGGCCACACGAGAATTGCGCTCACAATTTCAGGAACACTTGGTCAGTTTAGTCTCTTCGACACCGGTACAAGTAATTTTGTCTAAACCCGGTCTGTCGAAAGATATGGAAAAGTGGGCTGAGAGTTGGGAGAGTACGACGTCATCTATCAAACCCGTACAGATGTCAAGTCGCAGGCGTTGGAAGGTTTTACCTCACATTTTGCAAAAGAACTGGAACGGAGGATGAAGAGTTCCTTCGGAATGAAGCAATGATCGAGTACGGCCGTTTGGAGATTTGAACGAGCATGAATTCTAATGGGAGGAGGTTGATCTGTGGTTCAGAAGGCTATCTGGAATGGTCTACCATCAGGCCACGAAAACTGATGACAATGAAGCAGAGTGTGAAGCCATAATTCAAGTTCTTGACTTAGCCTACACACTGGGGGCCACGGAGATCAGCATATACAATAAATCTCAGCAGATGGTTAATCAACTAAGGCAAATCTTCGTAGCTGAGGACATCTGCGAGCTAGGTCAAAAGAAAAAAATCAGATCCTGAAAAATTTTCATGCTTTGGAATTCATCCACCAAGAAGAGATATCAGGAGATGCTGAAGCATCCGAGGATTCGTACGATTGGCAGATGATACTTGCGCTAACCCCCGCAAGCTTGATGAACCTTGAAGTTCCAGATATAGGATCTTTCATAGGGCAGCGTGATGTGCTGGTTAACTATCTGAGAAAAGGAGATCTTCCTGAAGACAAGTTAGAAAGCATATATTTGCGGAAACAGACAGTTCGCTACTGCTTGATCAGCGAGGGGTTGTATCACAGGTTGGTCAGCGACCCAGGGGATGACTTTCAAGGCTCAGCACCCTTAAACAGGGAAGCCCAACTAAATACCCCCCGAATCTTTCAAGGATCAAACATGAAGTACTTTTGCTTGAGAAAGCATTTGTTTTGCTTATATTATTTCCTTTTAATTACGGTATTTATCAGACATGTTGCGGGTTTTCACCCACAGCATCCAGGCTCCCCGCCTCTTTTATCAATAAAACTACTGTCTTACTTAGTCGGTTTTACTCATTTATTTAGATCCATATATGATCAAACTATTCATAGCCCGGCCAAACCTAAGTTGAAGTAATACACTCACTTTTCGCTAATAAAAGTAGAGTACACTACACGCTTAGAGCTAGACTCTAGCTCAACCACCAGGCATTAATCGAGCATTGATCTCATTAAATCAGTAATTGCAACTACATGCCGATGGGGACGCCTGTCTGCATAGTGCCAGAAAGTCTTAAATACTCGAGTAACTAAGTGAAGACGTTTTCTCTCAAAGAATAGTTACCACACGGGATAAAGTCATCCCATTGTGGGCGCAAACAACCATCTGCTATGGATACAACCTAGCTGTCGTCTCTCGGTTCACAAGGGACGTAATTTCTCAAGGTAGGCACACTAACACAGGTTCTTAATTAATAAAAACAGTCAGGACGACTTGAAGCCATCTAATACCTAGGTGCACAAACATACTGCTTGGCCACATATTACGAAACGCATAACACAAGTACGTATTATTACATATTTGTCAACATTCATTTCATCAATAGAAAACTGCCCGTAGGCTCATAATATACATTTAGTACTTCCTGAATACAACATTTGTTTATAACAATTGTAGAAAAAAAGGAAAGGGAAGACCAAAAACAAAGAGCTCCTCAGGATTAACATGGATGAAGATCGTTCTTCTGGATTGTAGCTACAAGTCAAAAACAGTCAGGAGTTCTTCTTTTCTTTTTGAAGCTTAAGATATGTCTACTCGAGCATCCCTTCGAAGCATACGCCTGCTGAAACAGCCAAAGCCCATCTGCTTGATCAAAGCAAGGGATCCCGGAAGCACCTCAGTACATACCTGAACTTCCCCCATCCCGTCCATTTAATTTGAAGGGAAACTAGAAGGCTAGTAGCAAAGCTTAACCATCCACTTCAACCTTAACTGTTCAAACTATAGTGCACAACCCCGCAGATCTTCAAGCACAAACAGGAGTTCGCCGAGATCAGAAAGGCTTGAGCTGGGAACCTACCACATAGGAGTCTCTTCTCTCGGGTATCCGACAGCCAACTGCCGATGAAGTGTTATAATAGCGGTCCAACTGAAGCAGATAACCAAGGTGAAAGCGATGAATCTTAGAGGAATCCGAAGCTCAGTGATACCTTATCTACCTGCCACTGTGAAGCTAAATCCTCTTGCATGCCATGAAATAGAGCCAAGCAGTGGATCACCAACCTGGTACCATTGAAGGAGTGGCCTGGACACACGAGGCATCCTGGCAAAGAAGCCGCACGAAAGCTGAAAGGGCTAAGCATCCTGACCCCGCATGACAAGACGAATATCACAGCAACTGCTGTGTTAGAAGATCAGCGCACCGTAATCAGCGCACATGAAACAATGAAGACATCTTTAAGGACATAATTAGAATCCCGATCAAACTTCATGACTCGGAGGACTTCACTCATTCCTTCAGGGATGGAGAGAGAAAAGAAGATAACTGCAGATGAGTTTCTTCCTATAATTCTCTTGAGTGTCATCCATTCGGAACGAAGAAGAACTTCTGGGAATATCAAACCAAGATCAAAGGCTAACATTTTTAAGGGAAGAAAAGCTTCTCGCTATTATGAGAAATTACTGAAGAAGTGACTTATTTTCTGAAGAGGAGTTTATGATTTTCCCACTGTCATGAAGTTGCTAATCATAGGCAAAAAGGGATAAAGATGGAGCACGAAATGGTCAAGCGTCATTATTACTATAGATGTGAAACGATTCGGCGAAATAATGGAAGTTCTTGAAAAGGTGAATGAGATCAGCATCAACCAATCAGAAGGAAGCATGCGAAGTTCTCAAAGAAATCAGTATCATTCTTGGTCAAAGAGACTGCGAATCTCAAGGTGTCAGTGAGATATCTTTTCATATCCGCGCCGCGTTCACTTCCTAACTGCTTGCATCAGCACTTAGCAAGTGGGGGGGATAGACTGTGAGGGCAAAAATATGCCACCTATTTCTACGGGGATACGAGTCCAGCTGGCGAGACTAGACTTAACGTACAAGTCACCGGACACTGAGAATATATGCCCACTCCTAGAGCCAACGACTGTTTAGGCGGTTTGGTCATAGGGCGCAGGGCACACATCCCGTTGCCTAAGGTTTTACAGTCTCTTAGTTAGGATTTAGTATACCATCGCCTTGAGTTTTAGGCCCATGGCCTTATTAATATTTATATTTAACCTTATTTAGGGTTGGGTATCACTACTATAAATACCCCCTCCTTACATTGTATTGTAAACAGCACACTATTCGCTACCGAACTCGGCTAATCTTAAGGAATACGAATTACTTTTCTTTCTCTATTGTTTCTTGCTTAATTACTTATCTTTACTTTCATCACATTTATTTACTTTTTTATATCGTAATTTATTGTATTTCTTGTGCCCTCATTAAAAATTAATTGTTTAACCTAGACGTACAAGTTTAGGCATAAACAAGCGTCAATTGCGATTCTTAGCTCGTAGTCAATCAAGTAATTAAAGCTTACACTGCCAAAGACACAGGAATACTTGGCCAGAAGAGAGAAGTGCTTGATGAATTTTCAAAAATTAAAGATCAATTAGACACTTATAGAAGAGATCGCGGAGACTGATGCCCTAGCCAGTCTAGCAGCGGCCACTGCAGAAATGGATGCAGATAGCCAGGTTTCCACCATTGACTTAACTTACATGGATGTCAAATGCCACGAGGTCAACACAGTAGGATCATTGTGGGACTGGCGACACCCCGATCATCGAGTACCTGGACAAGGGAGTACTTCTAGTAGACAAATATGAGAGCAAAAGATTGAGAGTCCAAGTAGCCCGTTATTGCTTAATCAACGGCAAGTTGTATCGGCGGATGTTTAGCGAACCTCTGGCTAAATATTTGGGACCCTCTCAAAGTAGATTATGAACTCAGGGAAATCTACGAGGGGCAATGTGGAAACCATTCTGGCAGGTGATCACTAGCTCGTAAGTTAATCAGGGTGGGATATTTTTGGCCCCGAATGGAAGACGATGCGAGAAAGTTTGCCGGGGCATGCAATAGCTGCCAGAGATTCAACCATGTACTTCATCAGCCGGCAGAGTTATTACACTCAGAAATAGCCCCTTGGACTTTCACTAAATGGGGGATGGACATCGTAGGACCCATGCCTAAAGCACCCGTCGGTGTCAAATTTCTGCTCATCATGATGGATTATTTCACCAAATGGGCCAAAGCAGCTGCCTATGCCCGCATCTGGGAGTAGGAGCAGATAGATTTTATATGAAAGAACATTTTGTGCCGATTCGGCATTCCAGCGGAAATCACTTGCGATAATGGGCCCCAGTTCATAGGTGAAAAAATCACTGCTTTTCTGAAGGAATGGGAGATAAAGAGAATAATCTCTATGCCCTATCATCCTTCGGCTATTTATCTAGCAGAATCCACGAACAAGACAATAGTAGAGAATTTGAAAAAGCGACTCAAGGAAGCAAAAGTAAAGTGGCCAAAAAATTTGCCAGGAGTCTTATGGGCCTACCGTACTAACTCCATAGCCAGCACTTCATAAACTCAATTTTCAATGACATACGAAACACAAGCAATGATTCTCCTAGAGATTGGTGAATCTAGTTTGAGGCAGTCATTTGTGGTGGAAGAATCTAATGAAAAAGCTTTGAAAGCTTCCCTCGATACTTTGAATGTATAGTGAGAAATAGCGGCCTTACGCCTCGCAGCCCGGAAGCAACGAATGGATCAGTATTACAATGCGAGGGCTAATCCACGGTCCTTCAACATAGGGGATCTGGTCCTTCAAAAAGTTACTCAGAACACCAAGCAGGCAGGTGCAGGCAAACTCGTCCCAAATTGGGAAAGGCCGTACAAAGTTCGAGGCATAGCTAGAAAAGATGCATATGTTCTTGAGGACATGGAAGGAACACTCATTCCAAATAACTGGAACATCACATGGCCAAATAAGTACTACTCTTGAAAGGCTCAATTAAGCTCATACACTTGAGATGTATATTTTCTCCTTTCTCGTTTTCTTCTATTTTCATTATTTACAACGGGCACACAGCCCCATTCTTTATGTTTACCAGGCTCCGCGCCCCATTCATCAATATAAGTACTATTTTTGGTAAGTTTTACTTATTTATTCAGATCCATCTACGATACAACTATTCATAGCCCCGTTCAAACCTAAGTTGAAGTAATACACTCACTTTTCGCTACAAAAAAGTAGGGTAAACTACTCACTCCGAGCTAGATCACATATAGCTTAGCCACTATGCATTATTCGTAAGTTGAACTCGTTAATTTAACAACTGCACCTACATGCCGAATGGGAAGTTGTTTGCATAGTTCCAAAAAGACTTAAAATACTTAAGTAACTAAGTAGAGATGTCCTAAATTGGACGCAATAGTTTCCATTGTCACACGAGCTAAAGTCGTCATATTGTGGGCGCAAACAGCCATCTCCTACAGATGCAACCTAACATGCCAACCATTGGGGCATAACGGACGTAACTGCCAGAGCAAGCTCACTAATATACGTTCTAAATATTAGAACACTAAGGACGGCCGGAAGCCATCTAATCTTCAGGTGCATTAGCCCAGAAAGGCACACAAAATATACTGCTTGACTACACATTACACCACATGTAATTGTGCAAGTACGTATAAAATTATTGGTGAACGACCGTTTCATTAATAACAAACAGCCTATAGGCTCATAATATACAATTAGTTCTTCATGAATACAATATTTGTTCATAACAATTGTAGAAAAAAAAAAGGAAAGGGAAGACTAAATTCGCAGGTTCCTTCAAACTTGTGATGCCGGAGACTCTTCGTCTGGATTGTAGCTCTTGCATCGAAGTCTCTCTCAACGATGAGAAGGCAAAATTCCCAAGTTGATACACAAGTAGCAACATCTTTGTGATATTGCGCACGTGAATTGGAAAAATCAGCCCAACTGAGGAATCCCTCAGTGAAAAGGCGGAGGCAGCAGAATCGAAGACTTCACTTGGATTCGTTTGGAGAGACTGCAATAAGGAACCCCTGTGAATCTCGAAAACGCATTATACTCTCTCTTCCCCTTACTTTTGGAAGCTTATGCAAACCCCAAAATTGAGAAACAGGGCAGAGCTATACAACCACCCTGAACGATATTGGTATGGAGAATGCTCTCAGGTGTTAAATGCTCAAAGAAGGAGAGGATATCTCAGGGACGCACTCCTAGTTCAAGTGAAGTTGCTTCCGAGATATGTTCCCATACAACTAAAAGATGAATGACTAAAATAAGCCCGAATGGGTTGGCATCCATCTTCTGTCGCGCGCCACATGACAAGAAGAATATCACAATAATCACCACGCATGAAGAAGGAAATACCGAAATCAACGTGTCTACCAAAATAAGAACATTCCGAAGAACATCATCATTTGAATCTCAGTCAAATTTCATGACTCGGGGGATATCATTTACTCCTTTACGGATGAAGAATGGAAAGAAGGAAACTGTAGATGAGTCTCCTCCTTCAGTTCCCTCAAACATCATCCATTCCGAATAAAGAAGGTTTTCTGAGGATATCCAACCAGAATCAAAGGCAGACATTTTTCTTCCTTCAAAAATGAGAAATTGTTGAAGAAGTGATATTTTCTTAAAAGGAGTTTGTGATTTTTCTACTGTCACAAATCCTTATTTAAAGGCGAAAAAGAGATAAGCATGACACATGAAACGTTCAAGCATTATTATTGCTGAAGATATGCAATGATTCAGAGCAGATAAAGTCAATTCCTAGAAAAGTACATGGGATCGGTATCAACCAATCAGATGAAAGCATGCAGACTTCTCAAAGAAATCAGCATCATTCCTAGTCAAAGGGACTGCGAGTCTCAAGGAGTCAGTGAGATATCTTTTTACATCCATCTGGTACGACGCTTTCACTTCCTGACTGCTTGCGTCAGCACTCATCAAGTAGGGGAACTGACTGTGTGGGCAAAAATACACCACCTACTATTATGGGGATAAAAGTTCAGCTGGTGAGACTAGGCTTATCTAATAAGCCACTGGGCAGAAAAGATACAAGCCTGTTCTATGAGTTACGACCGTTCAAGCGGTGCGGGCGTAGGACGAAGGGCATACATTCTTCCGCCTTAGGGTTACAATCTCCTAGTTAGGGTTTCGTATATACCACCACCTTGAGATATAGGCCCATATCCTTATTAGTCTTTGTATTTTACCTTCATTAGGACAGGGTATCTCTAATAATAATAATAATAATAATAATAATAATAATAATAATAATAATAATTCATAAATAAAATATTGTATTATGGGCCATTAGTAATTTAAAAAGAAAAGTCTGCTGGCCCATTAGTCCCTTAAAGTAGCAGACAAAGTTGAAAATAAAATAATAACAATTAAAACATAAAAAGAATGGTACCCTAAATCAAATTGAACCCCACAACAGAGCAATTGGCCCATTTGGAGGAAGCCATTGAAGGGCAATTTGAAGCTCACTTTTCTTACTTGCTGCAAGGTAAGTTACACAAGTATTCCATAAAATTTCTTAATGATCCTTTATGAGGAGTTTTTACTGTGAAGGAAAGGGAATTGTAGTTTAAAAAGGAAGGAGGAAAAAAATAGGAAGCAATAGCAGCCATGGTAGTTTATGCCTTATTTCTAAAGATTGAACACTAGTCGTTCATGGAATGTGCTATATTAAATTGAATAGTTAATCAACAAAGTGTATAATTAACAAAAGTATCAGGTTTTAAGGAAATATTGTATTGCAAAAGAACATAAACTAATTCAGAGTCTCAGAGTGAATATATTTACCAATTGATCTTTGTTATTAACACATAGAACAGTGATAATTTATTCTAGATTTTGGAACAAGCAAACTATAGCCTGCAAGCACACGTTCGGGATAAAGGAAGCTAGTGATGTGAATGAAATATCTCCCTTAGTTTGTTTTCAACTATAGCATATTTAAAACTCACTTTCCTGCATCAATACTATTTTTTTTTAAATTATTTTACTGCATGGGACAAGCGCTAGTATAACTGAAATATTATTATATCTAATTGTTACTTTGATACTTGAGTTGTTTATAGAATAGATATGTTTGAAACATTGGTTTATTCTAGAGCTGCTATATATGTATTGTGATTTAATATCTTGTCGGAAAAAAAGTACAAATATGAGATATTATATTACATTGTAAATATTATTTTCAAAACTAACTTAGGCAGATCACCGTTATCTAACATTGGGAATGTTAGGCTTGGTGCACCTTGTACTGTATTTCTCCTTTACTAGTAGGAAAGAAGTAGTCCACCCTCTAGAAGGAAACCCAGCTGACAGGGTTGTCAGACGTCCATATTAAACTCATGGTGTCAGAAAGTAATACTCGACTCTGGCTTAGGAACCTCCTACTTTATGGAGATATGAGTTACAAAGGTTGAAAGGTTCGATTAAGGTTTTCAATGCAAGTACTATTGATTATTTTATTTATACATGTTTCTGATATATGCTTGTCCAGAACAAAAACGCTATTGTTGATGTTGTCCTCAGTTAGTCTGTGTGACTAACCCTTTTCCTTTTTCCATTCACAGATACGCTAGTTGAGGCTGATACGTTGAGTCAAGGTGAGTGACAGAGCTGAGGATTGATCCAGTAAGCCCTGCATTTGCTTCGCATGGGCCACTATTTATTCCTTAATTTATATCAGTCATTAGTTCGTTATTTCCTTAGTCAGTCTTGGGATGTTGTTTTGGTTAAAGTTGGTGCAAAAGTACTCTACAGTTTAATTGTTGTCGTGGAAAACGTGGATTTAGTGTTGTTAATTGTTCTTAGACTTTACATATGTGTAATAATGTGATAGTCATTTGTTAGACTGGTTCTGGCTGGTTATTGATAGGTATAAATTTTTGGTTTGCTCTCGGTACAAGGGAAACTCTGCCGAATTTTCTGCGTGAAAAGGGTAGGCTTGCTAGGTAGGCTTAGTCTTGCTTAGCGCAAATCACGGTTCTAAGTAGAGTCGTGACAGTATCCACTACTATAACTACCCCTCCTTACATTGTATTGTACAACAGAGCGATTCACCACAAAATCCGGGTATTCTCAAGGACTAGGACTACTTTACTTTTCTTGCTCATTATTTTTCTCTTTTACTTATTTACTTTTGCATCGTATTTTTTGTATTGCTTTTGACCTGATCTAAATAAATTTTTTAACCTAGGCAACCGATAAACACACAATATACCAAAAAGGCATACTGTATTGAAAACCAAAAAAAAAATCAAAACATATATTTGTTCGACATCAACACACACTTCGACCCAAACCCAAAAATATGTATGCCGAAAGAGTATATCGTTCACCAAAAAGGTATACTTTATTCAAAATAACAAAATTTGAAACATGCATTTGTGTGATAACAGCTAACACTTTGATCCAAACACAGAGATGAGCATAATAAAAGAGTATATGGTATACCAAAAAGGTATACTGTATTCAAAATAACAAAATTCAAAACATTCATTTGTCCGGTAACAACTCACACTTCGATCTAAACACTAAAAAGTGTGTGGCTAAAATATTATACGATATTCCAGAAAGGTATATTGTATTCAAAACAACAAAATTAATAACATTTATTTGATTTGATAGTAACTCACGCTTCAATCCAAACACAAAAAGTTGTATACCTAAAAAATATACAGTATACTAAAAAGCTATAATATATTCAAAACAATAAAATTCAAAATAATTATTTGTTCGATAGTAGCTTACACTTCGATCCAAACACAAAGATGTATACCAGAACAGTTATTGTATACTAACCTTGGTATACCATATTCAAAACAACAAAATTTAAAACATTCATTTGTTTGATAGCAGTTCACACTACGTATCAAACACCATAAGGTCTATATCAACAGAGTATACAATATATAAAAAGATATAATGTATTCAAAGAAATAAAATTTAAAATATTTATCTGTTTGATAGCAACTCACATTCAGAGGTGGACTTATGTGGTTTGTGTGGGTGCACCAAAAATTCTATACATATAGATATAAATACCTCAAAATTGAAAATACATGATACTAGAGACCTTAAATAATTAGTATATGTATGTTAAATTCAGTGGTGCCCCTATCATATTTAAATTTTGGGTACGCCTCTACTCACACTTCAATCTAAACATATGATGGTGTATATAAAAAGAGTATAAAATATAATAGAAAGGTATACACTATTTTTTTAAAGCAAAGAGTCAACTAGACATTGCACATACTGACCAATTTTATAAATAATAAAAATAAAAAGCTTCAATGAGGACAATACAAAGTAAGGAGGCCAAACCATACCTTACATCATCCTATCGACGGGGACGACCTCGCGCCTAGCACGAATGCAAAAAATAGGAACTTGCTAGTACTAAATACTCTATGATCATCACATAGATTAATAACACACTCTGTAATGATATTACATGTTATGATGCTAACATAATGAAAAAAATATAAAAGCTAGAAAGAAAGTAGAATAATAATATCCACACTTCTTTTTACAAGTAATCCAGTTAAATATGTAAAAAGGCCCTAAAATGCTAATTTGATAAAATGATACTTATGGCTCTCTATCTTGATCATAAAAACTTGCAATCATATTTTTGACCCTTTTAATTTTCAGCTTCGTGTAGGTTGTACTCTTGTAGGTTCAAGTAGAGGTGTCTGCCTTTTCACTCATTTTATATATTTTTCCTTAATCCTCCTTGGTGAAAAATCACCTTCACGAGCTACTTGAAGAAAATTGTCAGTCGTAGATTCTTCATCCTCTTCCTAATTACACAGATCTTGCTCGTCTTCAGATAAATTATCTGGAATAACTAAATTTCCTTCAATTTCCAAGGGCCGAACAATAGGCGAAGAACTTTGTCACTAAAGAAGGTCCTTGGTATCATCTAAATCCATTTGAATAATGAGCTCCTTGTCAGAGAGTAGCTTCTTTGAGTGAGGAACAACATGCATTAACGACTTGGGGACAAATATGAGGGCATGTACATTGGGGGATGCACTTTTAAACAAATTTGGGGAATGCACTTTTACACAACCTTAGGTCATTCCCCGAGTAGTCTGACACAACCAAATTTTCGACTTCAAAGTCCATATTGTCTACCATTAAAGGAATACTTTGATCCTGCATGGTCACCTCACAAATTCCCATTCCAACTTCTATAATTCGTGCTAAAGTTATTGCATTTGAATCAGCCATATCTACGTGTTCTGCTCCAAAATTTACAAGCGCTAGCTCCCTCCCTTCACTAGGATTAACTAAAGTTTTGCCACAAGGAACTATGTTAGCACTTGTTTCTCTGTGCGCTGATTCTGAAGTGTTGGAATACTACTTGAAACTGTTCATTGTGCCTCCCAAGTGCTGCAAATATTTTATCATGTTGATTTACATAAATACTAACAGTCACTTAGCGAATAAAAACTAGTCCTACATCCTTTGGTTTCCCAACTTATTTGAATTTTTAATTGTAGGAACATTGGTTGAAACAGGTTGAACGTGTTGTTGTACAAAAACAAAACCTGATGCATCTGTAACCTACTGCACCTCTCTTCCATTAGCACAGGTGGCAATATTGATCCTCCCAGATTCAGAAGCAAATCCTGTGTGGCTGGGAGTAGTGGATGCATCCATACCTCCCAGTAATTCACTATCCTTACAAGTCTGATCTACCACATGAGCTGCATTCCCAATCTCTTTAGGACATTGATTCCCACATGTTATTTAAGAAGCTGAATGCAGCGCTCTTTCACCCTCATAAACTTTAACTTTAGAAGCCTTCATCGACTACTTATTAGCGTTTTTAGAAGCTAAAAGCGGCTCTGCAAATTCTCCACTTTTGGTACTTAAATTAGCAAGCGCTTCAGACTGCTGCAATTTCCCATTCAACGCAGATTTAACTACTCCATCATTTGGCTTTTCACTCAAAGATTTTCTCTCTTGAAGCACTGCCTGCTGATGCAACCCAAATTGCATCGACACTTACACTTGGTTTGGAAGGGCATGGATGATATGAGCTCGGGAGATGACTTGAAGACAATGCATTGGAGCTCAATCGAATGGGAAACAGGGCAGGAAACAGTGCAGGAAATAGGGGAGCAACACAGGGCAGCACTTTCTGAGCTTACTGCCTGAGGAAGAGGACTTGCTCTTCCCGATCGCGTGCACACCTTCGCAATCGTGAAGAGACTTTGTGTTGTCTTCGCCTTCGCGCCACACCTCGCGCGATCGCGCGCCCCTATAAGAAAGTACCTTGCACGATCGCTATTCCTTTTACGCGATCGCGAAGACCAGTGGAGTGGCAGCGGACCAGAATCTAGGCAAACCTTGTAATGGGGTGCTATAAATACACCCTTTCTTCATTTATTGCATTTTAACTAACTTTGAACTGGAATGATGTATTTCTTGAGTGATTCAAAATGAAGAACCCGTGAGCGGGCATGATTTCACTTGGTGGATTCCAAGTTGAACATCGTAACATCTTTGATCATTCTATTTGCAAGAGCCGAGTGCCTCTTGAGAGTAGTTGCGTAGTATAGGTGATCCTTGACTTCACCCGGGGTGTATCGAGACAATTTCCTCGGTGCTACTTAGGTAAACGTTTCAAGCCTCGGCTTGCATTCTATCTCGATATCGTTATCGATATCGCCTATCTTATTTTAGCTTCCGCATTTTCATATCGTTTCTTGCTTCCGCTCGTTTTGGGTTGCATCAGTTGGTATCAGAGCACGGCTAGGCTTCGTTCTTACGAATCCTCGGTCTTGTTCTTGTTATTGTTATCATTGTGTTATTTGTTCTTGAAATTTGAAGAAAAACAAAAAAATTCAAAAACTTGAAAATCACAAAAAAATTGCTAGAAATCGTTGGTTGTAACGATTTTGTTGGTGTTTGTTATCAGGGATTGATTGATATCATATTCCCGTTGATTTGGTACCCACGATTTGATTGATATCATATTCACGATTTGAAGTTGTGAATCGAAAATCTTCAAAATCAAATCTCAAATTTGAAAATTCACAAAAATTGCTAGAACTTATTTGATGTTATGATTTCTTGGTTGTTTGGTATCGGGGATTGTTCCTTATAGCTTTACCGTCATTTTGATACCCCCCATAACATCATTTGGAGTAGCGGAATGAAAATCGAAGTTTTGAAATCTTGAATTTTTGAAAATTCTTGAAGAACTTGCTCCAAATTCTTGAAACAAGTTGTTTGTTGATTGTTTGCTTGGTTAAACCATTGGGAATTGTTTAATTCAGTTGAAAACACCTTTTGGGAGCTTGAGAACTGAGAAACAAGTTGAATTGGGGTGATTTGTGTGCCAAAATTTGAGTTTACAGTCGGGTTTCTGGTTCTGCTGCACAGACCTGCGCGATCGCGCAGCGTCCCACGCGAACGCGACAACTTCTGAAATTAAGTCATCGCGATCGCGCCCAACGTCACGCGATCGCGAAGGGTACCTATTTCCAGAAAAATCCTGAATTGGGACAGATTGTTCGCAAAGGTGTCGTAACAGTTTCCGACCACGACAACTCCCATAGCATCATTAAATATGGTGAGTTTCTAGATCATAAACCAAAATTCATCCAATTCCGAATCCCTTTAGTGACGATTCGATCTTTGAACATTTGATCGCGTCACTTCCGGTTAGTACTTTGAGGGTAACACTCCTACCTAATTGGTACTAATCCATTGTGCGAATAGGATACTCGTGCCTAGAAGGAGGGTAGAGCTCACAGAAGACTCGTAGTACATTTTTTTGGCTCAAGTGCTCAGTTATAAAGCCGTTCGCCCATCGAGTCCCATCAATTCCACTCACCCCGAAGAGTATTTGGTTCTTGTGACTTGAGTGGTTATTGAGGTGGTTGTTCAACTACGAGGAAGCCTTTGAGATCAAGCTTGAGTGATCCTACAACCCACTAAATCGAGTGTACCCGAGTGACATTCCAAAGGTGAAGGAGCGAGTGAGGTTTTTACTCTAACCTCTTTCTCTTGTCTTTAAGTTTTTGTAGGTACATGGCCGGAGACGTATACGACACCGTTGAGGTCCCGATAAGCACTTTGGCCTACCTCTTGGCCGAGGTGAGATCTATAAGCTCGAGGTTTGATCGCCTCAAAGAGGAATGGACCCCGAGTGTCCAAAAAGATGCCGGAGAAGGCATTAGTAAAGAAAAGTTGGGCATTCCCCAACCATTGGGCACTCCCCAACAAGTGGGCATTCCCCACGACTTGGGCAATCCCAAAGTAGATGTAACTACTGACTCTAGGAGTAATTCTACTACTCCTATGAGCCAAGCAATGGCAAATGAGGGAGTTGGGGAAGGTGAGCGAGGTGACGACATTCTTGGACCTCATCCCCATACACTTGCACATGAGAGCGAATTGAAAGAAAGAAGAGGAGAGGAAAAACAAATTGAGAGTGAGGGCACCCTTTGTCCTAACCATACGATATCTTCTTCTTCTTGCTATAACTTTTGTGTAGGTACTCTTGGAGGCGAGCTATTGGAGCCTCAACCGTTTGCCTTGGAAGGAAGACAAGAAGATGGAGAGCATCATTGTGAACTTCATGACGGAGGAATTGAATGCGACGCTACAAGCTATGTGAGTGCTCACGGGAGCGACTCAAATGTAAGTGTTACCTTCCCTTCTCATGAACATGTTGATCCCTTGTCTTGTGGAGACTCAAAGCTAGTTGTTGCTTGTGATGCCTATATTGACCTTGCAACTAGTGAAGAGTCTAATTGTCAACTTGTGTTTGCGTGTGACCCGCTAGTAGAGAGGAATGGAAAGCCACATCATGATGTGAGCCCGGTATTCAAAGAACCTCTCTCTAGTGAAAATGTGTTAGTTGGCCTTGCTTGTGACCCTTGTTATGACACCCCACCCATATTTGATAAAGGGGAAGAAGAGTTATGTGACTCTACCCTTGTTAGTATAATTGATTTTGGTGGAATTGTGCGTCGTAGTAAGGATGAGAGTGACCTTGAGGAGTCCAAATTGCATGAATTGGACAAGATTGTCTATGATGACTCCTCAAGTGAGAGCGAAGAACCTAGCTTTGATACTTCACCTTTGCTTGACATTGAGAATGGGATGTGTACTTTTACTAACCCTTTGTTTGAGGGCATCCTTATTTCTGGTGGTGAGTTATATCAAGCTAGAGTTAGGAATGAGTTGGAACCTCCATGGTGTGAGAGATTTGATCCCATAGACAACTCTTTGTTTGAAGCTTCGAGTGAGGTAGATGATTCTTCTAGTGACCGTACTCTTGTTGGTTCGGGTTATGATGATGAAGAGGCCATTAATAATGCCTTCCTTGAGAGCTTACCTTATGAGGGGGGTTGTCTTAGGAATGAAATTGGAGGTGAGGAGGTATCTCTTAGTGTGAGTATGAGAGCTTTTAAGAAGGGAAGTGGGGTATTTGATGCTAATTGTGAATTGCACTACTTTGCCTATCCCACCCCACATATTAACCACGCTTTGAGGATTGAGCATGCCAAAATTATTGTGCCGCATTGTGAAAATATTGCATTGAAGGTTTGGTATGTTGATCATGAGCTTAGGGGTCATAGGAACTTTGATTGCTTAATCTTGAATGTTCCATGGCTTATTGATCTCTTTGCTTGTTATGTTTGTGAGTGCTTGTCACTATGGAGCCAAGAATTTGTTGTTTCCTTTGGAAACATAAGCTTCTTGATTGGTATTGATACTTGGCTCTATCACAAGAGTGAATTTTCCACATCACTTGCATTCACGCTTGTTGGGCTTGCCTACTCGTGTACTGGGAAGTCTTGGTGTGCTAATCTTGAACTTAGGGATCGTAGGGGTTTTGATCGCTTGATCTTGTATATGCCATGCACTATTGATCTCTTTGTTTGTTCTTGTGTTGGGAGCACTTCTTTGTTGAACCATGTAATTGCTAGTTCCTTTGGGAACATGGGCTTCTTTATTACTATTGATACTTGGTTATACCATAAGAGTGTGTTTTCCACACTCTTGGCACTAACCTACTCTTGTAGTAGGAATCTTTGTTTTGTTGTTGTTTATCTTTTGATGTTGGTAGTGATACCTTAGAGGAGGACGCCTTAATTTCGAGGACGAAATCTTCTCAAGAAGGGGAGGATGATGTAACCCAAATTGCATCGACACTTACACTTGGTTTGGAAGGGCATGGATGATATGAGCTTGAGGGATGACTTGAAGAAAATGCATTGGAGCTCAATCGAAGAGGAAACAGGGCAGGAAACAGTGTAGGAAACAGGAGAGCAAAACAGGGCAAGACAGGGCAGCACTTTCTGAGCTTATTGCCTGACGAAGAGGATTTTCTTTTCGCGATCGCGTGCACACCTTCGTGATCGCGAAGAGACTTTTTGTTGTCTTCGCCTTCGCGCCACACCTCGCGCGATCACGCGCCCCTGCAAGAAAGTACCCTACGCGATCGCTATTCCTTTCACGCAATCGCGAAGACCAGTGGAGTGGCAGCGGACCAGAATCTAGGCAAACCTTCTAATGGGGTGCTATAAATACACCCCTTCTTCATTTATTGCATTTTAACTAACTTTGAACTAGAATGATGTATTTCTTGAGTGATTCTCAATGAAGAACCCGTGAGCGGGCATAATTTCACTTGGTGGATTCCAAGTTGAACATCGTAACCTCATTGATCATTCTATTTGCAAGAGCCGAGTGCCTCTTGAGGGTAGTTGCGTATGACTTCGCGCGGGGTGTATCGAGACAAGTTCCTCGGTGCTACTTAGGTAAACATTTCAAGCCTCGTCTTGCTTTCTATCTCGATATCGTTATCGATATCGCCTATCTTGTTTTAGCTTCCGCATTTTCGTATCGTTTCTTGCTTCCGCTCGTTTTGGGTTGCATCACCTGCTTCCCATCATCCTCCATGTTTACTTTGTGCACAGTTTCGAGTAATTTTCCACCTTTTTAAAATGATTGCCCAACCCAATTTTTGGTTGCTGCATTGCCATTTGTTTTATCTTGTTCTGGCTCTTGTAACATCTTTGTTTGGCTCACAACATCACCAGATTCATGGCCATTATTGTCCAATGCTTGAAAAGCATTAGAAATATTAACGTCATTGCCTAGACGTTCTCCTGCACCTTCTGAAGCAATAGTTTGCTTGTTACGCTATACCTTCTTCTTACCCTCCATTATTTTCCAAGTATTAGGGTTCCTATTGGGGTTAGTTACCTGTCGATTATTTGGAATCTTAGGATCACCCACTATTTTACCACTCGTTAAAACTCTAACAGGTTCTCCCACTTGCGGATTCTTTACTCCTTCATCTTCAACCTGTGGTATCAACTACGAATGACGCACTCGCATTCCCTTTCATTATGGCCTTGAAAGCAAGATTCTTTACAATATTTTGGAAGAAAATCAAATTTAATCTTGGTCCATTTCATTCTTAACTCCCCCATCTTAACATCACATTCACACCTAATTCGTTGAGGATGATCATTTAATAGATCTACCTCAACCTTCACTTTAGCACATGAGGGTCTCGTATGGTTTCTTGTTGCTGCATCAAGCGGTAGTGGTTTCCATACTGCTACTGGTAGTAAACAAATGGCCTCCTTAACAAAGAATTGTGGTTGCAAGTTGGGGAAGGAGATCCAAGCTATAACAATGGAGGTTTCTGCATTGGGATTGAAAAATCTGTCCCACATCAACGTGCACATAGGTGTGGTCTTGTTATCGGCCTTTAACCAAAAGGCTGGCCGTGATAGCAAGTGAATGTAATCTTTAAGCGATGACAACTTAATTAAAACATGATGCTAATCAATAAAACCAACGTTAAGCTCACCCTTCAATTTACATTGCAATGGTATTGTTTTCCCCAAAATATGAAAATTAGTCATTCCATAAGAAAATTTCCCTACCACTGCGTGTTGTAAATTTGCACGAATAACCAATGAATCAATCTCTGTGGACTCAAATATAACAGTTGGCTCCCCATGCATAATTTCTAATGGTTTTTCAAGAATAGGCAGTATATGTTGCAGTATTTCATTAGGTTTTAGAATGGAGGCGTAAGAATTAGGTTGTTGTGTTTGAGAAATAGGTTGTACACTAGATATAGCGGACTAGACAAGCCCAGGAGGGGCTGCCCAATGGGCGGAATAGCCATTAAAATGCCAAAAAGCTGCGTGTTTGTATTCTTCTCTAAGTAGCCAAACCTAGAGAGAAAGTGGTACACAGTATTCAAAACAATAAAATTTGAAATATTTATTTGTTCGATGACAACTTGCATTTGTATCCAAACACAAAAAAAAATTATACTAAAAGAGTATACCATATCTAGTTGAAGTATATAGATGTAGCAAACTTTATATTATAGCAGTATAAAATTTTAATAAACTATAGTAGTATACTATTGCAGTATACAAACACAAAGCAAACTGTATAGTATAGTAGTATACTGTTACAATAAATAGTAGCGGTAAACAATTGTAGTATATAGTTTACAAAATATTTGTTCTTTTATTTTCAGCTCAAAATTTCGATCTCAAGTACCTCTAATCGGCAAATGTGATCAAATTTTAGCATGAACTTTTCAAAAATACTAGACACAATACTTTGCTACACCTACTTCGAATCAAACAACAAATACATAATCAAAAATTTCATATTCAAGAGCTTCAAGATCAACAATGATGGGTATTAAAAAATCATCTTCCAAACACTTTAAATTAACTCCAAAAACCCTAAACCCTAAACCACCTCGACTTTTTCCCTCAAGAAACTGGCGATTTTGGCGACTCAATTGGCGACTTCACGCAGCCTTTTTTCTTGAGCTTTCATGGCCATTTTAGCCACTGGACAGCCCCCTCCTGGGGTTGTCCAGGCTCCTTCTAATCTCCCTAACCTTTCTCCTCCATTATTTCCGTTACAAACAGCCCCACAAACTCAAAATCCATCTTATAAATCCATTCTAAACCCTACTATCGCGGCTGATGTGAAAATAGCAATTTCTGCGCCTATTTTTGACTACCATCATGGAGAACCTTCTTTTGTTTGGGAAGATAAGGATGTCGATGTTATGGTGAGACAAGAAGAGCTCCAGTACCCCGTAGTAGGGAAATTTTCATATGGGATGCCAGTGTTTCATGAATTACGTAAACAACTTCCACTACAATGCGAGATCAAGGGTGAGTGTTCGATTGGATTCCTTGAAACCCGTCATGTTATCATTCGGCTCTCATTTTTAGAGGATTATGTTCACTTGTTGTCTAGACCATCATTTTATATTAAGGTTGATCAAAAATTCTATCCTATGAGGACGATGAAATATGATGTTTGGTTTGATCCAAGGGAAGAAACATCAATAGCTATTGCATGGATTTCTTTTCCGGGCTTACCTCCGGCTTTCTTTGTTAAAGAAGCCGTGTTTGCTCTAGCTATAGCTGTGGGCAAGCAATTACAATTGGATGCAGCTACCAAGGCCAAGACAAGACCTAGTTGTGCAAAGGTCAAAGTGGAGGTGGACTTGTTAGCGTCTAAACCACAAAGGTTGAGAATTGGGATTAAAAACTCTTCAAACGGGGAGATTAGGTACAAGTGGATTAGAATAAGATATGATTTTATGCCAAAGTACTGTAAAGTATGCAGATTACAAGGTCACAATGAGGAAGAATGTTTTTCTCTACATCCTGAGCTTGTGTCTGAGGAAGAAGTCAAGGCTAACGAGGATCACTTTTCAAAGAAGGACACTGTGAAGGAGGCTCCTTTAAAGGTGTTGCAAAGTGGGAAAATTGTTGGTAATGTGTATAAGGGTGGAGATGTCGTTGCTCCGGTTCAAACCCAAGGTCGACAAGGCAAGAATTAAAACAAATATATACATCCCAATAGAAATCCCAAGGCTTGGACACGAGTTGAGAAGAAAACCAAACAAGTAACAAGTGATACTGCTCGTATCAATCAAGGAGAAACAGTGGCTTTAGCTAATGCCTTTGCAACGCTGGACAATGCTGATGTTATTCATGATGATGTTATTAAAAGTACGCAGCCTCAAGTGACTTCTACTCAACAAGATTCAGTGGATGGTGCTAAGGAGAAGTCGCCCACTTCGCGACCTTTGGAGTCGTCTGCTGCTGCGTTTAAGGGTGTGGAAGATTCATCTGAGGGTGGGGCTATTTTTTCTCCTAAGTGTAGGCAGATTGGGACTAGGAGTTGGGTTCGTGAGGCTTTCAAAGATCACCCAAAGGTTGGTGCAGTGGGTGTCTCAGTTTCATCAGGAACGGGTAAGAGCATTGAAGCTGGGGGTCAAGCTGCGAGAGTTTTGGAAGCTGCTCGTGAGGGTGATGTTGATGAAGTGGTTCCAGTTGCGTCTGGTATTAAAGCTATCAACTTTAATGCAACTTCTGGTTTTAATGCGTCTGTAAGTGAGGCTGAGTTTGCTGCTGAGGAATTTATTGAGAAAGAATTTAATGCAGTGGGTTTAAAGCTGAAAGGTGATAACGCGTTAGCTGGGATATCGTTGGGTATTAATGCAGAATGTGGGAGTGAGTCCCCACGCGTGATACTTGTGAATGCAGCTAGGGATTCTTCTCCTAGTTTGACTGGGTTTCTTCCCTCTCCTAGTGTGCATGGGATTAAGCCACGAGGGGAAGTCGAGGTTTTGCAGGCTTTTGATACTGAAGGTTTATTGCAGTCAAAGCCTCAAGCTCGTGAGGATTTTGGTGAGCCTTCAGCTTTAGTTTCTGGGTTGCATGTGCATGAAGCTGCAACGGTTTCATTGGACAACAATTGCTCACCTAATTATGGTTTAACTTTTGTGGAGTCACGAGGGGAGTTTGGGAGTTCCTGTGGGATTAATAAGTCTACAGATTCACGTGGGGGTGCTGTTATTAATCCAGCTACTTTTGATTTTGAAGAAGATGTTAGAGTAGTTAAGTATGATGTAATTAATACTACTCAAGGTTTATTTAATGTCTTCATGGTAGGGGCTGATGTTGGGATTGATGCTTGGAGTTCTTGGTCGGGGGAAGTCAATTATGATGGCAGGCAACAAGGTGTTCACGTGGGAGTAATCAAGGAAGAGGGAGTAATTAATGATGAGGGAGCTGAGAGGGTTAATGTGACGCCCCACTCCCCAGAACCCACGTTGGCTAGGATTGGGATGAGTAATAAAGCTGCATCTAATGCAGTAGGAAGCCAATTCATTTCCCCGACAGGCTTTAATGATGCGATTAATATTGGGAGCTCCACAAGTGATGATCTCAAAGCTGTAGATCGATGCTCAGAAGCTGGAGAACTGGGAGCTACGCCAATTTATGTTGATGAGAATTTAAAGCAGCCAACATCCAGGAGTTTTGCAGCTGTGGGTTTGGAAAAATTAGTTTATATAGATCAAGCTGCTCCAACAATTCAAGCTGATGTTTTGAGGACTTTGCAGCGACATACTGAGGTAATTGTTTCTGATTCCTTGTTGGGTGTTGGCAAGGATGATGCAAATCTCCTTGCATTGGATGATGGGCCTTTGAGCCAAGGAACTTGTATGGAGAACAAACAGGCTCATACAATTCCTTCACTTGAGGTGAGCACAGATTTGGAATCTGTGAGTGTGGCCAAGCCAAAATGCTTTGGAGAGGACCTTATACCAACAGTTCACCTTGAACGGTTGTGTAAAAGTGCTTCACCTAGTTTTGGTAGGCCTTTTTTGAATATAAATGCTCCATCTTTTGTGCCTAAATCCTTGATGCAGCTTGTCCCACATTCAAAGTGTTTACCCACGAATGATGAACTTGTCAAGCGTATGGATTTGGATGACACGAGGGGTATCTTGGTGCGGCAAGTGGGATCTTTTCAAGAGAGAGTTCCTCAAGGACATTATTTGGTGGAGGATGAAGATTTGTTTGAAGAAGAGGAATTTGAGGAAGAATCCACTGCACATAATTTTAGTATGGTGGCAAGAGAAGGAGATTTGTCTCCTAGGGAAATTCATGATAATGCACCAAAGAGAGTAAGGAGGGTAAGGCGCCCATTAGAGCCTACTAGAGTGCAACCTACGAGGAGTACGAAATCAAAATCCAAGAGGTCCAAGAAGTCGAAGAAATGATGGATAGCATATATGATTGTGATAGAGAGCCACATATATCATTTTTTCAAGCTAGTATTGTAGGGCCTTTTTACATATTCCATTTCATCTCTTGTAGAAGGAAGTGCGGATTGCATGATTCCACTTTCTTCCTAGCTTTTATATTATTTCATTATTTTAGTATTCTCATATGTGATAGTATCATAGAGTGTGTTATAAACTCTGTGATGATCATACTCTATTTGGTTCTTGCTAGTTCTTATTTTTTGCATTCTTGTTAGGAGTGAGGTCTCACCTCGATAGGATGATGTAAGTTATGGTATGGCCCTCCTTACTTTGTATTGTCCTCTTTGAGGAATTCATTATTTATAGAACTAGTCACTAGGCAACTTGCCTAGTGATATTCGCTAAAAAAAAAATAAAATAAAAAAATTAAATACGACCAAATTTTAGTATGAAATTTCTAAAGATACTAAAAATAATATTTTGCAACACCTATTTCGAATCAAACGAAAAATAAAGAAAATTAAAATTTCATATTCAAGAGCTTTAAGCTCAAGAATTATGGGTATTAAAAGATCATCTCCCAAACACCTCAAATCAATTTTAATTTCGATAAAATTTTAGAATCAACTTCTCCAAGTTAGTAGAAATAATATTTTGTGACAGCCACTTTGAATCAAGCAAAAAAAAAAGTTTCATATTCAAGAGCTTCAAGCTCAACACTTGTTAATATTCAAAAATAATCTCCCAAACACCTCAAAACAATTCTAAATGCGATAAGATTTTAGTCTTAAATTACCCAAGTCACTAGATATAATATTTTGTATCACATTTCAAATCATACAATAAATTAAAAAAATTAAAATTTCATATTCAAGAGCTTCACGCTCAATAGTGATAGGTATCCTAAAATCATCTTCCAAACACCTCAAATCAATTGCAAATGGGATAAGATTTTTTAGCATGAAATTTCTCATGTTACTAGAAATAATATATTGTGACAACCACTTCGAATAAAGCAACAACAAAAATTATAATTTCATAATCAAGAGCTTGAAGCTCAACAACGTTGGGTATCGAAAAATTATCTCCTAAACACCTCAAATCAAATTCAAATGCGATAATAGTTTAGTATAAACTTCCCCAACGTACTAAAAATAATATTTTATGATACCCACTTCGAAACAAGCAACAAATCTTCAAGTTTAAATTTCATATTCAATAGATTCAAGTAGCTCATGATGAAATTAAAGGATAAAGAGTGAACAAGAAGGAGTTTGAAGAAGCCAAGGTTGAGAGAGAGAGAAAGAGAGAGAGAGAGAGAGAGAGAGAGGGGGGGGGGGGTAATTAATTTGGGTTGGGTAGGTATATAGTGTAAATTTTCCTCCTACTTTTCCTACTTAGGATAAGGGCGGTTAGCCGATTTATGTAATGAGTCATGTACCTCACAAATAGAGTTGTAATAGAGTTACGATTGGGATAAACTTTTGAGTATAAATAAATATCACAATTACCTCATCGTAACAAGTATTCAACAATACAATTCGAATCCGACTTTTATTCTTTGATGTTCCATTATTGCTTGTAGCCGGAGATATAAGTTCACTTATTTACTTATAACGGAAATTTCAGGTTAACCAGTGACTCTGCTTATCGGATGGTAGAATCCATAAAATTATTTTCTCCGAATTAGTTATGTGCGACAGAGAAAAGCCAAACAATTTGGAGTGGGAATTTTTTTTTGGCATGAGATGTATAGATGTTTTAAAGTGTGTCGACTTTAATCTTTGATAGCACAGTATGTAATGCAATCTAAAACACGCGGAAGCTAATAAACGATACGCAGAAGCAAGTAAAACGAGATAACCAAGAAATAAGGATTGGGCAGGCAAGAAATGAGAAGAAAGAAGGAATCAAACTCACATACGGTAGTTGATTCAAGGGGGAAAAGAGACTTAAATCAATCCAAGGATCATACTAGGATGATCCCCATATATTCCAAGTTAAAGAGATACATGAAGTTTCTAGCTTCAACAAAGAAGGCAAAGCCTCTCTTCCAATTCTTCTCTCTACAAGATTCAATAATATCTAACTAATGAATGAAATATCTAAGTGTGGCATTTATAGGTGTGTCACACTCCTAATATAATGTCTAAAAAGCCCTCAAATGAGATAAAAATAATACAAGCCTCGTAGGGGCAAAATAGGGATTACACATCAAATTCCTTTCCAAAACTAAGCAAAACAGGCGCTCCACCTAGCAGAGTGGCGGTCCGCCTACTACAGAGGGTGAAAAAGTGGGTGGTCCCCCTGTTTACAGAGGCGCCCCGCCTTCTTGAACTCCCGATAGTTGGCAATCAAATAAGCGATCCGCCTGATGCTGTGGGTGGTCCGCCTCTTCCTGGGCGGTCTGCCTCTTCCTGGGAGGTCCTCAAAATACACTCTAGCTGCTCCTCCTTGGTCCATTTCCGGTACTCTGCAATCTCAAGTCCATGGCTTCAAACCACCCTCAAACCCTCCTCCGGAGTCCTTGACTTGTATTCTTTGCGCTCTCAAGCTTGGCTCTTGATGGGTAGGACCTAAGCCTGATTTGGATTGCATCATCCTCCTCTCCTTGAAAGGATTTCGTCCTCGAAATCAAACCATCAAAACCTACATTCAAAAACAAGCACAAACTAAGCTTCCTACTACAAGAGTAGGTTAGCGCCAAAAGTGTGGAAAACACACTCTTATGATAGAGCCAAGCATCAATAACAAATAAAAAAGCTTATGTCTCCAAAGGAAACAACAAGTACTTGACTCAAAAGGAAAGTTTATTCAACACAAGAACAAGCAAAAAGATCAATAGGACATGGAACATGCAAGATATAGCAATCAATTTTCCTTTGACCCCTAAGCTTACTACCAACACACCAAGCCTTCAAATCAATATTATCATAATGTGACACAATAGCTTCATGTTCAACACTCAAGGTATGATCAACATATGGGATGGAGTAGGTAAAATAGTTTAATCGACAACTAACATCAAATACTTCACTCCCTTTCTTAAGAGCACTCTTACACAGACCAAGAGGTACCTCTTCACCTTCGCTTTTACCTCCAAGACAATTCTCCTCACTAGACAAGTTACCAAGGAAGGTCCTCGTCATAGCTTCTTTATCATTATAGTCCACACACTCAAGATTAGGACTACTAGAAGACGCACCATCACAATCAAATAAGGGATTTCCAATAGAGTTAAGCTCTCTAATCCACAGAGGTTCAAACTCACACTCTACTCTAGTTTGATATAAGTCACCATTTCCATTGAAGTTGCCCTCATACAAAGGATTAGTATAGGCACACTTCTCAAGCTTAATAGTAAGCAAAGGTGAAGTATCCAAACTAGAGACAACATCCACACTTGAGGAGTCATCAAACACAATTTGGTCCATCTTATACACTAGAGACTCCTCAAGGTCACAACCACCCTCACTACAACATAAGAGGCCACCATTATCAAGTACGCATTCAAAAGAAAGAATAGGATTTTCATTCAATTCGTCTTCTCCTTTATCAAATATAGGTGGGGTGTCATAATAAGGTTCACAAACAAGGTCAACTAAAACTTCTTCACTAAAGAGAGGTTCATTGAATACCGCGCTCAGCCGCTCACATCATGATATGGCTTATCAACTCTCTCAACTAGTGGTTCACATAGACACACAAGTTGACCAATCGACTTTACACTAGTTGCAAACACATTGCATATAAATCATCAAATAGTGCCGAGTTTTCACAAACAATATCACAAGACAAGGAAGTAACATGCTCAAGGAAAAAATATCTAACATGTACCTTTGAGTGGCTATCTTGCTCACTCAATGCACTTGAAGTGTCATAAATAGTTTCTCCACCTTGTAGCTCACATTTGGAATCATCTTCACCTTGTCTTTCCACTTCGGAACATGATTGAGGCTCCATCAATTTGCCTCCTAGAATTCCTGCACAAGAATCCAAACAAGTAGAAGAAAAACATAAAGGGTTAAGGTTAGAAAAAGGGGTGCCCTCACTCTCAATGATTCAGTAGAAGAAAAACATAAAGGGTTAAGGTTAGAAAAAGGGGTGTCCTCACTCTCAATGATTCTTTTTCCCTCTCTCTTTTCCCTCATTTTTTCTTCAAGGTCGGGTGTAGATTCAGGTGGTGACATTTCACTCACATCTCTCAACACATCCTCTTTTTATTCCACTTGAGGAATGTCATTGGTCACTCCCTTACTCCTCTCAATCTTTTGTCTCTCATATTTGGGCGATTTGAGACGAGACCAAGAATACCCATAGCCGGAGTAGGTGGACTCTTTACATCAACCCAGAATCTAGGACTTAGAGAATTATCACTTAATGTCTTCTTCTTCTTTGCTGGTGAACAACGTGGCTTTGAAGCTTGTAGTTTTGGGTTCACCTTGTTGACACTTGTCAACTCTTTACTTGCACTTGTCCCACTATTTCTTGTGATTGTAGGAATCCTTGACTGCACCATTTCAACCTTGGGATGAAGTTCTCGCTCCTTGCTCCTTTGTATAGCCAAAGAAGGTGCACTAGTAGGCAATTAGCCTCTTGCCCGATAAGGTACAAAGTCATAAACTCTTTGAACTATGCCCACAAGATACACATCCTTCATAGCACTATATTGCACCCTCTTGTCATGCAACCATGGCTGTCCTAGCCAAACATCAAAATGTTGCATGGGATACACATCACACCAAACATAACCCTTATAGTTCCTATGAGATAGGAGCACCCGAGCTTCCTTGATTGTCGGAATCCTTGACTTGTACTTGTCCCACTTGTGATTGTAGGAATCCTTGATTTCACCATTTCAACCTTGGGATGAAGTTCTCGCTCCTTGCTCCTTTGTATAGCCAAAGAATGTGCACTAGTAGGCAATTGGCCTCTTTCCTGATAAGGTACAAAGTCATAAACCATTTGAACTATGCCCACAAGATACGCATCCTTCATAGCACTATATTGCACCCTCTTGTCATGCAACCATGGCTGACCTAGCCAAACATCAAAATGTTGCATAGGATACACACTTCATCATGCTTATAAGGATGCTCTAGCGCATAGCATGGTATTCTTAACTAATCAACCAAAGAGGTACTAATTCAATTGGCATCGGTATCACCAATTTGAGCAAGTATTCTTCATAACCATTCACCTCAACAACGAACCTACGTCTACCCAATTTTCATAGAGATGCATTCCAGAGAGAAATTGAATGCCCGCGAGTATCAACACCAACAACTTGGGTCTCCCTTATCCCTTCTCTACTAGCAACATTGCTAGAGTAACTTCCACTTCCCGTCACTCTTCCAACTTTAGAAGTTTTTTTGAAAGTCGAGGAAGAAACCTCGCCATGGAACCAATAAGAACCCCTTACCTTGGTTCTATTGGCAATAACACTACTCCTACTACAACTATCCAATTCCCTCACGACATTGATAGAATAATATAAGCCTTTTGTAGCAAGAGCAACACCACTTCTCAATCTACCCTTCACACAGGAATTAGGAACTTTGAGCCGTTTAGCACAAGTAGGATAGGCAAGCTTCCTTTTCAACCACCTTGCCTACGCTGATGACACCATAATCTTTGCGTCTGCTGAGCCTTATTTGTTGAAGAAAGTAATAGAAGTGTTGAACAAATATGAGCAGATTTCGAGGTAGCTGATTAACAAGGGAAAGAGTTTGTTCTATATGCATTCTAAAGTGTCAGGTGCTTTAGTTCATTCTGTGGAAAATAATAAAGATTTTGCAAAATGAGTATTCTCTTTTACTTACTTGGGGTGTCCTGTATTCTACACAAGGAGGAAAAATTGTTACTATGACTATTTGATCAAGAAGGTGAACACTAAATTTCAGTCTTGGAAAAGGAAGCTTCTATCCTATGGAGGTAAGGCAACACTAATTGTCAGTGTATTACAAAGAATGCCCATCCATATGCTTTCAGTTTTGGATCCTCTAAAGTATGTGTTAGAATAATTGCATCAAATATTTGCAAGACTTTTCTGGAGTACCAAGGAAGAAGGGAGGATCAGACACTGGGTTTCATGAAAAAAATTTTACTTGCCATAGAAGAGGGTAGTCTAGGCTTCAGGTCATTATTTGATGTGTCCAAGGCTCTCTTTGCTAAGCTTTGGTGGAGACTTCAGACTTCAAGTCTTTGTGGGCTGATTTCATGTTGAACAAGTACTGTAAAAAGGAGCCTCAAACTGTAGCAGACACTAAAGGTGGTTCACATGTGTGAAAAAAGATGCTGGAGGCAAGGAAAGAGGTGGCACATGAAATTTGGTAGCAACTAGAAGGATGTATTTCCAGTGTCTGGCATGAAAATTAGATAAAGCTGGGTGCCGTGTAATATGTTGTACCAGATGACTTCATTATCAATGAGCACATTGCTTATCATATTAGGCAAGACATTCACTTTGCAAGAAATGGAGATACATGGGACAAACCATGGTGGATGCCAACTGCTTCTGGTAAGTTCTATGTGAGTAGTGCCTTTTGTTTTCTCAGATGTAAAGTCAATACACAACCTGAGTACAAGTTCATATGGGTTAAGTGTTTGCAATTTAACATATCATTTTTCATATCGAGGCTTTGAAATTCTAATATGCCAACTGATGACATGTTAAGGAAAATAGGGATTTCAGTGATCTCTAGGTGTTGGTGTTGTGATAATAGTCAGTAGGAGACTTTGACTCATTTATTTCTAACAAGTCCGGCTGGTTTAAGAGTATGAAGGTTTTTTTAGATGCTGAAGGTATTCAGACTCATTTGGTTTAAGAGAGACAGGCTATTACAGTTTGGTGAAACATTGATTGCTGCTCAAAATTGAAGCCATTATATCATGATATGCCTGCAATAATTATGTGGGAGCTATGAAAGAGACGGAATGTTGTTAAGCATGGAGGCACAATTTTTGTTAATAGAGTCATTCATGAGGCAAATAAAATAGTATTTTTTTTTTGCTAGGGTGCGGTACCCATGGTTGATAGGGATGCCACCTTTATGGCCAGACATGGTCAAGTTCATGAAGGAGTATAGACCGCTACTTATAACTAAGATGGTGGCATGGCAATTTCCTTTTGAATGGTGGTTCAAGTGTAATACTGATGAGGCTTCTAGGGGTAATCCAGGTTCTAGTTTGTTTGGTTTCTGTGTTAGAGACTCTGTGGGTGATTTGGTATATGCTAGAGCAGTAGATATTGGAGAAACTACCAACATAATAGCTAAGGTAAAGGGTATTTTTGAGGGCTTGATTGTGTAAAGGAGGAGCTTCATCCTTTGGTTTTAGAGATTGACTTTCTTGTGAAGAAGAAGTTTATAGAACGAGAATGGGATCCTTCTTGGTGAGTTTTGAAGGAATTTGAGAAGATCAAAGAGTTGTAGGATAACTTTAATGTTATCTTTCAACATATGCTAAAGGAGGGGAACGCAATGGAGATATTTTAGCTAACCTTGTTGTCTCTTTTGCAGGTGAGATGACTTGTCTCTCATTTAATGATTTGCCTAGTGTAGGGAGGAAGCATATTAATATGGACCAAGATGGCGGAATAGCAGAATTCAATTTAGAGGTTACTATTCTCACCCTCATTCTTGGCTGTCTGGCCCTGCATTCTACCATCGCCTTTGAAATTTAAAACCTGAGGGAGATAATCTTGCACTCTGAAATTTCTTGAAAGGAAGTTTGCTTCTTTGGGCAATTTTTATGAGATGCATTTTGAGAAGGTTGAAGATAAAATTTCCTTTGAGGAGAAGTTTTTGACAAGAGTTTGAAGATCAGTGAAAAGGCTTTATAATCACAGTGTACTTATGCACGCCAAGAAGGAGTCTTAGATGGAAAGTAGATCGTTTTATAGACGTAGGATCGTGATCATTATGGCTTACTTGATATATTCCAATAATTACGGGATATGACAGGTCGGTTGCAGCATTAGAAAGACGTAGATAAAAACCCCTTTCACAGGGCTGCACGTCATCGTACTGTAGTACTGGCATTCAAAGTAATTCGAGAACGAGACTAATGTGCTAAGTAATTTTTGAAAAGAAAAGTACTTCCAATTATCCTTCCTCCTCCCCCCTCCCCCCCCCCCCCCCTCCCCCGTGAGAAGCATCAATCAACCATACCGTCTGAATCATAGTCTTGGTTGATAGCGGCTTCGAGGTCTGCGCTTGCTCGGGGACAAGCCCACTACAAGAAAAAGGGTTTTCTAAGACCAAAATCTGACGAGTTTAAAATCTGGTCCCAAAAAGTTACTTTTTTGGGACGAGTTAATTATATGGTCCTTATTTTCTCAATTTATTTTGTGAGTTAGCGAAGAGAAAAAATCTGCTCTTTAAAAAACTAAAAAGCTGGTCCCTACCTTTGTCAATCGAGCACCAAACAAAAAGTACACCTAAAATAAACTTTTCAATTTCGCATCTTTTTTAAAAAAAAGTACACTTTCACTATTTTAAACCCTAACACTTTGAAGCTCAATTTTATTTCCATAATATCCAGCTCAATTTTCTCAAGGCAGAAAAAATTTATAATAATTCTCTCTTCTAAATTTCTCTCAAAGCTAACCCTTTTTATTTGGTAGAGATATAGACGGTATGTTTGTTTGCTGCTACTCTTCTTCTCTCTTAGGGGATATGAATTTTTTAATCTTTTTACAACATGTTGGCAAAGCAAATCGATTAAATATTTTATTTACACTCTCATAGGTTTAATAGTTTGGGGAGAAGGCAAAGGGGAGAATCGACATTATCAACTCGAATCTGACCACTGGTAAGATTTTTTAGCTGGACCTCTTTCACAAAAATGCCTCAAAATAGTTAGAATATTTCTGAATTTTGACTATTCGCGAGCAAAATCTGAAATTTTTGATGAAATTTTCAGTAAAGTGTATTTTTTTTTTTTTGTTTCTTTTGACACCCATTTAGTTTCTATATCATAAGTCATCATTTTTTTATTTGGTGCTATGATTGGGTATTGGCCGATCTCTTTCATTTTTTATATGCTTCTAGTTCCCTGTTCACCATGGTTTGGTTTGTTATTGATGATTCTAAAAAAATTGAATGATTTGCTCATGGTTTCGTATTTTCTTGTTCACCGTGGTTTTCAATAGTTGAAAAGATTGCTTTATAGTCTTATGTGATAGAGTGATATATGTTTCACAACGTGTTTGGCAATACGATATGTGTTTGGAGAAATTGTGGTGCCTAATATTAGTTTTGACAAAGAAATTAGCTACTTTGGCTCTATGCAATTATCTAAAGTATAATATGTTTGTTAGATTTCACAGCTTTGCATCAAGAAAAACTTCTGTTTGCATTTTTTGTATTCAAGCTTATTTATTTGCTAACATTTTTTTATACTCGGACTTTGAATGTGATTTGGAAGTTGAGTGGTGTTTCAATTTAGACGTTTTTGTTTACTTATTTAGAGTATATACAAGGGGTATGTTACATTCTTAATGTGCATCTTGTCTGCCCAAAGCAATCTAGTTCTTCATATAATGCATATACCATTATTTTTGCTTAAATGAAATATTCAAAATTATTAATACTAGCAAAAAGAAGTTCTAGCCCAACTTTTCTTATCATTTTCCTTTTTCAACCTCCAAGAGTTACAATAGTGACAATGCTGCTCATTCACAATGAATATATTCATAGTTAACTAATGATCTATCCAAACCAATGTTGCTGCTTTTAAATCTAAATAGTATGCATACTTGGACTAATTTTACGTCTTTTTAGATTTCATAAATGTTATTTGCATTTTAATACTTTTGTTATCATATAACATTTTTATAATATAACTTTAATGTACTTTCTAAGGTTATGGCTCCATGTAAGCAATGGATGCAACTTGTTGATGGTCGACTTGATGAAGCATACTTAATCGGGGTGAAAATGTACTTGAATTTTGCTTTTAGAAATGAAGAAGACTCGGATGAAATACGATGCCCATGTGTAAGATGTTGCAACACAAATGAAGGAACACATGCAATAGTCGAGTCACATTTGAAAGTATTTGAAATAATTAAAAATTATACTTTTTGGTATCACCATGGAGAAGTTTTAGGTGAACTACAAGATGAAGATGATAATGAGGCAGAAGACTGTGAGAGTGAAGATGAAATTCAAAAATATTGCGAGATTTATATCATAACCTTGATGGAAGCTCTATGGATGCTGGTTTTGGCGATTTACATGAAAAAGAACCAAATGCTGAAGCAAAAAAATTTTATAGCCTATTGAGGGATTTTGAGCAGCCATTGTACCAAAATTCAAAAAGTTCTAAGCTTTCCACTTTGATTAAATTACTTCACATAAAAAGTATGAGACGTTGGAGTAATGAGTGATTTACAATGTTGAAAGAAGAGTTATTGCCTGATGGAGTAAATTTACAAGATTCATATTATGGGAAAAAAAAGATAATCCGGGAGCTCGGGCTTTCTTACGAGAAGATTGATGCTTGTGTAAATGATTGTATGTTATATTGGAAAGAGGATAATTTGCTTGATTCTTGCAAAGTTTGTGGTGCTCCTAGATAGAAATTAGATAAACGCAGTAGGAAGACTCGGAATAAAAAAGGTAAAAAGATAGCATCAAAAACTTTGCGCTATTTTTCGTTAAAGCCTAGGCTTCAGAGGTTGTTTATGTCTACCAAGACATCATCCCTAATGGTATGGCACCAGGATAAAAGAGTTAACGATGGAATAATGAGGCACCCTGCTGATTCGATGGCATGGAAGTCATTTGATGAACTTCATCCCTCATTTGCTTCTGAGCCTCGTAATTTTCGACTTGGACTTGCTAGTGATGGATTTCAACCATTCGGAACTCAAAAACCTCATATAGAATTTGGCCTGTGGTACTTATTCCTTACAACTTACCGCCTTGGTTGTGTATGAAACCAGAAAATTCTATTTTATCAATGCTAATTCCTGGTCCATATAGTCCAGGAGATGCAATTGATGTATATCTTCAACTGTTGATAGAGGAACTGAAGGAGTTGTGGGAAATTGGTGTCAAGACTTTTGATGCATCAACTAAAAAAATTTTAAGCTGTATGCTTCTTTGTTATGGACCGTTAATGACTTTCCAGCATACGGAAATTTATCCGGATAGATTATAAAAAGAAAATTGGCTTGCTCGTGTTGCAACAAAGACACTTACTCAATCAGATTAGCCAATGGTAAGAAGCACTGCTTTATGGGTCATCGGCGTTACCTTCCTCTTAGTCACAAATGGAGAAATGATAAGGAGTCATTTGATGGCACAAAAGAGCGAGGACTCCCACCAAAAATGCGCTCTGGTATTGAGATACTTGATCAAGTGCAGGATCTTGAAGGTTTGCATTTAACAAATGATCGAAAGAAAAAGATCAAGATATCACATGATGTTCAAAAGGATAACTAGAACAAGAAGAGTATCTTTTTTGAACTTCCATATTGGAAATCTCTCTTGTTACGACATAATTTAGATGTTATGCATATCGAGAAAAATATATGTGATAATATATTGGGTACAATCATGAATGTCAAAGGAAAGACCAAGGACACCATTAATACTCTGCTAGATTTGCAAGAAATGAATATTAGGTCGGAGCTGCACCCAATCAGAAAAGGGAAAAAATATGAAGTTCCACCTGCATGTTACACATTATCTCCCCGAGAAACTTAAAGAATTTAAAGGTACCCAATGAATTTTCATCTAATATTTCTCAATGGGTAAATATGAAAGAGGAAGGTAACGCCGATGAATTTTACTCCCTCTTGCATTACGTGGTATGTTACCAAAGAGGTATGTGAACCACTTATTGAGTTGTCTTTATTTTTTAATGTTCTTGGAGAAAAGGTATTAAGGACGGATGACTTGGAGCAAATTGAAGCACAAATTCCTTTAACTCTATGCAAGTTAGAAAAAGTTTTTCCTCCTTCATATTTTGATGTCATGATACATTTGCCTATTCATTTAGCTAATGAAGCTAAAATTGTCGCACCTATTCAATATCGATGGATGTATCCTGTGGAGCGATAGTTATATTTTTTAAAATCTCTCATTGGTAATATAGCTTGTCAAGAAGGTTCTATTGTAGAGGGCTATATTAAAAATGAATGCATGACTTTATGTTCAAGGTATCTGCATAAAGTTGACACCAAGTTTAATCGGGCTGAGCGTAATTATGATGGTGGCTTAAAGAATTCCAATAGATGTTTATCTATATTTAGTAAACCTAAAAAAATATTAGGAGCTGGAGAACAGGTTAATCTTGATGCAAATGAATTGGAGCAGGCCTATATATACATATTGAAGAATTGCGATGAAGTTCTACCATTTCTAGCCTATGGAAATATTTTCTCAAATTAGTTTCTTCTCTTTATTTCCTTTAGGATTACTTCTCCATATAACGTTTGTGGTTCAACTCATTTTATAGAGAGTTTGCAAAAGTTCATGGTGAGACTACTCAACACTTGTCCGATGCAAAATTGAATAGAGAAGTTATTGAATGGTTTAAAGCTAAGATAAGTAATATAACTATTAAATTTGGAAAGTTAATGTTGTATTATTCATTCTAAAGTAATCAACGTTATCCCGTTGATATGTTGCAGAGTTACATAAAGAAGATGACAATCCAATCATGGAAGATCTACTCTCACTTTCACGTGGTCCTACCCCATATCAGACTCATTTTAATGGCTACATTATTAATGGATACAGATTTCATGTAGAGGATCATGATAAACAGTTAAGGACTTAAAACTGTGGTGTAGTTTTTGTTGTATGGAGCAGAGTGTTGGCCAGTCAAGAATTCTCACAGCCAGAAGATGAGCGTTCCGAAAATGAGAATGCTTAGATGGATGTGTGGTCACACTAAGATAGATAGGATTAATAATGAATTCATTCGTTACAAGATTGGTGTAGCCCCAGTGACAGAGAATATGCGAGAAGTGAGGCTGAGACGGTTCGGCCACGTGAGCAGAAGAAGTGTAGATGCCCCGATGAGGAGGTGTGAGAGATTGGTTGTGTTGGGTCTACGGAGAATTAGAGGTAGACCTAAGAAAAACTGGGCCGAGGTGATTAGACATGACATGGCTCAGATCCAGATCACTGAGGACATAACTCTAGATAGGGGGCGTGGAGGTCGAAGATTAGGGTAGAAGGTTAGGTGATAGTCGAGCATCCTTTTCTTTAATAGATGTAGTACTATGTTAATGTGGCTGATTTGCATGTTGCTTTTCGACTCTATAAAAGGAGTCAAAAAAGATGAGCATGACTTTGTAAGTGTTAATCCGCAGCGATTTTTGAAAAGCATCACAAGTATTTTATGCTAGTGACAATTCTAATAAATGTTGGCATGTAATGAGGAAGACGCAACCTCGCGATTCTTATGAAATTGTGCTACAAATGGACGATGATGTTGTACATTTAGAAAATCCTACACAAAATAAACGGAAAAGAAGTTGATGAGGTGAAGTATCTCATTTCAATTAGCATATTCTATGTTATATGTTCTGATTGCATTACTTTATTTGTTGATACATTCTTTTCATAATGTCTTTCTTATTTTTCTTAGGTTATTTGTCTGATTGAATGATTTTATTTGGTACTACATGCCGTTATTAATGTCTTTCTAGTTTTCTTTGGTTATTTGTAGACATTCTGAATGAATAAGTTTATGTGCACTTATTGATATTTCTTTCTGTTTTGGTTATTTGTAGATTTAATATGAAACCATCAAAGGCTGAAAATGAGGTAGGATCTACTGTGAAGGCTACTTTAAAATATTCATTCCTCGCACCAGGTACTGTAGGGAAAGGACAAGGGCGAGGACAAGGGCTTAGATCTTTGTGCTCCTTAGGGGTGGTAGGAGAGAGGTTGGATCCTTCCATCAAAGTGGTGGCCAAGGAATGCGCAGCAAACAAAAAACCCTTAGTTCTTGAGAAAAAACATATACAAACTGATATGCCAGTGCCTCGATCTAGTGATCTAGTTATGAAATACCTCCAAACAACTGAAACAAATATGGTTTCTCATATCTATTGAGTTATTAAATTTTAAGATCTGAATTTTTCCTTTTGTCAAAAGTAGAAGATGATGTTATTTGAGAACTGAGTTTAATTTTAAAGCTTTTACTTGTTTCCTTGTAACAGGTGCTATAGGGAAAGGACACGAGCAAGGGCTTAGATCTATATGCTCCTTAGGAGTATCTGAGGACGAAGAGGGGTCTTTCTATCAGAATTCGCTTTATGCTAGTCAAAGTATGACAGCGCCTCCTAACAGTACACGATCAGATTCTACTAAATCTGTTGGTCAAGGAATGCGAATCATACATAAAAATCGATTGGTTCTTGAGAAAGAGCATATGCCACCGCATCCCTCTGTAGATTTATTTATGCAATACAAGCAAGCATTTGAAATGAGTATGCTTTCTCAATGTGTTTTGTTAATTTGTATAGCTGAATTTTAAATCTAAGTTATTAAGAATGTGGTTCCTTGCACCAGGTGTCATGGGGAAAGAACGAGGGTCAGGGCATAGATCATTTTGTTCTTTAGGGGCGTCTGAAAATGAGATGGCAAATTTGCGTAAGAGTGCTCTTTCTGCTGGTCAAAGAAAACGAATAGTAACCAAAAATCCATTGGTTCTTTAGAAAGATCATATGCAATCTGATATTCCATTACGTCTATTTACTGATCAAGTTACACAATCCACCTAAACAGCTGAAAAAAGTATGGTTTTTTTAGTAACTTGTATAATTAAGTTAATGCTAAAGTTTTACTAATATGGATGCAAGTATGAAGTTGGCTTTTATATGTTTAGGTTTTTATTATTTGTATGGATTTTTTCAGAAATTTCTAAGTTATGCATATGTAGGTTCATGTACTACTAGAAAGAAAAAAAATGTTCGGGGAAGGAACAAGTGCCAAGAAGTTGCATCACTTGAAGTGGGACAAAAGCTGGAAATATCATTTTACAATAATCGGACCGTTGGATCAAATCACATGTCATTTTTGAGGTACTTGGGAAAAATAGTTTGTGACACCAATATGTGTCTGTCGGGAGTATCATCGTGGAAAGATATTAAGGAAGAAAAGTTAAATCACATGTGGGCAGCTGTTGAGGTATTAATTATATCAAATTTACTAACAGACACTGTTTTAAGATGTTGCTTAGTTTTTCTCTTTTAAAACTGAAGTTATTTAGAGCCTGTTTGGGTAGGTTATAAGCAGCTTATTTTAAGTAGTTTTTAAGCCACTTATGGCTTATAAGTACAAAATTTCTTAAGTTACCAAACATATATTAATAAGCTTATTAGATTATAAGCCACCACTTTTAAGCTCGCTCAAACGGTCTCTTACTTGTTCCAGTAGCCTTTTTCCTAATCATTTCTTCTTAATAAAGTCATAATATAGAGAGAAGATAGCAAGAGCAGGGAAAAGTTTATTTTTGTTCCCATTTTCCAAAAACTTCTTGAGATGTTACTTGTTCCAGTAGCCTTTTAAGATGTTACTTGGTTATTTACTTGTTCCAGTAGCCTTTTTCCTATTTCATTTCTTAAGAAGTTACATAGTTTTTCTTTTCCTAATTAATCTTGTCAACAGTTACTAAGAAAAAATGAACTTCTTCATTAACTTCAGGCACCTTTAAGTTTGTCCCTGTCGAACTTCTCAAGTTTATGCTTCCAAAATTCCTTCTTAATAAAGTCATAATATACAGAGCTTTATTTTTGTTCCCATTATCCAAAAACTTCTTGGCAGCACTTTCTAATACATATCCAACAACTAGTTGACCAGTGGATGGACTTCATCTCATTTCTCTCAAGCAGCTTCTTTGGACTGCATTAAAAATATCTCCAGACATCCCCACAAATGCTATGAGCCCAACTTTATAAGAACAACAGAACTTCTCACTGACTCTACTCACAGCATATTGAGTATTTCCAGCATTTACAAGTACATTAGACAATTGAACATAGTTAGCAAGTACTTCTTTTGCTGGTTGTCTGCTAAAAAGTTCTTCGACTTCGCCTAAGAATCCACAACAGCCAAGTACACCAACCACCAAGCTTGTTAAAAAGCTTGTTTTATTGAGTTTTGCTCCACTTTTGCCTCCTTTCATACATGGGGTCAAAGCAACCTATATTTTTTTTGGGTGTAGGATAAATTTGAGAGTGATGAGCTTGATGCAAACTTTATGGAACAAATGGAAAGGATATTTGCATGCAAACTATGTCAGGGGTAAATCAATTCAAGAAGCTCTTAGGAATGTGTAAAAGAGGGTAGATAAGAAACAATGGGAATGGTTGGTTAAGGAACATTTTCTGAAAGATAAGGAACATTTTCTGAAAGAAAGTTTTAAGGTTTGACACAATACCTAGATCTTTTAATTTGAATATATTTTTGATAGTTAAAGCTAATGTTATTACACTAATGTAGGCACAAAGCAGCAGGAATACAGTGAATAGATCTAAGTTGAAGATGCTTCATCATTGTGGTAGCAAGCCAATTAGAGAGATTATTTATCAAAAAGTATATCATAAAATCTCTTTTTTTGAAAAAAAAAAATTATGGATAAGATGTCATTTGACATGTGAACTTTGATGCAAAGGGAGGAAAAGATGGTAATCCACTGGATTTGGCAACGATTTTCTTTGAGACTCGTAAGAAGAATAGCACACTGGTTGAATCCGAAGCAATTGAAAAACATGTTAGTCTGGTTAATTGAAGATGTACCTTACTTTAGTTATTATTGGTTCTGAAAGAAATCTCTCTATATATTTTGTAGGCTCAAATTCAAAAATTGGTGCATTCCGAATCATGTCTTCCTACCATAGAGATTGTAGAAAAATATTTTGGAACTAAAAATCGTAGCCATGTAGTTGGCTTTGGGGGTGGAGTAAAGGCAAAAGATTTGAAAGGTGTCACTTCCTCAAAAACTGAATTATTGTCCAAGTTACGTTCAATCCAAGAGGAAAACCGATGTTTCAAGGATCACTTGTCTAAGGTAGAAAACCAGGCAGAAAATCAGGTGAAAGAAATGGTGCAACTAAGAGAGCTAATATTATCTCAACATCCCAATGTCCAGCCACCGGCAACACATATCTCATATCTCAGGAGAATGATATATATTAAGTTAGTAAACTTACCCAGTTCTTTAATTTAGTTTAGTTATTTGAGTGCATCATAGTATGTAGCTAAACTACCACTTGAGAAATTTATGATTTTTATTTGATGTATGAAGTTTACTACACTGCCAGACTTGAGGAATGACCCACACTTATAGAATCATTCATGCATGAATTGGTTGAATCTATAGTTACGTTCTATGCTGCAATTTTGCACGATTATTATTACAATATCAATCTAAGGTACTGTAGGTTGTGGTTAAATTGACTGGTTTAATTTTGTTATTATCTTCTTCTTGTTAGATCTGCATTTGTCTTCTCGAACACCAATTTGGAGTAACATTAAGAGAAAGCTGCATTCCAACTTGGGAAAATGATAGTCTATAAGATTCTTCATGCAGCAACATCATCAAAATCTACTTTAGATGTTGTATGAGCATTGCCTTGTAGTTCTTTTATGTGATATCTTCTTCATAAGTATTTGCTGACCATAATCATTTTTTGGATAAGCGTGTTGACCATATCAAACATAGCGCATAAAGTGCCATGCTTCGTGGAATTACTTTTTTACTTATATACTTCCTTTATTATAGAAACTCGAAAAGATTGGGCCAAAAGACCCTCTCAAGTCTTTAATTAATAAAAGGAAACGCGCGTGGAGCGTTGTTAAAAGCACACATTTAACATTAAAACATAGGTCAGATTAGAAACAACAAAACTTGCGGGCCTTTATTAAAAACTTTTTGGACTGAATTAGCAATCCCAAAAACTTTTAATCAAAAGGTGGGAAAATGAACCGAACAGACTCAGTGCAATCATTTAAAACATCGAACTCCAAAATCTTCTCTTACACACTTCTCAAGTTCGTCTCTTCTACAGTCTTCTACGCAGTTTTCTAAACATCATCGTCGCCGACCATATACATTTCTCCGGTAACATCTAAAGGTAAATTTTGAACAATATTGATATTTTTCAAGTGAATCGGGGTTTATTTTTTGCTATTTTGCTATTTTGAAAAAACTATGATTTTTATGCCTTTTTACTGTACTGGAAGAAAGTTCTTGTGAAAATCTTTGTTTTTGTTGATTTTTTCGTCAAATAGTGCTATGTTCTTGTACAAATAGTGAAGTTTTTGCATGTTTATGTTATATTACCATATTACGAGCATACTCCTTCGCAGAGTCAAACATCGTGAGACAGTGTTCTAAACGTGTGATAGGATGTTTGAAGTTGGTGATGCATTTTAGATGATTTTTGTTAAAATAAATTAGGATTTTATAAAATAAATATGCTAAAGGTTGAAAAAATGTTGTACATATAGTCAAGATTTTGCATGTTTATGTTTGTGCGTGCATGTTTAAAGTTCTGGAACATTTGAGACAGTGCTCCGACCGTGCGAGAGGATGATAATGTTTAATGATGACTCTACTTGAATTAAATTTCCTTTTTAAAAAATTAGGGTTTGATAAAACATATGTATATTATGTTTCACACACCCATATTGCATGTTTTTACATCTTTAATTGATGAATATACTTGTGATTTGCAGCTACAATGGCTTATACGCGGGGAATTAAGAGGAAGGAGACTACACCTCCTAGTAAACAGCCTCCTAGGAAGAGGAGAATTATATTGGATGACGAAAAGGAGGGGTCCCTAGACTATGATGTAAATGTAGGGCCACAAGAAGCTGTGAGGGGGCCGGACGATGGTAAGCTATCAGAAGAAATAGAAGCGTTGTTTGGTGATGATGAGTGGGATGAAGATGGAAACAAAAAAGAGAGCCTTTTAAATATGGCAGAAGAAGAGGAGATGGGAAGGCTGGTAAATAATCTTGCAGGAGAATTTTAAGGAGTTGCAAATGTTGAAGAAGTAGATGATGTACAAGAAGTTATAGAGGTTGCAGATGTTCAAGCTGGTGAAGGAGGTAGGAATGGTAGGGAAGAAGAAGAGGTTGAGAGATGCGAAGGAGAATATCGGATGAAGTTCGTAGACGACGTGGGAGCTGATTCCGCTGAGCCACCTAGAGAGGTATAGTTGTTGTCTAGAACATACATAAAGTTGTTCTTCACTTTACAGTAGAATGTTCAATATTTTTTTATGTGATTTCAGAACACTCGCGTGCATGATCAGATCAACCTTAATTATGTTCAAAGTATTTTATTGTAGTTCCTTGGAACATCTCAAGGGATGTTTCATGAATCTGCTACTATGTTCTTGCTACCGTGGTGATTCCTTAAACTAACAAATTTCAAAACATTGTGCAGCCTGAGTACGTTACTAGTGTAATTCCACCAATGGTGCTGAAGACTTATTTGGATGATCATGAGCATTTTCAATCCAAGATAACTGTCCGCTCGTCGCTTATTGGACTAATGCGTGAGTTCAGGATTGTACTGCGTACAAGTGGTTTGTATAACAAGTTCAAAAACAGTATCTTTGGCCATTTCTTGGACTTGCCGGAGGAGCCATCGTTTCCAACCAGGTTGGTGCACAATATTCTACTAAGAAGAGTTTAGTGCAATAAAGAAAAAGAAGCTTGGTTCAATTTCAATGGAGTGCCTGTTCGTTTTGGCCTCCAAGAGTTTGCTTTGATGACAAAGCTGAGATGCCAAGCCTATCCAAGTGTCCAATTGGAGGCTGCGATGAAAGAGAGAGGCAGGGAGATGTGGGAGTATATTTCAACAGCATGGGAGGATGGGAAAGCAAGGGCAGTTACTGCTTCCCGGTTGCTGAGTTTGATAGAAAATGAGGAAGTTCCTGAACGGTACAAGTTTGGGCTTTCCATGGCTTGGTTTGTTCACTCAATATTGTGCGCCAAGGACAAAAAAGCTGGTATTGAGGAATTACTGGTCTGCCTTGAATATCTTCCAAATGAATTTGCCAAGTATCCTTGGGGGCGTAAAAGCTTCGAGCTGACCATTGAGTACCTGATGAAGCCCATGGCTGATCGTGCAGCTAGCAAGGCTAAGGACGGGCAAAATTACAATCTTTATGGGTTTTCTTGGGCATTTGTGGGTTGGGTATTTGAAGCAATATATGTGCTTCGTCCCAGAGATTTTTCCAAGGAGAGGACCATGCCAAGGATGCACAGGTGGATCACTGAAAAGAATGAAAGAGACTCCCGAAGGCTGTTTGAGAATGTTGCAAATCCTGTAAGTACTTTACCTACAATTTTCTAAATGTTGGAACATCTGCAATGTCGTTATAATCATTGCTGTTAATGTTAAGAACGTCTTTTCAGATGTTCGATCACGACATATATGATGTTTTATTTTTACTGGTGTTAAATGTCGAACAGTAATAATGATGTTCTGAACACTCTTTGTGATGTTAAGGTTTATTTCTCTTATACATTGTATTCTTAACAAATATTTATGGTATGTAGGTGGTGCACCCTTTCATTGACCCTATCGATGCAGAGAGGGAAGATGATACCTTTCAGAATATTGAGCCGTTTGTTGATGGGGGCGATGAGGTAATTGATCAGCTTGTTGTGATGTTGGAGGGGGCTAGCTCGATCGTTGGTGGTGATCGAGTGACAGTTTTTAGGAATTGCCCCAGGACCCCTCCAAGAGAGGTAATTGATGAAGGAAAGGTTGGTGAAGAATTTGTTAGTGGAGGTGTTGGTAGATGTGAAACACAAATTGGTGATAAGATTGGTGGTAGGGCTGGTCGTTTTACTGGTGGTCTTTTTAGTGGTAGGGGTTTGTTCGAAGTTGGAGAAAGCTCTAGGAGGAGAGAACATGAGAATGTGCAGCCTAGTGTCTGCATTTGCAAGTGCCACGACTGCCTTCAATGGCGACAGGGACTGGATCAGAAGCTTGATGCGATCCAGCTGTCCCTTGCTAATTTAGTAGCGTCGTCGTCAAAGAAGGAGAAGCAGCCGCAGCGACCAAAGAGGCATATTTTGTTGTCCAGGATGCTCCAAGCAAAGAAGAACCGAGGAAAGAACAAAATGACTGCTGCCAGAATGGCAAGGTTAGTAAAACATCCAATATGAATCATTGAACATAAAAGGGACGTTCTTCTATTAAATCTAGAGATTTTTTCAAATTTTTTTTTTTTTTTTTTTGGAAATTTAGAGAGAGAGCTCAAGTCAGGCTCCAAGATCTAGAGATATTACCAGTGACACTGTACAAGGCACTCGACATTCACAAGAAAGCTGCATTTGATGCTTTCTTGGAGGAGAAGAAGGAACAAAAGACTGCCTTCCTGTGTCACGAGTTCAATTACTTGGATTTTCTAGACTTCCTGGACGTGAAAGAGTGGATGTGGGATAGTGTAAGTGCATCTCTTTACTTCTATTGTTTTGTTAGTGTTTGGCTTTTGTCGAAGAACGAATATTTTTTACTCCGTTTGGAACCTGATGGTCCTAAGTTCGTTGAACATACGACTGGCTGGTCCAAACATAAAATAGTATGTGTCGGTATAGTTCTATTCACAACTTCTAATTTGTTTTGTTCTGCAGTATATGGATGAGTACTTGGCCTTGATGCGTGTGAGGCATAAGGCTTACCCCCAGCATTATGATAGCTCTGATCTTATCCTCGATCTTTCATTCTTGACCAACTTGTGCGTACGATACAATGCGGCTGAAGAGGAAGCGAAGGGGTTTGATGTCAGCCTTGACAAATACCTAGCAGAATATAAGTTTGAGGATACATTCCTTAATTATGCCAGAGGTAAGTCTCCATATCCGGATAGAAGGAAGTGGGATGGTGTGAAAAGACTCTTTGCCGTGTATAACATTGAAAGCACGCATTATGTTACATGCGTCTTTCATTTAGAGGAGGCAAGGATCGATGTCTACGACTGCAACATTGGGTTGTACAATGAAGACCGCTTTGATTCATTAATGGGGCCACTAATGTACATGTTCCCAATATACATCCGGCAGTCGGGGAAATTCAACCACCTCTCTCCTGAAATCCAATCTAGGGAAATGTGGCCGTATGAGCGCATCAAAGGTGTCACGACCCAACCTAGGGTCACGACGGATGACCAACACTAAGTGTCGATCATCATTAATTCTGCTGATAATCTGCTAACTATGATTATAACTGATAAACGGAATAAGTATAAACCTAGCTGATAAGAATTATGCAATGCAAAAAGCTGACAAGGCTAACATAAGCTGACATACATAATATACTGACAGAACCACACAGGGACATATCTACAGGCCTCTAAGAGTGCTGATCTGAATATACAAAGGACGGGATAAGGCCCCGACATACCCAAGCTGGCTGACTGTACACATACCAAACGATAAGTAACTCCGGGAGTAAGTGGAGTGACTCCAATAGCTGATAGATGGCCTACTAACATGGTCCAAGCGTTGATCTATCTGCACCTGCGCGGCATGAAACGCAGCGCCCCAGAAAAGGGCGTGAGTACGATATGTACCAAGTATGTAAGGCATGAGCATATAATATATCATAGCTGAATGAAACTGTAAGGCTGGAATATAAATATGTAAATATGAGCTGGAGCATAGCAATATAGCTGGAAATCTGAAGAACGTACTAAACATGATCTGAATATAAACTGAATTCTGGCTGAATCTGGAACTGAAGACTGAGCTGAACTATACTGATAAATAACTGTAATATGACTGATAGCTGGTTACTAGAAACTGGAACTGATAACTGTCAACTAATACTGACGCTAAGAACTGGTGGCTGATAATTGAGAACTGATAACTGTCAACTGATACTGACGCTAAGAACTGGTGGCTGATAACTGAGAACTGATAACTGTCAACTGATACTGACGCTAAAGCTGAACTGTTATCTGAACTGGTACCTGTCTGGTGTTATGGGCTATATCCCCCCAAATCAGGTAACTGAACATCTGAACTAGTACCTGTCTGGCGTTATGGGCTGTATCCCCCCAAATCAGGTAACTGAAAACTGGAACTAGCCTCATGTATAATCATGCAGTGCATAATGTGGCTATATACGCGTATATAACAAACCTGGTGGGTGTTATGGGCTATATCCCCCCCAGCCAGTAATATCTAGTCTCTCTGGTCAGAGTGTGTGAATGACACCCGGTCACACTAGGTGTTTCAACTCCCGCCTGAACCAGAGGGGCTGTATCCCCCAGACGGGTAGTATCACACGCGACCGGACTGTGTGTCCAATGTCCAACCTCTATGGGGGACTCCAAATCACACATAACATGATCACAACATAAGCATAAGCATGTATGAGGCATAACACGTGTGGCAACAATATATATGGACTCGAAGGAATGATAAGAATACTCTGGATTGAATTATAGACACAACCTGAAACTTAGAATTTGTCTAACTCTTCGACTTCTATAGAAATTTCGGCAGAGTTTCCTCTGAAACTGGATGATCCGCAAAACAGAACCAACACTATACTATACACGGGAATGGATACCCGGATAAACTGATAACATAAACATGTTAAACGGATAACAAGATGAGACAACTGGATGACATAACTCATCCGCAGATAGAATGTCTGGACAGCACCACTGTCCTGACTTTCAACCTAATTTTCAGAGTGTACATCAAAGATATAGACCTCATGGTCTTCATGAAAGATGTGGATATATGTCTTAGGATTCTGGAGATTCTTAAATCATCTTAATATCAATTTTGTATAAGGAGTTATGATCAATATACTAACAACTGTCCAAAGTTCAAAACAATTTTCCAGATTTTGAAACGTTTTGCCTTTCTGATTTGGACGTCTTTCACATTGGATTTTAGTACCAAATTGAGTATATACAAGGTTTCCTTGGTACCATACAAGTTTCTCACAAGAAAAACTAAGTTTGAAACTAATAAAAGCTTCAAAATCTAAAAGATACATGCCTTGCCAAAAGAAAGGTTTAGCCTTACATACCTTTGATGTTTCTCGCTTCTAAACCTTGTCTCCTTTGAATTCTACACCTTTTAAAGCTTAAACAAGCTACAACATAGAATTTAGGTACTTTACTTAGCCATGAAGCAATTCTAAAACTCAAACTATAAACGAAATTGAAGGTAGCATAATGTTACCCTAATCGCGTAGAGCGTTTTGACGCAATCCGTCTTCCGTTTCGTGCTAAGATCAATGTTCTTTCTTCAAAACCATCAAAATATCTTTAGAACCCAAGAACACACTGCTTCTATCACTGAGTTTCTGGAAATGACGAGATGGAGGAGGTTTTTTTCCTTTTATACTCGAAATATTTCAGTTACAGTCCTCTTTTGCGCTTATGGCCCTTTTTCTGGCCTGACTTCTGATGCTCATATCTTTTTATCTATAAGTTGTATGAACAAACCGTTAAAAGTGTTGGAAAGTACACTCCAAGACCTTCAATTTGGTATATGATATGTCCCCAAAAGACTTCATATAACACATGAAATTAATTGCTGAAAAAGCTTTGTTACAAGGCAATTCCTTTGTCGGTTTTTCCGCAACTTAAATCTGATTTTTCCCAAACTTTATATTCAACATATAAACATCATATATGGTCATATTATTACTTTAAACTCATTTAAATCATTCTTAACATGATATTATAGTGATATACGTCAATTTAGACGTACGGGGTGTAACAATATTCCCCCGTTAGGAACATTCGTCCTCGAATGTTAAATGAAGTATGTAGAAGCATTAAGCAACGATCTGTTACATACTCGAAGTAATGAAGAGATGTGTATATTTGGCTCTCATGTCATTTTCAGCTTCCCAAGTTATTTCTTCTATATTATTGCTTCGTCATAGCACCTTAACTGAAGGAATGTCTTTCGTCCTTAGTCGACGAATCTGCCTATCTAAAATTGCAATTGGCATCTCTTCATAAGTTAATTGCTCCATGATCTGTATATCATCTACTGGTACAACTCCAGAAGGATCTCCAATACATTTTCTGAGCATAGAAACATGGAATACTGGATGTACCTCCTGAAGGTCTGCTGGAAGGTCTAACTCGTAGGCTACACGCCCAACTCGCCTGATAACCTGATATGGACCAATAAATCTAAACCTAAGATTCCCTTTTTTTTTTCAAATCTCATAACGCCTTTCATAGGTGATACTTTCAGGAATACCCAATCGCCAATCTGAAATTCTAAATCTCGACGTCGGTTTTCTGCATAGGACTTCTGCCTACTCTGTGCTGCTAATAATATTTCCCTGATTAACTTGATTTTATCAACTGCCTGTTGGATTAAATCTGGACCTATTAATTGAGACCCGCTAACCTCAAACCATCCTATATGAGACCTGCATTTGCACCCATATAAAGCTTCATATGGCACTATTTGTATGCTAGAACGATAACTATTATTATATGAAAGCTCTATCAATAGTAGATGATCACTCCAGCTGCTTCCAAAATCTAACACGTAAGCTCTAAGTATATCTTCTAATGTCTGAATGGTCTGCTTAGCCTGTCCATATGTCTGGGGATGAAATTTTGTTCTCGGATTCACCTGTGTCCCTAAACCTATCTGGAACGATTGCTAGAAATTAGCTATAAACTGGTGCGCCCCTGTCAGAAATAATAGATATTGGAATACCATGTAGGCGCACTATCTCTATGATATAAAGTCTGGCATAATACTCTGCTGTATATGTAGTTCTAACAGGAAAGAAATGAGCTCATTTAGTAAGCCTGTCAACTATAACCCAAATAGAGTCATATCTGCTCCGCATACGGGGCAAGCCTGTAATGAAGTCCATATTCACTGCTTCCCATTTCTATGATGGAATCTCGACTTCCTGTAACAAGCCACTAGGTTTTTGATGCTCGACCTTAACCTGTTGGCAGTTAGGACATTGAGCCACAAATTCTGCTATGTCACGCTTCATTCCGTCCCAACAATAAATCTGCTTAAGATCATGGTAAATCTTAGTCGAATTAGGATGAACAGTGTATCTGAAATAATGTGCATCTGTCATAATCTGTCCACATAAATCTGCAACATCAGGAACCCAAAGTCTATCTTTATATATAAGAACCCCGTCACTAGTAACCCTGTATGATGACTCCAGTTTTCTTCTGGCTATCTGTCTGTATTCAACTAGAACTGAATCCTCATACTGACGCTGTTTTACTTCTATCACTAGGCAAGTAGTGCCTGCATTCTGAACTGTAACTTCTGTGTCCTCTGAATCTATTAATCTGACTTCCATGCTGGCCAACTGGTGGAGTGCATGAGCTAACTCTCTCTTTTGTGGCTGTAAGTAAAATAAACTACTGATGGACTTTTGACTAAGGGCATCAACTACAATATCTGCTTAGGATGATAAAGAATTTCCATGTCATTGTCCTTTAGAAACTCTACCCACCGCCTCTATCATAGGGCTAGCTCCTTTTGCTTAAATATGTACTGGAGGCTCTTGTAGTCTGTAGAAATATCAACATGAGCACCGTAAAAATAATGTCTCCAAATCTTCAATGCATAAATGACTGCTGAAAGCTCAAGATCATGGATGAGGTAGTTCTGATCGTGCTTTTTCAGCTGCCTAGAAGCATAAGCAATTACTCTTCCATGCTGCATCAAACACAACGAAGACCAATTCGAGAAGCATCACAGTAAATGACATAGCCCTCAGATCCCTCTGGAAGTGTAAGTACTGGAGCTGTTATCAACCTGTTCTTTAGTTCTTGGAAGCTGTGCTCGCAAGAATCAGACCACTCAAATTTAGCTGATTTCTTTGTCAATTTGTTCAGTGGAGCTGCAATGGAGGAAAAACCCTCTATAAACTTTCTGTAATAACCTGCCAAACCCAGAAAACTACGTACTTCAGTTGGCGTCATAGGCATGGGCCAATTCTTCACAGCCTAGATCTTCTGGTCATCTATTTTAATTCTTTCTGCTGAAACTATGTGGCCAAGAAATGCCACTGAATCTATCTAGAATTTACACTTTGAGAGCTTAGCATATAATTGTTGGTCCCGATGAGTACCCAATACTGTGCGTAGGTGCTCCGCATGCTCTGATTCAGACTTTGAATAGATGAGAATATCATCAATAAATATAATCACAAATAAATCTAAATAAGGCCTGAATACGCTGTCCATTAGATCCATAAATACTGTAAAGGCATTAGTGAGTCCAAACAACATCACTAAAAACTCATAATGGCCATTCCTAGTCCTGAATGCAGTCTTAGGTATATCAGATTTTCTAACTCTAACCTGATGGTAGCCTGATCGCAAATCTATATTCGAGAAGCACTTGGCACCCTGGAGCTTTTCAAACTAGACATCAATCCTGGGCAGAGAGTATTTATTCTTAATAATGACTTTATTCAGGTGTCTGTAATCTATGCACATGCGTAGAGAGTCATCTTTCTTTTTCACAAATAATACCGGGGCTCCCGACGGGGAAATACTAGGTCTGATGAGGCCTTTATCTAACAAATCCTTCAGTTGCTCCTTAAGTTCTTTCAGTTCTGCTGATCCGCGAAGAACAAGCCCCTGAGGGCGTGCTAGTGCTGAGCTACTGCTGATCTAGCTGGCTGGGCTGCACCACTACCACCCCTAGTCGGGCAATCTCTCATGAAATGGCCTGCCTCGCAACAAATATAACAAGTATCAACTCCTAACTGACATGGACCCAAGTGGCGTCTACCACAATCCAAACATCTGGGATATGTCTGACTGGCCGGTATAGAAGTACCACGACGCTTAAATCTTGAAGTCACTGATGTATGACTAGATCTGGACTGAGGAGGTCTATCAGATCTAAAGCCACGAGACTGTGTAGGTATACTAGCTGGTGGTTGTCTAACACTCTGATGTCTACTCGCTCCGGATGTCTCTGTTAATGAACCAAACAATCTGTCCCTCTTAGGTAACACCTCTATCCTTGTCGGCTCTCTATTTCTACTTCCTCTCCTCAAGTGATAAAGCAAATGCCTGAATGCATGATATGTTCATACCTGACTGCATAGCAACCGTCATACACTCGTTCACCAGGTGTGGACCAAGTCCCACTACATACCTGTGAATTCTATCCTCCATACTTGCTACCACAGTTGGGGCAAACCTTGCTAAAGAATTAAAGCGATAATTATACTCTTCTACAGTTAAACATCCCTGTCTCAAGGTCAGGAACTGATCAACACGTGCTCTCTGTGTCTCTATGGGCATATACGGATGGAGGAAGGCATCTGAGAATTCCTTCCAAGTCGCGGGAGTAGCATCTGGCCCTCTAGATAGCTCTCATGTCTGATACCACCCTGCTGCTCGGTCATGCAATCTGAATGCAGCCAACTCTACTGACTCAATCTCTGACGCGTACATGACCCTCAACACCCTGGCTATCCTCACAAGAAAATCCTGAGGGTCCTCTCCTGTACGGGATCCAGTAAAGACTGGAGGCTCTAGTCGGATAAAATCTCTGATCTTGGATCTAGTATCTCCCTAGGCATCTGCACTATGCTGTCTATTCTGAGCAACTACAACACTGGTCAATAATCTGATGGCATCCCTCACGCCGTGCCCCTAACTATCAGGCTAAGGAGCTGGAGGTATGGCAGTTGTAGTCCCTCTAATATCGCCCTGGACTGAAGGGATATGTGAGGCCTCAGATGGAGCCTCAGGTCTGAACTCCTCACTCTCATCCACCTCAGGTGGCACTCTACTAATACCCTGGCCAGCAATGGCCTTGCTCTTCTGGCAGCTGATAGTTTTTTTTCGGCGGCATCGCTTAGCTGAAAACACTATTGTTAGGGGGCTGAATTCTATAATCATTGCTCTATCGCACGATCTAGAGAAGAAAGAAAGACAACTGTCCTGAAGTGCCTTGTAGCCTCCTGTTCAAAAGTATGGCGCGCAACATACTCCTGAACAAGACTCTACTAGACACGGCCTGTAGACACCCTAGGACTGAACTGCTCTGATACCACTTTTGTCACGACCCAACCTAGGGTCACGACGGATCACCAACACTAAGTGTCGATCATCATTAATTCTGCTGATAATCTGCTAACTATGATTATAACTGATAAACGGAATAAGTATAAACCTAGCTGATAAGAATTATGCAATGCAAAAAGCTGACAAGGCTAACATAAGCTGACATACATAATATACTGACAGAACCACACAGGGACATATCTACAGGCCTCTAAGAGTGCTGATCTGAATATACAAAGGACGGGATAAGGCCCCGACATACCCAAGCTGGCTGACTGTACACATACCAAACGATAAGTAACTCCGGGAGTAAGTGGAGTGACTCCAATAGCTGATAGATGGCCTACTAACATGGTCCAAGCGTTGATCTATCTGCACCTGCGCGGCATGAAACGCAGCGCCCCAGAAAAGAGCGTGAGTACGATATGTACCAAGTATGTAAGGCATGAGCATATAATATATCATAGCTGAATGAAACTGTAAGGCTGGAATATAAATATGTAAATATGAGCTGGAGCATAGCAATATAGCTGGAAATCTGAAGAACGTACTAAACATGATCTGAATATAAACTGAATTCTGGCTGAATCTGGAACTGAAGACTGAGCTGAACTATACTGATAAATAACTGTAATATGACTGATAGCTGGTTACTAGAAACTGGAACTGATAACTGTCAACTAATACTGACGCTAAGAACTGGTGGCTGATAATTGAGAACTGATAACTGTCAACTGATACTGACGCTAAGAACTGGTGGCTGATAACTGAGAACTGATAACTGTCAACTGATACTGACGCTAAAGCTGAACTGTTATCTGAACTGGTACCTGTCTGGTGTTATGGGCTATATCCCCCCAAATCAGGTAACTGAACATCTGAACTAGTACCTGTCTGGCGTTATGGGCTGTATCCCCCCAAATCAGGTAACTGAAAACTGGAACTAGCCTCATGTATAATCATGCAGTGCATAATGTGGCTATATACGCGTATATAACAAACCTGGTGGGTGTTATGGGCTATATCCCCCCCAGCCAGTAATATCTAGTCTCTCTGGTCAGAGTGTGTGAATGACACCCGGTCACACTAGGTGTTTCAACTCCCGCCTGAACCAGAGGGGCTGTATCCCCCAGACGGGTAGTATCACACGCGACCGGACTGTGTGTCCAATGTCCAACCTCTATGGGGGACTCCAAATCACACATAACATGATCACAACATAAGCATAAGCATGTATGAGGCATAACACGTGTGGCAACAATATATATGGACTCGAAGGAATGATAAGAATACTCTGGATTGAATTATAGACACAACCTGAAACTTAGAATTTGTCTAACTCTTCGACTTCTATAGAAATTTCGGCAGAGTTTCCTCTGAAACTGGATGATCCGCAAAACAGAACCAACACTATACTATACACGGGAATGGATACCCGGATAAACTGATAACATAAACATGTTAAACGGATAACAAGATGAGACAACTGGATGACATAACTCATCCGCAGATAGAATGTCTGGACAGCACCACTGTCCTGACTTTCAACCTAATTTTCAGAGTGTACATCAAAGATATAGACCTCATGGTCTTCATGAAAGATGTGGATATATGTCTTAGGATTCTGGAGATTCTTAAATCATCTTAATATCAATTTTGTATAAGGAGTTATGATCAATATACTAACAACTGTCCAAAGTTCAAAACAATTTTCCAGATTTTGAAACGTTTTGCCTTTCTGATTTGGACGTCTTTCACATTGGATTTTAGTACCAAATTGAGTATATACAAGGTTTCCTTGGTACCATACAAGTTTCTCACAAGAAAAACTAAGTTTGAAACTAATAAAAGCTTCAAAATCTAAAAGATACATGCCTTGCCAAAAGAAAGGTTTAGCCTTACATACCTTTGATGTTTCTCGCTTCTAAACCTTGTCTCCTTTGAATTCTACACCTTTTAAAGCTTAAACAAGCTACAACATAGAATTTAGGTACTTTACTTAGCCATGAAGTAATTCTAAAACTCAAACTATAAACGAAATTGAAGGTAGCATAATGTTACCCTAATCGCGTAGAGCGTTTTGACGCAATCCGTCTTCCGTTTCGTGCTAAGATCAATGTTCTTTCTTCAAAACCATCAAAATATCTTTAGAACCCAAGAACACACTGCTTCTATCACTGAGTTTCTGGAAATGACGAGATGGAGGAGGTTTTTTTCCTTTTATACTCGAAATATTTCAGTTACAGTCCTCTTTTGCGCTTATGGCCCTTTTTCTGGCCTGACTTCTGATGCTCATATCTTTTTATCTATAAGTTGTATGAACAAACCGTTAAAAGTGTTGGAAAGTACACTCCAAGACCTTCAATTTGGTATATGATATGTCCCCAAAAGACTTCATATAACACATGAAATTAATTGCTGAAAAAGCTTTGTTACAAGGCAATTCCTTTGTCGGTTTTTCCGCAACTTAAATCTGATTTTTCCCAAACTTTATATTCAACATATAAACATCATATATGGTCATATTATTACTTTAAACTCACTTAAATCATTCTTAACATGATATTATAGTGATATACGTCAATTTAGACGTACGGGGTGTAACAGAAGGCCTTCCAAGGAATTTGACTGGTACTGCCTGTGGAGCGTATGCCATCATGTTCCTCGAACATTTGTTGACCAACACCCCGATGGAATTGTTGTGTGACAATGTGATAGAAGACTGTCTTGTTCAATTTGCTGTGGACATATTCCATGGCAAATTAGTCCCGTCGTATGGGTTGTAAAATTTGGATAATTATGTTTTGGTTTTTGATGGGTGTAATATATGGATGATTACCCATTTTTCGATGATATATATGGCAAATGATGACTATTGTTTTGCATTATACTGAATATCGAGTTTACATTATTAGAACATATGTATGATGATAAGATTGACTTAAAAATATTAAAAATTATAGACTATTGGAACTGCATTAGTAATTTTCGGAACATTATGTTGTACATTCAAATAGTCTTTAACTTAATAGATATTTGATGTTCAATAACTAGTAAACAGGGAAACAACAATAGATGTTCTGAACATTAAAGTTTATACATTGATAATCAAGAACCAGACAAAAACGTTCTTGATCGTTCAAAGATTCAGCGCTTTACAAAAGTATGCTAATTATATTAGCATTTAAGACATTACTTAGTCATATTAACATCCTGGTCAGAAACCCAAAATATGCGTTTTCACTTCAATGCGATGCAGTCCCTTCTTGTTCCAAGGTTGCTATCTGGAGCATGGTCTTTATCCTCTTTATTTCTTTCAACATCGACGTCCCTACTGTAGTATTCGAAGAATTCCTCAAATTTGAACTTCCAACCCCAAACTTCAGCACGAAGTTGTTCCAAAATATCATTTGCACGTTCTTGTCGTTTTGCAGAAGTGTTTCGACTTTTTCTTCCTCATCTTAGCTTGGCTGATCCTCTTCCCATTTTTCCTTCTTTTTGCTTGGCTGATCCTCTTCCCTTTCTTCCTTCTTTTTGCATGGCTGACCCTCTTCCCATTTTTCCTTCGTTTTGCTTGGCTTCACTTCTTCCTTTCTTCTTTCGTTTTGCTTGGCTGACCCTCTTCCCGTTCTTCCTTCTTTTTGCTTGGCTTCACCTCTTCCTTCTTGTTTCAAGGTTTCTCCCTTTGTCGTTTTTGCTACTCTTGACGTGGATGCTCTTGTATTGGTTGCTCTTGTTCTTGCAGTAGTAGCAACTATTGAGGAGGAGGGTCGGCAAACCATTTTGTATTATATATATACATATATATATATATATATATATATTGGCTGAAGATTATAGGTTGTAGTGGTATAGAGTTTTTTGAATGATTTGATCGAGTATTTATAGGAGAAAAAGAGGTAACCGACTTAAGTGTGTTTTATCCAGAAAATCCAACACTAGCCGTTATGTATTTTCTTAATTTTTTGAAGTGACGCATTCGTTGCTTTGCTTCAAATTTGAATTCAAGGGGATAGCCGTTAAGTGTATAATTATTAGTAGTTTAAAAAATACTAATAGACTACTGGAAGGGTATAAATAATTTTCAAACATGAAGATCAATTTGAATTATAAACGTCAAAAACCAATAGACTAATGGAACGAGTATATGATGATTCGTATCGCCATGAAGATGTTCTGACTTCCGCGGGAAGGATTAGGAACCCCTGGTCACAATTAAAACACGTGTACTAACCCCAACCATTCAATGTGAATAGGCACCTCTGTAGATCATCACATATGCAACCGAAAAGGCACCAAGCCTGGTTTCTATAAATGTTAGATGTCTGCACAACAACAACAACAACAACAACAACAACAACAACAAGGCGAAACAAAAACAATGCCTCGCAGAGTAAGGCACCCAAGAGCACCAGAACATGATAGTGGAGTTCCAAGTACTAGTAGGTTCACTGAAATCGATCATGTCCGTGAAGATATCGCTGATCTGACCTCAGATGTTAATCAGATTGTAGTATATATAGGAAATGTGGAGGATCAAGTGACGCGATTAAGAACTAGATTCGATGAATTCCGTGAGGATATGAATCTTATTAAGCGTATTCTTCGTGGTATTCAAGCTGCACTCGAGATTGACCCCCAAAACTACCCTTCACCACCATGGCCTCCAGCGGAACACATGTGAAATGAAGAAATAACCTCCTTTCAAGTCTAGTCATTTAAGAAGATTTTCTATTTGTCTTGAATGTCGTGTTTTGAAGTGTTGTCCTTTAATTTTCAGTACAATTTAGCATGTTTTGAATATTTATGAATGTTGTTTTGCATTACACTGAACATCCCGTTTGCAGTATTAGAACATCCGTATGATGATCAATTTGAATTATATACTACAAAAATAATAGACTTTTGGAACGCCATTGATAAATGCTCGAAACATTAACTTAAACGTTCAAATATATAGATCTTAGTAGTACTTGATGAACAACAATTGGTATCAAATAAACCTAGCTACTATGAAACCAAAAAAAACTGCCCAAGACAATAAGAAATACATCTTCCACCGTTGCAATTTAGCCTCTAACTTACTGATCTTCAATAAATTTGTAGTATTACAAGCCCCTAATTTGTCAACTTCCTTCATCAAATTGGCCCTTTCTTCACAAACTTCATCAAGTGAAATTTTCAACTTATTTAAAACCAATGTAGTAGGCTGGGGATACTCCTCGTCACACCATTCCTAAAATCCACAATTGCTAATATCCTTGCGGGGACACTTGCAAAATTTTCGTCCAGCATTCGACTGTGTGCCCGCCGTGAATTGTATCGCAGGTAAGCCACACCAACATCGACAATTTTGAGAGGAGCTGCAAGAACAAGTTGATCCTTGAGACATGGTTGAGTTAAGAAGAAGACGAGGTAGAGGGGGTAGGGATAACTTGTATTTCAATAATGGGGTAAAAAGACCTAATTAATTGAATGGTTGGGGTTATTCCACGTGTTATAAGGTAATAATTCCGTCCGGAGCGGGTTAATAGAACGGGTTGGATTAATGTAAGTTGTGGAGCAGGTCGCTCCACGTATTTAAAACGGGTTGCTCCACGTATTTAAAACAGGTTGCTCCACTTTTTTTAGCATTAGAAAATCATGTTTGGCACGTAGAAGAGATTGTTCTAATATCTATAAACGAATGTATTCGTTGTATTAGTACTACAAACACCAAAAAAATTGCCAAAGATTGATGCAAAAAATATCTAATTTAAGTCACGAATGTGGGTTTGTATGTTCAGTTCATAGTAGGTGCCTAATTTAATATGAAGTGTTCTAACCTTTAATATGATTGTAATAAGAAACTATATAACATGAAAAGATTAATAAGTCTTTATTTTTATGGTTAAATCATCATTATATAGATTATCCATTAGTTAGAACAACATCTAATGAAATACTCAATAACTTAGTAATAGTTTCATTTGATATAACTAAGTAATCGCGTTCAATATATATAAATGAGTATACTCTAGTAGAACTTTTATGAGTAAACACTTCCAATAGACATACTATTGATGTAGTCACCTTAAATACACATAATATTGAGTATTATAATCAATACTTGTATGATTTGAAGTCTTAGTTGTTGTAGATACACGAAGAATGTCTGTAATTGAGCTACACATAGATTGTAAGATCAACAAATAGATTATTATGTGTCTATCTAGTGATATAACGTCCAATCTATGCTACAATTCGTTAGAATACACTTCTTAATGTTTAAAATTGTTAATTGATCTAGAATCAACCCTACACTCCTTATCCAAATGACTTAATAATTATATTTTGGTATAATTAACGACATATATTTTGGTTTACTTACACATAGCATGTTTTGTAATCTTAATAAACTACTATATCATTGTTTATGCATTTTAAATGATCCTTATATTAGTATTTATCAACTAATCCTCAACGGTACAAAAAAAAACATCAGTAGGAAGATCCAGAATAGACTTACGACGTTCGAGAATGTTCCGCACAAGGTTCAGAACAGGAGATTGAATGTTCTCTAAATGTTAGAAATTTTTGCGGCTTGTGGTTTGGGGTTTGGGGTTAGGGTTTGGGGTTCAGGGTTCAAACATCGTTTATTATGTTCTGAACGTGAAAAAAGTACCTTTTATTTTTGAGCAAACGCGTTCCATTTTAAACGAACTACCTAATTGATAATTATGCTTGGCACGTTCAAAAGAACGTTCTAATATCTCAAAAAAGAAATGTGCCCTCGTCCCGGGCTCTATTTTATACAAAAATCGGACGCGCGTGGAATTCGGAACAAAAAAAAAGGTGGGGCCTTAATGGCAATTATGACAACCCCAAAAGTGAAGTTTTAATTAAAAATGCGGCTGATCAGTCTTATCAATTCCAGCATTTCAAACATCGAACACCCGCCCCTTTCTTCTCTTACACACTTCTTAAGTCTTCTTCTCGAGTCTTCTATTTCGTCGCCGGCCATCTACATAATGTTCTCCGGTAACATCTAAAGGTAAATTTTGTACTATATTGATGTTTTCAAGTGAATCGGGATTTATTTTTTTGCTATTTGGCTATTTCGATAAAGCTAGGGTTTTTACGCCTTCTTTCTGGTTCTGGACTGAAATTCCCGTGAAAATCTCTGCTTTTTGTTGATTTATTCGTCAAATAGTGCTGTGTTGTTGTACAAATAGTGAGGCTTTTGCATGTTTGTGTTAATAACGATTTTAAAGCCAAAATCCTTCTGCTATGTCAAACATCTTCATACAGTGCTCTGAACTTTTGTTAGGATGTTTCAACTTGCTGATGCATTTTAAATGGATGTTATTAAAATATATGCTAGCATGTTTACGTTAATAACGATGTCAAACATCTTCATACGGTGCTTGGAACGTGTGTTAGAATATTTCAAGTTGCTGATGAAGTTTAGACGTTCACTTATGTAGTGGAAGTATTATCAACTTAACACATAATCTGATAATTTTCATTCATACTTAAGGAAACAAAATAAATATACAAAAGTACTTGACATAATGCTTAGACAAAAGTACTAGATATAATGCTTAGACAAAAGTACTAGATATAATGCTTAAATAAAAGTTCTAGTTATCAGCATTGGGAGAATTTGGAGGAGTAACAAACTGCTCCGGATTCATCCCTTGTTGGATAAGGAGTCCCAAAAGCATTCTTTCAATACGCTCCGAGCGCTGAACTAACACTTGCCTTATGCTCCATACATCAGCAGATAAGCAGTCCACAGCATGGTTGATTGCAGTGATGTCAGTTTGTATACCGGCAATATCCCAAGCGATGTTTCCATAATATTCGTTATGGTCAGGTTCGGCTGGGGCATAGTGGCCATTAGCGACAACTTCGTTTTGGTTATTTTCCATTTGTGTTTGTTGTCTATGAAGAAATTTTGATAATTCAAGTAGGAGGATAATTGTGTGTATGGAGGAACAAGGAAATGTATGTATTTATAGATGAATTTAACATAAAAAACACCAAAAGGCGTGATATGAACATTGAAAAGACGTTCACTACTCTCTAGGTGATGTATCTGGACTAATTAATGTCTTTTTTTGTATGCAGGTTTTGAGGGATACTTTCACACCTTTTAATTGCACAAGGCAACCCTTCGCTTGAATCAGCATGACTATTGCATTACACTGAACATCCCGTTTGCAGTATTAGAACATCTGTATGATGATCAATTTGAATTATATACTACAAAAATAATAGGAATTTGGAACGCCATTGATAAATGCTCGAAACATTAAGTTAAACGTTCAAATATAAAAATATATAAAATTGTCAAGATTAAAATTCAAAAAGCAACACTTTGAGTTTGGGAGGATTGTCCACTATCCACTCGTTTCGGGCAAGTAGTTCTTTTGTGGCCTGACCTTTTGCAGATGCTACATTTGTTTCTCCTACTTGAAAATACTTCACCAACTGATGGTATCCGCTTTTTCCTTCGTCTGCCCTTACCCACGTCGATGAAAGTAGGCAATATTCGTCTCTCAAGCAGCTCAGGAGGAACATTCCAAAATTCTTCCGGTGGAACAGCATTAATCGGTTCTGAATAGGCAACCATATATGACTCTAACTTGTAATATGCAGAAGTGAAGTCTTAGACGAACGCTCCATAGTCTTCTGGACGCAGCATTCTGATAGCTGCCATAGCATGTTTACAGGGTATTAAGTCAATTTGATACTCTCCGCACGTACAAGTTCTGTTGAGTAAATCGACTTCTGCTCCCTGGCCTGGACTGATGATGGCGAAACCATACGTACCTTTTCAAATAATTGCGAGCTTACCCCTTCCTCCAGGTTGAATATTATTTTTCCTTCAATTGAAGGGACACGTATGGTTGAAACCTCGAGGAACTCCGTAGCTCTCACATGGAATTTTTCGCCAAATGTACGATTGATATGATTTAATAGGGCAACAATAGGATATTCTCTTTCATCCCTCAACATTGCATTTGTATTTTCAGCAATGTTCGAGGTCATCACTGCAAATCTGTAATTGTAACAAACAAACAAAGACCTTAATGCTAAATACGTCTAATCCAAGTGTGAACATTAAGCATGCGATCAGAACATCAATAATTACGTCATACACATCATTGGTACTATTTCGAACGTCAATTAGAATGTTCTCGGCTTAATTGCCATGTAAACATAGAACATTCCAACGCAACGTTCAGAACATTTGGTATGAATGTTCATATTCGTGTACCTGTGCCAAGGGAAAAAGCATCTGCTCCATTTATGGAACCCCACGTCATCTTGAAGATATCTGGCAACCCTTGGATCGTTGTCTTCGATTTGCTTAAAGTGCGTTCTGAAATCCTCCACACGATATGCATCTGCTGCGAAGTAATAGGACCCCAGGTGGTCTCCAAATTGAAACTTTGTACGGATATTTTCAGCAAGGTGCCTCGTGCAAACTCCGTAGTGACCTTGGGGAAACCACTTGGCAACTGATTTTGCTATGCTTTTATGCCAGTCTGAAATGACGCTCAACTCATCATTGTACTAGGCTATGTCAACCAATTGTTCAAAAAAAAAATCATAAGAAGCATCACATTCTTTGTCCACAACGCATAATGCAACAGGGAATATGTGCTTCTCTGCATCCTGGGCAACGGCAGACAACAACACACCGCCGTACTTGCCTGACAAATGAGTCCCATCAATAGCAAGGACTTTCCTCATATACAGAAAACCCCTAATCCAAGATCCGTAAGATATAAAAAATACTTAAACCTCCCACAACCATCAAGCTTCAAAGCTGTCTTGCTTCCAATATTTTGGGACCTTACCATATAACTGTATGCCTCTAAAATTTCATAACTATGTTCATGTGTCCCTCTTGCTGTTGCCTTTGCAATCTCACATCCCTTCAAACTTTTCCAATAACTAATGTTGCATCCCAATTCTCTGTTAAAGGCAACTCTGATGTCTTTTGGTGTTATTCCTTTCCCCTCAATGTACCTATCTTTCATGTATTCACCAACAACATCAGCTGTGGCATGTGTATGGTAGCTTTGCAGGTGCTGCACACCGCACGTGTGCTCGCCATTGTAGATTGTAATATAAAATGTATCACTACTATGATACCTCAATGCTCGAAGCCACCACTTGCAATTTGCATCAACACATCGGGCATAAAACAACTTTTTTGTATTCTTCACAGCTTTGAAAGAAAAAGGCTTCCTCACTGCAGCAAGCCTCAACTTCACCACTAATTCTCGCTTGTTCTTGAAAGTGATACCCTTTACAAAACCTATGCCGTCTTTTCCAAAAAAATCGTTGCAGCTGCTCTGTGATGGTGCTCTTTCTGAAGGATTACCAACTATTTCTCCACCTTCTTCACCTTCTTCGTCTGCCTCTCCACCTTGTTTTACTTCATCTTCATCCATCTCAACATGCATATCTTGTTCATTTGAACTTGAAATTCCTTCAGGCCTTGGAATCACACTAACCCTTAGTGTTGGCCTAGCCCCAGCTGGGTCTACATCAGCCATATAAAGCTGAACATCATCATCAGTCCTAATTTTAGATGGAGCAGTCTTTTGCTTTGCGGCAACACTCAGCATATATGAAATGCAAAGATCCCTAGGATCATCACTTACCCCCCAACTGCTGATTTTGTTGACAAGTTCATCATATTAACATTCCTACTCACAAGGATAGGTCTTGTCTCTTTCACCTTAGGAATCCAAGCATAGCATTTCGAACGCTCAACCCATTCACCGAGAAAATCAACTCCTAGTAGTATGTTATCCCCCATTACTTTAACGATATCTGCAAGGTAGGATAAACATTCATCAAATGTGGTCAGGTAGCAAAGGATACTGGAACATCGAAAAACATATCCGAACATGCCCAAGGATGTTTAAGAATACAAGCATACCGATGTGAAACATCGATACATCAGTTCCGACCATCTACAAAAATGTTCCAACATTATGAATAGCATTTACTGAACATGCTGTAAGATTATTCGGGCAACCAAAATTATGTTCCATAACTCTGACTAGCACAATAGGAACATCAAAAGGATTATACTGAGCATCTAATACAATGTTCCATAATTGTGACTACGTTGTACGAGTATTTGTAGAACAATCTTTATAATGTTGCGATCGTCACGGTAAGATGTTTCAAAACAGCAACATACTGTTTAAAAGGGTTTTTACAAAAATTAAAATAGTAGAGATTAGCAAGACGGAGATTTACACTTACATGAGATATAGGACTTGTCAAGCTTTCCAGTTTGAAGTAATGCCCAACATTATTCAAACAATTTCAACGACAAGCTTTCCAATTTCAAGTATTGGCCAACAGGTAAACATTATTCAAAGCATTTCAACGTCAAGCAAATCAATTAAAAGTAATGCCAACTAGAAATTGTTATTCAAAGAATTGCAGCGTATTTTTCCCAAATTATTTTTTCAATTAGAGTCAATAATACCTAATTAACCGAAAAGGATTTAGATCTGACAATATTTTCCGTTTGGGAGAGTTGGAATGCAAGAATAATAGCGAAAATGAATGGAGATTGAAGAAAGCAGATGCGCAGCAGCTATGATGTTTTCAGGTCGCGAGGGAGAAGAGAATAGAGAGAGAGAGAGAGAGAGAGAGAGAGAGAGAGAGAGAGAGAGAGAGAGAGAGAGAGAGAGGGGAGGGAATAAACGGAGGGAAAAATATTTCCCTAATTTGGCAAATTTTAGTTTTTATATACGTGAGGACCAAAGTGTAAGAAATAAAACTTTAGGGTGAAGGGGAGTGGAGGAAAATTATTTTTAAGAGCGTTAATTAGATGTGTCCCTTTTATTACATTAAATAAGACTTTGTCCCTTTTACCTATTTTCACTCTTGAGTGTCCCTTTTGACCAAATGTCCCTAGAAACTTATGGGTGTTATAGTTGGAGTATCTTTAATTACTAATCCCAGGAGACCTTATGCATCTAAAGGTCAAGAGGTACTGACATGTCGCAAAATTTGACACTGGATTCTCAGAATATGACTATTGCAGCTGAAATTTTAATTTTGTTCATGACAAGGCCTCATTATTGTTATATATTTGAAGTGTATATAAACACACTGTATGTTGTTGTGGTCGGGTAACTAAATCATTGCTGGCGAAGAAAAATAATTTAAATAGTTGTAAGAATGAAATTACATAAAATTATTTAATTGTAGATGTACCTTGTTTATTTCTTTTTTTCCATATATCATTGTAGTTGTTACCTAAAGAGAAGTTTTTGTACTTTTTTTTACAGGTTTTGGGGTTGGAGTATTGATGTAATGAAGCAGGTTTTGAGAAATACGAGTTTACTTACTATTTTGCTAGGTATATTGGGCAAACATCATGTTATAGTACTCCAAGGGTGTATTAGCTAGTCTTTTGCAAAGGAAAATGTGTAAAGAACATTGTGATCTGAATTATGGCTGTACGTTGCCACCATGCCCACTACTGAATGTTGATATTTTTTATAATCAATGATTGTCTTCTTATTTTTAAGTATAAATTAGAATTTATACTTTGTATTATCCTTTTGTGATAAGATTTTCTAACTGCAAATTAAATATATATAATCTGAAATATTAATTAACAATTTTTTTTCTGGCCAGTTTATGGAACAGAAAATACAGTCGCCACAATATGATTGAAGCCTACAATATTATATTATTTTAAATTAACGACCTGAATTCTGGTCCCTAAAAGTTGTAGGACCACGAAATTGTATGCTTGAATCTTCCATTTAGGGACCATATACCTAGTCCTTAAAATAGTTTTAACGACCAGATTTTGGATAGTCGCAAAAAAGTTATAAGGACCAGATCATAAACCCGTCGTAATTGACTTTTAATGGCGGAGGCTATTACGACGAGATGGCGACCAGAAATTCCGGTCTTTATTTCGTTTCATTGACAAGAACTTCACTTTTAAAGACCATTTTTCTCGTCGTTAAAGGCCTCTTTTCTTGTAGTGAGGTGCTCTAAGGATTATGGTCGTATAGCATTCCCTTGCTGCCTCCGTATCACCATTCACTTCTTTTACCCCTCATTGAGTGGGATACCTCAGTTTCTGATGCTAGGTGGATGGTACTGCTGTGGCTTGATGAATCCACGGTCGTTCGACGATCGCATCGTAAGGAACACCTCCCTTAATCACCTTAAAGGATGAAACATAATCTATCCTCAGCAAGCGGGTGGTAAAGTTAACTTTGCCTATAGCTTTCTCACAAGAATTCTTAAAGCCTGCGAGCGTCGAGATTCGATCCTGAACACCCATCGCCTTCAGTGCATCCCATCTGAGAAGGTTTATGGCACTACCGGCGTCGACCAATAAACATTTCACATCTGTGTCTTCCATTCTAAGGGTTATGACCAGGGTGTCATGGTGTAGGGTGCTGCAGATGATGCTGTCCTCCTCGCTGAATAGGATCATCTCATCCCTGGTTATGCCTAATTTATACCTCTATGTTAAACAATTAATTATGAATGAGGTCACAAGCAATATAGTAAATTATGATGGAAAAGTAAGTAAATATGCTAAAAAATAAATATAAGTAAATAAGCAAGAAATAATTGAGAAAAACAATATAAATCTTATTCCTTGAGAGTAACAATGTAAATCATATTCCTTGAGAGTAGCAATGTAAATCTTATTTCTTGAGAGTAGCAATATAAAGCAATAGTACAATACAATGTAAGGAGGGGGTATTTATAGTAGTGATACCCAGTCCTAGATAATGTAAAATAAAAGTACTAATAGGGCCATGGGCCTACAACTCAAGGTGGTGCTATACTAAACCCAAACTAGGAGACTGTAAACCCTAGGCGACGGGATGTATGCCCTGCTCCCTGTGGCCAAACTGCCTAAACGGTCGTTGGCTCAAGGTTCGGGTGTATATCCTTAGTGCCAGGTGACTTGTAGGATAAGTCTAGACTCGCCAGCTGGACTTGTATCCTCGTAACAACTAGTAGCGTATTTTTGCCCACACAATCCCCGGCGAGACCCTGGCTAGGTGATGTCAAGATATTCTCTGACCCCTTGAGCAATGTTTGTTCCCCTATTATCATATTGATAGACCTCTTAGGATCGGGCTGACTTGGTGGTGCGTCCTGGTTCTCACTTCTGGTGATGGTCTGCTTTCCCTTATCAGTGAGCAAGTCCTTGAGGTATCCATTGTTCAATAAATTCATGACTTCTAAGATCAATGCTTTGCACCCTGTCGTGTCATGTCCATGATCCCTATGAAATTGGCAGTAGAGCTCCTTGTTCCTCCTACCAGGTTCTGCTCTAAGGTTGCTCGGCCAACAGATTTGGTGTCATACCCAATTTTGGGCTTAACTCGAGGCGAGTCAGGTTTCGAATTTGACTGGGTGAACTCGTTTGAGTTTAAGTGTTAGAGTCGCCACCTAACATATTTTTTAACTTGGTGTATTAAAGCACCTATTTTATTTCTAGCTAATTTCACAATTAACTCCGAAACTTAGTCTACAAACCAGATATTCTATGTAAGAGGTTCCAGTTAACTCGAGAGGAAGGGGTTATGTACCTCTCGAGCTCCACCAAATGTGGTTACCGGCCGGACTTTATATTAGGATTCAAAATAAGTAACTAAGCAATATATAAGTTAGAAATAATTATTAAACTCAAATAAAACAGCTCTTTTTACTAGTTGTTTTCTTCCTTAAAGCACTTCAGTAAAGTAGACCTTGCAAAAACTGTGCAAATAAATTAGTACGTAAATAAATAATAATAATAATAATAATAATAATAATAATAATAATAATAATAATAATAATAATAATAATAATAATAATAATAATAATAATAATAATAATAATAATAATAATAATAATGATGATGATGATGATGATGAAAGGATTTTGTTCTCTTTTAAAATAGACTGACGTCTCTTATCCAATTTGACCTCGCAAAAAAATATAAAAAAATGAGTTAGTAAAAATAATAATAGTAATGATAATAATAATAATAATAATAATAATAGTAATAATAATAATAATAATAACAATAATAATAAGAATAATATTGAAAATGACAATAGTAATAATAATAAAATAATAATAGTTCTAAAATAAAGGGGAAAGGGATTTTTAAAAGTGTCGGCTCAGGTGTGTATGAATTGGGTGGAGGTTAGGGATGTCGATACGGCTGCGAACACGCCGGTCGGTCGTGTTGCCATGCTAAGTACCGGTCTCATCACTCCATCACCGGCTCGTTTGTAATCACGGCTTATACACGTCATCATAGCCTTTTTGTTTTAGAGACATGGGAATGGGACTGTTTAACTGTTCCAATCAGCAGGCCTCAAATAATAATTATTTTCCTTGGCCGTGGTTAGTGTAATATTCGTCAATTCATTGCAAATCCGTCAATTCAATGTGTAGGCCTCAAATTCAAATTATTTATTGAATTATTTTCATTGGCCAGTAACACTGTGTTTGTATTTATTGGTCAACACCAGAGTAAGAAAGACAAATGCACAGTATAACCAAAGGCAGAAATTAACAGCTAAACATCATCACGAAAAACCACTCAAACACAGTTTCCTCGATCAAAACATCAGTGCACAAAAATGATCTCTTCCACCTCGCATAAAATTGAACAAAAACAAGATCATCAGCGTCAACAAAACACAACACCGGTGAAACAATAAGGTTTATTATTAACAAAAATCAATCAAGAAAAATGGAAGGACTGCACCGGTGGATTATCTAATGAGAAACGACAATCAGAATTGCGGAGAGGGAAACGTGAAAAAGGATGAGCGACACCAGCAATAGGTGGCATCGCTGTCACCCCTCCTCCACACCACCCTTCAAATCCCATCGCAAATGGGAAATACCCATTTCTCCCTGTTCTCAGTCTCGTTTTGATCTGCGAATCTCCTCCCCTCTGTTCCTGTTATCATTTGTGAATATGGGGATTTTGATACTCTGTTTCTGAATGTGAATCCCTCCCCGATCCCCTCTGGTTTCTTATTTTTGATTTGCAGGTGTGTATGTGTATTGGTGTGTGTTTCCGGTGGACAGTGAGAATGACTGTGAGTGGATGCGTGTGTAAAGGGTGTGGTGGAGATTGGTTTGTGTGTGTGTGGGTGTTGATATTGTGTATGTGATGGTTGCTTTCGGGAAGAAAAAAAATGGTGGAGGGTTGCTGGTGTAGTATTTTGTTTTTAGAACGGTGGAGATGAGTGGGGTACTGTGTAGTGTATAGTAGTAAAGAGATGAGGGGGTGTGAAGAAGAAGATGTAGCTGTGGGGAAGAAGGCCAAAGGAGGTGGGGTCTGTGTGTGACCTTCCCTGCGTGTCAAGGTGTATGTACTGATCCTATTATAATGATTGGTGTTTTTGCGGATGTCGTTGTGGAGGAAAAGATCAAGAAAAGTCTTTTTGTGTATGTTCTTGTCAATCTGTGTGTGGGGATTTAAGGAATAGGAAGGGGTGTCGGACTGTGGGAGTAGGCGTGTAGATGTTAGTGTGGGTATTAATGGTGTAAGGATTCGTCGAGAGATTGGGGAGTCCCTATAACGAAATCAGGATAAATGTAAATTGAAATAAAAATAATGATAAAGTAAACTTCCCTGTTGAGTTGAGCTCTCCTTTGTCTGGTCCGCTTTTAGGTGCTCGGTGCTAGGGAATGTGCGGCTCTCCTCTGGGGGATATCCATTTGCTAAGTGCTTCTCATCAGGAGGTAGTTGCTTTGTCGTGCTGAACCGTTGTTGGATCATCTTGCCAGTGTGATGCCAGATTGTTTGTCCATTGCTTTTCGTCCTCTAAATGTGTGCTTGTCACGTCGAGCTGTATACTCTTTTGCATTGAGCTGTGTATTTTCCATGCAGGGTTGCCTATCATTCTTTCACTTTGGTTGCACACCCTTTCTCATGTTGTCCTTTCAACGGGCTGTCTACCCTCTAGGCTATCTTCCTATTACAATGTCAAAATTTGCATCGGGCTGTGTATCCTCCGCAGTGTTAGTTTTGACATCGGGCTGTGTACCCTCCGTCCATGCATCGGGCTGTGTACCATCCGCAAAATAAAATGCAAATCGATATCGGGCTGTGTACCCTCAATCGATGCTTTGGGCTGTGTACCCTCAGCTGAATGTAAATGTGAATCAATATCGGGCTGTGTACCCTCAACCGACGCTTCGGGATGTGTACCCTCAGCTAATTTAAATGACAAATCAACATCGGGCTGTGTACCCTCAACCGACGCTTCGGGCTGTGTACCCTCAGCTAATTTAAATGACAAATCGATATTGGGCGGTGTACCCTCAACCGACGCTTCGGGCTCTGTACCCTCAGCTAATTTATATGACAAATCGACATCCGGCTATGTACCCTCAGTCAACGCTTCAGGATGTGTCCTCTCAGCTAATTTAAAATGCAAATCGATATCGGGCTGTGTACACTCAACGGACGCCTCGAGCTGTGTACCCTCAGCTAATTTAAAATTCAAATCGATATCGGGCTGTGTACCCTCAATTGACTCCTCAGGCTGTGTATCCTCAGCTAATTTAAATGAAAATCGATATCGAGTTGTGTACCCTCAACCGACACTGCGGGCTTTGTACCCTCAGCTAATGTAAAATGGCAAATTGATATCGGGCTGTGTACCCTCAACCGATGCTTCGGGCTGTATACCCTCAGCTAATTTAAAATGCGAATCGATATCGGGCTGTATACCCTCAACCGACGCTTCGGGCTGTGTACCCTTAGCTAATTTAAAATGCGAATTGATATCGGGTTGTGTACCCTCAACCGACGCTTCGGGCAATGTACCCTCATCTAATGTAAATGACAGATACGATATCGGGCTATGTACCCTCAGTCGATGCATCAAGAGTAAAGTAAAGTGCAACTAGTAAAGTGCCATTGTTATGTCATGTGATGTGCTAAGGAGGCTATAATGTTGCTGTTGTAAGGTCTTTTCTTGAAATTTTTTAGGGGACCTCAAAAATTTCTTCCCCAGTGTCAAGTTTGCGTCTTTTGGAATTTTTGAGGGGATCCTCAAAAATTCTGCCCATGTTTATTATTCATGGAAGATCACCGAGAGAGGGTGGTTGTATTGCACCGAACACCAAGGTATTGGCTAGAATCTGCATTCGTCCTTTAGTGTGACGATCAGATATATTGATGACTATGAGTTTGTGGATACTTTGCGTACTCTGACTGGGGTTTGATATTTGGATTTTGCTGGATTTGGATGTTGCCCAGAATTGGATTTGTCTTAGGTTGCGCTTTCGAAAGTAATGGAGCTAACTTTGATGGATAGGCCTTTGTAGAAAGTGTGTTTGTGGTTTGAGAGTCGCAGTCTCCCTTTGTTCGTTTTTGTTGTACTATCGTCTTACTTTGGTCAATCGGACTCCGGACTTTGTGTTTCAGTGTTGGATGTCTCGTGGTGTCATGGTATAGAATGTTGGAGTGATGAGTTTAGGTCTTGTTGGATCGAATTGGGAAATGGGTATCCAGGGAGTAGTTTTTCTGTTGGTTGCAATGTCATTCGATTGGGCTAAATGGAACGAAGGCGTGGGGTTTTGTCTTTTGGGTCTATACTTGATTGTGTTGAGCCTGCTAAGGTTGTTGAAAGTCTTGACAGATTGTACGGTATTGGGTTGTTTTATCTTGTGAATTTGGGTACAGTGTGAGGTTGTGATTTTTGCTAGATTTGGTTGTATAATGATCGAATTTCTTTGTTGTGACTCTTGTGAGAGGGTAATGCAGATTGTACGGTATTGGGATTGTCTGAACGCTCTTGGTGTCATATCTTGGCGGTTCAAAGGACTTTGAGGTAGGAGAAAGTGTTTTCAGCTTGGCTTGCCATTTCGACTTTTTCGAATGCAGATTCTTGACCGATTTCGGTATTCAAGCGCAAGGCAACCTTATCACAGTGGTAAAATGCACAAAAATAGTGTGGGCATGTTAACAAAGACTTGAAGGAAAAATGACACATGAACTTAAGAGAATGCCTAGACTATTGATGACGGATTAGTGCTTGAATTATAACAGAGTGCATAGGTATCACAAGGGATTGCCTGAGTGCTTTATGTAGCGGTCCAGGCAAGGATTTTGGTCAAACGACCGACGCTTGTTTAAGCGGGAGATAAAGAATTGAATGTCACTGAAAAGTGATAAAGATGTTGTGTAAAGAATAGATTGTGTTGGGTAATAGAAAGGGATGTTGGCTTTTGTCGAATACCAAGACCTTGAGTGCATTTGTCATCCTTCATTGCAAATTTGCTTGTCATGACGCCTATGTGTCTTCGAAGAGATACCTATCGTCTTTCATACTTGTCAACCAATTGCTGCAATATGGTCCTTGTACCAACTTTCCATGTTGGGTAATATCTTATTGCTGAGCCATTGAATGCAATGTAGGTTGGCTATGTATCATGTGCATTCTTAGATTGTTGTGTCTTGTCGTGGTTGTCGTCATGAGAATTCAAAAAATCTTGTAAGTGTCTCAAATGACTTCCTTGTCTTGCTTTATGTTTGCTAGTGGATAGCGATATGCTTCCAAAATACTTGAGGGGTCTCTAGGTTTGTCATATAATGGTGGTTTTGTCATTGTATCTTTGCCTCTCCTTTTCGGTTGTTGTGCACGAGTATTTGCTACACCTCTGTCTTTCCAATATTATCTTTCACTGGCCCTTTGAATGCTTGTAGCGAGTTGGAAAGTGCTTTGGGTCACAGTTATGTATTGTAAATGGCGTGACTGTGTAGACAGGTACAACAAAATGATCCTTGGATGTTGGTGTCAAAAGGTTTTGAGGTTAGCCATGTGTGCCTTTGAGTTTGACCAACATTCTCCTTACTTTGTTAGTTTCTCTCCATGTGCATAGTGTTTGCTGGAACAGTTGAGGTACTAGGCAATAAGCCAGGTAGTTTCCAATCTCTTGAACAATTGAATATGGGATTCGGCTAGTGGAGTGTAGTTTCTTTTTGGTCGTAGATTTGCATCAGGGTGAGGCCTTCGGAGAATATGGTAGTGTATTTTTTGGTAATTGGATTGGGTGTTTTGCTGGTATGGTGGATGATTTGGTGTTGAGATGTGGAATATAGGTCAAGTGGGCTGAGTGATGTAAATAGGATATTTAGGTGGTATATGAGGGTAGGGATAAAACGGTGGCACTGTTTGATAATAGTGTTTGAAGATAGGGTCTTGAATGGTTGCGACGAAAGAGACTTCATCTTTCTTCTTTTGAAAAGGCTCGTATTTTCAGACTGGCTAGCCTTATTGGTAGTTTGTAGTGCGGCGGAGGTAATGTAGAGATAGGAGAGGGCTAGTGGGACTTACTGTGAAAAACTCCTTGGTTTAGAAAATCCCTGACAAATGAACTCGCTTAACCATATCCTTTGCCCTGGTATTCAACTCGAGCCAACCTTTCGGGTAATAGACTTCGAGTTTGGTAGTGAGTTAGAGATAGTTTGGACATGCAAAAGACTTTGGACATAGAGTAGGGAGAGGAGGTGCCTCGGTAGGAGATTTGAGTTTGGAGAAAGAATTCCTTTAGAGACTTAGAACAATAGACTCATTCATGCAACGCATACATATCAAATAGGAAATGCATCCTACAATACGAAGGAACGTTTTACGCATGATGGTTTGAAAAGCGCTTTGTGCCACATGTATCATTTCACTTGCTAACAAAATGCGAAGTCTAAAGATAATATTGCATTTATTAGGCTTTCGTTACATTCACTGATATTTAAATAGTGCGAAGGTGAAAAAAATTTCCAGAGGGTTAGATCTTGGCCAGGTGAACAGCTTTCATGCTGATCCTTCCCCAGAAGATTCTTCTTCTTCTTCCTCAGACGAATCTCCCTCGGACAAGCTTGCCTCTGATGAGTATCCTCGAAAGATGATGTTGTCTGCATCAGTTAAGAGTCGGGATATGTCAAATGTGAAGTTCTTCAACATTTCCTAAGCCTTTCTTCCTTTCTCCTCTATTTCTTTGCTTGCCACAGAGTTCATTCCCTCGGTAGCCCATACGCCGATAGACTCTATGCGTTTTGCCAATAGTTCTGCCCTACTGCGCCATTTGTCTTTTTCTTTGTTCTTCGCTTCGACCAAACTTTGCTTCTTTCGCTATTTTTCCTTGTGCCCTTGCCAGTTGTTTGTGTGACCTTTTGTACTCAGATTCTAACATATCAGCATTCCTTTACCTTTTTGTTATTGCACTTGGTTGAATTTCCCTTGCTATGTCTTTCCTAAGCCAGTCCGGATAGTCTTCATCATAGCCAGCGTCAAACCTGTCTCGTCCAATAGTCTCGATTCCCAATCGTTGCCTTTCCTTCCAAAGTTCCATTATCTTGTCTTTAAACAGAATCATTCCTCCGAGAATATTTGCTTTGAAACTTCTGATGTCTGCAATTTGGGGTATTGTCTGCTTTCTCCCTGCTTTTCTAAGTGTCCTTAAAGGAATGTATGGATAAACTCATCTAAAGCCCACTAAGATGAGAAATGAATCTTTTTCGGACCGTGTGATTACCGTTGTGCTGGGAAAGTAATCAACATCCATTGAATGTTTTCAGGTGTCAGTTGACAGAACACGTGGTGCCAACCATTGGAAGTTGTTGGTTGGTCCCATTCTCGAGAGTGTTGTCCATCCGGGCAGTATGAATCAAGATGTACTTTTTTTTTGGTATGGAATGGAAAGCTTGCTCTGTGCTATCTATTTTTTGCAGATGTTCCCTTAGCCAAATTTGTAACAGCAAATTGCAACCTTCGAAGAAACTATCACCCTTCTTGCATTTTTCTAAAGCTCAGTACATCTCTGCAACAATCATCGGTACCAAAGTGTATTTCTTGCTAGTGTTTTTGAGTAAAGCATCAACAATTGAGACCATGCGAACATCAATTCGTCCTTTGTGTTGGGGAAAAACAACAGTCCCTAAAAAGCTGGTGACAAAAGCAATGGTGCAATGCAAACCCGAAGGAGTTGCTAAGCACAAACGCGGAAGATAAACAAGAAAGATAAAAGATAGAAGCAAGACAAAACTTGCTTCTTTCGAAAGAACAGTGAGGAACCTGTCTCAAAGCTCGATCGAAAGGGACACAAGAATCACCCTAACTATGCGACAATCCTCAAGAGAACATTGCCTCTTGCAAACTGAATGATCAAAGAGGAATGTTCAATCGGATTAACCGAAAGCCACAAGTCCATAAATCCCTCACAGGGTTTTGCTCACGACGGAGACAAGAGAAAGGTGCTCGGCACTTTCATTAATTTATCATTGTTCAAAAAAAAACTGGCTATCTTTACAATGAAAGGAAACAAGGTTTATATAGGAAATACTAAGGGTAAACTAGTAAAAGGGTCACAGGCGACCAATAGAAATAAGCCACGCAGGGCTGATTTAAAATGTGTTCGGCAGACTTGACTTCAGTAAGCCTTGGCTTCGGTTCTCGATTGTCTGCTCGAACACACTCGTTGTCTTCGGACGCTCAATTGTCTTCGAGATCATTGTCCTCGGTCACTTTGCCTTCGGGCTCAAATATGAAGATAATGCCTTCGATTCTTGAGCCCGGCCACTCAGCTTCGGAGCAATTGTTTTCCTTCGGCCAGGCTAAGTGAACGTGCACATCGTTCAGCAGCTTGGCTTGGCTTCTTGTCATCGGTCTCCTCGGTGGATCGAACACTTGATCAGCACGTGTTCGGGCTGCATCATCCTCCCCTTCTTGAGAAGATTTCATCCTCGAAATCAAGACCTCCTCGTCCTCCGAAGTTGGACCTACAACACAAGGAGCTAAGTCAGCAACATTAAAGGTGTTGGACACATTATACTCACCAGGGAGGTCGATCACGTAAGCATTGTTGTTGATCTTGGTCAACACTTGAAATGGACCATCCCCTCGAGGAGCCAACTTTCCTTTCCTTTGGTTCGGGAAGCGTTCCTTTCGGAAGTGAACCCAAACCCAATCTCCTTTCTTCAATTCTAGCTTTTTACGCCCCTTGTTTTTCTTTAAGGCAACCTTTGCATAGGCCTCCTCGAGGTTCTTCTTCACCTTTGCATGCAATTCGATCAAGGCGGCTGCTCGTCGAGTACCTTCAAAATCAAGAACAGAATCTCGAGGCAATGGGGTTAAATCAAGTGGAATCAAAGGATTAAAGCCATACACACATTCAAACGGGGTCATGTTGATCATTCTATGCACCAATCGATTGTATGCAAACTCCATAATGGGCAAACGATCAGCCCAGTTTCCAACCTTCCCTTTAGTCATTGCTCGAAGCAAAGATCCCAAGGTTCGGTTAACTACCTCGGTCTGTCCATCAGTCTGAGGATGGTGAGACGTCGAGAATAGTAGCTTGGTGCCGAGGGCACCCCACAAACACTTCAAAAAATGACTCAAGAATTTTGAGTCTCGATCACTCACAATAGTGCGAGGTACACCATGCAATTTTAACACGTTAGAAATAAACAATGTAGCTACATGCTGGGCATCATCACACTTTTTGCAAGGAATAAAGTGAGCCATTTTTTAAAAACGGTCAACCACAACGAAGATGCTATCATGCCCTCCCCCCGATCTCGGTAACCCCAAGACAAAGTCCATGGATATATCAACCCAAGGTCGATCAGGCACAGGTAACGGGGTGTACAAACCATGAGGGTTGGACTTCGATTTTGCCTTCTTGCAAACGAGACAAGCGTTGCAAAGCTTTTCCACATCTCGTCGCATTTTGGGCCAATGGAACTGCTCGGTCAAGATACCAAGAGTTTTGTCGACACCGAAGTGTCCCATCAGTCCACCGGAGTGAGCCTCTCGAACCAAGAGCTCTCTCCACGATGACACTGGCACACAAACCCTCCCATTCTTGAAGAGGTAGCCATCATGCCATTGATATTTCTCAACCCTTTGGCCACTCAAGATTGCGTCACGAACGCATTTCAGCTTGGGATCGTCTGCGTACATCGACTTGATGCTTTCGAATCCCATGAGTCTAGAGGCGAGAGTGGTCGCTAAGGCAAATTTCCTTGATAGCGCATCGGCCACAACATTGTCTTTACCCTTTTTGTAATGAATTACATAGGGAAAGCTCTCAATAAATTCAACCCACTCGGCATGTCTTCGATTCAATTTCTCCTGACCTCGGAGATGTTTCAAAGACTCATGATCACTCTTGATCACAAACTCTCGAGGCCACAAATAATGCTGCCAATGGGCGAGTGCTCGAACGAGGGCATACAATTCTTTGTCATACGTAGAGTAATTCAAAGTTGCACCTTTAAGCTTTTCGCTAAAGTAAGCGATTGGCTTCGATTCTTGCATCAGCACTCCTCCGATCCCAACTCCGGACGCATCACACTCGACTTCGAATGCTTTACCGAAGTCAGGGAGTTGCAACAACGGGGCAGAGCAAAGCCTCCGTTTCAACTCTTTGAAAGCCCTCTCTTGGGACTCTCCCCACACAAATGGATAAGCACAAACGCGGAAGATAAACAAGAAAGATAAAAGATAGAAGCAAGACAAAACTTGCTTCTTTCGAAAGAACAGTGAGGAACCTGTCTCAAAGCTCGATCGAAAGGGACACAAGAATCACCCTAACTATGCGACAATCCTCAAGAGAACATTGCCTCTTGCAAACTGAATGATCAAAGAGGAATGTTCAATCGGATTAACCGAAAGCCACAAGTCCATAAATCCCTCACAGGGTTTTGCTCTCGACGGAGACAAGAGAAAGGTGCTCGGCACTTTCATTAATTTATCATTGTTAAAAAAAAACTGGCTGTCTTTACAATGAAAGGAAACAAGGTTTATATAGGAAATACTAAGGGTAAACTAGTAAAAGGGTCACAGGCGACCAATAGAAATAAGCCACGCAGGGCTGAGTTAAAATGTGTTCGGCAGACTTGACTTCGGTAAGCCTTGGCTTCGGTTCTCGATTGTCTGCTCGAACACACTCGTTGTCTTCGGACGCTCAATTGTCTTCAAGCTCATTGTCCTCGGTCACTTTGCCTTCGGGCTCAAATCTGAAGATAATGCCTTCGATTCTTGAGCCCGGCCACTCAGCTTCGGAGCAATTGTTTTCCTTCGGCCAGGCTAAGTGAACGTGCACATCGTTCAGCAGCTTGGCTTGGCTTCTTGTCATCGGTCTCCTCGGTGGATCGAACACTTGATCAGCACGTGTTCGGGCTGCATCAAGCAAGTATCCTTCGCTCTTGCCATTCCGCCTGGTCAATGTTGAAATAGTCTTTGGATTCTTGAAATGCCTCTCCATACCTAAATTTGATGTAGAGGGAAGTTAGAGAAATTCTCGATTGCCGTACACTCTCTGTGCACAACTCAGTCTTAAACCCTACCATTTCGAAGAACTCCTCAGGTGTAATGCTCTTAGGCGTCAAGACTTCTTTACTTTCAAATGGTAATTGAGTCAAACTGCCTATTTCCTCCAGTAATGGTGTCAATTCTACACTCCCAAAGTGAAAAACTGCTCGGTCTGCATCCCAATAGTGTACTGCTGCTTCTATTATCCCTTATACTGTAGTGTGTTCCATTAGTGAAATCAGGTTCTCTAACACCACTTTAACTCGTTCTTGTTGATCTATGCTTAGGTTTCCCCACCAATCCCTGAGCAACTGAGAGATTTCAACACCCATGTCAAATGTTCTAGTGGCCATGATCTTTTAGAGAAGGTGAAGGATGATAGGAAAAGGAAGAAGAAAACTGACTAAGATTCGCTTTACTGTGAGCAAAATGATCAACATGTGGCACAAACTTTTGAAAATAATGCATCAGAGGATATGAGGAGATGTGTCGTTGTGAGTTAAGAACCCTTTAGACACTTTAGAAGGAAATTGCTAATGGACTTGTGACATGCCAAAGATGTCAAGTCTTTATATAATGCTTAAAGGATAAATGTGCATTATGTGTCATCCCGTCTATCAAGTGGTTATTTCTGCTTCAAATTGGGCCTTTAATGCCTCTTTAGTTACCATTTAATGCCTTTGAACAGCATTGAATACATAATGATTCCAATTGTTTAAGAAATAAACGGTCGTTTCTGATTCAATTTGGGCTTTTGACGCCGCATCGGTTACCTTCGTTCCTTTGAATGGCATTGAATACAGAATAACTCTGATTGTTTAAGCAATCATTTCTGATTCAATTCGGGCTTTTGACGCCTCTTGGGTAACCTTTGTGCTTTGAATCGCATTGAATACATAGTACCTCTGATTGTTTAAGCAATCATTTCTGATTCAATTCGGGCTTTTGACGCCTCTTGGGTTACCTTCATGCCTTTGAACGGCATTGAATACAAAAAAATTTGGACTGTTTAAGCAATCATTTCTAATTCAATTTGGGCTTTTGACGCCTCTTGGGTAATCTTTGTGCCTTTGAATGGCATTGAATACAGAGTAATTCTGACCGTGTAGGAATAAACAATCATTTCTGATTCACTTTGGGCTTTTAAAGCCTCTTAGGTAACCTTTGTGCCTTTGAATGGCACTGAATACAGAATAATGTTAGCGAACGGTCTACATTTGCACGTCTAATCTTTTAAGCAAATGCAAATAAATCGTGTTCAACGCTCGTTGGGGGGTTAAGAACCTACTCAGATTGTTTGAACAAGTTGGCCTATCGGACTTGAGAACAAGTCAACTAATATCATGATGCATGATTCCTAGCACCGTTACTAAGGAAAGGAATTAGCTAGACTAGGATTTATTATCCTCCCAAGCGGACGGCTCGAGAGCGGGAACGTCTCGGACCAAATAGATTCCAAGTCGTTCCCCCTAAAAGAGTTTTTATGTGAGAGAAGTGGTGTTAACCACCATATTTTCAACGCACGATTTAGAAAGTTGCCAGGAGTGGCGGAAGGTATGCATGATATGCACAAGTTCAAAAATGCACAAGTTTTGAAATAAATGCACAAATCAACCTCGGGAATGGGAGTAAAACTAACACATGAAACAACAAGTTTCAGATAATAATTTCATATGTAAAGCAAATCAATACGCATAGTATGCATGATAGGCGTCATATGATGACGCTTTTGGACGAGGTTGGCTAATGGACTTTAACATACCAAGGATGTTTAAGCCTTTCTAATTTGATTATGGTATTTAAAATTGAACGTATATTTTGTATCATCCCAATTGTTCTCATAACCCAAAGTTAACAGAAAATAATTTTATAAAATAATTAATTTTATTGTATAAACGTAGAAATAACATTTTTGTTTTAGATAAATAGGAATAATAATTGATCTTTCTACATTAAAAGTTGAAGAAATTAATTTAAAATCTATGGTTTTGTTTTCATAAAAAAGTAGAAAAAATTAATTTCGTTCATAACCCAAAAATAATTTTATAAAATAATTGGGTTCGTTTGAATAAATAATTGATTTTTTTATGAGAAGCCACTTTATGTGAACAAATAGTCTACATTAGACACGTTCAACTTTAAATAAATGCACACATAACATATTTAAATGTCTCTTAGGGTCGAAAACCCGTTCGATTCATTCAAGTATGGTGAACTAACAGACTTAGACCTGATCCGAAGTCAAAATGGTCCTAAATATGACATGATGCATGATTTCTAGACTAAGAGTGTGGTAATCTAGACAAGGATATGGTTCCCCCAAGCGGACAACCAAGGGATGGGAACGTTTAGAATTGTTGGTTGTAACACGGACCAACTAGATTATAACCGTTCCTCCTAAATAATTTTTTGGAGAGTGAAACGACCTTGAGATCCACGTAACTGTTTATGGTGTGTGCAAGTGTAAAAAAAAAAAAATCCAGAAGTGGAGGAAATATGAGTGATATGAACAATAATAAAATATAATCAAACAATAAAACACATAAATTTGAAAATTCAAAAATAAACCTTAATCCTATAAAAAAAAAAAAAGGAAAAAAGTTAGTATCGAAAAAAATGATAAGAAAATAGAGCAAGTAAAGAATCTCAATTGAAAGTCCGTTATGGTTTGAACCTTGATATTTCCAGTGGAGTCGTCATTCTGTCATACCCGATTTTAGTCTCAACTCGAGGCGAGTGGGGTTTCGGATTTGACTGGATAACTCGTTTGAGTTTAAGTGTTGGAGTTGCCGCCTAACATATTTTTTCACTAGGTGTATTAGGGCACCTATTTAGTTTCTAGCTAATTTTAGAATTAACTCCGAAACTTAGTATACGAACCAGATATTCTAGGTAAGAGGTTCAAGTTAACTCAAGAGAAAGGGGTTAGGCACCTCTCAAGCTCCACCAAATATGTGTCACGACCCAATTTTCGGGGCCGTGATGGCACCTAAGTGTTACATCCTTAGGCGAACCACGAATAATTAAACTGACTCATAATGATAATTTAGATAGAAATATTTCAATAAAATATAGTTGTAAACATCCACCCGAAATACAGTGTCAATAGAGCATCTACGAAATCTGACAACCGATATATATATATATATATATATATATATATATATATATATATATATATATATATATATATATATATATATATATATATATATATATATATATATATATATATATATATATATATATATAATATATATATATAATACAAGATGTAGGAAGCGTCTAAGCACTAAGGTGGATCAGACGGTATGCCACCGCGAACCATGCGGTTGGCTCACCTCAAGCAAAAATAGTCACAGCCTCGAACGGATCAGATAAGTTCAGCTGTCTGACTAGTAAAAGGATCTGCACATTTAAAACAGTAAGTTATGAGCCAAAGCCCAGTAAGATCATCGACAGGCCCGCTAAATTACCCTTTCGGGACAAGTCTTTGATAATGCATAAGCAGATAATGGAAGTACAATCCACACCTTTACAGTAACCCATAAACATTACATACGATAATATAATTATACAACAACACAAGCAGTAATACGCGAATACATAACATGGTCAATAATATAAAGATACATAATATAGGCAGCATATACCATATTATATTGATACTTTGGCATAAGAAATAATATAATTAACACACAGCATGGCGATGATATATCTCGCATACCACATAAGTAATGATATACCTAGCACATAGCATAAGCACATACCCGGTGCGGCTTTGTTTATAGGTCATAACGCACCACAGGCCTCTGTCCCTATAAACAACTTTACTTATAGGTCATAACGCACCACAAGCCTCTGTCCCTACAAGTCTCCACATCTAGGTCATAACGCACCACCGGCCTCTGTCCCTAGATGAAATTTCGCTCCTAGGTCATAACGCACCAACAACCTCTGTCCCTAGAGCATATCAATAATACACCGGCACACAACATCGACTATACACAAGTCACGTTTGTGCTTTCTCCTTTTTGTATAAATATAACGAGTAGTACATAATACTATCTACTAGGCAATGCTAGTCAATTAAGTACTCGACATCTTACTTAGCAAGATCAAATCTTATCCGCAAGCAAAAAATAGAGGTCAAGTCTCACTTACCTCAAAATCGGCTCAAGTGGCTAAGGAACGACCTCCTTTCCCAAATGATGTGCCTCCGTAAGACTCCTCTCTGAGCCAAAGAAATAGTGTCGCACTCGTAAGCATGTGAGGAAAGGATTCTAAGCCCTAACGCAATTTAAGAGGCAATTTACCAAAATACCCCCTGGTCGTACGTACCCAAAACCCGTAAAATTTATGTTTCCGGACTCCCCATACTCCCACGAGTCCAAAAGTACCATTATTGCACATACCCGAGTCCAACTCGGTCATTTTTTCCATTTCACAAATCTAGGGTTCAAACCCTCTTTCCAAGGATCGTCACTTTGATCCTCGGATTAAAGCGTTAAAAATGGGTAAGAATAGTTACCTTGTGTTTAGGAATGATTTTGGTACTTTAAATTCTCCTTGGAATCACTTTTAGAAGCTCAAAACATGAAAATAAAAATGAATGCCCGCCCTAGAATATATAGCAGCCCGCAGCTTTAAAGAGTTGTACCACATGCTGTCCAAATTGTACCTCGCTGGACAGCTTTCGGTAAAATACACATAACTTTTTATAGAAATGTCCAAATGATACGAGGTTGGTGGCATTAGAACCAAAACTCAAAGAGCTACAACTTTCATGTTTTGACTTTTTTCCAATTCCTTATGGATTGATCTGAAAAATTGATTTGTTTTCCCGGCTGAACAGAAAAAAAAACAGAATCAGCAGCTTTTTGGCTTGCACCAGATCAGCCACTGTTTTTGGGTCCAAACGGGACCCTACGAAGCTCGGAATGACCCCAAAATTTGTACACAAGTCATACAAGACTTGTGTGACATTCTCGTCAAGACGGAACTCAATTCGGATCTCTAGAACTCAAAAAGTGGGTCCCACGGGAAATGGTCAAATTTCGACTTTCGCCAAAATAGAGAATTTTAATCAAACGACCCCGGAATCCAAATTCGAAAGTTGCTACAAGTTACAAATGACGATACGAACCTAACGGAACCCTCAGATCTCTCATCGGAGTTCATTTACTCAAATCGAGCTCGAAAACCTCTTTTAACCTTTTTAAACTTCCGTAACGGAGACTTTATCAAATGTCCTATCAAACGAGGTCCGTTTTCACTTCTGAAGGTTGCTACAGGTCATAAATTACCATACGAACCTAACGCAACTTTCAAATTTCACATCAGAACTTATTTGCTCAAATCGAGCTCCGAAACCTCTTTTAGCCTTAACGAATACCCGAAACGGATGTCTTTCTCCGATACCTATCTAACAAAGTTCGTTTTAGCTAAAAAATTTCAGACATGTCATAATGGACCTTACGGAGCTTTTGGAATTTTCGACACACAAATCGAGGTCCCGATTCTCAAAACGACTATTTGAGGTCGTTACAATCTCCCCCACTTAGACTCTCGTTCGTCCTCGGACGAGCCCGAGTCTAAGGTAAGATTCACATTTTCACGAAAATAATTACACGGATTTCGAGGACTCTCGCTACTACCCGAAATCATAAATAACAACATAACTTTTAGGCTTTAGAGATTGAAATCATACCTGAATTATCGAAAAGGCGAGGATACTTCTCCCGCATGTCGGACTCAAGTTCCCAAGTGGCCTCTTCGCTAGGACGATTCTTCCATAGCACTTTAACCAACGGGAACTCTTTCGACCTTAGCTTACGGATCTCTCTAGCCGCAATAGCAATCTGCTCCTCCAAATAAGCCAAGTCCTCGTCGATCTCGACAGAAGCCATATCAATCACATGGGATGGATCATGAACATACTTTCGGAGCATAGATACGTAGAATACCGGATGAACTGACAGAGATGGAGGCAAAGCAAGCCTATATGCAACAGCGCCAATGCGCTCCAAGACCTCAAAAGGACCAATGAACCTCGGACTAAGCTTGCCCTTTTTCCCGAATCTCATAACACCCTTCATCGGCGATACTTTAAGAAACACCCGGTCACCTACCATAAACACCAAATCTCTCATCCTCCGATCCGCATAAGATATCTTTCGACTCTGAGCTGTGCGGAGCCGATCCTGAATGATTCGGACCTTATCTAAGGTCTGCTGAACTAGATCCGGACCCAACACCTTCACCTCTCTAAGTTCAAACCAACCAACTGGAGAACGACATCGGCGGCCATATAATGCCTCAAACGGAGCCATCTGGATAGAAGACTGATAACTGTTATTATAGGCAAATTCCGCCAAAGGCAAATAACTGTCCCAATGGCCTCCAAAGTCAATAGCAGAAGCCCTCAGCATATCCTCAAGAATCTGGATGGTTCTCTCGGACTGACCATCAGTCTGAGGATGAAATGCGGTGCTAAGATCCACTCGGGTACTCAGCTCCTTCTGAAATGATATCCAGAACTGAGCTGTGAACTGAGTACCGCGATCTGATATAATAGAGACTGGAGCACCATGCAATCTCACAATCTGCTCGATAAAGATACAAGCTAAGCGCTCCGATGAATAAGTAGTCCTCACGGGGATGAAATGAGCTGACTTGGTGAGACGATCCACAACTACCCATACTGAATCATGCTTGCCCAAGGTCAAAGGCAATCCAACCACAAAGTCCATAGTAATATGCTCCCATTTCCATTCCGGAATCGGCATGGACTGAGTCACCCCGGCTGGTCTTCTATGCTCATACTTTACCTGCTGACAATTTAAGCACCGAGACACATGATCAACAACATCTCTCTTCATTCCCTTCCACCAATATAACTCCCGAAGATCTTGATACATCTTCGTAATACCAGGATGAATAGAATACCGAGAACTGTGTGCCTCTGCCAATATCAGTTGCCTCAACTCCCCCACATTCGGAACACACAACCGACCGTTGAGCCGCAGTACACCATCATCTCCGATCATGAATGAGGTCACTCTCCCACTTAAAACTCTATCTCGAATATCACGCAAATATGAATCATCAAATTGCTTTTCCTTGATCTGGGAAGCTAGGGATGACTGAGTCCCTATATAAGCAAAAACTCGGTCTGGCACAGAATCATCAAATCGCACTCCACTAATGGACAAGGCCTGCAACTCTCGAGCTAGTGGTCTCATATCAACATCAAGATAGGCAAGGCTACCCATAGACTTCCTGCTCAGAGCATCAGCCACAACATTTGCTTTCCCGGGATGATATCGAATAGCGATGTCATAATCCTTAAGCAACTCCAACCATCGGCGCTGTCTCCCGTTCAAGTCCTTCTGGGTAAACAGATACTGGAGACTCTTATGATCAGTGAAAATCTCACAAGGCTCACCATATAAATAATGCCTCCACAACTTCAATGCAAATACCACCGCCAATAACTCTAGATCGTGGACATGGTAGTTCTTCTCATGCACTTTCAGTTGTCTTGAGGCATAAGCTATCACCTTGCCATTCTGCATCAAAACACCACCTAAGCCAATACCAGAAGCATCACAATAGACTGTGAATCCCCCGGATCCACTAGGCAAGGCCAATACAGGTGCTGTAGTCAAGACAGTCTTGAGCCTCTGAAAGCTAGACTTACAAGCAGCAGACCATAGAAAAGGAACATTCTTCTGCGTCAATTTAGTCAGTGGTGCTGATATGGAAGAAAATCCCTCCACGAATCGCCGATAATAACCTGCCAAACTTAAGAAACTCCGAATCTCTGTAGGAGAAGTAGGCCTAGGCCAATTCTGAACGGCCTCCACTTTCTTGGGATCAACACCAATACCGTCCATGGTCACCATGTGACCCAGGAATGAAACGGTATCCAGCCAGAACTCACTATTAGAGAATTTAGCATACAATTCATGGTCTCTCAGGGTCTGCAGGATAATCTTCAAGTGATGCTCATGCTCCCCTCGGCTCCTTGAATATATAAGGATGTCATCAATGAACACAATAAAAAAAGAATCAAGATATGGCTTGAAAACACGGTTCATAAGATCCATAAAGGCGGCCGGAGCATTTGTAAGCCCAAATGACATGAAAAGAAACTCATAGTGCCCATATCTCGTACGGAAAGCAGTCTTAGAAATATCCTCAGACCGAATCCTCAACTGATGATACCCCGATCTTAAGTCAACCTTGGAAAAATGAGTAGCACCCTGAAGCTGATCAAATAAATCATCTATACGCGGTAAAGGATACCTGTTCTTGATAGTCACTTTGTTCAATTGCCGATAATCAATACACATGTGCATAGAACCATCCTTCTTCTTTACAAAAAGAACCGGAGCACCCCAAGGAGAGACACTGGGTCTAATGAAACCCTTATCAAGCAAATCTTGAATTTGCTCCTTCAATTCCCTCAACTCAGCAGGAGCCATACGATATGGAGGAATAGATATAGGCTGAGTACCTGGCAATATATCAATACAGAACTCAATCTCCCGCATAGGAGGCAAACCCGGCAAGTCATCCGGAAAGACCTCCGGATACTCGCATACTACCGGTACTCGATCAATAGATACCTCCTCCACTCGAACATCTCGAATAGAAACAATATACCCTCCGCACCCGCGAGCTACAATCTTCTGAGCCTTCATGAATGATATGATCTTGTTCCTCGGAGAAGACCTGGAACCCTTCCAAATAGCCTTAGGCTCACCTTCGGCACCTATAGTCACGGACTTGGCATGGCAATCCAACGTCGCGTGACAGGATGCCAACCAATCCATGCCCATGATCACATCAAATTCCACCATATCTAGCAACATCAAGTCTACTAGAGACTCAACACCACAAATAGAAATCACACACTCCCGATACCCTTTATCTACACATATAGGATCTCCAACAGGCTTTGCCACCATAAATGGAGCATCAATAAAAACCAGATCCTTGCTCAAGCAAGGTGAAAATCCAGGAGACACATAAGAGAAAGTAGATCCCGGATCTATAAGGGCAAAGTCACTGCGGCCACAAACAGAAAGAGTACCTGTGATCACATCATTGGATGCCTCGGCATCCTGGCGTGTCATAGCAAAAACCTGAGCTGAACCTCCAGGACCAGGAGCTCTCTGAACCGGCTGCCTAGGAGGAACCTGAGTGACAGGCCTAGCTACCTGAGGAGAAGACCGAACCATAGCAGCAGAACTCTGATGTCCCGCGGAGGTAGGTCCAGATGAAGTAACATAGGGGCAATCCCTAACAAAGTGCCTGGGATCCCCACACTGGTAACAAGCCTTACTACCGCCTCCTCCGCGTCTACCTCCGGGCCTGCACCTCCCATAGTGCCTCTGACGGCATCTCCCACAAACAGGTGGAACAGACTGAGATGAATCCCCACGCCTCTGAGATGGCTGAGGCCTCTGAACACCCGACGAAGTACCCTGAGATAGTAAAGCAGCGGCCTGGGGAAGCCTAGGCTGAGTATGACCACGAAAACTCTTGCCACCATGTGAGGGGCCACCAGAAGTACCAGAATATCGCACCCTCTTGCTCGCCCTCTCTGCATCTGCTCTAGCTTGAATGTCCTCCATACGCCTCGCAATATCAACCACATCATAATAAGACTTGTTGCCAATATGTGAGGCAACAGCCACCTGAAGACGAGGGTGAAGACCCTCAAGAAATCTAAGAACCTTGTCTCTCTCCAGCATAACCATAGCAGGCGCATACTGAGATAACTCTAAAAATCTGGTATCATAAGCAGTCACGGACATGCCTCCCTGTCTCAACAACTCAAACTCGCGTCTCTGGGCATCAAGATGACTCTGAGGCACAAATCTACTCATAAACATAGCAACGAACTCGGTCCAAGTCAAGGGAGGAAGATCACTCGACCTCTGTCTCATCATAGAAGACCACCAAGTCTCGGCATCACCGAACAAACGGAAAGAAGCACATCTCACCCCAAGGGTGTCCCTAGTACCCAATACAGAAAATATCTTCTCACATTTCTGAATATACCTCTGGGCAGTGCAAGTAGCTGGGGTACCATCGAACTCGGGAGGCTTGAGCTTCATAAAGGACTCAATCCTCCGAGCTACCTCCTCGTCACTCATAGAAAGAGCAGGAATAGAATTACCCAACTGAATACCCGACTGAGGAGCCAAAGTGGAAGGCTGAGCAATAGGACTAATAACTGGAGTAGACTGAGGAATCACCGGAGTAGCCTCAGGAGTCGGCGTACTCATAGCTGGAGTAGCTGGCTGGGGTACCGCAGAAGGTACTGGCATATCGCCCATAGGCGAGGCCTGAGATCCAAGCATGCCCATCATCCGCAATAGAACATCTGCAGGAATAGATACCGTTGTGCCCGGCACAAGAGAAGGCATAGTCGACGGGACATGTGCGACGGGTATCTCAGAAGACACCGGTGGCACTGTACTAGTCTGTCTGGCAGCAGGAGGTCTGCCCACAGAAGCTCTGGTAGTAGCCGCTCTCGGCTGAGTAGGTGCCCGCGCACCAGTCCGTGTGCTACGCACAGCTCTCCCACGGACTGACTCAGTCAGTGCGTCACCAGCTCCCGAAGCAGAGGACGATCGCGTTCTCACCATCTGTCATAATCACATTAAAGGATTAGCACCTATGTAAGCATCATAGCACGAGAAGAGATGAAATGAAGGGAAACAACTCTTCCTAAAATGCCTTTGCAGCCTCTCGCTTATAAGTATGGTCGACAACATACCCATAAACAAGACTCTGCTCGGACACTGCTCCATTGACTCCCTAAGACTCGACTTACAACCTAGGGCTTTGATACCAATTTGTCACGACCCAATTTTCGGGGCCGTGATGGCACCTAAGTGTTACATCCTTAGGCGAACCACGAATAATTAAACTGACTCATAATGATAATTTAGATAGAAATATTTCAATAAAATGTAGGTGTAAACATCCACCCGAAATACAGTGTCAATAGAGCATCTACGAAATCTGACAACCGATATATATATATCGGTTGTCAGATTTCGTAGATGCTCTATTGACACTGTATTTCGGGTGGATGTTTACACCTACATTTTATTAAAATATTTCTATCTAAATTATCATTATGTTAATTATTCGTGGTTCGCCTAAGGATGTAACACTTAGGTGCCATCACGCCCCCGAAAATTGGGTCGTGACAATATGGTTACCCGGCCGGACTTATAATTGGGATTCTAAGAATTATGAAATAACTAACTAAAAATAGACTAATAATTAAATGACTATTTATATGCATGTAATAATTAAGATGACAAGATTTCGATTCGCTAATTGACTTCCTCCTTAAAGAATTTCTCCTAGCAAAAAGAGAAAAATGAATTAGTCAAATAATAATAAATAATAAATAATAAATAATAATAGTAATAGTAATAGTAATTATACTAATAGGAATAAAATAATAATAATAATAATAATGATGGTAATGAAAAAGGTTTTTGTTTTCTTCCAAAATATGTTTTCGTCTCTCATCCAATTTTACCTCGCAAAATTTGAAGCAAATGAATTAGTGAATAACAATAATAATAATAATAATAATAATAATAATAATAATAATAATAATAATAATAATAATAATAATAATAATAATAATAATAATAATAATAATAATAGTTTTATAATAAAAGGGAATGGGATTTTTAAAAGTGTCGGCTCAGGTGTGTGAATTGAGTGAAGGTTAGGGACATCGATACGGCTACGAACACGCCGGCCGGTCGTGTTGCCATGCCAAGTACCGGTCTCATCACTCCATCACCGGCTCGTTTGTAATCACGGCTTATACACGTCATCATAGCCTTATTTGTTTTTAGGGACGTGGGGAGTGTAACAGGACTGATTTTAGGCCTCCAAACGTCATTGGCCTTATGTGCAATATCATGTTTAAATCAGTCCACATATCCATCAATTCCTTGTGTAGCCTCAAAATGTATATTCTCATAGGCCACGTGGAGAGTGTAACAGGACTGATTTTAGGCCTCCAAACGTCATTGGCCTTATGTGCAATATCATGTTTAAATCAGTCCACATAACCGTCAATTCCTTGTGTAGCCTCAAAATGTATATTCTCATAGGCCATGTAACAAAGTAAAAATTTCGCGGGGAAGCCACTTTGGCACCCGCTTTGTGATGCGTAGCCTCTGTTTACAAATTCGCTGAGAATTAGCCACTAGACGCGTTTTTTAAAAAAATAATAGTATCACGACGTCGTTTTACACATTTTGGAAATTTTGATTTTACCCTTCCTTATTTTTAACTTATTCGGTGTTTTTGTTTCTCTGTTTAATACTGTGACTTTTGAATTCTATCAAAATATACGAACTCAAATACACCAATTTCTTATTTTTGAGATTTTGAAGCTTTGTGTTTGGGAAAAAACTTCGTTTTGCTGTTTCGTATATTAAGGTAACTGTGTTTACTTCGTATTGTTTTTTTTTTCATTTTTGTATATGTATATGGGTTATTAGGTTTTGATTTTTGGAAAAAAATGTTTAGATTTTCCATTGGAGTACAGTATAAGCTTTTGATTCCCTTTAAAATGGTGGAGTTTTTTTAAGGGGAATGTTTTTTTTCTGTGAAACCCATTGCCCCCAGAACTATATACTGTGACCTTCTGTTGGGGATAGGCTGTTGCCCCATGATAAAAAACTGGGGACTGTGTGTTTTTAACAGGTACTTCTCCATTGTAAATGGTGGGTTATTTTTAAGAAAGGGGGCAACGGTTTTTTTTTTTTTTTTTGTGAAACCCTTTGCCCCAGAAGTATATACTGCGACTCTGTTTAACAAGTGCTTGTGTGCCCAGCACTAATGTCTGGGGGAGCGGGTGGGCCACCAAGCTCTCCCCCAGCACAAAGTCTGCGACCCCTTTGTTTAACAAGTGCTTGTGTCCCAGTTCTAAAACATGGGACTTTGCATAACAAAGCATCATAGCCCCAGCACCAAATGCTGCGACCCCTTTGTTTAACAAGTGCTTGTGTCCCAGTTCTAAAACATGGGACTTTGCATAACAAAGCATCATAGCCCCCAGCACCAAATGCTGCGACCCCTTTGTTTAACAAGTGCTTGTGTCCCAGTTCTAAAACATGGGACTTTGCATAACAAAGCATCATAGCCCCCAGCACCAAATGTTGTGACCATGCACATGAACTACTTGTGCTCCCAGCACCAATGTCTGGGGGGAGGAGTTGGGCTACCAAGCTCTCCCCCAGCACAAACACTGCGACCTTGCACATGAACTACTTGTACCCCCAGCATCCATAATACTGTGACTGTGCAGATAAACTACTTGTACCCCCAGCATATATGTGTTAATTTTCCTTTGTTTTATTTTAATACATGTGCTAATGTTACAGCAATGGAGATTGTACCAAGTGATGAGGTTACAGATAATCTGCCAAACGACGATGGTATATTGCTTCCATTTGCGCAGTGGAAAAATCGTGATTGCCAGTGGAAAGGTGACACAGAGTATCGTGGATTACTCGAAGGGTTGTTGTCTGCGGATTACCTGGAGAAACTGAAGAAAGGGCCATTCGGCAAGTTTATGCTTTTGGAAGATGCTAAATATTCTGGGAGGCTTATAAATTGTTTTCTCCAGTCTCAAATAGTTTCTTCAGACAACACTAAGCTTAGCTTCAAAGTTTTTGGTGATATAGTGGATCTCACAGCTGATGATTTTCATGTAGTTAGTGGTCTTAATATTTCCAGTATTGGAGATATAAGTATTTTTAAGCTTTCAAAGAGTAGATTAAAGGAGAAGTATTTCAGGAATCCTGCAGACGATGTTAATAAAAAGGACAGCAAGTGGACTTTAAAGTTATATGACTTGCTTGATTTGATTGAACATCATTCCAGTTATGTGAGAGTGGCTCCAAAGAGCAAGGGCAATGTGAATAGAGTGTCAGCTGCACGACTGGATGTTCCATTAGAGCAAGATGATGCTGTTAAACTAGCTGAGGTATATTTGCTTAATTCTGTTTTATTGGGTCGGCCATTACCTAGAGTAGTGGATGATCAACATATGATTATTATTGATAATGAAGAGGTGCATAGCTATTATCAGTGGGGTACTGAGATATATCGTCAAATGGTACACCATTTGCAATCAATCATAAAGCCAGGTTCTTCTACTTATTTGTTTCCTGGTATGCCCTTCCTATTCTGTTGCTGGGTGGCAGAGGTGTTCCCTGTGCTTAGGCAGTATTTTACTGTTCGCCCTAGGATCAAACCTGTGATGCTTCATTACACATGTACTTTTACTCCTCAATACAATGTCTTGTGTGATGACTACTTTCATAATGAACAGGTGAGTTTTACGAGTACTTGCTTTTGTTTGTTATTTCTTTTTTTTACGAGTACTTGGTTTCGAAATGTAATTTTTAATAGTTTTGGGAGGATGCCTCAGTGAGACCGATAAGGCATAAATCTAAACATGCTTCAACTTCAAAGTCACCCTCAAAGTCATCGTCAAAGACTAGTTCAACAGCAGAATCTATTGACATGAATGAAGTTGTAAAGGTGAAATTCTTCGTGGGTTTTGTCTTTTAATTTTTTTTTCTTATGTGGTTTTAATGTTTTCTCTTTTACCAGAGATTGACAGCTAATCTCAAAGTAAACTTACCTACTGAGAGCAAGATTCAACATATGATCAATTCCTCAGAAAATAGTGTAAAGAAAGATCTTGCTGACATGGAGAAGAGGATTACAGATAAGTTGAATGCAAAGTTTGATTCATTACTGCTTCTTCTTGAAAAATCAAAGACAAGTGATCTCGGAGAAAACTGTGGTGTGTCTGTAAGTAAATCAGACACCAGGACTAGAAATGAAAAGAGTCATTTTGTTGATAATTTGATTTATTCAGATGGTTGCAATAGTTTTTTCAAAGAAACATGTAATCAGCCAGAGCTTGGTGGTAGTGTACAAAGTGATCATGGTATTGCAGCTCCTTTAATAGATACAAGCAATCAAATGATTGTAGATGTTTTAGAGCATTACAAAGCTGATACCAGTGACCCTATTGATGAAGCAAAAGGTACAGATGGTTTAGAAAAGGCGCCATCAAATTCAGAGCATCATCAATAAAGTCATGGTAGTCAAATAGAGTATGCTGTATAGTCGTAATCTAAATAAAAGGGAATTTTTTTGTTTAATGTAATGATTTTTTATTTTTTGTATATGCAGATAATCCTTCATCTGATTTATTGGACAAGTGTCCATCTAAAGATGATGATGTATCTTTGAATCCAACAGATCCCACACTGAATGGTAAGAAGAAAAAAAATTTGTTGGTAGATTGAACCAACATATTATGCACTAATACTGTGTTTTTATGATATGCTAATGTCCCAGATAATAAAATACTGGGACTCTTTCTTTAACAAGTACTTGTGTCCCAGTTTTAAATTATGGGATTTTCTATAACAAAGCAGTATATCTACAGCACAAAATACTGCGACTTTTTCATATGAAGTATTTGTGCCCCAGCACAAATGTCTGGGAAGTCTATAGTAATGGAAATGTATTTTAAATATGTGTGTTTTGACACTTCTGTTTTCTATAGAGATGTAATGCATTGTGCTTATTTATTTTTACAGAAGGTAATAATGGTGAATCTGGGTAAAGTGCTGGTGTTGAAGAACAAATTAATGAATTAAAGCATCTTGTTGAAACTGGTATTTGGACACCAGTAGGTATGTAAAAGTAATTTTTATATAATAATTAGTGTTCCTATTTTTGTTGTTGAAAATGTGTAACAAATTATCTTGTTTTGAAGTCTCTCAAGAAAGTTCTCAAGAAGGTTGTCTACCAATTAAGCTTGTTGATAACCAAATATTTTTGACTCCTGGTATGCGAAAATATGTTGCATATTTTGCATGGTCCACACTCCAGCATAAAATACCCTGTTGGTTGGTCAATGAATAGTGTGTCTTGTTCCATTTACAGAAGCAACAAATGTTAAAGCTGATAATGAAGATGTTGTCAATCAACGCAGTCACAGTGCTGAGGTTTGACTTGAAGTTAAGGCTGTCAGCGAGCTTTGCATAGCTGGTCTTGTTTTTACACCAGAAGGTATGTAATCGTCTTTTTTATAGTTATTTTGTGTTTTTTATTGTTCGCAAATGTGTGATATATTATCTTTATTTATAAAGGTTCTGAAGAAAGTTCCCAAGAAGGTTCTAAAGAAGGTCTTAAAAAAGCTGTTGAGCATTCGTCTCCAAAAAAGGCTTTGAAAGCATTTTCCAGCAAGAAAAGGAAGAAACGTGATAATGATGCTTCTCCTGAAATTGCATCTCCCCTCAAACCTAAAATTGGTGAAAATTTGGCTGATGCAAGCAAAAGCATCATGAATATTGGTTGCATAGATCCACCTTCATTTTCAATTGGCTTGACACAGCCATCGCAAGAGACTGCAGCAGTGATTGATAGTGTCAGGCATGATTCTATGGATATCGATCGCTCAGAAAGTAAGGGTGGTACAGAATTGGCATTAATAGAGAAAGACAATTCAAAACTTACGACACTTGCTGATGCATCTGTTGTAGTACTGGAGCAAGAGTCTGCTTTGGATTCAGCCATGAAAACATCTGAACAGCCATGGAAGGTTGCTGGAACAGATGTCTGTGCAAGTAATTATGCAGATGTGTGTTCATCTAAACAACAGCCGGCTATGCAGTGTTCAGTGAAAAAAGAGGAAGTTATGGATTTTGCTGTTTTGCCAGACAAACCATCAAATGATCCAGAAGGAGGAGAGCTGTTACGCAGGGGACATAGGGTTCGTAAGATTAGCCGCCACTTATTATCTCCATTCAGGCCTTTTGAGCCAAAGAAAAAGTGTGATTGGAAGTCTTCTTATAAGCGTGTATGCCCTTTTCATACTGTGAATGCCAAGTCTAATTGTTTGGCAATTTTTGATAAATGGTTGAAGCAAGGCTTGAAAGTGACTGATCAAAACAGTGTCTCTAAAGTGTAAGTTATTTTATTTTTTTTAGTTATTGTGTATTTTAAGTTAGAGGGTGTTGTAGATTATATTAGTAAATTTGTATTGTTTATGTTGTTTGTGTTTAACTTTTTCAGGGGTGATGATCTTTATGATGACAAAATTGCAGATATCAATTCACAGAACAAAATTAGATTGTATAGTGTTTCAGTGAAGAGCAAAATGTGGTTTAGAGAGATTGCAGATAGAAGATATTCACTTACCAATGAGGTTTTCTACAGCTTTTTTTTTATTATTGGTTCTGTAGCCTTTTATATATATATATTTGTTAACTAATTTTTTTTTTTTTTTTTTTTTTTTTTTTTTTTTTTTGTGTTTTGTGATTTTTTTTGTCTTGCAGCATGTTGATGTTATATTGTACTATCTGAGGAAGAAACATGTATATCATTTCACAAACTACTCAGCGTTGTTCACAACGACGGATTTGAATTTTGATTATTTTGTAGAGTCGTTTTTTTCGAAGGTTGAATCCTATTTTGAAAATATGGGAAAGGAAGAGAAGACCAGGAGAATAAAAGAGAAGAAGGATAGAATGGAAGAAGAGTGGAAGAAGAAAGAAAAATTTGAAGAAATGAAGGCCCAACAAAAGAAAGGAGCAAAAAGGACTCATGCTCAACAAAAGAAAAAAAAATATAATCCTCCAGCAGAAGTTGTTTTTGGAATTCATGACTTGACATTGGACGATTTAGAGAAGATTGAGTTAGATTTTGACCTGGCACAGTATGAAGGAACTACACAGAATAACCTACTTGAGTGTGTGAATGGGTCTACTAATCAATGTGGCATAGCATGGGGTCAAGTCGAAAAAGTGTTTTTGCCAATTAGGAAGACTTCAGTTGATCCTGATGATTACATGTCTTGCACTCATTATTGGTTGGGAGTTTATTCTATAAAAGATCATAGAATAGATGTCTATGATTCGGTTTTTGATGGGCATGAACATTTTGTGAAGATCAAGATGGCAATGTATGCAATTGCTATACCTAAGCTACTAAAAGAGATGGATTTTCATACAAAATATCCTAATTTTGGTACGACGTACAAGAAACTTGATATTGTTTATCAAACAGCACCAAAACAATTAGGAGATACAGACTGTGGTCTTTTTCTAACAAGGTTTATAGATCTACTCATGCTTGGACAGGATTTGTTTAAATATGAATGGGGAGTAGAAGCTATTACTATTTACAGGAGAATGGTTGCTGCTAATCTACTGACGCATGGAAAATCAAAAAGAGATGAAGGCTATGAAACTCCACCAGAGAAATTGAATGATGATTATGGAGAGCATGATGAGAAGCTAGCTTGTGAACATGGAAGGCTGCCTCTTCTTTGAATCTTTATTAATCTTTTTTATAAACAATGCAGTGTAGACATTTTTTGAAGTATGTATAGTTAATATGTTGTTTGTTTGTTATTATTTATTTGAGTGATGATTCTATATTCAAAGACTCTTTATTTATAGACAGATACGCACAACTGCACCCCCTAAAACAGGAATGCTAATACTTTAATTGTAGTATTTTTTATATACTGTGAGTTCACATATGAAGCACTTGCACCCCCCAGCACCAATACCTGTGATACCTTCGTGCCCATCATAAAATACTGGGAATCTGCATTTTTAAGTACCTGTGCCCCAGTTCAAAATTTATGCTGGGACTTTGTATAAAAGCATTTTAGCATACGTTTTCAACCCCCCCAGCCAAAAATACTGTGTGTTTACATTTGAAGCACTTGCACACCCAGCACCGCGACTGGTAAAATCTTTTCGTGCCCATTATAAAATACTGGGACTCTGCATTTCTAAGTACTTGTGCCCCAGTTCAAAAATTATGCTGGGACTTTGTATAAAAGCATTTTAGCATACGTTTCCAACCCCCTCCCCCAGCCTAAAATACTGTGAGTTTACTTATGCCCCAGAAGTATATATTGCGACTCTGTTTAACAAGTGCTTGTGTGCCCAGCACTAATGTCTGGGGGAGCGGGTGGGCCACCAAGCTCTCCCCCAGCACAAACACTGCGACCCCTTTGTTTAACAAGTGCTTGTGTCCCAGTTCTAAAACATGGGACTTTGCATAACAAAGCATCATAGGCCCCAGCACCAAATGCTGTGACCCCTTTGTTTAACAAGTGCTTGTGTCCCAGTTCTAAAACATGGGACTTTGCATAACGAAGCATCATAGGCCCCAGCACCAAATGCTGCGACCCCTTTGTTTAACAAGTGCTTGTGTCCCAGTTCTAAAACATGGGACTTTGCATAACAAAGCATCATAGCCCCCAGCACCAAATGCTGTGACCCTTTTGTTTAACAAGTGCTTGTGTCCCAGTTCTAAAACATGAGACTTTGCATAACAAAGCATCATAGCCCCCAGCACCAAATGCTGTGACCCTTTTGTTTAACAAGTGCTTGTGTCCCAGTTCAAAAATTATGCTGGGACTTTGTATAAAAGAATTTTAGCATACGTTTCCACCCCCTCCCCCCCCAGCCCAAAATATTGTGAGTTTACTTATGAAGTACCCGCGCCCCCAGTTAACATACTGGGTATAATTACTTAGTATAATTATTTTCACCAAAATAATTAGGGGTCTGTTTACTAGCATTCCTGTTTTAGGGGGTGCAGTTGTGCGTATCTGTCTATAAATAAAGAGTCTTTGAATATAGAATCATCACTCAAATTTGTCTCAAATTTTTCACTTGCAGTCTTTTTGGAAAGAAAAAATGTCTCTCCCACAGGAAAATGGGCATGTAGTTGAGAATGGACATGCACTTCAAAATGGGCATGTAGTTGAGAATGCACATGCAGTTCAAAATGTGCAATCTACAGATCAAACAGGGCGTAATTTGTATTGGGAGATTGCAGGGTTGCAGGGAGACATCGAGCAGTTGACTCGCACTGTAGATCACCTCCGATTATTAATTATTCGGCAAGATCAGAAGATTGAAAGGAAAGAACGACAAATAACAAGGATGATGAGGGTAATCAGAAAAATGCCAAACTATAATGAAGTACATACTCCACCAGGGTCACCAGAGAACTAATTTTACTATTTTTAATAAACTTATGTTGTATTAACTTGATAATAGAAAAAAGATTGGGTCCTATAAATGTTATGTTATTAATGGTTGCATCTGCAAGTGTAATTTATCTTTTCTTATACTTTGAGGATACTTCTTTTGTGTTTTTAGAAGTATCGTTTTTCTGTAATTTTTTATGATAATGTTAATTAAAATGCCTGTAAGTTTGCGTTTGTTTTGTGTGAAAAATGTTTATCTAATATGCTGGGGGATGGCTAAGATGTTTTTGCCGTGGGCAGTAAAACAAGGCGCATGGATCACACTCCCTCCCAGATGTTTTTGCTGTGGGCAGTAAATTAATGCACATAGACATTTGAGTTTTTATTTTTATTTTTCCAATGCTCTTTTTACTTGGCCCCAGTTCTGCATCATAAAGGAAAAGAAGAAGCAATGTGCAGCTTTTATATAAAGAATGAAGAATCTTTACTACCATCCAAAAGCAGAAGGACAATATAGTATAATAGAGAAGATTTCTTGTATAATTATTTTAATATAAATAGACTACTTTGTTACTGAATAGAAGAGGCAAATATTTTTGTATTTTTAAGATGGGAACAGTCGTTGAAGCAGTGTTGAATGAATTGGATGCTGAATTAGATCAGTTTGTAAGTTAATCATAGCATTTTTTTAAAGTGTTGTTTTAGTTTGATGTTATTATAAAAGTTTGCATTTCTTCTTTTGTTTTGTTTTGTAGATTTTGCCAGTATCGTTGGCAATTAGGCTTCCCAGACGTGATGTTCCAGCCACTCTTATTTGCCGTGGTATTCATTTCCAGATGAACTACCTAAAAGTGAGAAGACAGAGAAAAATTTGTAATGGATGGAGGGAGTTTGTTCGTACTGACAATCTTGGAGTAGGAAGTACGTTACATTTTAGGGTTCTGGAATCCTTAGATCGTGTGGTTTTAAATGTTCGTATATGGCAGCCTGAACTAGAAGCTTTAAGTTCAAGTTCTAGTTCTAGTTCTAGTTCTGGCTCTACTGTTGAAGATGCTTGAATAAGATAGCAAATATTGTGTGTTTTAGTTCAATATCTGAGTTTTTGGTAAACAATATCTGAGTTTTTGGGGCAGTTATATATGTGAAATGTAACTGTTGTTTTTTGAATTGTGATTGTTCAGTAAACAACATCACAAATATTATGTAATGGTGCCTTTTCAATTATAAGTTGCATCTCTTATTACATTATTGAATTTATTCTATAAATACATATCAACTTATAGTTGTTATGAAGTTTCTATGTTGTCATTTTTAATTATTAGTCTATAATTTCCAACTAGTTTACAGTCATTAGCATGGGACCCCATATCAAAATGCTGTAATTTTTCAACTGCATAACAATATAGCTCCAGCAAAAGTACTGGGGGATTAATGTATGAATAAATATTATTAAACTTCGTGATTCTGGGATTAATTTGATAGCAGCCCCCATATGAAAATGCTGTTATTTTTCAACTGCATAACAATATAGGTCCATCAAAAGTACTTGGGGATTTAGTTTACAATTATGAGTATAGGACCCCAGATCAAAATGCTGTCATTTTCAGCTTCATAACAGTATGGCTCCAGCACAAGCGCTGGGATTATTTTAAAATTATTAGTATAGGACCACAGATCAAAATGATGTTATTTTACCTTCATAACAGTATGGCTCTAGCACAAGTACTGGGGGGACTAATTTATGTGAGAGCAGTTTTTTATATTTTAATAAATATTTATTAAATTTCGTGATAGTAATTTAAGCTACAGAATATTTGTTGAAATTGATAACCTATAGAAACTGTAAAGTCCATAGAAAATATAATTTCTTTGACTACATTTAATGTATTTTTGCCAAAATACATGCCAACTGACTAACAGTTACTCACTTTTTTTACTATAAATAACCCTTTGCAGTTAAAGCAAACTACAAAGTTTTTTGAGATTTCATCTCCTCTTATAAACTGTAAAGTTTTTTTCTGAAAAGAGAATCGTGTGGAGGAACTAGGAAGTTTTGTCAAGAAAATCACATCATCATATTTTGATAGAGATGATTTTGTATGTTAAAAGAAATGAGCAAAGTATTTTTTATTTTTTTCATTTATTTTTTTTAGTGTTTTGTGATTTTTTTATTAACTGTGAAATATTATTCTTTTTAGATCTTTCCAAAAAGTTGGAAGCAGAGGCTGCCAAATTACACGACCCGAATTCTCGGTTAGGCCGTGCGGGCACCCGACCACCTCCCCTAAACCTGTCGGGCGAACCCTATTGACTGAATCGATAGGGTTCGCCCGACAGGTTTAGGGGAGGTGGTCGGGTGCCCGCACGGCCTAACCGAGAATTCGGGTCGTGTCAGTTGGTATCAGAGCGAGGTTTAGAGTCTTTCCAGATCATGACAGTGTCTAATAGAGTCTCGCTGATCGGGTGGAGACGTCCGTACCTATCTACGAGAGGCTATGATGGCATTTAGGCAGTTTCCCTTCTTTTTTCCCTGTCGTGCGTGAGTGTTCTTATCTGAAGTTAAATATTTTTAATTTTCCGCAGTATGGTGAGAACGCGCGCGAATGTTCGGCGAAAGGCGAAGGAGCCAGCGGTCGCCCCTATGCCTGCTGCTCCGCGAGGTCGCGGTGTTGGCCGCGGTAGAGGTCGTGGTCGAGGCAGAGATAGAGTTGCCCAGGCCGCGAGGATGGTGGATCGTGTTGATCCTGTTGCAGAGGTTCCGGTAGTGCCAGCTTTTGCCGGGCAGGGGGAGCAGGGCTTATTCGTGCCCCCCGCACTTCATGACGCTTTTATGAGATTCTTAGCGACACAGATGCCCCAGGGACCTCCTATTCCTCAGGCTGCCGTAGATGCTCATATTACTCAGGCTGCTGTGGATGCTCCTATTCCTCAGACTGTCGTAGATGCTCCTATTCCTCAGGCAGCGGTAGATATTTGTTCTCAGGTTCAGGAAGCCCCCATTCCAGCTCCACAGGTAGCCCCAGCAGTTCATGTTCTAGGTGGTTATGTTCCAGAGGTAGCGGGTGTTATACCTCCAGTTGTTCAGGATGGTCAGCCAGTCCAGGTAGCAGGTCAGGTTGATGATCCGGCAAGATTGCATTATTTTACCCGACTTAATCCTCCGAAGTTCTCTGGTCAGAAACATTCGAACAAACCTACAGAAAGAAAAAATTTAGAAAAGAGAGAAGGAAAAAGGGAAAAATGAGTGGAAAAATAGAGGAATTTTTACCCCAAATCTTCAGGTAATGATGTTAACTCATTATCTTAGCTTATTACGTGTGTTTGAATATATTTATACGGTAAAAATAAGGATATTATACATCACCCTATTGGCGTAAATTGATAGTTTAAAGGGTCAATTGGACCTCGATGATGGAAATGATTATATATTCGCACTCAGTAAGTTATGGGCAATATATAAATATAATTTATTTAGAGTTTGGTTATGGGACTTTGAACCCTGTATATAGGTCTGGCCTGCGTATTGCGTATGCGAATAGGGTATCAGGTTCCTAACTGGATTGCCCTAAAACATAAGGAATGAAGCCTTTAGCTTTATCTGATATAAATTTTCTGCTTATTGAATAGAAAGGGATAATTTGGCAACTAATACAAAGGAAAAGTCAGCGGTTGAGTAACAGGACTAGCTTTGGAATACGGTAAGTACTTATATCCATTTCTTTGGAGGCACTTGGCCTCGTGGATTTTCTACCACGTGTTCCTTACGTGTGTAGCTGCCGATAGGCGTACTCATTACGCCTTAGCTTTGGATTTACATTCTATATTATATATTATGTCCTGTTATTGATATTGCATTGGGAATCTGAGTATTTTACTTTGGCTTGGAGTTGGCATCTGCTTCCCGGCTGTCGATGAGAATCCTGTGCCGGTGAAGGGTTATTATTGCATCACGTTGCATTCATATGCATTACATTGCATATCATATCGGGTGCAGGAGTATTCCGCTCCAGGAGAGTGCAGGAGTATTCCGCCTCTGGTTTTGGATTATATTATATCGGGTGCAAGAGTATTCCGCCCCAGGAGCAGGAGTATTCCGCTCCAGTCGGTTAGCAGATTGGATTCCCCTCGAATGCAGGAGTATTCCGCTTCGGGCTGGGATTATGGGCACATGTGACCCTTTGCATCTCATGTCATTTCATCTCATTTCATTTTATTTCATTCATCCCATTCCATTTCATTTCATTCTATGGAGTAGATTTTTGTACATGAATACTGTTCTGCTTATATGTGCATTATTTTTTTTGTTGATTGGTGTCTGGTTCTGTTTCCCTTACTAGCGTATCTATTTTTCGAGGTTGCTAGTTTGTTCACACTTATTGAGTCCTCATGACTCATCCCCCTATTTGTTCTTGTGTTTTCCTTCGTTCGGCAGATTCTGCTCCAGGACCCAGCCAGTCGCGCCGTGATTGAGGAGTAGTACGTTCTCAACTGTCTACGGTGAGCCATCCTGTTCATTGCGGCCACCCACTTCAGATATTACAGTTTTTCTTACTTTTGCTCGGTTCGGGAGATGTGTATATCTTTTGGCCTTCTTAGATGTCTGATCTGGAAACCTTTAAACTTGTGTATTCTGGGTAGTTAGTTGTTTTGTCTAGACAGTTTGTATATATGTCTATCCTTGAGAGTTATTTTATGTTGTTAAGGTCATGTTTAATTTCATTTTCAAGGTAATTGTGTGCCGTTTTTATCGATTCAGTCAATAGGGTTCGCCCGACCGGTTTAGGGGAGGTGGTCGGGTGCCCGCACGGCCTAACCGAGAATTCGGGTCGTGTCACAAATATAAATGGAATGGCATGCATATTGTGTGAAGACGATGATGAGGTATATGAGATGAGCTTCAAAGTTGGGAAGCACGCACGGTTGTGTAATGGATGGAAGGATATGATTAATAAAAAAGGCTTCAGGATAGGCAATATACTTCGTTTTGATCACCACTTCCACGAGATATTCAACGGTAATGCAACTGTTGTTTTTGAAGTTTCTGTCATAAACCATCAGGATGGTGAGGGAGGGGGTGAAGATGATGAAAGTAGTGATGATTATGATGTTGGTGGTGGTGGCAGCAGCGACGAAGATGTAGGATCAGCCCAGAAGCCTATTGTGATTGAATAAGTTTTTGTAGTTTTTAAGTTTTTTCAGATAATATGGGGATGTTTGTTTGTGTGTGTTTTTTGTTTCATATGTGTTTTTAAGTTTTTCAGCAGCTGATCAATTATGAACAATCTTTTTTCGCATTTATGAACTGTGTTTGTAAGTACTGTGTTGTTGTGGTCGATCAAAATGTTTGTTGTTCAATAAGTAAAAAAACTAAAAAATAGATAAATTAAGACAACTATTTTGCATAGCAACAAATGAAGTGTATTTTTTATATATATTAATCCTTGTTAAAGAATACAGTGGAAGTAAAATTCAAAAAAAAAAAAAAATTCTCTATCAGTGAGAACAAAATGCTGTTATTTTCAACTGCATAACACCATTGCTCCAGCACAAGTACTGGGATTAGGTTTACAAATATGAGCATAGGACCCTCTAGATCAAAATGCTGTTGTTTTTCAGCCTTTATAACACCATGGCCCGGGCATAAGTATTGGGGACTAATGTATGTGATAGCACTTTTTAATATATGAATAAATATTATTAATTTATGTAATTATGAAAATGTTGCTCATATTCAAAAAACAAAATCTATTGTGCATTTTAAATATTGTAAAAGAGTTGTTATAGTAATTTAACTTGCAGAATCTTGTAAGATTTTTTATTGACTTGACTTGTCATGTAAAATGACAAAAGAATCTATCTACTTTTTTGGCAATACACAAATGCTGTGGATTTCCAAAGTTAAAGTAGGGAATATTTTGTGGATTTCAATATATTTTTGGAACAGAAGTCTGTTCTAAAGTATAGAATCTTCCCAGAATCTGTTTGATTTCTTTTTGTGTTGTCAACTGTGTAATACTGTTACTTTAATACAGTTGAAAATCTCAGTTCAATCTTATCCTATTCAGATACGACCTCTTCTTTACAGAGAAAGAAGCAAGGAATCTTTACAGCTTTTTTTGAGTTACAATGTCAGCTAAAATAGAACAAATATTCTTTACATGTTTTTTCTGTTTTTGTTTTCTATAAATTAGACAGTGGTCTTATTTTTTCACTTGTACAAAACAAAAAATTATTCCAAAAAAAAAAAGGAAAATAACAAAGCATAAAATAAAAAATGGCTTGCAATGATGAAGTAAGAAGACAACAATGGCGCCAGTTGAATAACGATGTTAGGAATTTGAAAAGTGATCTTGAGTTTTTGAAAACTGAGGTATCAGTCGTGAAGAATAACTTGGATGTGTTGTTTGAATTTTTTGTAGCTTTCAGAGAGAAAAACAACAGAGATATGGATCGACTTTTTGACAAACTCTTGGACATTGAATTGCAGAACTTTACAGATTCAACCTCTGGTTCTAGCTCTCGCATTCCTAGTAATCATTAATGTTTTACTGTATTTTTTTTATGTGTTTCGCAGTGTTCTGTTTTTATGCTTCCATGTGAAGCAAGTGTAATTTATCTTTATTGTACTTGAGGATACTTCTTTTGTGTTTTTAGAAGTATCCTTTTTATGTAATTTTTATGTTACTGTTAATGAAAATGGCTGTAAGTTTGCCTGTTGTGTTGTGTGTAAAATGCCGACTTTTAAATAATGTTTTTGTATAGTCTCAGCAATATATTCCCCCAGTATTTTTTACACCAAATCCCAGGATATTGTTATGGGGCTTTCGTTGAACGTAACACCAAGACACAGCATTTCGTATGCTGGGACAACAGGGGTGATTTTGAAGTCCAGCTTTATAAGCCCCAACATTTAATGCTGGACAACACACAAAGTAATTCAAAATCCGGTTAAACAGTGTGACCCATTGTAAACAGTGTGACTTATCAGAACTTATGACAAAATACACATTGTACCTTTTCAGAATTTCCAGAAGTGACTCTTACAAACAAATGCCAATGTATATAAATTCTCACCCATAAAACAGATAGAGAGGAATCCAATTTGTCATTTTTGTTATTGAACAAATAAAAAAAAAGAAATTGTGTCAAATAGTATTTGATCAAAAAGTATCTATGGAGAATGGCCACCGACCATCAAATGGCCACGGACCATCCAATGGCCACGGACCATCCAATGGAAGACAGGTTTTTCCAGAATGGTCATGGACCATCAACTCAAAGGCATGTTACGAACTTGCCTACAATACCAAGAGACCTCTGTTGGCGTTTTGAATATCTGAAGAAGGAGGTGGAATACTTGAACGAATTCAGAAAGAAATGTGAAGATGAGTTGTGGAATTTAAGGTACACGCAGCGACAATATTATGAAAAACTGATGGAATTGCTTAAGGTGATGGCAGATCCCCTGCAATTGCACAGCGCAGGGCCAGGGGAGCCCGTGTTTAGGAATTATGGAGAATAAACAATGTTTTAATTTGATATATTATGCATTGTTGTTCTTTCACATATTAGTAATTGTTTTACAATGATATCATGTATTCAAAAAGGCAAACAGATTGTGTTTTTAGAAGTATGCTTTTATGTAATTTTTATGTCACTGTTAATGAAATTGGCTGTAAGTTTGCCTTTTGTGTAAAATGTTGACTCTTAAATAATGTTTATGTATAGTCCTAGCAATACATGCCTCAGCATTTCTGATTAAAACCCTTCTCTTCCATAGCATACCCGTTTAATTTACATCGTCCAGACGAATTTTGAGTTCCTCTTTTCTTTTTTTTTTTTTCCCCTTAATATTCTGTCTAGTAGCAAATGGACCATTTCCATTAGTAGGTATTTAAGGTGACAAGTAACTACTCTTCTGTTGATAAATGTAGTATAGCTACAGGATATTGTAATGGGACCTTGCGTTAACGTAATACGAAGTCCCAGCATTTTAGTGCTGGGACAACAGGGGGGTGATTTCGAAGTGCAGCCTTATAACCTAAAAAATAGCACAGCTACAGTATATTGTAATGGGACTTTGCTTCAAAGTAATACTAATCCCCAGATTTTTATGCTGTGACCAGTATTTTAAGGGACATGGGTGCTCAAGCTTTTTATCCTGAGACGTTATTGTAAATATAGAAGCTGTTACAGTTTTTAAGAGTGTGTCAGCAAATATCTCGGGTACCAGCATTTTATCAGGATAACATTGGCATACGAGAAGACCTCGAACTGGAAGAAACATAGGGAAGAACATAGAAACACAGCTTTTTTGACTACATTTATAGTGATACTTAATCTCATTTTGACTATACATATTCACTTTGACCATAACAGTTGAACAAAAGTTAGTAACTCCTAGCCTATAAATAAGGCTTTGCAGTTGAACTAAACAATAACAAAGATTGCAACTAATTTATTTTTTCATTGAAACAATAATATGGAGGATGATCGTTGGGAGGAACTAGGCAATTTCAGTATGCGAATAACAAAATCATACTTCAAAAGAGATGATTTTGTATGTTAAAAAAATTACCAAATTATTTTTTATGCTTTTGTTCATCTAATTTTTCATTGTTTTTTTGTATTAACTGTTAAAGTTTATATTTTTAGATCTTTCCAGAGAGTTGGAAAGAGAAGCTGCCAAAGGTCAATGGAAGTGCACTTTTACTTTGTGAAAACGATGACACTGATTATGAAATGAAGTTCAAGGCTGGGAAGGTACATTCAAGGTTGTGCAATGGATGGAAGGAGATGCTTCTGCGTAAAGGCTACAGACTGGGTGATGTTCTTCGGTTTAATCATGTTGTTCATGAGGTTTACAACGGCGTTGCCACTATGGTTTTTGAAATTTCATTAGTAAACCATCAGGTTGGTCAAGGCCACAACAATGATGATGATGTTCATGCTGATTATGATGATGATGACGACAATGATTATGATGGCAGCAGTGACGAAGATGTAGGATCAGCCCAGAAGCCTATTGTGATTGAATAAGTTTTAGTAGTTTTTATGTCTTTTCAGTTAATGTGGGATGTTTGTTTGTCTTTTTTTTCATGTGTGTTTTTTAAGCTTTTTTGAGCAGTTGATGGATTATGAACAATGATTTTTCGTATTATGAACTGTGTTTCTAAGTACTGTGTTTTTATTATTTAAGTAAGATCAAAGTGTTTGTTGTTCAATAAGTAAAAAAAACTAGAGAATAGATAAATCAAGACAACTATTTTGCACAGCAACGAGTGAGAAGTGTTTTTTTATATATAATAATCCTTGTTAAAGAATACAGAGGAGGTAAAATGTAAAAAAAAAAAAAAAAAAAGTTCTCTACAAGTGAATAGTCCTTTTTGACATCAGATTTGTTGCGACTGGATGAAAATAGAGATGAATAGTCTTCTATCTATCTAGTGTCGACGCGATTCCTAACTGAAAAACAAAAAAAAAAGAAAAATTTTAACATAGCAGCTTTGGGTGTTGAATTGCACTAAAATAGAAATAAAAAATAAAATGCATATAGAGAGACATACCTATTGGGAGTTATGTTTCTTTGAATATGGGTGAAGTACTGGAGTGTGTCTACAAGATGTTCTGTTGTGTCCACGCTTTCTACATATCCCACAGTGTTTCCCCTTTTGTCTTACATATTCTGCAGTCGAGACAAATCGTTTTTTCCTGTCTTCTACCTGTCTTAACTTTAAAATCAGGGGGTTTTGTTATTCTTCTTTAATGGTATCAGGTACAACCCATGATTCTTCATGTCCAACAGTGTTGATTTCCGCTTCATACTGTTTTAACCATGTTTCTCTTTTATACCATATAGAGCAATAATTCGACTTGTTTAGGTGCACTCTGTCTATAGCAGCAAGTGCATGTTCACAAGGCATTTCATCCATCTGGAATTTGAGGAATTGACATTCTTTCTTCTTCAAACAAACAATGAATTCTCTCCCTTCATCTGTTACCTTAAAGCTTTGATCCGCAGTCCGGTCAACCTGTAAAAATGTAATGTATAAGATTACTTGACTAGCATAACACATATGATGCTGCAAATTACTGGATCCCCCGCTTTTGCATACCATGTAGTCCCAGCACAAAACCCGGGACTTCATGAATTATCATTGACATAATGCAAATGACATCCCAAAATAACTGTATTAGTTGATATACTCACATTCATTCTATATGCTTTTTTTATTTTTTTTTTTCAATTCATCATCTGTCCATTTTGATGTTGCAAAGAAAATATCCTGCGCACTCTTCCGTCTCTCATAAAACCAGGTCTGTAGCTTGTTCATTATGTTGTCCACCATTGACAGTATTGATTTCCCCCGAGCACGTAACAGAGCATTATTCATTGATTCCACAATATTTGATGTCATCATGTCATATCTTCGATTTCGACAGCAAGCTCTAGTCCATCTCTCTGGTGGTTCTTCCATGAGGTAATCATAGGTTGCCCTATCCGTTTCTTTCATTTGATTCATGTCTTTTTTAAACTCTGCAATCGTGTAGACACGACATGCACTATTGAATATACTTATCACTGCAGGACTCACGTTCCTTTTGTTAAGGTTCTTTTCCAGATGATATACACAGATACCATGTGCACATTCAGGATATACATTTGTAATCCCATTTGCAATTGCAGGATTACGATCTGAAAGGTACAGTAAATTCTCACGGCAACCAAATGCAATGCGCAACTGCGTAAAGAACCAATTGTATGCCAGATTATTTTCTGAGTCCACAACTCCAAAGCCAAGTGGGAAGATTTGGTTATTTGCATCTTTCGTCACTGCAACCAATAGTGTGCCTGAATATCTCCCCCTTAAGGAATGTTCCATCGACAACTATCACAGGTCTACAATGTTTCCAGCCTTTGATAGATGCCGCACAAGCAAAAAACATATATTTGAACCTGGATAATAGAATTGCATTGTTATCAGTAAAATTTTTGAGTCTCAGGTTTTAGTGCTGGAACCCTACTTATACATAATTACGACGTCACAGCATTTTGTGACGGGACTCCAACAAATAACACTGCAGTCTCAGGCTTTTTTTAATTGGCATTATAGGAATTCTACACAAAAATATATAAGTAGACATTTTTTTTTACCTGTTCTCACCATCTCTTTGAAGAGAAACATGTGAGCCTGGATTGATGTCTTTTAGCACATATAAATATGTTGGTAACTTCTGAAAGTTCTCCTCAGGCGTCCCTCTAATTAAAGACTCTCCTTCTCTTATAGCACGCCATGTCTTATTATAAGAGATTTCAACTCCCATTTTCCTTCTAATCTCTGCAACAACAAAATTAGGCTTAACAGGATAATTATCATCTCTCAGATTCTCAACTATCTCATCTCGAACAATCTTTGACGTAGCATGTTTTTGGTCTTTTTTTCTATCATCCACCGAGCAAGTGTGATTCTTCTCAAACTTCAGTATTTTGAACAGTGTGGACTGTTTAATTCTGCAAGATCGAACACTCCACTCACATTGTTCATTCATGCATGCCAGTGCATATCTCGTTGTGCTTGATCTCAAAACCTTGAATTCAAAATGGTGTGCAATTGCAGTTGTCTGGAAACATTTTGTGACACACTGTTTGTTTAAAAAAATTGATCCAACCTTGATGTCGTCCAAATCTGCATTTTCTTTTAGTATTGGATGAGGAGATTCTCTTATTTTCTTCCTTGAATACCTCTTTCTCTTTTTTCCAGCAATTGATGTCTCAGGAAGTTGAATATTTACAAGCTGTTGTTCTGTGTTTTCAGCATGCATTAACTGTTGATCTATTGCTACAGCTTCCATAGACGGAGGTGTCAAAACTATCACTTCAAAAGCATCATCGTTGTCTATTTGCATTATCATTTGCCCTTCAGTGTAATCAATTCTCTTAGACTGTGGAGATCGTTGTGTAATGTCAACTATGAAACGTCTACTCCTATACTCGGAATTGTTCTTCATCAAGTGTAAACAGCTGATTAAATCATCGGTATTTTTTATAGGGACACCTTTGCTTGTTCCAAGTTCCATATCAAACCATATGAATGTCTCAGAATGTTCTTCATCTAAATCTATCTTTTTCCAAAGGTTTCTTCTGAAATCTTCAAAAGTATCTGTTTCACTATGTAGAAAAATCCTTGTCTCATGATCTATGTACTTATAATCTGGTGTCCATTTCCCATTGAATGCAAGAACAATACACTGTTTAGCCATCACCTGTAGTTATAAAGACAGTAAAAATACTAAACTAAGTCACAAAGAAATCCACATGGTAAAATACTGTAATTGTAGCTTAATAACGAAAGCTTAAGAACTGCTAACCTATAAGATAAATATACATTTCCATAGTTTAAGGGGGTAATTATACAGCAGGAGGGGGGATTTTGAAGTGCAGCTCTATATGCTAAAATATAGCATAGCTACTAGATATTTGTAATGGGAGTTTGCTTCAAGTTAACAGTAAGCCGCAGCATTTAATGCTAAAACCTCCCTGTTGTCCAGCACAAAAAAAATGCTGCGGCTTACTGTTAACTTGAAGCATGCTACAGGATATTTTATATCCCAAAATATAGCATAGCTACAGGATATTGTGATGGGACCTTGCTTCAACGTAACACTAACCCCAGCATTTTGTTCTGGGGACAACAGGATATTTCTAATGGGACATTGCTTCAGCAGTAATCCCCCAGCATTTAAATGCTGGAGGTTGAAGCAAGGTCCCATCACAAGATCCTGGGGATATCAGGTCATTTTGAAGTGCTTAAAATGTAATCATAGCTACAGGATATTATAATGGGGCTTTGCTTCAACGTAATACTAAGCCCCAGCATTTTAGCGTTGGACAACAGGATATTTCTAATGGGACGTTGCTTCAACAGCAATCACAGCATTAAATGCTGGGGTCCAGTGTTATGTTGAAGCAATGTCCCATCACAATATCCTGGGGATATCACGCCATTTTGAAGTGCAAGTTTATATCCTAATATAGCTACAGGATATTATAATGGGGCTTTGCTTCAACGTAATACTAAGCCCCAGCATTTTAGCGTTGCACAACAGGATATTTCTAATGGGACATTGCTTCAACAGCAATCCCAGCACTAAATGCTGGAGGTTAGTGTTACGTTGAAGCAAGGTCCCATTACAATATCCTGGGATATCACGTCATTTTGAAGTGCTAAGTTAAAATGTAATCATAGCTACAGGATATTATAACGGGGCTTTTGCTTCAATGTAACACAAACCCCCAGCACTAGGTGCTGCATACTCTTATGAACTTAATTCAGATTCATATTAATTGTATATAACAGTAAATTCGCGTTTCAGAAAAACAAATTCAAATTATAATCACGAAAACAGATATATTTACACAAAATAATTGAAATTCAGCACAGAAACGTCGCAGAAACTGTGAAAACGCAGCTGAAATTACCTTTTACAGATTGAATTTAAAAGCTCCGGGAGAGAGACAATGATGATCTGGAGAGTTGAGAGAAGTAATGTGTGCTTTGCTCCGTTTTTTTCCACGCGTTATTTGTATTTATTATTGAGCTGTAGGTTTTTAAGGGTAATTCAGTAAATTCAATATATGCGGCAGTAGCCTGAATGTACGTGAGTGTTTTATTGGCTATTTCTCAATGAATTTTGAAACCGTGGATGGAACTCATTTAACGTGTGCAAAATTGGCTAGTCAACAAATTTACACTGTAACAAACGGTACCACATTGTCTAAGTTGGCATCAACCTGCAAAATAACATTAAAAAAAGACTGTGTACTACACAGTAAAGTGAGTCAACCAAATAAAAGAGGCAGGCTAAATCAAAACCACTGTAAATAATTAACAAGAACCAAAACACTTAGCATCAGACGAATTGATATAGTAGCAAAAACTCTTCATGACAAAGAGCAAAATAGAGATGCAATAATGGCTGCATCATATGCGCTTTTACCAAAAGGGCAACGACGAAATAGAAGGGGATGGTGCCCGTCAGAACTCAGGTCGAGATCCGGCAAAGAACAAAACCTACAGCGGCGAGTCGAAAATAAAGGGGCGGCTGCCAGCGGTCTTACAAACAGAACCGCGGCGTCGCCGCCACACCGGTGGTGTGTGCCATTGCTTTGTTTCTTCTGTCTCACCGGTGTTTTCCGCATTGTTACTCCCCCAATTTAAATATGCCTCCGTTTCAAATCCCCCTTCCTCGATTCGGTGCATATCGTGTGTGTGTGTGAATGATTTTCGTTGTGGGTGATGGGTATTGTGGATGTATATGCTGGGGATGGTATATGGGTGTTGGAAGATGACCCAAAAGAGTGAATTTCCGATGTGGGGTCTATGCGTGTGTACTGTGTATCGTTTTGTTTTATGCGTGTGTGTGGGGTGTTTCTTTGCTTCTGATTTGTGTTGTGTCGACTGAGTGTATGGAGGAGATGAAGAAGGGAGTGGATATAGAGGAGATGTTCCTGTGTGTTGTATGGTTTAGGGTGTGTATAAAGGAGAAGACTCCAAAAAGGTGTGGGTATATTGATGGTGTATCGATTGTGTGTTGGGGTATATCTTCGATGAAAAAGATCAAGTGAAGTAGGGTCTGTTGTTGTGGGGAAGATGAGGGAGTGTGAGGTGGTGTGTGTATCTGATCGTGTATCATTTGAGAAGGAGGGGAGTTCATGTAGAGGTTTAAAGAAGAAAAAGGTCTGTTTGTACTCCATCCCTGTAGATGGCTGATGATGTTGTGTATATGAAGGAATTAGAAATCAATTGTAGCCGTTGTGATTGAGCCAAAATCAAGGGATTTCTTAGCATTGGGAGAAATAAGGGGGATTGGAGAAATTTTGGGATTTTGTTTGGAAGATTGAGGAATTTGATATTTAGGGGAGAGATTTAGGAGATTGGAGAAAAATTGGGGACTAGATTTGGGAAATGAACTTGGTATTAAAAGTGGGTAGGGATATTTGGGAATTTTTAAGAATAAGATTAGGATATATTTTGGAAATTGATTAATATATAATAGGAAGGGAAAGAAAGGTAGGGTGTAAATAATGAACTATCTTGACGAACATTCGTCTAGGTTCAAAAGGAATTTTAAAAGTAATGGAAAAGAAATATTTCAAAATGTAAATAATAATTACTCCCTCCGTTCCACTTTAGATGAACCCATTTGACTTTGCACGGAGTTTAATAAAGAGAGAAGACTTTTGAAACTTGTTGTCTAAAATAAGTTATAGATATTTGTGTGGCTACAAATCATCTAGGAATGAGTAAAAGTGAATATTTCTTTCCAAATTTAGAAAGAGGTCATTCTTTTTTAAACGGACTAAAAAGGAAATATGTTCATCCTTTTTGAAACGGAGGGAGTATATGAATATGAGGATACTTAAATTAAAACTAAATAATTGAAACAAAATAGCAACCAATTTCTAACAGAATGGACTCACCTAGACAGACTATTGTCTAGGTTCGTAGGAATGTTTTCAAGATGAACATTTTAAAAGGAAGACTTGCACATATTTAAATTCGAAAGGAACTCAAATATGGCAAATTAAGAAGTTGAAATGAATTGATTATGTTTTGGCTATCATTTTGCTTAAAGGTGCTGAAAAATATAAATATACGTGTATATATATCGTATAAAATGATACAAACACGTAGTAAAATGCACACGTAAAGCAAATTAGAATGCAAATTTAACTACTTAAGTATAAATAGCCGCAAATATTTGCTAAACGCTATAAATGAACTAAAATTGCACAAATAACTAAATTTTGACAAATAGCCTAAACGATGTAAAATTACGTAATATAGCCACATTTAAATATGTAATATATAGGTAGGGGATAACACACGTAAATGCATACTTCTAATGCACATTTTGTACAAATAGCCGAATTGCACCTTTAAGTTAAATTATAGCTAATTTTAGAAAAATGAGGGATAAAATTGGGTGTCAACATTTGGGCGTTCTTCATATGATCTGTTATGAATTCTAAGGCATTTACGCGTAATCCCAACACTTCGAATCGATTAGAAACCCACTCTACGTTGAGTGATCCCTTGGATAATGACCCCGACATTCCCTGTCCATCCTGCCGCTTCAGAAAATTGTCCCCGCTATCTTTCCTGTTTCGCGTGCCTTTTGCCCCCATTCGAGGTTCCTCCACGTATCCCCATTTCGGTCCTTGGCGTATGACGTCTTGGATAGCCGGTCGGACTTCCTTAGGAGCAGAAGACTCCTCGGGATCTAGGCAAAGCTTCTCGATGAAACTCTAGTGCAGGGCGTTCCATGTTGACATAGGGTGCTGAGTCAGACTCCACTACAGCCCTCTGGTTGCAGGGTTCCCTTTGCGTTCAAAGTTTTTCCAAAGGCTACCACCGTAATGTTGTTGGGAACTGGAGGAAGCTCCATGTGTTCCGGCTGAAACTTGTCGAGGTCGTCTTTGAGCAACTCGTTGTCTCGTTGTCGGATCTCAAAGATATCCTAAATGCACTTCTCCCGCTTGCAGGCACCAGAATGCGCTTTCTTGAATAAATCCTGCATGTAAGTGAATGATTCGATCGAACCCATTGGTAGCTGAGTGTACCAAGAAAGGGCTCCTTTGGTCAGAGTTGAGCCAAACCTCTTCACTGGAGCAGACTGTATTTCTTCTTCAATAATTTCGTTACTCTTCACAACCGCATAGTACGCAGCAATATGCTTGTCCGGATCAGTCGTCCTGTCATACTTCAAGTTATCCGGCAGACAGAAGTGCTTTGGTATACGGATCAGTGAGGCACTTGCCATGTAAGCATGCATGTAAAACTTCTGCCTATCTATCATGGTAAATTAGGGTGGAGCACCTGGCACGTTACCAATGCGGTCATGGATGGCCTTCATCTTCTTTATGTGATCCTGAATGAGAGAGGCTTCCTTAAGGTCTTAATTGTTGATCATCGATGAACCTCCTGGAGCGGTATCCATGTTGAGCCTTCTGCTAGGCACAGATGATGGCAACTCATTTATGGGTGATGGTCCCTGTGGAGACGCTGGCCTGTGAAACAATCCCGTAAACATCGTGCCTAGTTTGTGAGACACCCCCTCGATCGCGTTTTTGGAGTTTTGTTCTGCCTGTTCCATCACAGTTATGAGGAGATCAATGATGAAAGTTTTGAACTCATGATTACCTTCCAATGGGCGGTTGATCCCTTGATTACTGGCGATAGGGGTCGGCTATTGAGAAGGATCTTTTGGCTGCTCGGCAGAATCCTTTTGTTTGATGCTGGGATCGTCAAGATCCTTTGCTGATTCATCCACTCCATTTGCAGTGTTCTTTGGAATGTTATTGTCGTTGTTGGATATGATTGCGCCTTTTCCTACGTAGAATACCTACAATTTCCTGTGCCCCATGATGGGCGCCAAACTATTTAAGCCTAAATTTGTACGTCTAGGTTAAACAATTAATTATGAATGAGGTCACAAGAATACGGTAAATTACGATGGAAAAGTAAATAAAATACGATGAAAATAAAGACAAGTAAATAAGCAAGAAATAATGGAGAAAAACAATGTAAATCTTATTCCTTGAGAGTAGCCAAAGTTGATAGTGAATCCAGTGTTATGTGCAATACAATGTAAGGAGGGGCATTTATAGTAGTGATACCCAGTACTAAATAAGGTAAAATACAGGTACTAAAAGGGCCATGGGCCTACAACTCAAGGCGGTGGTATACTAAACCCTAACTAGGAGACTGTATACCCTAGGCGACGAGATGTTTACCCTACACCCTGTGGCCAAACCGTCTAAATGATCGTTGGCTCTAGGAGTGGGCGTATATCCTCAGTGCCCAGTAACTTGTAGAATAAGTCTAGTCTCGTCAGTTGGACTTGTATCCCCGTAACAATAGGTGGCATATTTTTTCTCACACATGGCTGGTTCAGTTATCGTCAGAAGCGGTAAGAGATGCATCTTTGTTTGGGTAAGAACCTGGCAACAATGTATTGGCCACCACGGTTCCTCGTGCTTTACCAATACTTCGAAGAGCTGATAACATAACTCTGTTTCCTTGGAAAATAAGTGACTCATCTCCGACACCCGTTCTCCCAGCTCCACGACCGCTATTCCGGCCTTCCTTTCGATAGACCCATACTTGAGAGACTCTTCATCGATCATATTTACTTTGGCTATGGAAGCTTTTGTCGGTTACAGGGTAACTTTCAGACAAAGACCCTAACTCCGTAAGCCGCTAACCCTGCTTGAGGTCGGGAATCCGAATACTTAATGAAGTGTTGAGGTTACTCTCTTTATGATGTGTTGGCCGTCCTAGGATGACATCATATGAAAGACCACAGACTAGTTGAAAAAAAAAAGTGTAATACTCATCACGCCCGGGATATGAACCGGCAGAGCTAGTTCACCGACAGGCTTTTTCCAAAAAGGCCATTAAAGGTGATTATCTTGCAAGGGCTTGGAAATATCAGTGGTGCTGGCCTATCTTCTGTAATACCTCCCTCCGGATGATGTTAATGTCGCTCCCTGGGTCGATTAAAGCCCGCTCGATCTCGAGGTCAAGCACCTTGATTGGGACGATAAGGGTGTCTTGGTGTTTCACTTCCTCTTCCACTCGGATGAACACAATCGGACAATTAAGTAATTCGGGCACTATACTCCCCCAAGTTGTAACTGGTCCGTGCATTGTGAAGATCACGCTGATGCTTCGCTTTCCTTTAGAGTTCGACACTCTTGATCGTCTCTCTCCTTCTTCAATCAAATCCTTGAGGCACCCCTTCTTTAAATGCTCAATTTCCAACATCAGGGCCTTGCAATCGACCGTGGTATGGTCGTTGCTTCGATTAAAATCGCAATAAGTCGTTGAGTTCCTCCTAGTTTCTCCTTTTATAATGGGCGGCCAACGCACTTTTGAGCCTAGTTTCCCAAAGTGATCGGCAACCAGCTCTACAGAGTTGACCCCACAGTCCAAAGTCCTTGAAACTGCATGCCTCTACATGTGTCTTTTGAGGCCCGGTCCACCTGGAATTTCCTGGCTTCCAAGTTCCTCTTGACTTTGAGTTCTTTCTTTTGTTCTTTTTCCATATTCTTCCCCCTCCAAGGATGGACTTCCTGCTCACTTCCTTCATACAGCAACGGGGTTTTAGGAGCTCTCTGGCTTGAGGCGGAGCTTCTCTGTATATCTCTAGTACAAAACATTCCATGTTATCACGGGGTGTTGAGTTAGACTCCACTGCAACTCCTTAGTGGCTAACAAACCCAGGAGTTCAGACTTCGGCCAAAGGCCACTACAACAATGTTATCAAGAACTAGAGGGAGCTCCATGCATTCCCTCTAAAATCTGTCCAGGTAGTCTTTCAGCAACTCGTCGTCTCGTTGTTAGATCTCGAAGATATCTTCCATGAACTTCTTCCTCTTGCGGGCTCCAGAATGTGCCTTCTTGAACAGATCCTGCATCTGGGTGAATTACTCAATTGAACCCATAGGTAGCTGAGTGTACCATGCAAAGGCTCTTTTAGTCAAGGTCAAGATGGATCTCTTCAGTAGAGTAGATTCAATCTCTTCTTAAGAAATCTCATTGCCGTATAGTATGCATTAATATGCTCATCCGGATTAGTAGTTCTGTCGTACTTAAGGTTATCCAGAAGGTGGAAATACTTTGGTACACGGGCCGTTGCAACACTCACCTTATATGCATGCTTGTAAAACTTCTACTCATCTATGGTGGTAACCTGGGGTGAAGCACCCGGTACGTTCCCGATTCGATTGTGGATGGCCTTCATCTCCTCCAAGATGTCCTGAATGATAGGTCTTCCTTTGAGGTCTTGATTATTGACTGTTGTTGAGCCTCCAAGGACGGCATCCATGTTGAGCCTGCGATTAGGAATGGATGATAGTGAATCATTTATGGGCGATGGTACTCATGGGGATGCTGGCCTTTGAGACGATCCAGCAAACATTGCTTCTAATTTATGGGACATTCCTTCGACCATGTTGGCTGAGTTCTGCTCTGCCAGTTCTGACATTGTTTTTAGGAGATCAACAAGGAAACCTCTAAACTCAAAATTTTCTCCGCGTAATTGATCGTCCTCGCCGTTGCTGGCTACGTGGACTGGCTCCTTGGTAGCGTCCTTCGATTGATCATTAGGATCACTGTGATCCCTTGCAGAATCGTCTGCCACGTTGGTTTCGTCCTTTGGGAAGTTGTCATTGTCGTCTAACACGACTGCGCTTTTTCCCTTGCATAAACATACAATTCCCTGGGCCCCACAGTGGGCACCAAACTTTTAGGTCTAAATTTGGTTATTTAGGTAAAACAATTGAATTTGTTAGAGGGTCACAAGAAATATAGTAAATATGCCGGAAAAGTAAATAAATGTTAAGAGAAAAGTAATAAGCAAGAAATTAATAATCTTATTCTTTGAGAATAGTCAGATGCTGTGTGAATCTCTTGATGTACAATACAATGAGAGTAGGGGTATTTACAGTAGAGATCTGCTGAGTCCTAATTATGGTAAAATACAAAGACTAATAAACGCCATGGGCCTAAAATCAAGTAGGGGTATATACGAAACGCTAGATAGGAGACTGTGAACCCTAAGGCGGTGGGATATATACCATGTGTCCTATGTCTGCACTGCCTGAACGACCTTGGCTTAAGGAGCGGGCATGTATCCTCGGTGCCTGGTGACTTATAGACTATGGTTGGTGCTAGCTTAATCGGAGAAGAAGAAGCTTAGCAACGGAAGACCAAATCAGCGGAAAAATAAAGATAGAAGCAAGACAAATCTCTTGCTTCGTTGGAATGAATCCGAGGAACTTCTCTCGGTTCAAACAACGGGTAACAAAACAAACACCTATGCTAAGCAACAATCCTCAAGAAGAACTCATGCTTCTTTCAAATTGAATGACAAAAGAAGAATTTGTTCAAACGATTACACCGATTGACACAAGTTCTTTAAATTTCCACGACGGGGGTCGGCTTTCAACGGAGACACAAATAGCAACAACTACGTTCAATATGCATAAAACAACTACTAGCTCTACAAATAAAATGGAAGGAAGTTTAAATAGACAATACTAAGGGATAAATAGTAAAACGATCACAGACGACCAATAAGAATCAGGCAAGCATGGCTGAGCTCGAACACTTGAATTCGAGCACTTGAGTTCAAACTCTTGAACTCAGATGCTCTTCATTTGGTTGGTTGTTTGCCTTATTGTTCAGCGTCGATGTTCAGTATTCTGTTGCTTCCTTCTTCGGGCTTGAGCTTGTAGATAATGCCTTCGAATCTTGAGCTCGGCCAATCAACTTCGGAACGGTTACTTTCTCCCGACTACGAAAATTGAATTTGAGCATCATGCAACAACTTGGCTTGGCTTGTGTCATCGGCCTCGATGGAATAAATGTCTGATCAGCACGGAGTTGGGTTGCATCATCCTCCCCTTCTTTAGAAGATATCATCCTCAAGATCGAGCCTTTTTCAGTCTCTGATGCTTGGCCTACAACACAAGGAGTTAAGTCAGCAACATTAAAGGTGTTAGACACGTTATACTGACCAGCGAGGTTGATCACATAAGCATTGTTGTTGATCTTGCTCAGCACTTGAAACGGACCATCCCCTCGAGAAGCAACCTTTCCTTTCCTTTGGTTCGGAAATCGTTCCTTTCGGAAGTGAACCCACGCCCAATCTTCCTTTTTTAACTCCAACTTCTTGCGCCCCTTGTTGTATTCGTTGCCACTTTGGAATACGCTTCCTCAAATTTCTTCTTCACCTTAGCATGCAATTCGAACAAAGTAGTGGCTCGACGAGTACCTTAAAAATCAACAAAAGAATCTCCAGGCAATGGGGTTAAATCAGGTGGAATTAAAGGGTTAAAACCATACACACATTCGATCGGAGTCATTACAATTATTCGATACACTGTTCGATTGTATGCAAATTCCATCACGGACAAACGATCAGTCCAGTTTCCGACCTTACTTTTGGTCATAGCTCGAAGCAGAGCTCCCAAGGTTCGGTTGACTACCTCGGTCTGTCCATCAGTCTGAGGATGGTGAGACGTAGAGAATACTAATTTGGTGCCAAAGGCACCCCATAGGCATTTTCAAAAATGACTCAAGAATTTTGAGTCTCGATCACTCACAATAGTACGAGGCACACCATGCAATTTAAACACATTAGAAATAAACAAAGTAGTTACATGTTGAGCATCATCACATTTCTTGCAAGGAATAAAGTGAGCCATTTTGGAAAAATGGTCGACTGCGACAAAGATGCTATCATACCCACCCCCCGACCTCGGTAACCCCATAACAAAATCCATGGATATATCAACCCAAGGTCGATTAGGAACAGGTCATGGGGTGTACAAACCATGAGGGTTGGACCTTGATTTACCTTTCTTGCAATCTATACAAGCATTGCAAAGCTTTTCCACATCTCTTCTCATTTTTGGCCAATGGAGATGCTCGGTCAAGATCCCAAGAGTTTTATCGACACTGAAGTATCCCATCAAGCCTCTGGAGTGAACTTCTCGAACCAAAAATTCTCTCCACGATGACACAGGCACACAAACCCTCCCATTCTTGAAGAGGTAGCCATCGTGCCGCTGATATTTCTCAACCCTTCGGCCACTCAAGATTGCGTCACGAACGCATTTTAGCTTGGGATCATCTTCATACATCGATTTGATGCTTTCGAATCCCATGATACTCGAGGCGAGAGTTGTCGCTAAGGCAAATTTTCTCGATAAGGCATCGGCCACAACATTTTCTTTTCCCTTTTGGTAATGAATTACATAGGGAAAACTCTCAATGAATTCCACCCACTTGGCATGTTTTCAATTTAATTTCTCCTGACCTCGGAGATATTTTAAAGATTCATGATCACTTTTAATCACAAACTCTCTTGGCCACAAATAATGCTGTCAATGGGCGAGTGCTCGAACCAGGGCATACAACTCCTTGTCATACGTAGAGTAATTCAAGGTTGCACCCTTAAGCTTTTTTGCTAAAGTAAGCGATTGGCTTCGAATCTTGCATAAGCACTCCTCCGATCTCAACTCCGGACGCATCACATTCAACCCTGAACGCTCCGCCGAAGTCAGGCAGTTGCAACAATGTGGCAGAGCTAAGCCTTCGTTTCAACTCTTGGAAAGACCTCTCTTGGAACTCTCCCCACATAAATGGATGGTCTTTCTTTACCAGCTCGTTTAAAGGAGCTGCCACGGTGCTAAAGTCTCGAACAAACCTTCACTAAAAGCTAGCTAACCCATGGAAGCTACGAACTTGAGATACTGAGGTTGGAGTTGGCCAATCTTTGATAGCCTCGACTTTTGACTCATCGGCGGCAACACCATTAGCACTCACAATAAATCTTAGAAAGACTACGCGCTCAACACAGAAGGCACACTTCTTGAAGTTAGTTTATAATTTCTCTTCTTTAAGGGTTTCAAGCACTAGCCGTAAGTGTTCGACATGTTACATCTAAAGATTTACTATAAACAAGTATGTCGTTGAAGTAAACAACATTAAACTTATTTATGAATGGTTTTAGCACATGGTTCAACAAGCGCATGAATGTGCTCAGTGCGTTAGAGAGGCCAAAAGGTATCACTAACCATTTATAGAGACCGAATTTGGTCTTGAATGCAGTTTTCCAATCATCTCCTGGTTTCATTCGGATTTTATGGTAACTGGACCGAAGATCTATCTTCGAAAAGCATGAAGAACTACTTAACTCATCTAGCATGTCATCTAATCGAGGGATAGGATGACGATACTTTATCGTAATTTTGTTGACTGCTCGACAATCAACACACATTCACCACGTTCCATCTTTCTTCGGAACAAGGATAACAGGAACGGCGCTAGGACTCAAGCTCTCTCGAACAAGGCCCTTGTTCAGCAATTCATCCACCTGCCTTTGGAGCTCTTTGGCGCTTTGGGATTACACCGGATACAGGTTTGTTCGTGATTTGATACCTCGAAACGAAGTCAATTTGGTGCTTGATTCCTCTCATCACAAGCAATCCATCTGGCATTTCTTCGGGAAACATGTCTCCGAAGTCCTGTAAAACACTTTCAACAGCACTACGAAAAAGGTTATCATTAGAAAACTCATCATTAGAGTTTAAAAAGATACCCTTATGCACGAGATAAATCATCAATTGACCGTTGTCGTTACCTCATAGATACTCACCCAGTTGCATGAATGCACAAATATTGTTTACCTCGGGCGGTGATTATCTGTGTTCGGCCACAATTTTTGTCCCAACCGGAGACTTATCTTTGGCCGCTTCTTTCAGCTCCTTCATTCTTTATTAGTCCTCGCTAACTTGTTTCAGAGATAATGGTTTGAGTATGAAACTCTCTCCTCCGAGCTTAGCAGTGTAAGTGTTGGATTGTCCGTTATGGACAACTGAATGATCATACTGCCATGGTCGACCCAATAGCAAATGACAAGCTTCCATCGGTGTCACATCGAACATCATCTCATCTTAATATTCTTCCACTTTGAATTTGATCCACACTTTCTTGACAACCTTCAATTCTCCATACTCATTTAACAATTTCAAACTGTAAGGATGAGATGCTTTGAGGTAGGTAATCCCAATTATGAAATGAAGGTTTTTCTTACCATATTTTCACGACTACCCGAACCAATGTTTATCGAACAAAATTTCCCCCTCACTCGACACCTTGCACGGAAAAGATTTTCTCTTTGGTTGTCCTCCTCCTCAAGTGTCATGCAGCTCAAATTTCTTCGAACCACAAGAAATATTTCCGGATGATCAGCTTCGGCAGCTTCACGACTATCGTCATTTTCAGCTTCGTCAGTCTCCTCAAAATTTTCTTCCTCGGTGTCACTCGCTTGCCCATGGATGGTTCCATCTTTGAGCAAAAGCATAACTTTGCGAGTTGGATACTCTTTTGCCATGTGACCATAACCCCTATATTTGTGACACTGAATGTTTGAAGCACTAGGAGTATTGAGTTGAACTTTACCTGCCACTTCTCTTGGTTGGGCAACAGTCAGTCCCCTTTCAAAGGGTTTCTTCTGATCTCGACCAGTGTTGGAACTTGCTGGAATCGGACTCTTCCATTCTTTACCTCGGGTCAAAGGAGTTGAAGTAGTGACTCCTCGGTACTGGTTTGCTTTGTTGTCTTTTATCCATTTTTCAGCTTCGATGGCTGCATGAAACACATCTTCCAATGTTTGGTGCACATGCAGCCTCAATTGAGATGACACATCTCGAGCCAAGCCATTTTTGAACCGAATGATGGCTTGCTCATCATCTTCTTCCATATCAAGAGCCAATCGAATTCTTTCGAACTCATCATAGTATTCTTCAACCGATTTGGAACCTTGTTTCAATTCGAAGAGCTTCCGAAGTTGTTCCTGCCGATATTTGGTAGTCACATACTTACATTGCTCTTTTCAACTGCAACCATGTGGTGACCTCGGGATAAGCATTCCTTCGCCTCAACCTTTTGTCAGCTTCCCACCATGGTGATGCATATACTTCGAACGAAGCAATTGATGTGCAGCTTTTCTCTCTTCGGTCATCTCATTTGTTTCAAAGATTTGTTCCAATCGAATCTTCCAATCAAGATATTGGTCTGGATTACTAGTTCCTCTGATAGGTGGAATAGTGTTCTTGTTGCTGTTCAAGTTTGAATCACGAGCACCTCAGATCGGCTCCGGATACTCATCATAATAGTCATCAGCCTCACGTTCAAAATATCGATCAACAGTTGCACCTCGGCCTCGACCTCAGAAATTTCCACGACCTTATTGAACCTGCCTTCATTGAACGAGCAGTGGCTCATACTCAGCTTCATCCTAAGGAAATTCTCCATCATCGACCCCTTCATCAACGACCACAACTTGTCTTCGGGCCCTTGAAGTGGTAATTTATCACCTCGGAGATTGCCTAAGTTTTGATGACAAGTTTGGGGATTGCCCAAGTTGTGTTGTTCCGCTTGGGGTTTGCCTAAGTTGTGTTGTCCAGCTTGAGGAATTCCCAAGTATTGTTCTACTCGGGGATTGCCCATAGCTTTATTTCGAACAGCCTCATTCTTAACCGTTGTTGTCGAACAAGCTCTGCAAATTGCTCCGGTTCCATAGGAGTGGAGTTGCTAGTTCCAGCGCCGGACCCAGGCAAGGCCACGGACACACTCCCTTGCTCGAGGCTAACTACTCGAGCACTCATTCCCCTCACCGCGGCACTGATGCTTTGTATCGCAGCCATGAGATCGGCTAACGATACTTCAGGCGTCTCAATGCCTTTTCCATCGCCTCCATTCCCAGCCATGGTACCTGCACAATTCAAAGACCAAGAAAAATGTTAAGGTTAGAAATCACCTCACACACTTCCTCACCTTTATTGGGTGGTGCTCGGGTCCACTCAATTTGTGGGTTTGGTTTTTGTCACTCAAGAACTTGTAGCCAATGGCTTTCTCGGTTGATCAATCTGTCTAAGTTCCTTCGAATTCGACAAGTCACACTATCTCCTTCGAGAAGAGTGAACTGATGTTGACTTGATGGAACAGACGATATTTAACTACGCTCGGGAAGTCAAAGAATTGTCTTCAAAATTTGGACTTCGGTCACACCTCGCACGAGTTCCTATAAGCTCAAACAGATTAGTACGACCTCGAGTCGAAGAATTTACTCCAGAGATCCACTAACGAGAATCTAACCTTCGATTCCTCTTTTCGAATCCCCGGACACGTCACCTTTGTACGGAAAAAAAAGTGGTCCCTCCTTGGTACAGATTAGGGTTTTACCTTATCCACTTTCCATTTTCTTGCCGACAATAATTTCACCTGGGGTTTTGAATGTAACAATTTACCCCTTTCTTCTTCAATGGAACAGTGAATATCTTACTCCGGTGTACGGACAACGTTTTAACTTTGTTCACAGTCCACGAACAACAAGATTCAGCTCAAGATTTAGGTCGTCTTCGATAACTCATCGTCGGAGAGATTTAATTTTCCAGTCGAGCTAAGAAAGCAGCTTTACTTGCCCGTACACTATTACAATGTAACAATTTTCTGGTGTACGGACGGTGGCTAATCGACGGAATTTTGAAATTTAAACACCAAACTTCGACCCAAATAAACTAAAACCACCAGTGTTCGATAATCAACACCCAAAACACCACTGGGGTTTGCAACAACACCACCATGAATAAAACAGTCCAAAAATCATCTAGAAACCTTAGTCGACTGATGATGTACGATGGGTGCTTGTTCGATTCCTGAGATGATGGTGAACACGAATTAATGGTTGTTTAATCCAAACAACTAACAAAAACACAAATTTTTGTATTTTTCTTCTTTCTATTTTTTTTTAATAATTAACAACACAATAGTAACAACAACACGACGAAAATGAAGCTGAACTGAAAGATACAAACGCACAATAAAATAAAGATAATGTCGAACAGGATTGAGGTTGTAAGTACAAGTCCAAACCGTGCTATGATACCACGATGGTGCATGCATAATCGAAGAAGAATAAGTTTAGCAACCAAAGACAAAATCTGGGAAAAAATAAGGATAGAAGCAAGACAAATCTCTTCCTTCGTTGGAATGAATCCGAGGAACTGGTCTCGGTTCAAACAACGGGTAACAAAAGAAACACCTATGCTAAGCAAAATACCTCAAGAAGAACTCATGCTTCTTGCAAATTGAATGACCAAAGAAGAATTTGTTCAAACGACTACACCGAATGACACAAGTTCTTTAAATTCCCACGACGGGGTTGGTTCTTAACGGAGACACAAATAGCAACAGCTATGTTCAATATTCGTAAAAAAAACTACTAGCTCTACAAATGAAATGGAAGGAAATTTATATAGACAATACTAAGGGAAAAATAGTAAAACGGTCACAGACGACCAATAAGAATTAGCAACGCAGGGCTGAGCTCGAACACTTGAATTCGAACACTTGAGTTCGAACTCTTGAACTCGGACGCTCTTCCTTTGGTTGGTTGTTTTCTTTACTGTTCAGCGTCGATTTTGAGTGTTCGGTTCTCCTTTCTTCGGGCTCGAGCTTGTAGATAATGCCTTCGAATCTTGAGCTCGGCCAATCAACTTTGGAACGGTTGCTTTCTCCCGACCACGCCAATTGAATGTGAGCATCATGCGACAACTTGGCTTGGCTTCGTGTCATCGGCCTCGATGGAATGAATGTCTGATCAACACGGAGTTGGGCTGCATCAATGGTTAATCTCACCAGCTGGAATCATATCCCCATAGTAATAGGTGGCATAGTTTTTCCCACACAGATCCTGTGTTTGGAACTTCGAGGTTAACTAGGTCTCTGAGGGTACTCGATCACTCTCAGCTGGCCGCCAAAGTTGATGTTTGTGTCTTCAGCCACTTCGTCGTCTTTTGTGCATTCCTCCCAATAAGTATATGATACGGGTCAAACCATGGAAGCAAATAACAAGTAACGGAAGCAAATGATAAATACGAGATCAAAGAAATAGGGACGGGGAAGAACAGAAAATAGAAGAAAGAATGAATCAAACTAACCAAGTAGATTGATTCAAAGGGAGAAAGAGACTTGAACCACTAACGGGGTCACACTAGCGGTGATCCACCATGGATTCCAAGTAAGAGATACATAAAGCCAATGTTTCAACAAGAACGGCCAAGCCTATTCTATCTTCTCAATTCTAACTTCTAAACTAGCTAATGAAATAAATGACTAAGTGTGGTACTTATAGGTTCACCACACTTCTAAATGAAATGACTAAAAGCCCATAAGACAAGTTAGTGCAATAGAAATAGTTAAGGCTAGAATAGGAATTACACCATAAAAACAAGTCTTCAAATGGCTCGGAAGTAGGCACCGTGCCTAGTAAAAAGAGGCGCCCAACCTAGTGCTTTGTAGGCAAAACAGGCGCCCCAATGGGCAGGAGTAGGCGCCCCACCTACTTGAAGTAGGTGCCCCACCTACTTGAAGTAGGCGGTCCGCCCAAATAGGGGCGGTTCAGAGATCCAGAGGCTTGCATTCTAGTAGGCGGTCTGCCTAGTGAAACAGGCGGTCCGCCCCTTCCTAGAGGTTCTTGAAACGGCTCAAAATGTGTCTCCCAAGCCCCTCCTTTGAGGCCTAGGTGGTCCTCCTTCCTTGGCGCTCCTTTGCATGATCTTCAAGTCGCTTTCTGGAGCCCGTGACTTGCCTTCCTCGTGCTCTCAAGCTTTGCTCTTGATGGTTGGCGCTTTGGCTCCAATTTTCCCCGCATCATCCTCCCCTTCTTGAAAGGATTTCGTCCTCGAAATCAAACCATCAACCCTACATTCAAAGCAAGCACAAACAAAGCTTCCCACTACAAGAGTAGGTAAGTGCCAAAAGTGTGGGAAAACACACTCTTGTGATAGAGCCAAGTATCAGTAACAAGTAAAAAGCTTATGTCTCCAAAGGAAACAACAAGTACTTGACTCCAAAGGGAAGTGCACCCAACACAAGAACAAGCAAAGAGATCAATAGGATATGGAACATGCAAGATATAGCAATCAAATTCCCTATGACCCCTACGCTTATGACCAACACACCAAGCCTTCAAACTAATACTATCACAATATGACATATTGGCTTTGGCCTGCTCAACACCCAAGGTGTGATCAACATATGGGGTGGAGTAAACAAAATAGTTCAATTGGCAACTAACATCAAATACTCCACTCCCCTTCTTGGAAGCACTCTTACACACACCAAGAGTGGCTTCCTCACCTCCAAATCCAACTCCAAGACAATCTCCCTCACTTGACAAACTCCAAAGGAAGGTCTCCAAAATAGGTCCTTCATCATTATAGTCCACACAATGAAGGTTAGGACTACTAGAAGATGGTTCAACACAACCAATATCAAGACCACCCATCTTATTTGGAGCTCCAAATAATGTATCGTCCATAGAGTCTAACCTTTCAAACAATAGAGGTTCTATTCTATTACCAATCCTAGTCCGATACAATTCGCTACCACAAATGAGATTATCCTCACACAATGGAAATGTAAAAGCATGCACCTCAAATCATGGTAACCCCAAAGTATGGTATTAAGACTAGGTTCTTCACTCTCCCCCGAGGAGTCATTGAAAACAATTCGGTCCATCTCATTCACTAGGGACTTCTCAAGGTCACTACCTACCTCACTACAACACATAGGTCCACCATTAGCAAGCAACTCATCAAGGGAAAGAATGGGATATTCATTCAACTCGTCTTTCCCTTTATCAAATATAGGTGGGGTGTCATAACAAGGGTTACAAACAAGGTCAACTACACATTCTTCACTAGTGAGAGGTTCAATAAAAACCGAGCTCCCATCATGATGTGGCTTATCATTCCTCTCAATTAATGGTTCACAATCACACACAAGTTGACCATTTGACTCTACACTAGTTGCAAACACATTGTATTCATACAAATCATCAACTAGTGTTGAGTTTTCACAAACACCATCATAAGACGAGGAAGTAACATTTCCAAGGGAAGAACTTTCACATTCCTTTGAGTGGCCACCTAGCTCACTGAATGCACTTAAAGTGTCATGAGTTGTTTCTTCGCCTTGAAGCTCACAATGAAGATCTTCTTCACCGTGTCCTTCAATCTTGGAACATGATTGAGGCTCCATCGGTTTGCCTCCAAGAGTACCTATACAAGAGCTAACACAAGTAGAAGAAAAAGATAAATGGTTAAGGTTAGAATAAGGGGTGTCTTCACTCTCAATGATTCTTTTTCCCTCTTTATTTTCCCTCATTTTCTTTTCAAGGTCGGGTGTAGATTTGGGTGGTGACATCCCACTCACATCACTCAACACATCCTCTCCTTTTTCCACTTGAGGAATGTTATCGGTCACTCCCTTACTCCTCTCAATCTTTTGTCTCTCAAATTCGGGTGAATTGGGACGAGGCCCAAGAATACCCATAGCCGGAGTAGGTGGACTTTTAACATCAACCCAGAATCTAGGACTAAGAGACTCATCACTTGATGTCTCTTTCTTCTTTGTAAGTGAACCACTTGGCTTTGGAGCTTGTGGCTTGGGGTTCACCTTGTTGACAATTTTCAACTCTTTTCTTGCACTAGTCCCACCGTTGCTTGTGATTGTAGGACTTCTTGTTTGCTTTCTTGCATCCTTGGATTGAGATACTTGCTCCTTTCTCTTTTTCATAGGCCAAGAAAATGTACTAGGGTAGAACTTAAACTTTGCCCGGCAAGGTTCAATGTCATAAGTTCTTTGCCCCTTGCTCACTTTGTACACATCCTTCACGAGATCATACCGCACCCTCTTTCCTTGCAACCACGGTTGTCCTAGCCAAACACCATAATACTCCATGGGACACACATCACACCAAATATATTCCTTGTAACTCCCATGAGATATGAGTACCCGAGCTTCACTAGTAACCCAAACACCTTGATACTCATAAGGATATTTCAATTTGTAGCATGGTATCTTTAGTCTATTAACCCAAGAGATGTAACTAAATTAGCATAGGCTTCACTAATCTTGAGCAAGCATCCCCCACTACCATTCACCTCAAAAATGAACCTACATTTACACATGTCTTGTATAGGATCAAGTCCAAGTAAACTATCATCCCCAAGTTGGGTTCTCCTTATCCCTCCAATAGTGGCAACACCACTAGAATAACCTCTACTTCCCGTCACTCTTCCAACATAAGAAGTGTTGTTGAAAGTCGGGGAAGGAGTACCACTATGGAACCCATAATTGCCTCTCGCCTTGGTTCCATAGCCCATAGCACCACTCCTACCACCACTACTAGAGCAATGTACTCCAACCACGGTAAGAGCAACATTTCTCATTCCACCCTTCACATGGGAGTTAGAAGCTTCAAGCCGTTTAGCATAAGTAGGATAGGCAAGCTTCTCCCTTCCCATGGAACAACCACCACCTCCTCCCATACTAATGGAAGGACCTCTACTACTCCCTTGCACACCATTAGCAACACCAAGAGATGATGAAAATGAACAATTCTCATAATCAACCTAATCATCCATTCTCTCTTTGTCACTATCATCATATTCAAATTCACCACAAGAAGAGTAAGTAGGATCATCATACCTTGAAGCGTCACCATTTTCATATTCTTGACTTTGAGCATAAGATTCTTCACATTCATCTTCGCAAGCCCCATAGTTTTCTTCATCTTCATAATCAACATAGTGACCCGCTTCTTCATCATATGAGCCTTGGTTCCCTGAATCGTCATAGCAATAGCCATCATCATCACCATAGGACCCATAGTCTCCATTATCTCCGCGTGAGTCATACTCTCCGCAATCGTCATCCGATGCCATAGTTGTAACAAAAGAGTAAAGGACCTCACAAATTCACTCCCTCACGTGTATCACTCAAAAGATGTCACTCAATTTTCTTTCCACTCGTGTATACACTCAAGGTCATTGGCTTTTGTGACCATACTCTATTGTTCTCACCACTCAAGCCTTTTTCCACTCAAGACCTTCTTGTCTTTTAGTAATCATAATGGCAAGATAAATCAACTAATGCACCCAAGTAATGGTTCGGAATGGAGTTTAAGTGACTCAATGTACGGAAGCTAATTTAATGCGCACTTGAAGCAAGCAAGTTCTACGACTTTAAGTAAAGACTCCAAGTCACACAACACCCTAAAGGATCAAATATTAGTGTTAATAAAGTAGGACTAATACCCTAGAAACACTAACAAAAAAGTTCGGAAGCAAAGGAAACACGAAATCCTACGAAAAATCTACCCGGACAACTTTCAGCAAAAGAGGCCCCCGCCTCTGAAAGTAGGCGGTCCGCCCACTATTTCACAGTGGAGAGTAGGCGGTCAGCCTACTTGAAGTCCAGAGAGTGTGCACAAAAGAGGTGGTTCGTCTCTATAAGTAGGCCGTCCGCCCACTGCAATTTCCTGCAGCCTTTCACTTCGTGTTTTTGGTTCTTTTGCACCCAAATCTCAAATGTTTTCAAGGTGTTTTTCCAAACCAAAGGTACCCAATGGTGTTTTCAACTACTACGACCAATCCCCAATGATTTATATCAACACCCAACCCATAACGATTCCAAACCAACAAATTTCAATCAAGTTCTAGGGTTTTTCAATTTTGGGGTTTTTTGATTTTTCAACTTTTTATTCTCAACACCAAATCACATAACAAGGGTACCAAATCAGCGGGTACTCATCATAGATCAATCCCCGATATCAAACAACCACCGGATCATCAAATCCAATCCTCAACATGAATTTTTTTTTGTATTTTTCACTTATCCAATTTTTTTTTGGTTTTTTTTTTTCTTCTTTTCACAAGATTATAAACAACAATAACAACAAACTAAACTAAAGAAAGGATGAACAAGGATCGATGGTTTGTGAGAACAAATCCCGAGCCTTCCTCTGATACCAAGATGATACGGGTCAAACCACGGAAGCAAATAACAAGTAACGGAAGAAAATGATAAACACGAGATCAAAGAAATAGGGACGGGAAAGAACAGAAAATAGAAGAAAGAACGAATCAAACTAACCAAGTAGATTGATTCAAAGGGAGAAAGAGACTCTAACCACTAGCGGGGTCACACTAGCGGTGATCCACCATGGATTCCAAGTAAGAGATACATGAAGCCAATGCTTCAACAAGAATGGCCAAGCCTATTCTATCTTCTCAATTCTAACTTCTAAACTAGCTAATGGGATAAATGACTAAGTGTGGTATTTATAGGTTCACCACACTTCTAAATGAAATGACTAAAAGCCCATAAGACAAGTTAGTGCAATAGAAACACTTAGGGCTAGAATAGGAATTACACTATAAAAACAAGTCTTCAAATGGCTCGGAAGTAGGCACCCCGCCTAGTGAAAAGAGGTGCCCCGCCTAGTGCTTTGTAGGCAAAACAGGCGCCCCAATGGGCAGGAGTAGGCGCCCCACCTTCTTGAAGTAGGCGCCCCACCTACTTGACATAGGCGGTCCGCCCAAAATAGGGGCGGCCAGAGATCCAGAGGCTTGCATTCTAGTAGGCGGTCTGCCTAGTGAAACAGGCGGTCCACCCCATCCTGGAGGTTCTTGAAACGGCTCAAAATGTGTCTCCCAAGCCCCTCCTTTGAAGCCTAGGTGGTCCTCCTTCCTTGGCAGTCCTTTGCATGATCTTCAAGTCGCTTCCCAGACCCCGTGACTTGCCTTCCTTGTACTCTCAAGCTTGGCTCTTGATGGTTGGCGCTTTGGCTCCAATTTGCCCCGCATCAGTATACTTCCATTTGCGAAAGTTTTTCATAAGTGCCCTTTTCTTTCCTTGTCGATCTGGCGTGCAGACACCTTCCACGGTAAAGATTTCATTCACTTGATTAGCCAATGGTCGAAAGCCTCTATGGAGACTGATTACTATGGCCCCCAATATGGAGGCTAGGTCAAGAGCTTGAATTATGACTTCTTATTCTGCTTTGTGGTAGGGTTATCTTGCGACCTTGAAAAAGATCCTCCCAGTTGGTGTTTTAATCCACTGATCAAGGTTTGACTCTTCACCCTTGAGTACCACACCCATATGGATTACCCAATGTCCGGAGCCAATTGTTTCTATGTTCTTTATCGCCTCCTTTGCTTCTGGCGCTAACTCTGTGCTGAAATTCGTAGTGAAATCCTTTAGGGCTTGCGACCTGATAGCTCTTCATGGCTGATAAATTTTGTCATACTCTCCAAGCTCCTCATGCTACTCTGCTAACCTTTTTGAAAAACCAGTCTTAGACAGAATTGTCCGCCTCAGTATAGAGGATGCCACAATGAATGTATGATTAAGAAAATACGGGCACAACTCTTGTGTTGCCATGAATACAGTTTCCACGAACTGAATTGGTAACGGAAGGCTTCCATTTGCTAACAAAAGCCCCTTGCTAGCATATTGCACAGGAAGTTGCTTCCTATCTTCTTCTCGCATAAGGACCACATTCCACGCCACTTCTGAGATTGTGATGTAAAGCAACAGGTACTCCCCCATAACAAGTTCAGTTATCTTTGGAGGATTTAGGTGGTTCATCTTTGCTCGTGCCAAAACTTGGCAATAATGGATCGGCCATTCAGGATCTTCATGTTTCGCCAGCACTTCGGAGAGCTGGTACCATAATTCTATGGCTCTGGGAATCAGATTACTCACCTATGCCACCCGCTCTCTTACCTCTCTTATTGATATTCTAACCTTTCCCTCGATGGACGCATCCTATAGTGACTCCCTATCGATCATATTCACCTCTACTTTCTACGTTGCATCGGTGCTCTTACCGAGTCCTTGACTCTCTCTAGGGAAGAAATGCTCACTCCGTAAATCACCGATCTCATACGGGGTTGGGTATTTAAAGACTTGATGAAGTGTTGAGGGTATTCCTTTTACTTTATGTATCCATGGTCTTCCCAGGATTACGTCGTATGAGAAATTACAAGCTAGTAAATGAAAAGGTGTTATGCTCGTCACGCCCGGGATATAGACCATTGGAGCTAGTTCCCGGATAGGTTTTCTGATGTAGGGGAAAAACTACGCGGAAGCTAATAATGATGATCGAGCGGAAGCAATTAAAGGATAACAAGAAATCAAGACTAGGAAGGCAAGAAATGAGAAGAAAAAATGAATCAAACTTACTAACATAGATTAATTCCAACGGAGAATAAGAAACTTGAACCAAATCCCGGATTCATACTAGGATGAAATCCTCGGGTTTCCAAGTCATAGTGGATACACGAGCTTCAAGCTCTAAACACGAAGGCCAAGCCTCTTAATGTTCTTCTCTCAATTTCTATCTTCAAACTAGACTAATGAAATGAAATGGCTAAGGAAGGCTTTTATAGTCTTCCTTTACACATGTTGAAAGGTCTAAAACACCCCCCAAAGTGGGTTATAACAATACAAACAACTCAAAATCCCGTGTACTTCAATCAGGGGTAGGCGGTCCGCCTCTCTTCCAGTCCAGAGAGTAGACAGTCCACTGGGCGGTCCGCCCATAGCCAAAGGCGGTCCGCCCACTTGAGTTCCTGTGAGCTGAAATGATGTAGGTGGTCTGCCCACATGCAAAGGCACTCCACCTCTTCCTGAAGCTCCTTGAAATGCCTCAAAATGTGCCTCTTGAGCCTATCCGTTGGAGCCTAAGTGGTCCTTCTTCCATGGCGCTCCAATGCATGATCTTCATGTCGCTTCTAGAGCCCTTGACTTGTCATCTTTGTGCCCTCGAGCTTGGCTCTTGATGGTTGGCGCTTTGGCTCTAATTTTCCCCGCATCATCCTCCCCTTCTTGAAAGGATTTTATCCTCAGAATCAAACCATCAAAACCTACATTCAAAACAAGCACAAACAAAGCTTTCCAATACAAGAGTAGGTTAGTGCCAAAAGTGTGGAAAACACACTTTTATGATGAGCCAAGCATCAATACTAATAAAAAATCTCATGTCACCAAAGGAAACAACACATACTTGACTCGAAAAGAAAGTGCGTCCAACACAAAGAGAAGCAAAGAGATCAATCGGACAATGAACATGCAAGACATAGCAATCAACTTTCCTATGACCCCTAAGCTTATGACCAACACACCAAGCCTTTAAATCGATATCATCACTATGTGACACAACGACTTTGGCATGCTCAACACTCATGGTGTGATCAATATATGGAATGGAGTAGGCAAAATAGTTCAATCAACAACTAACATCAAATACCCCACTCCCCTTAAGAGCACTCTCAAACACACAAGAGGTTCCTCTTCGCCTCAAAAGTTTTCCTCTAAGACAACCCTCATCACTAGACAAACTCCCAAGGGAGGTCTCAAATAATGGATTATCTATAGAGTTAAGCATTCCAATCCATGGAGGTTGAAACTCACAATCCACTCTTGTTTGATATAAATCACCATTTTCTTTGAAGTCGCCCTCATATAAAGGATTAGTATAGGCACACTTCTCCAGCTCAATAGCAATTAAAGGTGAAGTATCCAAACTAGACAACATTCATACTTGAGGAGTCATCGAAAATAATTCAATTGATCTCATACTCAAGAGACTCCTCAAGGTTACAACCTTCCTCACTACGACACAAGAGATTAGCACTAGCAAGTAAGAAATCAAAGGGAAGAATAGGAAAATCATGAAATTCATCTTCTCTTTTATCAAATATGGGTGGGGTGTCATAACAAGGTTCACAAACAAGGTCAACTTCAATATTTTCACTAAAGAGAGGTTCAATGAAAACCGAGCTCACAACATGATGTGGCTTTTCAACCTCTCAACTAGTGGTTTATTTTCACACACAAGTTGACCAAAAGGTTGTACAATAGTTGCAAACACATTTTATGCATACAAATCATCAACTAGCATAGAGTTTTCACAAACAATTTCATAAGACAAGGAAGTATCATGCTTAAGGATAGAAGAACTAATACTTACACTTGAGTTGCAATTTTGCTCACTCAATGCATTTGAAGTATCATGGCTAGCTTCTCCACCTTGTAGCTCACATTCGGAATCTCCTTCACCTTGCCTTTCCTCTTTGGAACATGGTTGAGGCTCCATCAGTTTGCCTCCAAGAATTCCTACACAAGAATTCAAACAAATAGGAAAAAAAGATAAAGGGTTAAGGTTAGAATAAGGGGTTCCCTCACTCTCAATGATTCTTTTTCCTCTTTCTTTTCCCTCATTTTTTTCCAAGGTTGGGTGTAGATTCGGGTGGTGACAACCCACTCACATCACTCAACACAACCTCTCCTTTCTCCACTCAAGAGTTGTCACCGGTCGCTCCCTTACTCCTCTCTATCTTTTGTCTCTTATATTCGGGTGAGTTGGGGCGAGGCCCAAGAATACCCATAGCCGGAGTAGGTGGACTTTTAATATCAACCCGGAATCTAGGACTTGGAGACTCATCACTTGATGTCTCCTTCTTCTTTGTTGGTGAACCACTTGGCTTTAAAACTTGTGTTTTCAGGTTCACCTTGTTGACACTTGTCAACCCTTCATTAGCACTAGTCCCACCACTTCTTGTAATGGTAGGACTTCTTGATTGCTCGTTTTTACCCATAGAATGAAGTTCTCGATCCTTGCTCCTTTTCATAGCCAAAGAAGGTGCACTAGTAGACAATTGGCCTCTCGCCCGATAAGGTACATAGTCATAGACTCTTTGCCCTATGCCGAGAAGATACGCATCCTTCACAATACTATATCGCACACTCTTGTCTTGCAACCATGGCTCACCTAGCCAAATACCAACATGTTGCATTGGATACAGATCACACCACACATAACATCTATAATCCTATGAGATAGAAGTATTCGAGATTTCTTGGAAACCCACACTCCCTCATACTCATTAGGATCCTCTAGCTTACGACATGGTATCCTAACTTTATCAACCAAAGAGGTTCTAATAAAATTGGCATCGGCCTCATCAATTTTGAGCAAGTATCCTCCAATACCATTTACCTCAACAACGAACCTTCTTCTACCCAAGTTTGGTAGAGTGGCATCCAAGTGAGAACTTGAACGCGCATGTGTGTCAACACCGACAACTTGGGTCTCCCTTTTCCCTCCTCGCCTAGCAAGATTTCTAGGGTAACTCCCACTTCCCGTCACTCTTCCAACATTAGAAATGTTAATGAAAGTCGAGGAAGGACCCTTGCCATGGAACCCATAAATGCCTCTTGCCTTGGTTCCATAGCCTATAGTACTACTCCTACTACGACCATCCAAGCCCTTCACGACTTTAGAACAATATAACCCTTTGTAGCAAAAGTAACACCATCATTCAAACCAACCTCCACATGGGAATTAGAAGCATTAGGTCGCTTAGCTTACCTAGAAGATGCAAGCTTCTTCTTTCCCATGGAACAACCACCACCTCATCCCATACTAATGGAAGGACCTCTACTACCCTCTTGTTCACATGGATCAACAGAAAGAGAAGAAGATGTACATGAATAATCATTATAACAATCTTCATCAACATTCTCTTGGTCACTGTGTTCATATTAGAATTCATTACAAGAAGAGTAAGTAGGAGCATCAAACATTAAAGCGTTACCATCTTTGACTTCTTGACTTGAAGCATAAGAGTCATCAAATTCATCTTCACAAGCTTCATAATCTTCTTGCATCTCATCATCATCATAGTAACCCGCTTCATCACCATACGAGCCATAGTTCCCCAAATCATCATAGCAATGCCCATCATCACCATCGTAGGAACCATAGTCTCCCTCGTCTCCACACGAGTCATACCCTCCACAATCTTCATCCGACATAGTTGCAACACCCAAAGACAAACCTCACAAAAATCACTCCCTCACATGTATCACTCAATATATGAACACTCAAGGGCAAGACCTTAATAACTTAGAAACCACGGTGATCACAACAAGTATGTCCAAGTATTAGTTCGGAGGGGAATTAATGGGACTCGATGTACGGACGACTATTTAAAGTGCGCACTTGAGGCCAAAGAAAAATATACGACTCTTCTTTGAATTATAATCTCCTCTACGCACGAGTGTCCTAATATGCTAGAAAGTTAGTGTGTTTCGAGTAGGCCAATTACCCTAGAAATACTAACCAAGAAGCCCGGAGGCAAAGAACAATGAAAACCTAGGTAAAAAACTACCCAAAAGCTGAAACAGAAAGAGGCGCACCGCCTCAGGTTTTTAGGCGGTCGCCTGGGAAAGTCCAGAGAGGCCTCCAGAAAGAGGCGGTCTGCCTAAAATGGGTAGACGGTCGCCCAAAATTAGAAATTTCAGCAATTTCCCGCAACTTTTCACTACGCTTCAGCTGCGTTCCAACCCATTTTTCATCCAAACTTTCGATAGATTTCCACTTGTTTTCAATTCTCAAAGGTACCCAAATTTGTGGTTAAGATTTCCCAACAATGCCCAATGATTTTTAACCCCAAACAATCAACAACAAGCTTCGATTCGAGAATTGAAGCAATTTTCAAAGGGTTTTAAAAGTGGGGTTTGATTCTTCAAACTTTCTAACCACAACACTAAATCATGATATATTAATACCAAAAGAACGGAAAAACATTATAGAACAATCCCCAATAAGTTTTAACACTTGAGGAATCAAATCCAAACCATTCTATGAATTTTTTTGAAACTTTTCAATTTTTCAATTTTTTTGTTTTTCATCTTCTCTTCTAGAACAACAAGAACAACAATAAGCTAACACGATGAACAAGGAACGAGGATTTGTAAGAATGATACCCTAGCCTTGCTCTAATATCAAACTGATGTAGGGGAAAAACAAAGCGGAAGCTAATAAGAATGATCGAGCGGAAGCAATTACAGGATAACAAGAAATCAAGACTAGGAAGGCAATAAATGAGAAGAAAGAATTAATCAAACTTACTAAGGTAGATTTATTCCAAGGGAGAACGAGAAACTTGAACCAAATTCCAAATTCATACTAGGATGAAATCCTCGGGTTTCCAAGTCATAGTAGATACACGAGCTTCAAGCTCTAAACACGAAGGCCAATCCTCTCAATGTTCTTCTCTCAATTTCTATCTTCAAACTAGACCAATGAAATGAAATGTCTAAGGAAGGCTTATATAGTCTTCCTTTACACATGTTGAAAGATCTAAAACACCCCCAAAGTGGGTTATAACAATACCAGCCACGTAGGGCCAAAATAGGCATTTTATTCAAAATATCGTGTGCTTCCATCAGGGGTAGGGGGTCCGCCCACCCCACTAGGCGGTCCACCTCTCTTCAAGACCAGAGAGTAGACAGTCCACTAGGCGGTCCGCCCATAGCACGAGGCGGTCCGCCCACTTGAGTTCCTGCGAGCTGAAATGATGTAGGCGGTCCACCCACATGCAAAGGCGCTCCGCCTCTTCTTGAAGCTCCTTAAAATGCCTCAAAATGTGCCTCATGAGCCTCTCTGTTGGAGCCTTAGTGGTCCTCCTTCCATGGTGCTCCAATGCATGATCTTCAAGTCGCTTCTGTAGCCCGTGACTTGTCCTCTTTGTACTCTCGAGCTTGGTTCTTGATGGTTGGTGCTTTGGCTCCAATATGCCCTGCATCATTTTCCATAGATTTGTGGGGTTGTTCACATCTGTTTTACAAGTAGCGGTAGAAGCAGATCTTTGAGTCTTCTTGATGGGACGGGAAAAGGTTCTGCCTGTTCTCAGACGCTTCCAAGGTCCTTTACTGCTAACCGGACGTCCAGGCCCTGGCTATATTAGCGACTGTGCATCGAAGATTGCTTGGGCTTACATATCTCTTGATGCCTAGGAGAGGATCGGGTTGCTTGCCAACTTGTAGCTATAATCCAGATAAAATGGCTTTGGCCGTGCAAATTCAAAGGAACTTGTAGTTTTAGCCTTTTTAGTTTCTTAAGAACATCTGTATTGAATAGTGTTGTATTCGAATGAACTTAATTGTATATTATGAGCCTACGGACTGTTGATATTAATGAAACGGTCGTTCATTAATGTTTTATGCATACTTGCGTAGTTACTTGTATTTTAGTCAAGCATCATATATTTGTATGCCTTTATGGGCTAGTGTCTTTTAAATACGGGTGTGCGCACTGTTGGGCGCTTCATTTGCATCAGTAATCGACGACTTATATCGCGCTAGTGATTGACGGCTTTTTTTCGCCCACAACAGGACGAGTTTAGCCCGTGATATGCAACATGGCATTTTTCGTTCTAAAAAGAATGTCGTTGCTTGTTTACTCGAGTATTTTAAGACTTTCAGGCACTATGCGGGCGGGCGTCCCCACAGGCATGCCGGTTCAATTTTGTTGAATTGACGATTTCAACTTACGAAGTAATGCCTGGTGGCTGAAGTGGAAGTGAAGAAAAGTGAGTGTATTACTTAAACTTAAGTTTTGCAGGGGCAATGAATAGTTGAATCGTAGATGGATCTCATTGCAAAAATAACTGAATAGAATAGTAATTTTATTAATAAAAGAGGGGGCACTGGGCGTGAATTGTTGGGGGTGAACACCCATAAATGATTGATAAGTATGAAAATACTGTAAAAAAAAATTCAATAAGAAAATAAAGACTTAATTAAAGTAAATACTGAAAATAATTGTACTTCCTAAGCCGAATGGTTGCTACTTCTTTTACGCCTTCGGGAGTCTCTTTGTGCCCGACAGAAATTCAATTCCTGGGAGGCCTGGAAGCATCCCCTGAGGCTCCTTTATCAGGGGTTGTTGAACACCAAGATGTGACCCGTTGGCCGCTGATCACCCGATGATATAACTCACTATTGATCAAATAATAATGAACCGCGTGCCTTCGCAGCTGTCTGCCTTCTCTTCGTGGAGTGATCTATTTTCCAAGTAGTTAATCAACGCATGATGCTGCTCTAAAGAGGATCTTGTATTGGGAAATTCAAGGTTCATCAGGTCCGTGGGGGGTTATTTTAATCACTATTTGTTGGTCGTTTAAATCGGTGCATGAATCTTCAGAGGTTTCGTCATTGTTTGAACATTTCTTCTGATAAACGAACTCCCACTTGTGAAAGTTTTTCAAAAATTTCTTCATTTTTGCCTGTAGATCCGGCGTACAAATGTCCTCTGCTGTAAAAACCTCATTCGCTCGATCTACCACTAACCGAGATCCGCTATACAAAGATATCTCCCTGGCCCCCAATATGTAGGCTAAGTCAAGAGCTTAAATTATATCTTCATATTCTTCTTCAATGCTCGGACATTTTGCAGCCTTGCAGAAGATCTTCCCAGTGGGTGTTTTAATCCAGAAATCAAGGATGGGTTCTTTTCCTCTGAGCTCCACATCTGTATGGATTACCTAGTGCCCAGTTCAATCACTTCTGCGCTCTTGATCGACTCCTCTGCCTTCGACGCAATTCATCCATGAAATCTACGGTGAAACCTTCTAAAGCTTGTGACCTGTTGGTCGCTCGTGGTTGATAAGTGATATCGTATTCTTCTAGACCCTAGCCCATCCTGCCAACCTCTTCGAGAGTGCAGGTCTGGACTGAATATTCCACAACGGTATGGACGAAATCACACTTACCATATGATTAAGGCAATAGGGATAATCATTCATGTGACATTTGAAGAAATTACATCAAGAAAAGGCAGGAAGAGAAGAACTGACCTGATGACGGTGCTCGAGGGGAACAGTCGGCACCATGACTTCATCTCCCTTGCTGGCTTCTACTTCAGCTTTAAGAGTTGCGTCAATCAGGTGTCTATGATTTCGTGTAGAGGGACCAGACTCGAGAGTAGCTCGGCCACTCAAGGGACTTCTCTCTCGCCATCAGAGATCACCATATGCTCATTGACTATCACTACATTGTCAAATTTGGTAGGCCTTTCCTTTTTAAGAACGAGAGCTGCTAGCTCTCTCATCGACCCTGCCACCAAATTCCTACACGTCGGGGTGGGGAGTGACGTACGGAGAAACAATTGGAATTTCCTTCAATTCATACTCAGGAGAAATGACTTACCATGGTCTGTTGCCTGCCAACCGTTTATACCAGCCATGGCCGTGAAAGTCATTCTGCTGGCAAGGTTTCTCGCAAAGATTGTGGTAACCCATATGGCCAACACATCTTGGGTTAGCGGAAGAGCAGTTAAAGAGTTCACTGAGAGGAACAAAAAATCAGTTTAGGAATATAGCATACATAAAATCACACGAGGTTGGGAATACAGTAACTTACACTTCTTATTTAAGACCTCCAGGAAGGGGTAAGATGATACTATGGATGGAGTTTACACCACCACATACTGACGGACCCACCCACGGTCTTTGGAATCCTCGTTATTGGAGATTATACCTCTCTCGTCTGTTGAAGATCAACATACCTTCTTTACGCAAGCGGGAAGAATAGAAAGCATGGATATGCCAGAATTAAAATTTCACCTTGGCGTGGTTAGCCAAATGATCCATTACATCCACCAAATACGAAATGTAGGGCCTGACATGGTCCAAATAGATGTTGTAATAACGGCATATGTCCTTAATAATTGAACGAACATGCTCGTTAAGATGGAGAGTGAAAGGGTATGCATGAACCATCGAATAACCAACACGATGGGTAGAAATTCTTTCTTCAGCAGTAAGAACGATGATGTCTATAATGGTGGGCCATTTGCATTCAAGCCTGACGTGAGTCACATCATCCTCTGTGATGGAAGAAGTGCAGAATATGATTGAGAGGTTATTGTTAACAGCTTCTGCCTTTATTGTTTGACCCTATATTACATTCTCAAGTAATGTGCTCATCTGAATCAATAGTTTTGTCGTAATTAAGACTATTCGGCACGCGGAGGTGTCTGGGTTTGCGAACTGATGCAACACTCTCTTTATATGCATGCATATAGAACTTTTGCTCATTTATGGAGGTAACCTGAGGTAGAGCACCCGACCTGTTACTGATCTGATCGTGAAAGGCCTTCATCTCCTTCAGAATGTCCTGAATGACAAGTGTTCCTTCGAGCTTTTGATTGCTGGCTGCTGTCGAGCTTCCAGGGATGGCCTCCATCTTGAGACTTCGATTAGGAACAAAGGCTGGTAGTTAGTTCACGGGCACGGATGTTACGAGGATGCTGGCCTCTAAGACGATCCAGAGAACATCTCTCCTAAGTTCTGGCCAGGCTTTTGACAATGTTGGTCGAGTATTACTCTCTGCCCGTTTTGCTTGGGTCTTAAAGCGATGAACAAGGAAATCTTTGAGCCTGGAGTTTTTTCCACGTGGATGATCGGCTTCTCCAGCAGCTGCCCCTTTCTGAGACCCAAAATTTTTTCTAAGGGTTGAAATTGCATATCTCTGGACTTTGGCCACACTTATTGGGCATCCTTAAGTGTTGCCCACCTCTTTCCTTCTCAGGAACTCAAGTTGTGCATTTGGAGGCCTCCTCTTGCTTAGGCGGGCGCCCATTGCACCTCTAAGGAGACTGTGATGAGTAGAAGGGGCGACCATACAATGCTGGTTATGACTCGACCCTTTCTTGAAGAAGAAGAAAAGGTTATCGCCCATCGTAAAGGGCAGCTGCCTCTAATGCAACTCCAGAAAGTGCGCCAGCCCTTTTTCCCTGTCCAGCTCCGGAACTCAGCCCTTTCTCAAAAACGTATAAATAGTCTAGGCAAATAGTATAAATAGCTAGACTTAGGTTTTTGGAAAGATTCTTCACTTTACATTACTTGAGAGGCAAGATAGAGAGAAAACACCATTACTTCTTTATCAAGCTTTCTTGGGTTGTGAAGAACATCATCATACTTTATAAGAATCATTTCTATTTTTTCATTTCAATGCAATATCCATTACTTACAAGTTTTGATTCATTACATAGAATGAGTAGCTAAATTACCTACTAGGGTGATTGTTGAACCTTAGTCCAATAATCAAATGGGTATAGTATAATAATCTTTAAAACATTTAGGTATACCTCATTTTAGCACTTTTGATTCCATTACAACAACTTGAGGTGTACAACTCAAGTTGAGCCCTATAGTATTAGTCTTACACCGAAAGGATATTTCTAGGAATGGGAAGTGCAGTGATGGGGTACCGGGAGTAAGTGTCTTGCATTTACCCCAGGTTAACGAGTCGAACACCGAAAGAGGATACCATACTTGGGACTAGTTGCTAGCACTTAAAGCACCAACTCTTAGTACCAAAAGGGCAAGAGTTGGTAGCCTTCATTCATCATCGAAAAGGGTGAACTGAGTATATGTGAGCAAGATCCATTGAGTGACTTAAAGTGTGATAAAGCCTGTAACTAAACTCATTTGATTAGAGGATTAGGGGGAGATTAGTGTCCTAGTCTTTACATTAATTGTTAAAACAAGTCTTTATTGCTTTCCATTAGTTATAGCTACTTTCAATTACAACCATTAGGATTATCTTACTATAACAAGTTAATTTAAACAAATCGAACTAAATTTCATCTCGAGCAAGTCCTTGTGTTCAATCCCTACTTTCATAGGGTATTTGTGACCCCTACCTATAATTGGGTCAAGTCAGTTAGCATTTGTTAAATCATCAGTGTGTGGGAAAAAATACGCAAACTATTGTTATGGGGATACGAGTCCAGCTGGCGAGACTAGACTTATCTTACAAGTTACCAGGCACTGAGGATATACACCCGCTCCTACAGCCAACGACCATATAGGCGGTTTGGCCACAGGGCACAGAGCTTACATCCCGTCGCCTAGGGTTTACAGTCTGCTAGTTAGGGTTTAGTATACCACCGCCCTGAGTTGTAGGCCCATGACCCTATTAGTACTTGGATTTTACCTTATTTAGGATTGAGTATCACTACTATAAATACCCCTCCTTACATTGTATTGTACTATCTCTGGATACGCCATCAGCTACAGCTATTCTCAAGGAATAAGATTTGCATTGCTTTTCTCCATTATTTCTTGCTTATTTACTTGTCTTCATTTTCATCATATTTTACTTAATTTTCCATCGTAATTTATCCTATTGCTTGTGACCTCATTCATAATTAATTGTTTAATCTAGACGTATAAATTTAGGCATAAACAATCAGTAGCACTCAAAAGAATACCCTTATGTAAGACAGATCATCAACTTATTCTCACCGGTACCTCTTAATGTACTCAACTAGTTGCATGATTTCACAAACACTACTCGAAACGGACGGTGTAGTGGCATTGGTCATGGCCTTTGGTTCGATCTCTATGGGGGACATAGCCTTCGCCGCTTCTTTCAGCTCCTTCATGCGCTTGTAGTCCCCACTAATTTGCTTTGGTGACAAAGACTTGAGTGTGAAACACTTACCTTAATTCTTGGTCGTGTAGGTGTTGGCTCGGCCATTATGGACTGTGGCTCTGGCATATTACCACGATCTGCCAATAGTAAATGGCAAGCCTTCATGGGCACTACATCACATAGTACCTCGTTTTGGTAAGCTCCCACCTTGAACTTTAACAAAACCTGTTTGTAACCTTCAACTCACCACACTCGTTGATCCATTGTAGTCGGTATGGACGAGAATGTTTCAATGTGGGCAGCCCCAACTGTGACACCAAGGTTTGGCTCACTACATTAGAACACCTACCCCATCTATAATAACCAAGAACACTTCCCTTTTCATCCGGCACCTTGCATGAAAGAGGTTTCCATCTGCACATCCTCTTTTTCCTTCATACTTATAGCACTCAAATTCCTCTGTACCACAAGAAACATGTCAGGTACACAATCCTCCTCTGCGTCATGCTCAAGCCAACACGGTCAACGCTCTTATCATCACCCTTCGGGTCACTCTCTTACTCTATGATCGTACCATCACTAAGCAAAATCATTGTTATACGAGTAGGACAATCCTTGGCCATATGCACATAACCTCTGCAGTTATGACACCAAAAAAATGAAGAACTATGAGTATTAAGATGAGTTTTACCTCCTGATTCCTTTGATTCACTTCTGCTCGTGTTCTTCTCAAAGGGTTTCTTGACATCCTGGCTATCACTTGCACTCGGGCTCTTCCATTCTTTGCTACAGCTTGAAGGAGTAGAAGTGGCACTCCCTCTCAACCAGATTGATATGTCATCTTTAGCCTATTTTTCAGCCTCAATGGATGCATGAAATGCCTTAATAAGAGTATAGTAAGTAAGCAACCTCATTTGTGATGACATGTCTCGGTTCAACACATTCTTTAATCAGATGATAACTTTCTCATAATCTTCTTCCATATCAAGAGCCATTCGGATCTTCTCAAAGTCATCAAAGTATTTCTCCACATCTTTAAGACCCTACTTCAACTCATATAGCTTCCGGAGTTGTTCTTGATGATGCTTGGTTGTCACATACTTAGCATCTATAACATTGTTCAATATACCCCATGTATGATGGCCCTGTAGGACATGCCTCCTTCTCACCCACTTTTCTGACTCCTACCAAGTTGATGCATTTCCCTCAAAAAAAGCAATGGCATAGGCTGCCTTTCTCTTATCCGTCATCTCATTAGTCTCAAAAATCAGCTCCAAACGAACCTTCAATTCAAGATACTTGTCCGGATCACTAGTCCATTTGAATAATGGAATAGTGATCTTGACACTGTTAAAATTGGTCTCTCTACCACCACGGGAAGGTTTTGAATGGTCCTTAAAATAGTCATAAAATTCATGCTTAAGGTTCCTACCCATATAAGCTCCACGGTCTCCACGACCTCCATGGAGCCCTTGGCCTCTTGCCCCTTGCCCTCTCCCTGCATACGGTGGCTTAAACTCATCTTCGGCCTCAGGGTGTTCATCATCATGAGCTTTAACTTCTTCATCAACATGTACCAAGTTCCTTCGGGCCCTCATGAGAGATGGTCTATCAGCTTGGAGATTGCCCAATACTTTTTCATAACGGGCAGCCCTCTCTCTCAACCTTAATTGATGAGCTAGTTCATTGAATTGTGCCGGAGGCATGGTAGTAGAGTTGCTAGTTCCCTCCCATGCCCCCTTGGAATTATTGGGGCCCTTTTCTTCTTCAAGATTAGTACGACGGGCTACCATTCCTCTTATCTGCCCAGACCCTCTTATCTCTACCATAAGGTTGGCAAAAGTCATACCGGGCTTTGTCTAAACATCTTTTCCGTCTCCCGCCATGTACCGGCACAAAAAAGACTAAAAAATATGTTTAGGTAAGAAATCACATCACACACTCCCCCACTTTATTTGGTGACACTTGGTTTCACTAAATTTGTAAAGGTAGGATCTCTCAAACATGTTGCAAATGACTTCCTTGAATTGAACAACCCCTTAGTGATCTTCTGAACTCTACAAGAAACACTAACTTTCTTCGGGATAAGAATGAGTTTGTGTGACTCTATAGCAAGACTACTCTTTTTAAGTGTAACAGTTGGAGCCAAAAATTAACTACGAATGTTTAGATGAACGTGTACAACAAGCACGGGTACCAACTTTAGCATAAGAGTTAGTATAAAATTGAGTAGGAGAATACCCAATGAACTAACTAGAACAAATCTCACACAGAAAAGAAAATTCCTAGAAAGAAACTAATCCCTCCCCCCACCCCTAATAGAATTGGCCAAACCTCTCTTTTTTGCAATGGGATTAATTTTCAAACTTAACTAGAATTATGTTTTCCTTGTTTTCCAGATTTTCCTTATTCTATCCATTTCCCCTTCTCTCTTTTTCCCTAGGAACAACGTTTTTCCTTCTCCCTTTTCCCCTTAGCAGCAGCCCTTCCTTCTCCAAAATTGTGTGGAACTCAACAAATTTTAGGATTAATTCAGCCCACACTTATATTAATTCAAGAAAACAATAATTTTGTTCAAGAACTCACAAGAATTTGTTCAAGACTCACAAGAATTGGTTTGTGAACTCCCTCATGCTAGACTGCCTCAATTCTTCTACTTCAAATGCTTCAAGATTTCCAAGAATTCAATCAAGAACTTCGAAAGTTGTTCAAGAACTTCTAGAAGCCCTATGAATTCAAGAGCAACAAAGGCAATACACACCGCTAAAATACAAAACAAGACCATACTCTTTTTTTTTTTTTTTTTTTTTTTTTGTAAGAGCAAAATTCAAGAATCCTAATTCTAACACACGAAGAACGGGATTTGGATTCTAGAACCAATCATTTGCCTCTGATACAACTTGATGCAATACGAATTAAAGATAGAAGCTAGACACGAATTGCATTGAAGTTAGGGCAACAATATATGACTGAATTTATATTATCTCCTTAATTGAATCAAGAAGTGCCTAAGCTATGAAATAATCCTCCAGAAAATAATATTTTTTTCAAATTGAATGTCAAGAAGGAAGTCGTTCAATTTGATTCCACCAAAAGAACAAGTCTTCACAAAGATTCTTCTATAGGAAGCAAATAACGTGATATTTTTTTGGCAAAACTAGGTGCTGAAAATAATATCTAAGTGTAGCTTATGTAGTGTAAGCTACACGTCTATTTTTTATAAAATAGCCACATGTTGGCTTTCAAACAAGGCCACACAGGGCCACAACTTAAAGTAACATTTCCAGCAGCATTTGCATGTAAATATGGGTCGTGTGGGCCCTCTAAAAGCACATTCACAACCTTGGCTCTCATCCACACGTATTGATAAGACCCAAACCCCCACAAGATCCTTCACACGGAGCCAAGCTAAGGAGATCCAAGGAGTACACTTACACTTGGTGAGGAAGGGCCTAGAAGAAGGAAGCGATTGGAAGCCGTTCCGGTTGATCAAAGCGCAAGGGGAGCAGCCCAGTGCATCAGGCGCTCCGCCCAGCTTTCTAGGCGCCCCACCTGAAGAAGCCTTGGCTGAGGTGCTCCGCCCCAACTCTGGGTGCCCCGCCTAGGCCACCCCACTGCACAAAAAGCCAGGCGCTCCGCCCTAATAGCTGAAGCACGGGATTTTGCTTAGTGTTATGTCTATTTTGACCCTACGTGGTCTTTTATTCCTAAGCCTAAGTGTGGGCATTCTAGACCTTTCAATTGGTGCCTAAACACATATATAAATAGCTAGTAGCTTGTCTTCATTCCTTAGTTTATGATTGATGATTAAAAACCTTGTAAGAGTTAAACTCTTTTCTTTGAATGAAACCTTGATGGGACTTGTTCTTACTCTACTGAATCTAGATGATTTCCAATCCCCCCGATCACTCTACTTGCGTTCTCACGTTAGCTCGAGGGTAGTTGCCTAGCGTAGGTGTTCTTGGCATTCTCTCGGGGTGTAACGGAACGAGTTTTCCGTTGCTACTTGAGATTATTGGTCGAGTTTACGTCTCGTTCCTATCTTTTACTTTTTCCGCGTTTGATTCTTATCAGTTTGGTATCAGAGAAAGGTTCGGGTTTTGTTTCTACGAATCTCCGACCCTTGATTCTTCGTGCCTAGGTTAGTTTCTTTAGATTTCTTGTTGTTGAAGTTATTGAAAGAAGAAAAACACAAAAAAATAGAAAAGTTAAAAAAATACAAAAATTGGTGTAACTTTTTGGTGTGTTCGATTCGTGATATCACTACTAGAAATGTTGCTTATTGCGTCGATTATATAACAATGGTTAAACAACCGTTGCCACAGACCACTTAATGCAACAGTTATAACCGTTGCAATACTATTAGGATGGTATCAGCACAGTTATAAAACACATGTATTGCGATAGTGCATAAACCGTTGCAATAGAATTATGTGTGGGGTCGAATATTTTAACCGTTGCTATAGATGTTTCTGTTGGGACGGTTTTGAGGAATTTTAGCTATTAGGACACCTGATGCAATTTCCCTCTTTTATTTTTTACTAACCCGCGCCAAAGACCAATATTTTACTCCTTTACTTTTTTTAAAACTTTCTTGTTTATTTCTCTTACAGTACTCCAACAGATTAAAGCCCTAGCTTCTCTGATGATTTGTGCTCCAGCGCCGTGACGGCTCCACCAAAGTCACATTGACCTTTCACAGCTTTTTCCTTTCCTGCTTGCTCTGCTCCTTTAACCATAGACATCAAAGTTACACCAGCCTTTCTCAGCTTTTGGTGCTCAAAGTCAAGGTATGAATCTCACATCCTTTAGTATTTTCTCTCTTTTTATAATGAAATCCTTTGTTCATTTGCTGAAATCTCAAGCCCTAGCTTATATAGAGGCTATGGTAGAATCTAAATCCATTCTAAATTTTTTGTCCATTTCCTTTCCTACTTTCTCTGTGCAAATATGTGACAGAGGCAGTTGAACAGGATAGAAAAATGTGCGAAGAGTGGGAGAATAATGAAACACCATGATGAAAGATTAGTAGGCAGATGAAAAAATGTATTCACTATATAGAAGTTAGCCAAAACCTCTGTATATATGCTATTGTATATGATAGTTTTGTTATGTTCAATTCATCTGTTTAAATAACATAATACTAGCGGTTGGAAGTATACGCTCTTGCATTCAAAAGTGTTATTGGTAAAATTATGTATAGGTTGTAGCTTATCATGCCTTATTTATCACGCTGTTTTGAATAACCTGAGAACAACTTTTTCCTCCTTGTTGGTCATCAAAGATATTGAGTAAGAAAATCAAATGACTTAGAAAAGTCAATTTTGTTCTTTCCTTGAATTGAGCACAATATTTAGATACTATCATGGTCTTGTTCTTATATTGTCTAATTGCAATTTCAAACTTGAAGTGTGTGACATGTTAAAACAGTTTAGAGATATTGCATATTTCAAAGGGTTATGTGTTAAATATGACTGATTTTCTCCTAAAATTTGAGTTGATTGAATCATGTTTCTTACTTGTTTCTCTGAGAAAGACTAACACATTACAATGTTTCTAAGCTGCTTCCAGACTTTATGCCTAAAGAATTTCTCATTATGTGTTTTATTTATTTTATGTTACTTATTTATTTGGGGAATTAACTGAAAAAGCTACTCTTTGGTGCAGAATTTTAATATCTTTATAGTCTTTTTGTGGGTTTGAGGCTCGGATCTTCCACTTATCACACTTAGCTGCTCCAAAAGCTCAGAAATCATAAACTGAAGGTGAAGTTCCTCCTATATTACTGTTACTATTCAATATTTATTGAATCGAATTACGAATTTGTCTGTTTGTCTAGAGATGTACAACATTGTCTTTTGACTTTCTTAGTAATCTTACTTTGTTGTGTGAAATTACATATCATTGTGTAGTTCTTGTTTGACTGAACTATTTACATCTTAAATCTCGGTTAAATGCTTCATCTTGGTTTACATTTGGACTGTTGATATAAAGTGCATTTTAGTTGGTCGAAATTTTTAGATACTTTGGAGTAAAATGTCTAACAATTGATGTTGATACTCCTCTGGTAAACTTGGCATGTTCTACCAAATTTCAACTATCAGAGAACTTCTATACTTGTGAGCAACATGTAAAGTTTCTTGAGTTTTGATTATTTTGCAAGTTTCAGCAAGTATACTTGTTTCTGCATATATACTTGGTCTAATTTATTGCCTTTCTTTAGATTATTTTTCCATAATTGTAAGAATTGGGGAAGGATTATTCTACGTGAATATTATTGCTCATTTTCTATTTATGCTAATTTGATTGTTGTGCCACATAGGATATTTTAGATTTAATGGATTATGGAGATAAAAGTTGGATGGATCTTCCAAGGACATCCGATGAGTACTCTCAAGGAGTGAAAAGATTTCTTGATCAGGCTTTTGAACAAGCTTCTCAGGGAGATGGAATTCTATGCCCTTGCAAAAAGTGCGCTAATTGTCATTGGAAGCACAGAAATGTGGTGGAGAATCACCTGATTGTTACTGGATTTACTCATGGATACATCAAATGGGTTTTCCATGGCGAAAGGATATCCTCAAGAAATACTCCATGTCCAAGCAATGATGACAGAGCTTCCCAAATGGATGATGAAATTGATGGACTACTTCATGATACTTTTCGAAATATAGAGGGTAACTTGGGACATGAAGAAGGAGTGAGAGAGGGACCACCCGAAGATGCAAAAAGATTTTTCAAGTTAGTGGAGGAAGGGAATCAAGAGTTATATCCAGGGTGCAAGAGTTTCTCCAAACTGGGATTTACCATTCGGTTATATTTGCTTAAATGTATCCATGGGTGGAGTGATGTGGCATTTTCAGACTTGTTAGCCTTGTTAAAAGAGGCTTTTCCGGATGCTAAGCTACCTGGTTCTTTTTACAAAGCAAAGAGTATGATATAGGATTTGGGACTTAATTATGAGAAAATACATGCATGCCCGAATGATTGCATGTTATTTTGGAATGACAACGCAAAGGCAGATAATTGTTCTGTGTGCGGGGCTTCTAGATGGAAGAATGTTATTAACAATTTGACTAATGCAAGAACCAAAACCCCTGCAAAGGTTTTAAGGTACTTTCCCTTAAAGCCTAGACTCCAGAGGATGTTTATGTGTCCTGAAACAGCTGCAGCTATGAGATGGCCCGCTAATGAATGACCAAATGATGGAAATCTAAGGCATCCTGCTGATGGGGAAGCTTGGAAAGATTTTGATTCCTTGCACCCGGACTTCTCCAGTGACCAACGCAATGTTAGATTGGGTCTTTCAAGTGATGGTTTCAACCCATTTCGAACAATGAGCATTTCCCATAGTACGTGGCCTGTTATGTTAATGAATTACAATCTGTCACCATGGATTTGCATGAAACCAGAGTATATAATGTTATCAATGATTATTCCAGGCCCTTCGTCTCCAGAAAATGATATTGACATGTACCTACAACCTTTAATTGCTGAATTGAAGGAATTGTGGGAATTAGGTGTACAAACATTTGATGCTGGAACTAATCAAACCTTTCAAATACGTGCAGCCTTATTATGGATGAATGAATGAAATGATGGATCAGACATTGTTCATGCCTTAAAATGAATTATTCTAGGTTCTGTTGTTCTTTTAAAAAATACATGAAAAGGAAAGAGCCAATCTAGGCACAAGAAATGGACAAAATGTATAATATGTAAACTGCCTTATCAAAAAAACTATTTAAACATGGAAGTTAAATATATTGACTTCATTTTCTTGGCCAGAGGTGCTAGTTACAACAAGCAGAAGTGTGAACGCTCGCCTCCGTTTTTGTTACAGAAGTTTAGTTTAGTTTGCATAGCTTTATAACAGAAGTTTAGTTTAGTTTACTTTTCTATAAATGCGTATCACCACCTTCATTTCCTTTTGATTTGTGTTCTACAGAGCTGACTTTGCTTGGTCATAGTTACTAGGTCGATTGGTTTTTTGCAGATCAATTTTTGTTAATTTAGTTGTTTGATTGTATGTGACAGAGCATCTGTAGTCTACTCCCATGTAACTGACTTCCTTCTTGTTCTTATTTAACTGCTTGCACCCAACAATAGTTCATTCCTCTAAGATTTTGTATCTTGTCCTAATTGTCGTTCTTGCGCAGTTTCGAATTTAATGGATCCGTTATGGGATTTCAATTCATTCAAAAGAGCAAAGCAAAAGAGATGCGTAAATCGTTTTTTTCAAGCAAGCTAACTTAAAGCTTGGTGTGATAGAATTTTTAAAATTATTTTTCCGTTGCCCGTTATCTTATGAATGCTTACCCAGTAGAAATTAAAGTGTGTGTGGATGTGTGAATAAAATCAGCCATCCCAGCTTCTCTAGGTACCATATGCTCTGAGAATAAGAGTTTTGTTTTTGGAAAGTAGGCGGCCTATTTTGCTAATCCATCGGCAACCTGATTAGTGATGTTTGGCATTTTATGCCTATATTTCCTTAATATTTCCTCACGTTTTAGTACCTTATTCGCTCGTTTTATAGCTTTTGACTGTGGTTTTACACTGATTTTATGTCGTGCGTGTGTAGGTTGTTACGCAATGTAATTGGAGCTTTTAAGAGCATGATTGAGCAAGAAAAGATTGGATTTTGATTTAGGATTGGATCGAGCACACGAAGGCACGACACGAGTGAGCAAAGGAGCGAGCAAACACAAAAATTGGCCTGGCGCTGTAGGGGGCGCCCCGCGGGCCCCACCGCGCCCACTGTTCCTGCGCGTTTTTCAGCGCGCCGCATGCCCAAGGCGGCCAACTTTCGACGTCCTCTGTCCATTGTCACGCGTTCCGAGGCGCGGGGCGCCCGTTATAGCGCCCCTTGTGCGCGATTTTACTCCCTATTCCTTCTAGTTTTGGGTCTAACTTATTACCAAGGGTTTGGAAACATTATAAATAGTTTATTACTTAGTTTTTGTAAGGGAGTTCAGACCTTGGAGTAAATTGGAGAGCTCATAACATCAAGACAAGGGTTTTTCTTCCTTCCATTAATCTATTACATCATTATTTCATTATTACATCAATTCCTTGTGTTGTTATTATGAGTATGCGTAGCTAATCCTATCGTTCTAGGGTTAGAGTATTACATGAAAGTTGATGTTTGAAGATTGATTTCCATTAATTGAATCCCATTACGGGTTACTTATTCTTTCTTGATTTCACTTGTGTAATTGTCAGGGCCCGATTATTACGCATTATCTATGGTTTTTAGATTGAACTCGAAAGAGGGAATTTAATTACGTAATAAGAAAGAATAGGACTAGTTTGTGAACCCGGGCATCGGGGAACCAATTTGTGAGTAGGATAGACATATACTTGCTCGCCTAGTTTAACTAATTACAGAATTCGTTAATGCGTGCACGTGATTCAACCCATAGACATATAGGGATTGGAGTAGCCTGCATAGACCGTGAAGAACTGAAAGGTTTTCACGGGTACAATTAATTTGTTAGTTAGTAACCCGGGATTTAAGAAGTGGAATCAATTGGAAAACTCAACTGGATTGTTTGTAACTCTGACCCTGGATCGTCTCCTTATTACTGATAACAACCAAGTCTTGCTCCATTGTTTGAATTCACTTCTACCATTTAATTACTGTTCTTTAGTTAATAAACTCATCACTATTGGAAAAGATCCTTGAATAGTCTATATAAATTGTTTGCTAGAATTCAGTCTGCATAGTCCTCGTGGGAACGATACTCATCTTATCACTTTATTACTTGTCGACCACGTATACTTGCGTGTGCGTTGGGAGCAACAAGTTTTTGGCGCCGTTGCCGGGGACTAATTTTTGACTGATTTCTTTTTGAGCAGTTTATTAATTTCTATTCAGGTTTAATTTTTGTTTTGAGTTTTCTGCTGTTTCAGGTATTAGGTCCTGCTTGATCTTTACCTACAGGAATGGCAGAAGAACAAGCTTTAGCTGTGCGAGATGTTGCTCTCCCCAGCCTGGAGGGAGTAGCCTCGAGCATAGTTAAGCCTAGAATTACTGGAAATTTTGAGATTAAGTCCGGTATGATACAACTGTTACATACGACTGGACAATTTGGTGGATTACTTCATGAAGATCCGCAACAACATATCCAGAATTTCTTGGAGATCAGTGATACTTATACACCAACGGGTGTGCCTACTGATTATGTTCGCTTGACTTTATTCCCATTTTCACTGATTGGGGCAGCAAAGAGGTGGTTAAAGGCTGAAAAGTCTGGGTCTATCACCACTTGGAATGATTTGGCTAAGAAGTTCTTGGCTAAGTTTTATCCATCTGCCAAGACAGCCCGGGTGAGGAGTGAAATTATGTCCTTCAGACAGTTAGAAGGAGAATCTTTATATTCTGCCTGGGAGCGGTTCAAAGCTTTACTGAGAGATTGTCCACACCACAACCAATCCAATGAGGTTCTTGCACATACTTTTGTTGAGGGGTTGACTGCACATACTAAGATCGTGGTAGATGCTGCTGCTGGAGGTCAAGTATTGGCCTTAAATTTTGACCGGATCTATGAGTTGCTAGATAACTTTTCGCAGAGCAACCCTGATTGGCAGGGAGATGGTAGAGCTACTACGCAGAAAGCTGCAGGGGTACTTCAGTTAGATGCAGTTTCAGAGCTACGGGCTAGGATGGATGCTATTTCCAATCAAATTAGCAAGCTAGCTCTATCGAAGACTCAGCAAGCAGTGGCTCCTGTGCAACAACTCCAGAGTTTTTGTGAGGTTTGTGGTCAAGATCATGCTACAGAGGTTTGCCCTTCTAATCCAGAGTCAGTTTATTATGTAGGTAATCAAAACAGGCTGCAGGGTCAAAATCAGTTTGGTAATGGTTATTATCAAGGTAGTACGAGAGCCCCGAATAATTACCACCCACTTCCACCTCCACCACAGCAGGTTAGCAGTTCAGTTGAAGATATGCTAAAGCAAATAATGGCAGGCCAGCAGAGAATGATAGCTGACACTGCAGCCCATGCACAGGCCATACAAGATCTTGCCAGTGCTCACAAGAACTTGGAGCACCAGTTGGGGCAGTTGGTGGGAGAAATAGGTACTGTTAAAAAAGAGCCTGAACAATGTCTTGCAGTGACTTTAATTGATGGTGGAGAACTGATGGCCAAGTCTGAGGAGAGAGCTGAAATAGAAAAAATTGAAAAAGTGGAGAAGATGAAGAAGAAAGAAGAGAGAAAGGAGGCACCTCGGCCACCTCCACCATTCCCGCAGAGGCTTATACAGTCAAAGGATTTAGCCCAGTATCAAAAATTTGTGAGTATGCTAAAAGAACTTCATGTTAATATTCCTTTGACTGATGTGTTTGAATTGATGCCATCCTTTGTGAAGTTTTTAAAAGAGATTTTAGTTAAGAAGAAAAAGCCTCAAGAAATAGATTCAGTTGAGTTAGTTGAGGAGTGTAGCACAATCTTGAGCAAGCTACCTCCAAAACTTCAAGATCCTGGGAAGTTTACTATTCCTTGTACCATTGGAGGACATAGTATCACTGGTGCCTTGTGTGATCTGGGTGCGAGCATAAATTTGATGCCTCTGTCTGTTTGCAAAAGGTTAGGGCTAGGAGCAATCAAGCCCTCTTCAGTTACTCTTAAGATGGCAGATGGATCTCTCACTCACCCTGATGGTAGGTTGGAGGATGTGTTGCTAAAAGTTGGTAAGTTTACATTCTCTGCTGATTTTGTAGTCCTAGATTATGAAGAGGACCGAGAAGCTCCAATCATTTTGGGGAGGCCATTCTTAGTCACCTCGAAGGTAATTATTGACATGGAGCTGGGTGAGATGACTGTTAGAGCGCATGGTGAAAAGGTTACTTTCAAGGTGTATAATGAGAAGGAGCACATAGTTAAAATTGAAGAGTGCTCTATGATTGAATGTGTCAGTCAAGAACATGGAAGTGAACCACATGTGAAGTTGAAGTTGGGGTCTCTCAAAGAAAGGAAAAAGGCAAAGGTTCGGCGTAAGAAGAGAAGACATAAAGGCTGGAAGTGAGCTAAAAGTGTCGTCGTGCCACGACGTTAACTAAGGCGCTTCTCGGGAGGCAACCCGAGTTTGTACTTGTATTATTTTATTTATAGTGTCACGTAGTTGTTGTTTTTCCTTGGATTGCAGGTTCATGTAATGTCGAGGCTAAGTGTGGGGTGTCCTCACCCTTGCCTAATGTTGATGATCTGTTGGGGGAAGTCTGAGTACCTCATACTATATGGAAGCTTGGAGGATGCTAGCACCAAGGACTAGAATCTTCAGGGAAGTTTTCTTTACCTTGCACTTGCTTATTTTTCGCACTGAGGACATTGCTTAGTTTAAGTGTGGGGTGGGGAACTCTCCCTTATTTTTGAGGTTATGGATGCATGTACCGTTAGGATTTTTCTTTTGTCACTTGACTTTATTTTTATTTGTTTCTTGCTTTAAATTATGAAAAAAAAAAATTAGAAAACCAATGAAAAAGTCTAAAAAGATTTTCCTTTTAGTTTTATTAGTGGTACATGTCATCCACCCCGTGGTTTTTCTTATGGCCTCGGTTCTTTTCCACGGGGAGGCCTTTGAACCGGGTAGTTTTTTTCATTTTTAGGATTAGGATAGTTAGTTTTAGATGACCCTAGACGAAAGGAATAGGTAGAATGCTAGGTGCCTTTGATTTGTTTGATACCGATGAACTTGAATTGATTGCATGTGCTATTTGTGGTGTCCTTGAGTTTTATTTTGATGCATGCCTAGAGAAAAATTGGAACGACCCCCTTGAGATGCTTGAATCCGCTTGTTTGACTTGATTGCTATCCTTTGTGCATTAGTGCTTAAATTTCCACAAGTTGCACTCTAGAAGCTTAGTTGAGAGTTGTTGATGGAATCTTTTTGTGTGGATCATGTGCAATGTGTGTTGTGAGGCATGTTCTTATTTACTCCATGTTGCATATTAATGTCTAGAACTTGCCCCGTGTGTGTGCAAAGCGAAATCCTAGGTTTGCTCTAGTTGGGAAATGATACTAGGCCTTCTTTTGATTTGCCTACCCTTACATATACACCTTGGAAAAATTGTTGTTGTGATTTCTTTGATCCTTTCTATTGGTACCCACACCCCGAGCCTACCCATTTGTTCTTAATTGTCTCTTTTGGCCCTTTACTCCTTAAGCACTTTATTGATATTGTGTAGATGATTGGAGTTGTGGTTGGATGTTGGGAGGTTCTTGAGTGGAACTAATAAAGGAGAATACTTGTGAAAATTGTGAAGTAGTGAAAAGCATTGGCAAGGTTGGTTGAAATTGAAAAAGAAAAAGAAAAAAAATAGCAAAGTTGAAAAGAAAGAAAAAAATTGTGGAAAAAGAAATAAAGAGAAAAGATATCCATTCCTTGCTAGTGTGTACTTATATGAAAAATGCTACGTGTGTGAAGGTGTATGTGTAGAAGTTGTTGATTGGGTGGCTTGATGAGATTGATGCTTAATTGGAATGTGATGTATTAAAGTGCTTAGGGAGGTAGTCACTATTACCATATGTATCCTACCCGCCTCTTAGCCTACATTACAACCCTTTAAAGTCCTAGTTAATCCCGATTGGAGTGAGCTTACATTAGTGGAGTCCTACACTACGGGCAAGCCTATGGTACATTGCGTGTGACGTGTGAGATTTTCATGAGAGTGAGTGAATTCATTTGTATTGCCCCCGTTCTATTTATGATATTGGTTTTGTGTGTGATTTTTGGGGGGCACTCTCTTGCTTCATATTGGTGAGGGCACGTGGTTTGCATGAAATAGGTGAAGTCGTGGCTTTTTGGTTGAGTAGATAGGTGTGATTTTGTGGGAGCATGGTTGCATTAAGTTGAGTTTGTGCATTTGAGCTATTTTGGGGTGGTTGTTCTCATATTGTTGAGTTTGGTAAATTATTGGCATGTTTGTGGATCCATAGTAGTCATGTGTGTATTGGTTCAATGATCGGTATCAACCATAGTCATAGGCAGACCTGTTTTACCTAGGTTGGGAAGTGAGACGTAACTTGCTCGAGGGCGAGCAAGGGTTCAAGTGTGGGGTGGTGATGTTTGGCATTTTATGCCTATATTTCCTTAATATTTCCTCACGTTTTAGTACCTTATTCGCTCGTTTTATAGCTTTTGACTGTGGTTTTACACTGATTTTATGTCGTGCGTGTGTAGGTTGTTACGCAATGTAATTGGAGCTTTTAAGAGCATGATTGAGCAAGAAAAGATTGGATTTTGATTTAGGATTGGATCGAGCACACGAAGGCACGACACGAGCGAGCAAAGGAGCGAGCAAACACAAAAATTGGCCTGGCGCTGTAGGGGGCGCCCCGCGGGCCCCACCGCGCCCACTGTTCCTGCGCGTTTTTCAGCGCGCCGCATGCCCAAGGCGGCCAACTTTCGACGTCCTCTGTCCATTGTCACGCGTTCCGAGGCGCGGGGCGCCCGTTATAGCGCCCCTTGTGCGCGATTTTACTCCCTATTCCTTCTAGTTTTGGGTCTAACTTATTACCAAGGGTTTGGAAACATTATAAATAGTTTATTACTTAGTTTTTGTAAGGGAGTTCAGACCTTGGAGTAAATTGGAGAGCTCATAACATCAAGACAAGGGTTTTTCTTCCTTCCATTAATCTATTACATCATTATTTCATTATTACATCAATTCCTTGTGTTGTTATTATGAGTATGCGTAGCTAATCCTATCGTTCTAGGGTTAGAGTATTACATGAAAGTTGATGTTTGAAGATTGATTTCCATTAATTGAATCCCATTACGGGTTACTTATTCTTTCTTGATTTCACTTGTGTAATTGTCAGGGCCCGATTATTACGCATTATCTATGGTTTTTAGATTGAACTCGAAAGAGGGAATTTAATTACGTAATAAGAAAGAATAGGACTAGTTTGTGAACCCGGGCATCGGGGAACCAATTTGTGAGTAGGATAGACATATACTTGCTCGCCTAGTTTAACTAATTACAGAATTCGTTAATGCGTGCACGTGATTCAACCCATAGACATATAGGGATTGGAGTAGCCTGCATAGACCGTGAAGAACTGAAAGGTTTTCACGGGTACAATTAATTTGTTAGTTAGTAACCCGGGATTTAAGAAGTGGAATCAATTGGAAAACTCAACTGGATTGTTTGTAACTCTGACCCTGGATCGTCTCCTTATTACTGATAACAACCAAGTCTTGCTCCATTGTTTGAATTCACTTCTACCATTTAATTACTGTTCTTTAGTTAATAAACTCATCACTATTGGAAAAGATCCTTGAATAGTCTATATAAATTGTTTGCTAGAATTCAGTCTGCATAGTCCTCGTGGGAACGATACTCATCTTATCACTTTATTACTTGTCGACCACGTATACTTGCGTGTGCGTTGGGAGCAACAATTAGCCTCCCTAAAATAGTGAGTGATATCTACTTCCGCTCGTGGCATAAGCTGCATTGTTTCGTCGATATTAGCCTTAGCTTTTGGTTCTTCACTAACTTCTTTGCTAGCATTTCAACCACAATCATATAATCAAGTTCTACTATTAAATTTTAGTGACCATTTCTGATGCACCATTCAACTCCAAATCTGGTTGCACGTGCTTTTGTCACATGATTGATGGTCCCTTTCATAGGCATTGAAAATTCCATGATCAACTCCCCTCTATGTTTCCTCAAGATTTCCCCTAATACCTGCTTGTTCAGAGTAATGTAAAAAGCTCCCATTAGTGTTCAATTTGACTTTTGGTTCTGGTGGTAGTTGCCATAAGACTTGTAGGCTTCTAGGATATGGCTTATTTCTACTACTTGGCAGGAATTTTATCCAAGACATATCCCTGTCACATCTAGGGAAAACCATCTATGCTAGTACTAACTACCTTCCTTGTACCACTTGCCAAATATGGCTATGCTTGTATGTCTCATTTAACCAGAAGGCTATGCATATGTTTACTGAGTAATATATATATCTTGTGCTTATATTTTGGTAGTTAAAGTATGGTTAGCGGCCTGTTATACAGTTTATGCTTCTTGAATTATTCTACTGCATATGCTTGGTAAGTATGTATATAACTTGATAATACATCTTTTGGGAAAGTTGTGCTTAAATGATTATTTATTGTCTTTTGTAGGTGGAGCAGGAGAAAATGAAAGCAGTGATGAAGACCTTACTTAATTAAGTTAGACTAGTGTTGGTTGTTGTTGTTAGGCCTACTACTTCTCATGTTATAGCATTTTTTGTCATACAGAAGTACTTTAATTTTTGGCAAACTTTATGAATGATGTCCAGCAATCAATAGAACCACAAATCAGTCCAGTAGTGCTTTCAATCCAGTCATTTTGGCATACTTAATGTTTCGGCAGAATTTGTCATGATTCTTAATGACTTATTTTACTGTTTTATGTATGGATAATTAATCCTAGTTGGATGTCTTCCTGTCATGGTTTATATTAGTGCTAATGTTTAGTATTTCATTATGGTAATTGACTATTATATTGCTTCCATTAAGCAGCAATAGCTACCATGAGTTATGGATGTTGTTGCAGTAGTCTAGAAGAACTGTTGCCATGGGTCTGTAAAAGTATCACAGTAGCCACAAATCTCTGTTGCAATATCTATATTAACCGTTCTAATAGACTAAATTAACTGTTGCGCAAGGCTAAAAATCCGTTGCAATATACATGTCAACCATCCCAATATCCTACCATAGCTATCGTAGTAGATTTAACAACCGTTGTGATATGTCAATGAAACTGTTGCCATAGAATCAAATAAACATAGCTTAAACAATATCCCAACGGAATATAACCATTCCCTCAGAACAAAGTAATCGTTGCAATTTATTACCTATGGGAAGGGTTACAAAACCGTTACAATAGAGCTCTATAGGGACAGTTTTATACCCGTTCCAAGAAACCGTTGCAAATGACCTATGGCAACGGAGGTTTACGTGTCAGAACAATAAACCGTCTCCATAGACCTATACCAACGGTTTAGGCACCTACTGTAACGGTTTTTCAAGGGATGCAATAGGCAACATTTCTAGTAGTGTATGGGTGTTATAGATTCTTGATCCTTGTTGAAAACCCGACGTTTGGGTACCACAATCTTGTAGATTGGATCGATTTGAAAATTTGAAACCCCAAATTGTTAAACCCTCCCAAAACCCTTTGTTCTTGATAAATTTGGTTGATTCTTGAGTTGTTTGATTGTGGGGTTTTGGAATTGATTACCGGGGTTTGCTCTTCATTGAAAAACAAACAAACTGAAACAAACTTTGGGTGATTCGGAGTTCGGTAACATCGTTTTTAAAGAATCGAAACCCACCTTGAACCTTGAAACCCTTGTTGAAACCCCCAACTTGAAAACTTTGAATCACGATTGATACTTGTTTGTTGGTTGTTTGGGTGTGAAATTTATTGGGGTTTGAAGGTTGTATCGATATTCAACTTTGGGTACCTTGAATTTGGGCAAAACACGTTGGAATCGACCTAGAAATTGGATTGAAATCGAAGAACACGGAGTAGAAAAACCCAGGTGTTCTTCGTCCAGGCACTCCGCCCCAACTTTGGGCGCCCCGCCTGACAAGTGCTTAGTTCAGGCACTCCGCCCCAACTCTGGGCGCTCCGCCTGACCTTCCCCACTGCACCATTTGGCAAGCGCTCCGCCCCACTATACTGGGCACTCCGCCTGACCCCTGAAGGGTGAGAATTGGGTAGTTTCTTCTAGGTTTGCTTGTTTCTTTGTTGCCTAACCTCTAATTAGTGTTCATCTAAGTAATCTTTCAGCTTAATTAGCACTAATTCTTCATTGCTTTTAGGTGAATTCGTGCATTAGTTGGAGAGTAGAACTCCAAGAAGATTCGTAGATCCGTTTGACTCAAGTCCTCACTTCAAAGTGCCTAGCGTTCATTGAGTCCTATTAACTCCACTCACCCTGGAGTGTGCTTGACTCGTGAATAGTTTGGTTGAGTTGAGGAATTGTTACTCATCTACATGAAGCTTTGGAACTACAAGTCGAGTGAAATATCCACCACCACTAAACGAGTGAACCGAGTGAAACTCAAGTGAGGGAGTGTGTGAGGTTGTTTTGCTAACGTTTGTTTCTTGTGTAGGTACAATGTCTACCGAAGGAGAAGATTTTGCTAAGAGTGCCCTTGATACTATCCTTGCCAAATTGGATAGTATGAACTTGAGGATTGAAAGCCTTGAGAGGGTTATATCAAGTGCCCTAGTTGAGCAAGGGACTTCTAATGTCCAATCGGAGAAAGGGACCCCGAGTGTCCAAGTTGAGAAAGAGTCCCCGAGTGCCCAAGTTGAAGCCGGTGAAGGCACAAGTAGTCCGACCTTTACCCCGGAACAAGTTTTTGAGTTGCTTCATCGCCAGCAACGGGTAAGGGAGGATCGTGATCTAATTGACCAAGTGTTGGGCAATACCCAACGAACGGGCATTCCCCGTATTTTGGACAACCCCCAAAGAAACATTCCACTTCCAAGACCCATCCGAAATGTTCAACCTCTTGAGCAAGCCGATGAAGCTCAAGAAGGGGAGGAAGCCGAGTATGGTGATGAGATGTATGGGTATGATGATCACTTTCAACCAAGGCGAGGTATGAATTGGGATCGAAATGTAGATAGGGGTAGGGTCCGTGGTCGAGGGCCACCTATGGGGTATGTTGGAGGGAATGCAAGGAGGGAATATGGTGTGAATGAAGATCAATATGGAGGCCAACCGGAGCCTTTCTGTGGGGGTGGTGACAACACCAACCTCAATAGTGTGAAGCTCAACCTTCTAATCTTTAAAGGGAATTGTGACCCGGGGGCCTACATTGAATGGGTCCTACTCATGGAAAGGATGTTTGACACAAATGAGATGGCCGATGACAAGAAAGGTACTTATGCTATTTCATCCTTTGAGTCCTATGCATCTACTTGGTGGGAATCCGTCAAGAGATCAAGGAGAAGAGCGGGAATCCCCGTGAATGTGGGTTGGAATGATTTGAAGGGTCTCATAAGTATCAAGTACATCACTCCTAGATATCGCCAAGAGCAACTCAAGAAGCTTTATGAGCTAAAGCAAGGTGTCAAGACGGTGCATGAGTATTATGATGAGTTTGGAAAGACTCGAATGGCCTTGGACATGGACTCCGAAGATGAGGAGCAAGCCATGATCCGCTTCAAGAATGACTTGAGCTATGGTATAGCTTCCCAATTGAGATTGCATGCTTATCTTTCACTTCAAGAAGTCCTTGATGCCCCATTCAAGCCGAGCAATGGCTTAATGATGAAAAGTCCAACCGTTATAAGGGCAACACTTCCACTTCCATGAACAAGCCAAAGGAATGGAAAAATCCTACTCCCAATGCAAGATTCCCAAATGCAAGTGGCACTAGTGGTGAAAGTGCTAGCAAAGATGTGAAGAAGCCATATGAGAAGTACACATCCAATGTTGGAGGTAACTCTAAAACCCAATCGAATACTCCTATTTCTTCTTCAATTCAATGCCACAAATGCAAGGGGTATGGTCACTTTGCTAAAGAGTGTCCTACGAAAAGTACCATGATTGTTGTTGGTGATAGTGCTTATGAACAAGAGAGTGAACCGGAGGATGAGGGAGTAGAGGGTGATGAGGAGGTTGACGATGGGTTGGTTGCAATGGAGGATGATGATGATACCCATGCCTTCCTTGTTGTGAGGGGGAGTTTCGGAGCCATGTTTGTGGAGGATAGTGAGACTTTGCAAAGAGAGAACCTCTTCCATTCTAAATGCCGAGTCATGGGTCTCCTTTGTTCAATGATTATTGACTCGGGAAGTTGTGCCAATGTCATTAGCCAAACACTAGTTTCCAATTTGAAGATACCCACCTTGAAACACCCAAATCCTTACCGTTTGCAATGGCTTAGTGAGTGTGGTGAATTGAAGGTGGTCAAACAATGCATAATCAAGTTCAAGATAGGGAACTATGTAGATGAACACATGTTTGATGTTGTGCCTATGCAAGCATGCCACCTTCTCTTTGGGACGCCATGGCAATTTGATAGACATGTGGTTCATGATGGTCGTGCTAACACCTATACGATTAAGCATGAGGGAAAGAAGTTTGTACTCAAAACCTTAACTCCCAAGCAAGTTAGTGATGATTACAAGCGAATGAGGGAGTTAAGAGAGGCAGCAAAGGCTAAGTCGGTTGTTGAGACTAGCCCTTTATCCAAGAACTTGGTGGTAATCCCACCATCTTCTACCAGTAGCATATGTGCCATGATGCAACCGGGCGAGATCTTGAGAGGAAACGATGGCAACAAACTACTCATTTGCCTAGTGCATAAAGGTATGATTCTTGCATCCGATGTTGATTCTTTAACTAACCCTTTACCTAGTGCAATTGAGAATGTTTTGAAGGTGTTTGAAGACATGTTCCCGGATGAGATGCCGAGTGGTCTTCCTCCATTGAGAGGGATAGAACACCAAAGTTATTTTATCCCGGGGTCTCAAATTTCAAACAAACCGGCTTATAGGAGCAATCCGGAGGATACAAGAGAGTTGCAAAAGCAAGTTGATGAATTGCTCACTAAAGGCTTGGTGAGGGAAATCTTGAGTCCTTGTGCCGTGCCCGTGATCCTTGATCCAAAGAAGGACGACACTTGGAGAATGTGTGTTGATTTTCGGGCCGTGAACAAAATAACGGTAAAGTACCGTCATCCCATTCCCCGACTTGATGATATGTTAGATGAATTGAGTGGTTCATGCGTCTTTACCAAAATTGACCTTAGGTCCGGTTACCATCAAATCCGGATGAAACCCGGGGATGAATGGAAAACCGCATTCAAGACCAAGTTTGGTCTCTATGAATGGTTGGTGATGCCCTTTGGGCTCTCCAACGCACCTAGTACTTTTATGAGACTAATGAACCATGTGTTGAAACCATTCATCAATAAATTTGTGGTTGTCTATTTTGATGATATCTTGATATATAGTAAGTCAATAGATTATCATGTTGGCCACTTGAGTCAAGTGCTTGAAGTGCTAAGAGCTGAAAAGCTCTATGCCAATTTGAAAAAGTGTGCCTTTTGTGTGGAGAAGGTTGTCTTCCTTGGGTTTGTTGTGAGTGCCCAAGGAGTGGAGGTGGATGAGTCAAAGGTGGAGGCCATACGTGATTGGCCTACTCCAACCACGGTGACTCAAGTGAGGAGCTTTTATGGTCTTGCTAGTTTTTATAGATGATTGATGAAAGACTTTAGCTCCATTTCCGCTCCACTCACCGAGTTGGTGAAGAAGGACCAATCATTTGTTTGGGGAGAGCCTCAAGAGAAGGCCTTCCAAGAATTGAAAAGTAGGTTAAGTACCGCCCCCCTATTGCAATTGCCCAACTTTGGAAAGGCATTTGAGGTTGAATGTGATGCCTTGGGGGTGGGAATTGGTGGTGTTTTAATGCAATATGGCAAACCCATAGCCTACTTTAGTGAGAAATTGAAAGGGGCCTCCTTGAATTACTCTACGTATGACAAGGAGTTGTATGCCCTAGTGAGAGCTCTTGCCCATTGGCAACACTATCTTTGGCCTAGGGAATTTGTGATCAAGAGTGACCATGAGTCACTCAAGCATCTTAGGGGCCAAGAGAAGCTAAACAAGAGGCATGCCAAGTGGGTTGAGTTTATTGAGTCTTTTCCCTATGTTATTCAATACAAAAAGAGGAAAGACAATGTTGTGGCGGATGCGCTTTCTAGAAAGTTCGCTCTTGCCACTACTCTCACCTCTAAGCTCATGGGTTTTGAGAGCATCAAGTCAATGTATGCTCATGACTCCAAGCTAAAGAGCATCCATGAAGCTCTAGAGAAAGGGGAGAGAGTTGAAAAATACCAATGGGTTAATGGTTACATCTTCAAAACTGGTAGAGTGTGCATACCCGAGTCCTCATGGAGGGAATTGCTTGTGCAAGAGGCACATTGTGGAGGACTCATGGGCCACTTTGGGACAAAAAATACTTTGGCTATTCTTAAAGAACAATTTCATTGGCCAAAGATGGGAGTCCTCGAGTGAAAGCATGCTAAATCCAAAGCACACCCCCATGGGTTGTATACCCCTCTCCCCGTACCTACTAGTCCGTGGTTGGATATATCAATGGACTTTGTCATGGGATTACCAAGGACTAGGGGGGCCATGATAGCATTTATGTTGTTGTGGATAGGTTCTCCAAAATGGCTCACTTCATTCCATGTAAAAAATGTGATGATCCACAACATGTTTCTACTTCGTTTATTGATAATGTTTTGAAGTTGCATGGTGTGCCTCAAACCATAGTGAGTGATAGGGACACCAAGTTCCTAAGCCATTTTTGGAGGAGCTTATGGGGTTCCCTTGGCACCAAGCTTTTGTTCTCCACGTCCCACCACCCGCAAACGGATGGGCAAACCGAGGTGGTGAACCGAACTTTGGGTGCTCTTCTTAGAGCCATGACCCGAGGTAAGGCCGGGACTTGGATTGATAGATTGCCTCTTATGGAGTTTTCCTATAATCATACATTGCATAACATGATTGGCATGACTCCCTTTGAGTGCGTTTAAGGTTTTAACCTCTTGATTCCCCTTGATCTAACCCCTTTGCCAAGGGGAATGGTTGTTAATTTTGAAGGTAAAGCTAGAGCCAAGGCTATGGTGGAACTCCATGCAAAGGCAAAGAATAATTTGGAGGAAGCTTATGCAAAGGTTGCCTACAAGAAAAACAAAGGACGCAAGAAGGTGGAACTCAAGAAGGGTGACTATGTGTGGGTGCACTTCCGGAAAGAAAGGTTTCCAAACCTTAGGAAAGGGAAGTTGGCACCCCGTGGAGATGGCCCATTCCAAGTGCTTTCCAAGATATACAACAATGCCTAAGTGGTCGACATGCCAAGTGAGTATCAAGTTTCTAATACATTTAATGTTTGTGCCTTGGTTCTTTTGGATGTAGGAGATGAAGAGGTCATGAATGATGATGCTTCAATTTCGAGGACGAAATCCTCTCAAGAAGGGGAGGATGATAAGACACAAACCCCCACAAGACCCTTCACATGGAGCCAAGCTAAGGAGATCTAAGGAGTACACTTACACTTGGTGAGGAAGGGCCTAGAAGAAGGAAGCGATTGGAAGCCGTTCCGGTTGATCAAAGCGCAAGGGGAGCAGCCCAGTGCATCAGGCGCTCCGCCCAGCTTTCTAGGCGCCCCGCCTGAAGAAGCCTTGGCTGAGGCGCTCCGCCCCAACTCTGGGCACCCCGCCTAGGCCACCGCACTGCATAAAAAGCCAGGCACTTCGCCCCAATAGCTGAAGCACGGGATTTTGCTTAGTGTTATGTCTATTTTTACCCTACGTGGTCTTTTATTCCTAAGCCTAAGTGTGGGAATTCTAGACCTTTCAATTGGTGCCTAAACACATTTATAAATAACTAGTAGCTTATCTTCATTCCTTAGTTATGATTGATGATTAAAAACCTTGTAAGAGTTAAACTCTTTTCTTTGAATGAAACCTTGATGGGACTTGTTCTTCCTCTAGTGAATCTAGATGATTTCCAATCCCCCCGATCACTCTACTTGCGTGCTCACGTTAGCTCGAGGGTAGTTGCCTAGCGTAGGTGTTCTTGGCATTCTCTCAGGGTGTAGCGGAACGAGTTCTCCGTTGCTACTTGAGATTATTGATCGAGTTACGTCTCGTTCCTATCTTTTACTTTTTCCGCGTTTGATTCTTATCACGTATGGACCTCCAACATAATGCCATGGGCTAGCACGAACAAGGCCATAGGAGTTCCATCTTGGCTAGGTGAAGCAAGCTCCTCTCACTTCCAAGCTAGGCGAACATGAACATCATACAAGTCCTTAGCTTGGCTTCTAGTGAATGTTTTTTATGGCATCAACAAGTCTTGATAAGTCTAGACTGTATTAGTAGCCGAGCGACTTCGGTTATTTCGGCATTAGTATTATTCGTATATATACTATTTCTATCTTTATTATTCTTCAGCTTTATTGCTATTCGTATTTTCTGTTTACCTCGGTATCTTTAGTTTTTATGCCACATTTTATTTACCATGGAATTTTCATCTTGTTATCTCTTTTCAATCCTAATTTCAAAAATATTGTTCTTTAGCCGAGGGTCCATCGAAAATAGCCTCTATACTTTTGTGAATGTAAGATATGTGTATATCTCAATCTCTCCAGATCCCACTTACGGGATAACACTGAGTATGTTGTTGTACTATATAAATTAATATTTTCTCTAGTATTTTGTTGATGAAATACTATACGTACAGTTTTTTGAGAAAATGAACATGGAAAATATGTTGAAAATCATATGTAGTCAAATTTGTTATATGTATTAAAAGGCCCTTGTCTACAAAAGCTTTTTGACAACAACAATAAATAAATTTTCACAAAGCAGTAGTTTAGTTTCAAGACTCCTATCTTCGTTAAAGTAATATATTTCCAAAGTAGCTAGTCAAATTCACACAAATCCTAAATTAATGGGATGTTTGTTGGAAATTTCCAAGTTGTCATCTAGCATCATACGAAGAGCACTGCTAAATGGTTAAATTATAGGAGTAGCAAGAAACATGGCGCAGGAGTTGTTAAGAATCAGTAAAACGCGTACTGCAAAGTATTAGGTTCAAAATAGCTATAAAAAGAAAATGAATTGAAACAGTTTACCGGAAGAAATAGATGCGAAAATTTTTGGAATCGGTTTGTAAAAATGTAAATTTCATGTTAGAAATCTATACGAATAAGATATATTAACTTGCCATCTTATTTCATTCAAAAATTCCACCTAGTGCCCTCAATAAGCCATGGTCTTACCTAATTGCCCCCACTTACAAATGTTTTAAGTAAATGCCCTCCACATCATACTCCCCTTATGAAAGGACTATTTTGCCCCCAACTTGTATTAATTCATGCTGAAGGTTTCCTTCTCTCTTTCCCCATTCCTGGCCTCCTTCTTTCTTCACGCTGAAAGATTTTCATCTCTCTTTTCTCATTCCTGGCCTCCTTCTTTCTTCTTTTTGTGCTAGAAATTTGAGATTTTTTTCTTGTGTTTGCTTGATTCCAGTGATTTGAAGGTTTTTATTGCCTATGGCTATTAGATATTCATGTTTGATTTGAAGGTTTTTACTGGTTAAAGCTATTAGATTTTTTTTTGTTGCTTATTGTTTAGAGATTAAAGTCTTGGCCATGACCAAGAGTTGCATAGAATTTTTCTTCAAGTTGGTTATTGCATTAACTTTTAAAGTTTTGGCTATTGCCAATATTTGCAGTGATGTTCCGTGTAAGTTGTCGCTTCCAGCGGCACTTACAGTCTTGGCTATTGCCAAGAGTTGCAAAGACTTTGTCTTCAAGTTGTTCACTGCAGTAGAGGCAATTGCCAATACTTTTAGAGATTTTCAGCGTAAGGTCCCCCTTGCACCAGAACTTCTGCAAGTTTGTCACTGCAGTATAGCTAAAAGTGTTGGCAATTGCCAATAATTGTAGAGACTAGTTCTACAAGTTGCTCATCCCACTAGAGTTTAAAGTGTTGGCTATTGTCAAAAGTTGTAGAGACTTTTTTCTGTAGTTTGCTTTTTTCATCAGTCATGCATTCTGTAGTTGTTGCTGTGTTTTTCAGTTGTCTTTTCTTTTGGCCTGTTGACTTTGAATTATGGTAATGACATAGGAATTTTTCTGTATATTAATCATGAGTTCATGATGGCACTTCGTGATGTATGTTTCCTTGTCTTTACTTGTATTTTGTTATCATACTATTTTTGTAATTTTATTTGTTGAATATACATATTTTATCTTTTGTTCCTATAGGAAGGAGATCAAAATTTTAAATTTGAGCACTGGTATGATTCCAAAGGTTCTTGGGGTGGTGATATGAAGTATATGGCCTTATCATTATTATTTCATTGTTTTGTTATTATGTGTTGTCATTGTTGTTTTTTTAAAATTTTGCAGCCAAGATCTTCTGATGAATTCCAAGGCAAAAATGTGATGTGGGCGATGAATTTCCAAACTTTCGTTTGTTATCTCCGTCGCAAGATGATATGTGTTAATGAGACTATTAGTACTACAAAAGAGTTAGAGAAAGTTGTTGAGTAGTTTTTAATTACATGTATTTCGTATTTATCGTATTTTTTGTGTTTATGTAAACAAGTACACTTGGATGTTTGATATTTTTGTTATTTTAAAGACTGAAGTTGCTTTGAATCAGATGAACTGGAAGTATTGGCAATTGCAGGACTTCAAGGCATTTTAGTTGCTGTGGGGTGAACACATTTAGATGGAAAGTCTTGCCAATGGGCAAGACTTGAATTCTAGTTAATTAATTCCAATACTAATATTATATAATTAATTTAAAATTGATAAATAATTCATGGAGGGTTGTGCTGGTAATGTGTTGCCAAGACTTTGTGTCAATTTAGTTGTCAATATTATTGCCTATGACAAGACATCAAGGAAAGTTAACTATTTCTAATATTAAAGTCGATAAATAAGTTTTGGTAGGGAATATCTTACCCTTTGCCAAGACTTTACGTCAAGTTAAATTGAATTGGTTATCTCTATGAGTGTAAAGTCTTGGCTATTGCCAATAGTTTAGTTTATTGATAATACTAACTTTCCAATCACATTTGATTTTTAAAAATATTTATAATCAATAGGTGTCATTCCTTTTGATGCAACACCATGCTATGGTCAGCTTCATTCACAAAGAAGCGAGATTTTCTAACATGTCAGTCCTTTTAATGACTTCTACTATGAAGCAGGATTTTGCTGAAATTCTCATCATTTTTCAGCAGAAAATGCAAGTCGTACGTTCTTGATCATTTGTTACCATAATTACTCTGCACCTTTCGAGATTTGTGTCAAACCTTATCTTTACTTCACTTTCAGCAGTGTTGATGGTTAGAGCATTACAAATTTCTTTTCTAAATGTGTGTTAGCTTATACCGTCTTCGACAAGTATCAACTTTATATCATGGTTGATGTATTTGCTGTTTGCATCCCAATTCCCATTATAAGCTATATAAATGCAGCGAGTCGCCATAGTGGTAATCTTGCACATAATCAGGACAAATAATATGCTTTAATAGAAGCAGAATCATGGGTAAAAATGTTGCCCTTTTCTAGGCTTAAGGTCTTGTAAAGAAGTCTCTCTTAGGTACCTATTGCACCAGAGCTGCAACTCTTGGCAATAGCCAAGACTTGGAGAGACTTTGTCTGCAACCCCCCTCCCCCTCCTAGTAACAGTCTTTAAGTGTTGGCAATAGGCAAGAAGTCTTCCTAGGTGCCTATTGTACCAGAGCTACAACTCTTGGCAATAGCCAAGACTTGCAGGGATTTTGTGTGCATGCCCCTCATAGCAACAGTCTGAAAGTCTTGGCAATAGCCAAGAAGTTTCTCCTAGGTGCTTATTCCACCAGAGTTGCAACTCTTGGCAATAGCCAAGACTTGCAGAGACTTTGTCTGCAAGTCCCCGATAGCAACAGGTCTGAAAGTCTTCGCAATAGCCAAGAAGTCTCTGTTTTGTGCTTATTGCGCCAGAGCTACAAGTTTTGGCTATAGCCAAGACTTGCAGAGAATTTGTCTGCAAGTACCCCCATTGCAACACGTCTGTAAGTCTTGGCAATAGGGAAGAAGTGTCTACAAGGACTCCATTGCATCAGAGCTGCAAGTCTTGGCTATAGCCCCTCATTGCAATAGGGTTGAAAGTCTTGGCAATAGGCAATAGACAATAACTTTGTACAAGCCTCCCATTGCACCAGAGCTTAAACTATTGTCAATAAGCCAAGACTTTTCCAGAATTGATAGATTTTTTTTATTTATGAAAGTGCATATTACAATTACTGTAATCAATCTAATGTCATGTGTTTTTTATTATTATGAATAAAAACCATATCTCATTTTCTTTATATAGAATTTTAAACGAAGTTAAGCATAATATAAATGAAATTATAACTGATAATAAAATTTAATAGTAATTTGAAGAAATCTTACAGTGAACCTTTGCTTGAAGGGAGCAATCTCTGAAAGGAATAGGGCTTTAGGGTTGCTGTGATCGCGTGAATACTGAAAAAGGAAGAGGATGGACTGTGCGCGTCTTTTTATTGGTTTGTAGGGGTATTTTGGTTCGAAAAAAGTTTCATTAAACTAATGAGGGCATTTTTGCTAAACATCTGTTAGTGACGGCAATTTTGAAAACCATGGCTTCCCGTAGCATATTTTTGCAATTCAGCCTATTTCATTAAGGAAAATCTTCACAACGCACACTTTCTAAAATTTTGAAGGCATTTCTCCCGTTAATGAATGCCGTCCTACCAGGTTACCGGTGAGAATGGGCGTTCCAGAACCCCTCAAGTATTTTTTGGCGTGGCAGGACCTCCCATTTTCTTTTCCCTTTTTTTTTAATTCTAAGTGCAATTAGGACTAATCAGGGACAAAATTAACATTTCTAAAACTTTGTGGGCTGTAATTAAAAGTAACAAAATGTTTAAACTTCTTGGGATCAAAATTAAAGACCACCAATTTTTAAAATAAATGAATAAAAATTCTCTCTTTTTTCATCTTATTCATCATATCTTCTTCATCTTCCTCCTCTTCTATTTTCTTTTCTTACATTCTTCTCATTTTATTCATCTTTCTCGTCATACTCTTCAACTACTTTTTGTTATCTATATCGTCATTTTCTTCTTCTTCTTCTTCTTCATCATCATCATCCTCTCATTCTTCTTTGTGACACGACCCGGAATCCGGTAGGCCGTGCGGGCACCCGACATCCTTTCCTAGACCCGTCGGGCGAACCCTTATCAATTAGATTAGGAAAATAAATATAATTCAATTTATAAATAATAACAAGACTTAGAAAAATACTGACATACTGATACCTCTAAGCTGTACAAAAGAAATTACAACTGACTACCCAACATACTAGGCTTAAGGCTAAGAGTACAAATGAAGACAGATACATCCTGAAGGGAGCAAAATGCAACTGAAATGATAACCAATAAATTGGTGGCCATCTGAAATAAAAGCTGGCTCACCCTGACAGCTGAAGTCGTCTTCGCTCCTTCACAACGTGGCGATCCCAATCCTGGAGCGAACCTGCCGAAACGAAATAGATAGACAAGAAACAAACAACAAACAAGGGTGAGTCAAAAGGACTCAATAAGTGGGCAGACTAACCACCTCAAAGAATATGATAGATAGCCAGGGAGAAAATAAACAGATAAATCAAATTCCTCTTATTTAAATTATTAAAAGGCAGAGCTAGATAATAACTAGAAACACGTATGGAATCACAAACTATTCAACAACCAGGAACATAAGACAGCCAGAACATATAGGTATCCCGAACACATCAACAATCAGAAATACATCCTGTTGCGGCGTACAACCCGATCCATATATTTATCCTGTTGCGGCGTGCAACCCCATCAATATATTCATACCGCTGCGGCGTGCAACCCGATCAATATATTCATACCGCTGCGACGCGCAACCCGATCCATATATTTATACCGTTGCAGCGTGCAACCCGATCCCCGCAACCCAGAATATGAGCCAGAAATATATAGACAAATAAGCAATGCACGTATGAGCAGAACAGTAGTTATGTACCACAAGTCTACACAATGGTATGAAATTAAATGAGATGAAATGAAATGAGATGAAATAAAATGATGCAAAGGGCCACATGTGTCAAATGAATGGAGTGGAATCCTCCTACTCCATGGCAGAATCTTCCTACCCTCAATATGATGTAATGGAGCGGAATCCTCCTGCTCCTAGGGCAGAATCCTCCTACCCCCAATATGATGCAATGGAGCGGAATCCTCCTGCTCCTGGGGCGGAATCCTCCTACCCCTTCAATATGTGCAATGGAGCGGAATCCTCCTGCTCCTAGGGCGGAATCCTCCTACCTTCAATATGATGCAATGGCGCGGAATCCTCCTGCTCCTGGGGGGGAATCCTCCTACCCCTCAATATGTGCAGTGGAGCGGAATCCTCCTACTCCTAGGGCGGAATCCTCCTATCCTCAATATGATAGAATGGAGCGGAATCCTCCTATCCTCAATATGATAGAATGGAGCGGAATCCTCCTGCTCCTGGGGCGGAATCTTCCTACCCCCTCAATATGTGCAATGGAGCGGAATTCTCCTACTCCGAGGGCGGAATCCTCCTACCCTCAATATGATGCAATAGAGCGGAATCCTCCTGCTCCTGGGGCGGAATCCTCCTACCCCCAGTATGATGCAATGGAGCGGAATCCTCCTGCTCCTGGGGCGGAATCCTCCTATCCCTAATATGATGCAATGTAGTGCATATGAATGCAATATGATGCAATAATAACCCTTCACCGGCGCGGGACTCTCATTGACAGCCGGGAAGTAGATGCCGACTCACAGCCAGAGTACAATGCTCAGATCCTCAATGCAATACCAACAACAGAACATGACATTTAATATACAATGTAAATCCAAAGCTAAGGCGTAATGAGTACGCCTATCGGCAACTACACACGTAAGGAACACGTGGAAGAAAATCCACGAGGCCAAGTGCCTCCAATAAAATGGATATAAACACTTACCTCTTCCAAAAGTTAGCATTGCTAATCAACAACCGCTTTATCCTTTGGTTTAATTATCAAACGATCCCACTCTATTCAATAAGCAGAAATATGTATGAAATTAGGCTAGAGGCTTCATTCCTCACATCTTAGGGCAATCCAGGTAGGAACTTGATACCCTATTCGCATATGCAATAATTCCAACTTTTACATACGAGTTATACAAAATATATAGAGCATACTCCCTAAGGCGGATCTCAAATCGGGTTTCCGAAACTCAAGATGTGAATTTAAATAGAAAAAGGTCAAATTATTTAACTTTCGGCATTTTAGCGGAAACTAACCAAACAACATCGAAATTCACTTTCGAAAGTTCATAAAAGTCACAAATAATCATACGAACCTAATGGCGCTTTCAGATTTCGAATCGGAGCTCATTCGCAAAAACCGAGCTCGAAAATCTCTTTTTAATATTTATCGACAATAAAAATTGAAACCTTCTTCCGATGCCTACCAAAAGAGGTCTGATATAGCTCAAATTTTACAGACAGGTCCTAATGGATATTACGAATATTTTAAAATTATCGGCACGCCAATCAGAGTCTTAACTTCCAAAATGACTAACCGAGGTCGTTTCACTTTGTCTTCTTCTTCTTATGCAAAATAAATTTAAAACTCTGTAGTGGGTTTAAAAATCCAAACATAATTTTTATGTTATTTTGAAGTGAGTATTATTTGAAATGATTGAAAATGGTAGTTGGAACTTAAGTATAAAATTTTAGATGATTTGGTGTTGATTTGAGTTGTTTTGGATGGATTTTGAATAAAAAGTCGTGGTTGAAATATTTTCTTTGAGGTGATTAACATATGTTGCAATATTCGAAACATCTGTCGGGATGTTTGGAACATCTTCTGTCAGGATGCACGGAATATTTGTCACAGTATTCGAAACATCTTTTATCAGGAAGTTCAGAACAACTGTCAGGGTGTTCGGAACATCTTCTATCAAGATGTTCGGAACATATCTGTCAGGATGTTGGAAGCATCTTTTATCTAGACGTTGAGATAAAATTTGGAATAAAAATATCATTTTATTTTTCGATCCTCAAAAATAAAAATAAAAACAAGACTCTATCGGTGAATGATAGATGGGAAACATAAGGAAAGCGACAATCATCAGACATAATTAGTGTACCTACAAATCTTTTTCAATATTCTTCTTTTTTTTAAAAGAAAATGGTAGAGTTAACTTCCGAAACCTCTCTCCTTATTTAGGATTATTTATCTTTGAGCGATGAACTGAAAAAAAAGTACCAACATATTAAAGACGAAATGTTTTGACGAAGGTTCCTAACATTACTCAAGATGTTCGAAACATCCTTTGTGATGTTCCAAGCATTAACTAAATTTTGAGAACTAAACTTAGAAAACTAATAATTTTTTCCACACTTTTTCACACTCCAGCTATCCAACTCGTCTATGTACAGTTATCTTATTCTCAAGATACCTTTTTGTGTACACACTCCAGAACTTGCACGACCTTCATAAGCTACTCAACGGACATTATCTCATGATTGCAGAATCAGAATTATAACAGGAACACTGAATTCTTGGGATAGAACATATCTGGATAATATGATAACACCATTGCCCGGATTATTCTAACTAAGATGATCCTTTCTCGATCACAAGAGGAGAGTTCTACATTTTCGAAACAAAGATAGATAGAACTTTGGATGGATTAACATGATTCAGCCGATAATCACTTCTTCGATATACCTTTCGATATAGAACAGGTCGATGGAACTAAGAATTAGCTCACGCTTGATGCAATAGGGGGAGCTTTTAAAGAACCTTGTCACTACACACTATAGAAGATTTGATGCAAGCTATATTATTTTTACGAACGCACTATGCAACATCTCAGTTGATTCTAGTGTTATTCCGCAAGCTCCTCGTGGGAATGTAATTACTCATATCCTAATGTATGTCAAAGGTTCATCTGAACAGGGTCTATCTTATAAGGACAAGGATCATGCAAATACTACTGGATAGTATGACGCAGACCAAGAATGATCTTCAGGCTGAACATCTATTTCAAGGTACTGTCTTTGAATTGGAAATATTTTGACTTGAAAAAGTGAAAATAAAAGAGACATGTAGTTGGACCATGAGCTGAGGCAGAATACTAGCAACAAAGTTGATTACATGTGCACTTATAATGCTAAAGTAACTTCTCAAAGAGTTGAGGTGTGAAGGAGATATGTCAATGGTGGATGGACGATAAGCTGCACGAGACCTTTAACTCTAAATTTTCATGAAGTAAAACAGCGTCAATATGAGGATCCAGTTCTAGTTGAATACG